>CM065743.1:15948031-16005531 GCA_033310375.1 Conus canariensis
CCAATCACCTGATTAACAGAAACAATTAAAGAAAAAAATACAAACAAAAAGAAAGGCAGGCACTTGCACACACACACACACACATATATACATACATACACACACACACACTCTCTCTCTCTCTCTCTCTCTCTCTCTCTCTCTCTCACACACAATAGCTGATGGCTGATTATATCAGGAGAAAAAAAAATTAACAAAAAAGGCAGTAGAAAAAATACATGATTACCACAATACACCAAAAATACTCAGAAATAAAAACAAACATACCACCAGTTCAAGGGTTGGCTGCATGATTAAACCAGTCATCCAATGAAAATGAAGAATTAAATCATAAAAGTATCAGTTATCAATCAAAATGAACACTTCATAAAACACAGATGACTCATCCAATCAAAATGAAGAGCTAATTTACACGGATCAGTTATCCAATCAAACTGAGCAGTTGAAATCCAAAAAAAAAAAAAAAAAAAAAAATCATGCAGTCAATAACAGCAACCAGCTGTACAAAAAAAACAGGCATCAATCATCCAGCCAATACTGCAGGGTTCAAAGGATGTTGGCATACATATCCGGACACTGATTCATTTTTCCACCCTTGGATGCAAGTTGACTATTTTGTAACCCGTTTACACACTTACATCCTTCACTCTCATCTCTAACTGACATCCTTCATTCCTATCCTTCAACTGACATCTCTCGTGGCTATGCCTCATTAACTTCTCCCACTCCCATCCTACAATCCTATCCTTCACCCATATTCCTCACTCCAATCCCTCATTCTTATCCCTTAATCCCATCCCCCACTGACACCTCGCCATCCTGTCCCTCATTTGTATCCCCCTCCTTCCTGTCTGTCACTTTCACCCCTCATTCCTCTCCTCACTGAGGTCCACGATTCTTCTCCTTCGTTTGATATCCCTCATTCCTCTCCTCACTGAGGTCCACGATTCTTCTCCTTTGTTTGATATCCCTCATTCCTCTCCTCACTGAGGTCCACGATTCTTCTCCTTCGTTTGATATCCCTCATTCCTCTCCTCACTGAGGTCCACGATTCTTCTCCTTCGTTTGATATCCCTCATTCCCATCCTCATTGAGGTTCCCGATTCTTCTCCTTTGTTTGATATCCCTCATTCCCATCCTCACTGAGGTCCACGATTCTTCTCCTTCGTTTGATATCCCTCATTCCCATCCTCATTGAGGTTCCCGATTCTTCTCCTTTGTTTGATATCCCTCATTCCCATCCTCATTGAGGTCCTCGATTCTTCTCCTTCGTTTGATATCCCTCATTCCTCTCCTCAATGAGGTCTCCGATTCTTCTCCTTCGTTTGATATCCCTCATTCCCATCCTCATTGAGGTTCCCGATTCTTCTCCTTTGTTTGATATCTCTCATTCCTATCCTACACCTACATCAACTTATTTCGATCCATCTCTTATATCCCTCACTGGTATCTTTCATTCCTAAACCTCATGTATACCTTTCGTTCCTATTTCCCCATTTTCCCCTTATTTCTGTCCCTCATTATTATCCTTCAGTTAAATCCTCCTTTTTAACCCTCACTCATGTTCCACAGTCATATCCCTCATTCCTGTTTCTCATTCATACCCCTCATTCCTGGGCCTCATTTACACCCAATCTGCAGCACAAGCAGACTTTGACCAAGTCCGCTGTCTGACCTTAAAACACAACCCCCCTTGTATCAGACAGGTTAAACAACAACCTCAAAGTGTAAAGAAGGTCAGGGCACGAAGTCATAGCATCATGAGGTCAGGTGGCAAGGTCAAAGCATCATAACGGTCACTGAACAAAGTCACAGCATCAGAAGTAAAATGCTGGACGACACATCACAGAATCCCAACAGCACAGATGACAAAGTCATAGCATCAATGATGTCAGAGGCCGAGGTCAGGTCACAGCATCTGAGAGGTCAGAGATCAAGATCAAGGCATCAGAGGAGTCAGATATCAGGGTCACAGAATCAAAGGGGCTCCACAGCTCAAACTCACAGTATCAGCAATTCAAAGCACAGTCACACTGTCAGAAAGGCTGCACGATGCAAGGTCACAAATATCAGCAAGGACGGCCAGACAAGACCACAGAGGGAAGGGGAGGAGGGGAGGGTCAAGGTGACAGTCGGGGAGAGGTGAACGAGGTCAACTCACGATGATCTCCAGGTTGGTGTCGGAGAAGGAGGCCTGGCACAGCGCGCGATTCTCTCCTTGCTGCAGCGTCTCCTGCTCACTGGTGCCCTGCACACCACAGCATCTCCACAATGACTTTAACATCCTGCCCTGTATGATTTACCTATAAACAGGTCACTAAACAACATCAATAAAGAAAGGAATCTATCCATGCAAGCCTTTCCAGATTCACACTAAATTTCACACACAATCTTCCAGGGTTGTCAACACGTAAAAAAAAAACAAACAAACAAAGGAAAGAAAAGGAGACAGAATTAACTTTTCATGAGGAAGAAAACCAAATATACATACACCATCTATAAACAGTTTACAACATATTCACTTAAACGTTCCAATTCTTAACGCAGACGACACTGGGTCATACTCAGCGCACAAGACATTCTGCTTGTTTTATCACAAGCAGTTTTTGAAAAAGAGCTTTGTTTTTAAAAAAAAATCAAAAGTATTTGAAATAAGATCAAAATTATGTAATACAGCCTTCCAGCAAACAGCACAGTAAAATGAACTGATAGTGTTCACTCTAGTGGATACACGTTTACAACCTACTCGCCAGATTGCAACATAAAGCCCAGCACAGTTTAAACTGTAACAAGAGACAAACAAGTGTAAAGACTGTCTTGATCAAAGACAGGCAAAGGAGACCACAAAAGCAGAAAAACTGAGGGGAGGTAATCCTGAAAAATAATAAATAAAAAAAAAACCAAAAGAAGAAGTTAAAGAGTGTGTTAGAAAAGGGGAAATAACCGGCACACATGGCTGGATAAAGTTAAGTGTGCGCACACATGCACACACACACGCACGCACGCACGCACGCACGCAACACACACACACACACACACACACACACACACACACACACACACACTACTCACCAGCATTCCCAATCAGGACTGGGAGTGAGGAAAGAATTTCTACAGCACAAGATGCACAGTGGTCAACAAAGGCAAAAAAAAAGTAGGAGAAATTTTTGGGGAAAATTCTTTTCTTCTTTTTAAATGAAAAAAGAAAAAAAAAAAAAAAAAAAGCCAAATCAACATGAGTAACAGAACTCCCCTCCCACACTCCAACTCCCTCCCCCCCCCACCCCTCCCCTCCTTACACCCTCCTCCCGAATCCCCATCCCCCCCCCCTTTCCCATGAACCCCTTCTTTTCATCCAGTGTCATCACTTCCTGCCATGATGGCGTTCCCCATCCCTCCCCTGACGATCTCTTCCATGGCATTCCAACTCTCACTCCCCTGCCCCCCTCCCCCCCTAACTCCCTCATCTTACATGAGCATCTCCACCCTCTTCTCTATCAGCAATCTCCCCCTTCCGTCCCCTTTCTTCCCTGCGTTCCACCCCCCACCCCTCTTCCCCTCAATATCACCCATGGTTGATCCATTCATCTTCCACCCCTCAATATCACCCATGGTCTATCCATTCATCTTCCACCCTTCAATATCACCCATGGTCGATCCATTCATCTTCCACCCCTCAATATCACCCATGGTTGATCATCTTCCACCCCTCAATATCACCCATGGTTGATCCATTCATCTTCCACCCCTCAATATCACCCATGGTCAATCCATTCATCTTCCACCCCTCAATATCACCCATGGTCGATCCATTCATCTTCCACCCCTCAATATCACCCATGGTTGATCCATTCATCTTCCACCCCTCAATATCACCCATGGTCGATCATCTTCCACCCCTCAATATCCCCATGGTTGATCCATTCATCTTCCACCCCTCAATATCACCCACGGTCGATCCATTCATCTTCCACCCCTCAATATCACCCATGGTCCATCCATTCATCTTCCACCCCTCAATATCACCCATGGTCGATCATCTTCCACCCCTCAATATCACCCATGGTCGATCCATTCACCTTCCACCCCTCAATATCACCCACGGTCGATCCATTCATCTTCCACCCCTCAATATCACCCATGGTCGATCCATTCATCTTCCACCCTTCAATATCACCCATGGTCGATCCATTCATCTTCCACCCCTCAATATCACCCATGGTTGATCCATTCATCTTCCACCCCTCAATATCACCCATGGTCGATCCATTCATCTTCCACCCCTCAATATCACCCATGGTCGATCCATTCATCTTCCACCCCTCAATATCACCCATGGTCGATCATCTTCCACCCCTCAATATCACCCATGGTCCATCCATTCATCTTCCACCCCTCAATATCACCCATGGTTGATCCATTCATCTTCCACCCCTCAATATCACCCATGGTTGATCCATTCATCTTCCACCCCTCAATATCACCCATGGTCGATCCATTCATCTTCCACCCCTCAATATCACCCATGGTCGATCCATTCATCTTCCACCCCTCAATATCACCCATGGTTGATCCATTCATCTTCCACCCCTCAATATCACCCATGGTCGATCATCTTCCACCCCTCAATATCACCCATGGTTGATCCATTCATCTTCCATCCCTCAATATCACCCATGGTCGATCCATTCATCTTCCACCCCTCAATATCACCCATGGTCGATCCATTCATCTTCCACCCCTCAATATCACCCATGGTCGATCCATTCATCTTCCACCCCTCAATATCACCCATGGTCGATCATCTTCCACCCCTCAATATCACCCATGGTCCATCCATTCATCTTCCACCCCTCAATATCACCCATGGTCGATCCATTCATCTTCCACCCCTCAATATCACCCATGGTCGATCATCTTCCACCCCTCAATATCACCCATGGTTGATCCATTCATCTTCCACCCCTCAATATCACCCATGGTTGATCCATTCATCTTCCACCCCTCAATATCACCCATGGTTGATCCATTCATCTTCCACCCCTCAATATCACCCATGGTTGATCCATTCATCTTCCACCCCTCAATATCACCCATGGTTGATCCATTCATCTTCCACCCCTCAATATCACCCATGGTTGATCCATTCATCTTCCACCCCTCATATATCACCCATGGTTGATCCATTCATCTTCCACCCCTCAATATCACCCATGGTTGATCCATTCATCTTCCACCCCTCAATATCACCCATGGTTGATCCATTCATCTTCCACCCTCAATATCACCCATGGGCCCATCATCTTCCACCCCTCAATATCACCCATGGTTGATCCATTCATCTTCCACCCCTCAATATCACCCATGGTGATCCATTCATCTTCCACCCCTCAATATCACCCATGGTTGATCATTCATCTTCCACCCCTCAATATCACCCATGGTCGATCCATTCATCTTCCACCCCTCAATATCACCCCATGGTCGATCCATTCATCTTCCACCCCTCAATATCACCCATGGTCGATCCATTCACTTCCACCCCTCAATATCACCCATGGTCGATCCATTCATCTTCCACCCCTCAATATCACCCATGGTCGATCCATTCATCTTCCACCCTCAATATCACCCATGGTTGATCCATCATCTTCCACCCCTCAATATCACCCATGGTTGATCCATTCATCTTCCACCCCTCAATATCACCCATGGTCGATCATCTTCCACCCCTCAATATCACCCATGGTTGATCCATTCATCTTCCACCCCTCAATATCACCCATGGTTGATCCATTCATATTCCACCCTCAATATCACCCATGGTTGATCCATTCATCTTCCACCCATCAATATCACCCATGGTTGATCATCTTCCACCCCTCAATATCCCCCATGGTTGATCCATTCATCTTCCACCCCTCAATATCACCCATGGTTGATCCATTCATCTTCCACCCCTCAATATCACCCATGGTCGATCATCTTCCACCCCTCAATATCACCCATGGTTGATCCATTCATCTTCCACCCCTCAATATCACCCATGGTTGATCCATTCATCTTCCACCCCTCAATATCACCCATGGTCGATCATCTTCCACCCCTCAATATCACCATGGTTGATCCATTCATCTTCCACCCTCAATATCACCCATGGTTGATCCATTCATCTTCCACCCCTCAATATCACCCATGGTTGATCCATTCATCTTCCACCCCTCAATATCACCCATGGTTGATCCATTCACCTTCCACCCCTCAATATCACCCATGGTTGATCCATTCATCTTCCACCCCTCAATATCACCCATGGTTGATCCATTCATCTTCCACCCCTCAATATCACCCATGGTCCATCCATTCATCTTGTGTCATCCTCAATCGAAGTCTGGCCAAAGACAAAGAGGTCCGCATCCATGTACGCGTAACAGGTGAAGATCACATACAACGGTCCAATGTCCATCCCTGTTCATCAAGCAGGGCTCCCTCCCACCAGACCCTATCTGTACGTCCCTGACTCCACGACAGTCAGACATGCACTACGTTCAAGGTCCAGCAGGACATACAATAACCTGGAGCTAGACAAACACTTTCAAGTCACATACAGAACATCTGACTACATACAGATTCTGCAATCAGATCTACAATTCTGCAATAAAAATGATATCCTATCGAAATGAAATCGCTTGCAGAACCAGCAGCAGTGGCTCAGCAAATGCAGTGTATGTGAGTATGCAATTCTCTCTTTTCTACCATGCCAATCCAGCCTTTTAGCCAAAATGATCCAACCTGTCACTCTTTGTGTGGCTTGGAAAACGCTGATGCTAGAAGAAAACAGACAAGTCTTGAACTCCTCTAAGCCTAGCTGATCAGACTGTTTGTCAGGGGGGACCATCCAGTGTCAGCTACGCCCTTCACCTTGAACTCCTCAAAGCCTAGCTGATCAAACTGTCAGTCAGGGGGGACCATCCACAGTGTCAGCTACGCCCTTCACCTTGAACTCCTCAAAGCCTAGCTGATCAGACTGTTTGTCAGGGAAGGACCAGCCACAGTGTCAGCTGCGCCCCTCACCTTGAACTCCTCAAAGCCTAGTTGATCAGACTGTCAGTCAGGGGGGACCAGCCATAGTGTCAGCTACGCCCCTCACCAGTCCAGTCAGAGGGTCTCAAGGGTCCCCTCTGAATGAGTTCTGATGGGAGCCCTGATCAGTCCATTCCCACACCTGAAGGGCCGGGGTGGGTGTCGGCAGTCACACACTGACCTCCAACATGTAGCTGACGGCAAGGGGCAGGAGGTTGTGGAGGATGACGGAAGGTTGCAGGGTGAGGACGTAGCACTTCCCGCTCTTCTCATCCCCAGCCTCAAAGTAGATCTCCTCCACTTCTGGGAACACCTGCACAACCACCATACCAACACACCTGGTTCAGTGCTGTGTTACTACAAAAGTACACCCTCTACAACAACAAGCCATTCAGAAATACTGGGTTACTACAACAGTACACCTCTCTACTACAACAACAAGCCATTCAGAAATACTGGGTTACTACAAACAACGTTACTACAAAAGTACACCTCTCTACTACAACAACAATAAACCATTCAGAAATACTGGGTTACTACAAACAACGTTACTACAAAAGTACACCTCTCTACTACAACAACAATAAGCCATTCAGAAATACTGGGTTACTACAAACAACGTTACTACAAAAGTACACCTCTCTACTACAACAACAATAAGCCATTCAGAAATACTGGGTTACTACAAACAACGTCACTACAATACCACACAATTCAGAAATATTAACAGTTAAACATCGAAACTGCTGTGACCAGTTCGTGTCTCAAAGTCGTTGATATCGTCAAATTCATGGCGAGTGCTGCTGGACAGATAAGGTGTACCCTCTGGTGGGAGGGGGGGCTCACTCTCGCTCTCTCCACAACAAAACAGTTATTGTCACCAGCAGGGATAACTTTTAGGTGATGCACAGCTCACGTTGGATCAGAACAGGCACAAAAGTGACTCAGTAGCAGTGTCAGTGCAGCGATTCCTCTGGTGGGTTGCCACATGATAAGCTAACACTGCTTGAACCTTGTGGACTGTTGTGCTAAGGCTGCAGAAGAACAAGGCGAAGTATGGTTGTTTACAGAGATGCCAGAACGAGCAGAAAACAGAAAATGCCGCTCAGGGTGCCTTCTTAAGACGCGACCGCTTTACAAAAAATTTATCAGTACAAACAACCCTGGAACAGAACGTTAACAAACAACATCACACATCAGTACATTACTTCTCCATAACTGGGTCAGTACAAACCACAGTGCAATTTAATTTTTTTTTAAATCAGGTCAATACAGCCACACATCAAAAACTAAAAGAAAAAAATAACAAACCACATCTTAATCAAAACAAGTTCAGTATAAACATGACTGGGGCCATACAAACAACATTACAATTCATCACCGGGTCACAACAAATTCAACATTTTGTTGTTGTTGTTGTTGTTGTTGTTGTTGTCGTTGGAAATGCGGGAGGACAGCTCATTACAAGCAACACTACAATTCACAAACAACTAGCAACTAGTACCAGAAAAGGATGCTCCCCAGGATTCACCAAAAGAGGGAGAGAATGATGAATCCATTGGCACCAACCCAGTCATGATCAGAAATCCACAACGGACTATACATAATGAACAAGTGGAATCCTAAAGTGTCTATGGGAGGAAGTTCTCCACACAGCAGGGAGTGAAGAACCACAGAACAAGAAAGGGTTTTATGAAGACCCTGCTGGATGCACAGCGGCGCACTGTACCAGCAGATCAGATGTCAGGAAACTAAGGCTAGGATTCAAACCACAGTGCCAAAGACAGCCATACTGACTATTCAGACACGGAATTAGTACAAGCTCTTGATCCGCAACATCAACACCTCAACTTGCCACCTGCAAGTTAAAAATAAATGTCAGAAATTAAACGAAAAAATAGTCCACAAACCGGGTGTGTTGACAGGAGAATGCACACTGAAAAGGCAACACCTTGAGACACCCGCCCATCCATAAATTGCTGGTTCAAATCTCAGAAGAACCAGAAAAGATCTGACAGCAGACGGGCATCTAGGTACATTGACCTGAATAAGGCCCTTTAGGAGTGTAAGGAATTCAGGGTCAAAACAGTTGCCTGAGGTGGTCTCTTCTCTATGACCTTCTGCTGTCAAGTTCTCCCCAAAGTTTCTACTGATACTAACAGAGTCAGTATAAACACTGTCACAATCTGAAAACGGTCAATGCAAACAACTAAGCTACAAATGTATGAACAGTATTACAATTCAGAACCAACTGGTTCATTGCAAACAACATCCTAATTTCAAAGATAGACCAACAGACGGACAGAGAGAAAAAAGTAAGAGATATAGGGTCACTGAGGAAGGGAAAGAGAGACAGACAGATTAGCTGGACAAATGCAGACAGACAAAGGCCACCTACACTGAAGTAGCAGGCAGAATGCCCTTTCTGCACAGAGGGGCAGCACACTTCTTGTAAACCCGTGTTTTCTGCACTCCGCCAGTTCACTGGGTCTTTGGAGGTGGTGTAACTGTAAAATTAAACCACACAGGAACTTTATATCTCGCACACACACACACACACACACACACACACACACACACACACACATCCTTACCCTGGCCCTCTACAACTGTTAGTACTCCTCACAAACAATTCACTTTCTGTTGCTTATTATTCTAAAGTGTAAATAAACAGGTAAACCAAATGCCAAGCAGAAAAGAGTGAACATATGGGGGGAAAATGGTTGGAAGTGGTCTTGAACCTCAAACAACCCTCTTACGAAGTCAATACAGACTTAGCCATGACTATTCTCACAACCTATTAATGCCAGTGCAAAGTTTGCAGTAAGTATTCTCAAAACCCAAAAACTTTTCAGACAAGTTTTGCCTCAGCAATTCTCATCCTTATCAACCTTAGTACACAGTTTTCTACAATTATTCTCATCCCTATCAACACCAATACAGAGTTTGCAATAACTATCCTAACAATCTGTCAACTCTAGTTCAGGATATGCTACAACTATTCTCATCCCCATCAACTCCAGTGCACAGATTTTTATTACTATCCTCATCACCTACCAGTTCAAATACAGAGTTTGCTTCAACTATTCTCACAACCAATCCACATCCAACACAGAAGATTTCTATAATTATTCTCACCACCACTCATTTCTTATACAGAGTGTGCTATAGTTATGCTCACCAGCTATTGCATCTAACTCAAGATTTTGCTAAACTACTCTCACAGCTATAACACAACAATGATTTTTTTTCTTTCAATTTGGTGACAAAATTCTAATTTGAAGACCAAAGCAAGGTAAAAAAAAATTCTGATTTTCAGTTAACAATGAAGTGACAACAAAAATGGTCTGATCTGATGTTCAAATTACAGTGACAAAAAAAATGTCCCCTCTGATATCAATATTACAGAAATAACAATGTGTTTGATTTTATACTCTATTTAAAGTGAAAACAAAATTCTCCGATTCCACATTCAAATTTGTCAAGAGCTGTGGTTGTTTGAAACCATCAGGTACTGCACAAACATCATCAGCGCAACCCTACAGAATCTCAATCAGTCCTATCTGTTATACTTACCTCCCTTACAGAACCTCAGAGAATCTTTTATTCCTCCCAAACAGATCCTCAGCCACCTCTATCTGTAATTCCTTCATTACAGAATCTCCTTCATCCCTATCTTCTATTCCTCCCCAACAGAGCCTCAGTCACCCCTATCTGTACTTCCTCCCCTACAGAGCCTCAGTCACCCCTATCTGTAACTCCTCCCCTACAGAGCCTCAGTCACCCCTATCTGTAACTCCTCCCCTACAGAGCCTCAGTCACCCCTATCTGTAATTCCTCCCCTACAGAACCTCGCTCCTTCCTATCTGTAATTCCTCCCCTACAGAACCTCACTCACCCCTATCTGTAACTCCTCCCCTACAGAACCTCAATCCCTCCTATCTGTAATTCCTCCCCTACAGAACCTCACTCACCTCATCCGTTAATTCCTCCCATACAGACCCTCACTCACCATATCTGTTACTTCCTCCCCTACAGAACCTCACTCACCTTATCTGTTAATTCCTCCCCTACAGAACCTCACACACTCGATCTGTTACTCCTCCCCTACAGAACCTCACTCACCCCGATCTGTTACTCCTCCCCTCTGTTAATCATCCCCTAAAGACCCTCATGTCACCTTTATCTGCTATACCTCCCTTACAGAACCTCAGTCACCCCTATCTGTTATTCCTGCCCCTGCACAGGGCCTCACCTGTCCCCGACAGGCTTGAAGAAGAGGTCACTGGACAGGCCGTAGACGGCGTTCAGAGGCAGGCTGAAGTACTTGTCAGGCTGGACAATGCCGCACGTCTCAATCTGTGTGTCACCTCGGAACTGCACCTCAACCGGGAAGGTCAGCTCACTTTTCACCTGGTTTAACACAGGACGGTGACCTTGGTAGCAACACGGCTGGCTGGGGGGAAGGAGGGGAGGTTGGTGGTGGGGTGAGGGGTGAGGGGTGTGTGTGTATGTGTGTGAGTGTATCTCTGTGTGTGTGCGCCTCTCTGTGTGTATGTACATACATGTGTGCATGCCTGTGTGTGCGAGAGAGTGTGTATGTGTGCATGCATGTGTCTGCATGCAAATGTGTAAAAAAACAAAAACAAAAAAAAGCTAAATTAATGCCAACATCATTCTCTGAAATCTTTCGTACCCACAAAGAGATCGAACTATTCGACACAAACATGATCTACAGAAACCTGGACGAGAAGACACAATCACACACAGACCACAGCCAGACACAGACAAAAGCCAAGGGATAAAGAGAGGGACAGACAAACACAGAAAAGCAAAGGGATAGGCAGACATACCTAAACACAAGCCGACTCATAACCCAGATACCTGACCAACAGAAGACCACTTACTATCTAACAGACCAGTCAATACCACTGACGTAGACACACAAACCGACAGACTGACTTACCCTGACGATGGACTGGAGGGAAACCAGTTTCTGGCCGATGGTGCAGTCGGTGCTGCAGACGACCGACCATGTGTCCCCCTGGTGGGACTTCTGGTTGATGTGGAACAAGCGTTTCTCCGCTCGTTTCACAGTCACCTCCCTTGTCGCCCCAAACTGCTCCAACTGGTGGCCCAGACAAAACAAGGACAGTGACGCTGGTTTTCTTTGTTTGTTTGTCATGGTAAGGCACCATAGAAAATTATAATGGTCTACAGCAAACACAACAATGAACAAGCTGGACACACAGACAACGATGACCTTTATAAAGGTCGAACATATCCTGAAACACTTCTTGAATCAAAATCAATTTCCATCAAAGAAAGTAACAGCGAGTACAAACCGGATGAGTTACTTCCCTTTTTCTAAATACCAGAATATGGGGGGAAAAGTTAGACTAAAAATATTTATACTATTACAAAGGTCTGAATATTTCATTAAAAAAATATAACGCTTCATAGACACTTACCAAGTCATAAACAGTAACTTAACTAGAAAAAGTCTGAATGTTCTATAAAGATGTATGACTTCACAGACCCCTATAAAGTCATAAACAGTAACTTTACTATAAAAGTCTGAATATTCCACAACAATACATCACTTCATAAGAATCTAAGCAAGTCATAAACAGTTAACTCCGTAGTGATCATGTTCAACTGACAATGTATCACAAGCTTGCAAACACTTGCGGGATCAGCAGCTTGCTCTGTGTAAGCCCCAACACTTAACAGGTCTGTCCTCCAGCCACATAACCCCTTTCCTCCATGTTTGGTCAAAATCAATTTACAAAAATTCATGTAATCTTTCTAACAGACAAAAGGACCAACCAACAAATCTAGGTGGAATATGTCACCACTTCATCCAGGTGAATATGTCACCACTTCATCCAGGTGAATATGTCACCACTTCATCCAGGTGAATATGTCACCACTTC
This sequence comes from Conus canariensis, assembly GCA_033310375.1. Classification (NCBI taxonomy): domain Eukaryota; kingdom Metazoa; phylum Mollusca; class Gastropoda; order Neogastropoda; family Conidae; genus Conus; species Conus canariensis. The sequence continues at coordinate 15,961,051 of CM065743.1, forward strand.
ATCCAGGTGAATACGTCACCACTTCATCCAGGTGAATGTCACCACTTCATCACCACTTCATCCAGGTGAATATGTCCTCCTGCCACATAACCCCTTTCCTCCATGTTTGGTCAAAATCAATTTACAAAAATTTCATGTAATCTTTCTAACAGACAAAAGGACCAACCAACAAATCTAGGTGGAATATGTCACCACTTCATCCAGGTGAATATGTCACCACTTCATCCAGGTGAATATGTCACCACTTCATCCAGGTGAATATGTCACCACTTCATCCAGGTGAATACGTCACCACTTCATCCAGGTGAATATGTCACCACTTCATCCAGGTGAATGTCACCACTTCATCTAGGTGAATATGTCACCACTTCATCCAGGTGAATATGTCACCACTTCATCCAGGTGAATATGTCACCACTTCATCCAGGTGAATACGTCACCACTTCATCACCACTTCAGCCAGGTGAATATGTCACCACTTCATCCAGGTGAATACGTCACCACTTCATCCAGGTGAATACGTCACCACTTCATCACCACTTCATCCAGGTGAATATGTCACCACTTCATCCAGGTGAATACGTCACCACTTCATCCAGGTGAATATGTCACCACTTCATCACCACTTCAGCCAGGTGAATATGTCACCACTTCATCCAGGTGAATATGTCACCACTTCATCTAGGTGAATATGTCACCACTTCATCCAGGTGAATACGTCACTACTTCATCACCACTTCAGCCAGGTGAATATGTCACCACTTCATCTAGGTGAATATGTCACCACTTCATCCAGGTGAATACGTCACCACTTCATCCAGGTGAATACGTCACCACTTCATCCAGGTGAATGTCACCACTTCATCACCACTTCAGCCAGGTGAATGTCACCACTTCATCACCACTTCATCCAGGTGAATGTCACCACTTCATCACCACTTCAGCCAGGTGAATATGTCACCACTTCATCCAGGTGAATATGTCACCACTTCATCACCACTTCAGCCAGGTGAATATGTCACCATTTCATCTAGGTGAATATGTCACCACTTCATCCAGGTGAATACGTCACCACTTCATCCAGGTGAATATGTCACCACTTCATCCAGGTGAATACGTCACCACTTGGTGAATATGTCACCACTTCATCCAGGTGAATACGTCACCACTTCATCCAGGTGAATATGTCACCACTTCATCCAGGTGAATACGTCACCACTTCATCCAGGTGAATATGTCACCACTTCATCCAGGTGAATATGTCACCACTTCATCCAGGTGAATATGTCACCAGTAATCCAGGTGAATATGTCACCACTTCATCACCACTTCATCCACATGAATATGTTATCACTTCATCACCACTTCATCCAGGTGAATATGTCACCACTTCATCCAGTTGAATATGTCACCACTTCATCCAGTTGAATACGTCACCACTTCATCCAGGTGAATATGTCACCACTTCATCCTGTTGAATATGTCACCACTTCATCCAGGGAAATATGTCACCACTTTATCCAGGTGAATATTCACCACTTCATCCAGGTGAATATGTCACCACTTCATCCAGGTGAATATGTCACCACTTCATCCAGGTGAATATGTCACCACTTCATCCTGTTGAATATGTCACCACTTCATCCAGGGAAATATGTCACCACTTTATCCAGGTGAATATTCACCACTTCATCCAGGTGAATATGTCACCACTTCATCCAGGTGAATATGTCACCACTCCATCCAGGTGAATGTCACCACTTCACAGAACTTCTCCGTTATCCGTTCTCCCACTTCCTCTCTCATCTGTCAATCATTCCAACCCCCCACCCCCCACCCTCCACCCCCAAATACAAAACCAAACTAGTCATAATCAGAACCTAACCAGTTCTCTCCAATTTTGAACATGGGCAGATTCAGGAATCGATCAATATTCTTAAACACACAGCCTCTCTTTACCTCCCTTCCCTGCCCTTCCATCCCTAACTTTATCCATCCCTGCACCCATGTGACCTCTGACCTGGAAGATGATCTTGCGTTCTTCGCCTTGTTGGGTGGCCTTGATCTGCGAGGCCTTGGTTTTCTGGTGGACTCCTTCCACTTTATTGTAGACTTGCAGCGAGGTTCCCACCCCCAGAGCAATGTTGCCATCCACACTGCTGGCTGGGGGCTGCGCGCGCACACACACACACACACACACATCACACACACAACACTGCACATGCCACACACACTAACACACACACACCAACACACACCCACACACACACACCCACACCCCAACACACACACACCAACCCCCACACACACACACCACACACACACACACACACAAACATCAACACACACACACACATACATATATACACATACACATGCACACACACACATATGCATGCATGCGCACACACAAACACACACACACACACACACACACACACACACACACACACACACACACATTAACAGGGTTCATAATAACTAACAATTCATGTTTAGATAACCAATTTCTCCACTTTTTTTTTTTCTATTGTGTTTTTTTCTGACAAAAATTCCTGTATCTCGCCCAGATGGACACATGAACATCTTTTATATATATTATCCTAATTCACTAAAACATGAATCTTTAAATGGCTATCCAAGAATTGATTCACATTAAAAAAAGAAACACTACTGTTCTTGACTATTCTTTGAATTGCGTGAATAGAATCTTTAAATAGGTCACTTCATTTGATTTTGATATTTTAACTTGATACTGAAGAACCTACGCAATACACACGGGTACTGTCGACCGGTGATACAAATGAACTGCTGGTTGTAAAGAGATACGGGACACCTTGATACGGCAACAAGATACAGGAGGACACTCGTGACACAGCACAGAGGATACTGAGAACCTGTGATACAGAACACGAGACACAGACAGGAAAACAAAATCGGGAACAGACGACACGAAGAGATACAGACAGGGACACACATGTGACTGACAGACACACAGAGATACAGACAGGAACACACCTGTGACTGACAGACACACAGAGATACAGGCAGGAACAACTGTGACCGACAGACACACAGAGATACAGACAGGAACACACCTGTGACTGACAGACACACAGAGATACAGCAGGTACACAACTGTGACCGACAGACAACAGAGATACAGGCAGGAAACACCTGTGACTGACGACACACAGAGATAGACAGGAACACACCTGTGACCGACAGACACACAGAGATACAGGAGACCTACCTCAAAGGAAGCATCCAGTCTGAGGACGATGTCATATCCCGTCTGGTTCTGGAACAGGTAGGGGACACCACCTCTTCTTTCTTCTTATCCAAGGGCACCAAGTTGTAGGCATCGTTAAACGCCTGAGGAAAACAGAATTAAAAAATGAATTTGAAAAAAAAAAAAAATTATCCATAAACCTCCACCGAAAAACGTTGACAAACGAATCACCAGACAAAACATGATGCGTTTGGACCTCTTAGCTCTTGGACCTCTTAGCTCTTCTTCAGGCAAGGTACATAACACTCAGGACAACGAAAATGAACGAGCAATCACCTATCTTCATCCCGGCGCAAGATGGACGTTGAATCCAAGAAAAAAAAAAAAAAAAATGAAATCAATTAAAAAAAAAATATTAAAAAAAGGAGAAAAAAACAATCAATTTTTTCCCCCTCTCTCCTGGCATACTCTTCCACATGTACCCTTCCCCTCTCCTCCACTCTCCACTTGTACATTCTGCCTCCTTCCCCACGGAGGAGCCACTCCCCAAGCAGCTCATCACAGCTTGCCCATACACAGGGCTCCCACCAAGGAAAAGCCAAAATCCTTGAAATTCTGTTAAAGTCCAGGGATCCCCTCACCAGGAAAATCTCTGAAACTCGTTTTCCAGGTGCAGTCTGACGCCAATGTGAGCATCACGTGGTGTATCATCCATTTTTCGGTCCAACCACAACAAGGACCATTTGTTCAAAGAGCTTTGTGTCCATCTCTTTCGCTTGTACAGCTTTCTGGGTCATCAGAGCGTAATCTGTCTTTGTCCACAACTGGCTAGATAAGATGGCAACTGCCGGACCTCATGAAGAAGTTTGCGAAAGAATTCATGATGTTAGTGTGTCATCCGCTAGCATGCCAGAAAACAATGCCAGTGCATAGTGGATTTCACTGCCATTGCTTTTTCCCTCTTCCCCAGTTTTTGTTCATGTGTGTGCAGGTTCTCACGCTGACTCGCTGCTGACATCCCCTAGAAGAGGGAACCTTGGGCACCTTGATACAGTGCCACACCCAGTTTTTGTTAATGTGTGTGCAGATTCTCACGCTGACCTGCAGCTGAAATCCTCCAGAAGAGGGAACCTTGGGCACCTTGATCCAGTGCCACACCCAGGTTCTGTCCTGCTGCAGCCCAGCACCGCAAACTCCAAGGGAGAAATCAGTACCAGGACTTTGCCAGACCAACAACCCAAGGAGACACGGCATAGCTGCCGAGTAAGGCAAGGTAGAGCAAAGTAATGCTGCTTATAGCCCCGCCAACCGCAGAGGGCCGTATCAGGGCTGTCACCACGTTGAAGTCAACTCCAACGATGTTCGGTGGTGCCCAGTCCGATACAAAACACACAGGACACTGCCTATCAAGCTACCAGCTGCTTCATCCCACAGCCTACAAGTAAACCCCCCTAGAACACTTAATTAAGAAATACAGTGCGGTAGATATGTAGATATTGTGAAATACCTGATTAAGAAAAAGAGAAAGCCATAAATTCATATATACAATACTGTCAATGACCAGTGGACACCACTCATTAACATCTGAGGGATAAAAATGAGAAAACATTTAATACACACGCGCAGAAATGTCCATGATCCAAGGACATTTTCAACTTCATGCCGGTGACAGGAAGGGGAACAAACTAAACAGTCCCAGTAAACCTGAAAGTTATCAAAGGCAGAAGAGAAAGCGTAGCAGAGCAAGGAAAGTGTAGGAAAGAGTTATCTGTTCATATTGAAAGTTATCAAAGGGAGAACAGAAAACGCAGCACAGCAAGGAAGTGTAGGAACAGTCATCTGTTCATATTCACATTCTTCATCATCTACTGGTCCAGGATGTCCCAATGTGTGCTGTCGACTTCACGCTTCGTGTGACACACTGTCAACGACCACAAGAGCACGGACCTCTGCCAATGTCCAACAAATCCTGGATTGGACTTAAGACCCTAATTCACACCAAAATGTAACAGGTCTGCCCTAGCAGACCGGATTACTCTAAAACTGTTGTAGGTGTACTTTTTCAACAAAGAGGTTGTGTATTTCCTACTAACAGTGCATACAAATCTCCAAAAGCTTTGTGTGTGTGTGTGTGTGTGTGTGTGTGTGTGTGTGTGTGTGTTCATTATCCAAATGTTTGTAAAAGCATGGGGTAGAATAAGGGTTGGTTTTCCTCTGCTATCACATAGCAGAGGTAAATGGGATATCTCTCTTGCATCAACTACAGACAACAACAATATGTTCTTCCAACACAACTTACGTGCAAACCTTATTCATCAGCATACCATGGCACACAATCACGCTCTACCATTGTTGTTGTTTTTTTCACATTTCAGGTCTTACAGTCTCTGCCATCATTCCTACCTATCAGCATCCTGTTGAAGAAGCACACACACCTAACAGATTCTGCGCATGAGAGTTAGCCAGAGTTGTCACTCTCTGCTCAAAGCACCGAAACTGGTGCACCACGACAACATTACGGTTACACTCTGCAAGTAGACTTAACGCCCAAGAACTTCAACTCTACTTTTTTTTTCCAACTTCTTTTCTTCTTAGCACCTCCATCATATTTTTGCTAAACAAGCACAAAACACAGCAAAATCGTATGGATAAAGAGGTCTGTGCTAGGGTCACATTCTACTTCTCCACAGGTAATTCAGCAGTTCTGGCATCGCCTTGCTGAACAGATCCCGCCACACACTCTCTGATCTGGAGCGGCATCGAAACTTACCGAATCTGTCCATGGAACACATTCAACACTTCCACCATGTTTCATCAAGTCTGGTTCTATATATTTTTTTGGGGGGGGGGCATGATCTTAGCGAACACATCCTAGATCTGCCCTCTGATCTGGATTGATGTGCACTAAAATTTTGCTGGTCCATCCTTCGGCCACATCATTTATCCACCAAATTTTACTTAAATCAGTCAGTATTTTTTTTCTTTTTTTTTGTTTTTGGTGTCTGTAATCTTGTTAACAAGCAAACAAAAAGGGAAAAAAGCAACAAGATACAGGTCACACATAATCTCACTCATGGTAGTTATTAATAAACCACTCTCCCAACCCCCTCCCTCCAAACTCCCCCTAACCCCCTCCCTCCAACCCTCTCCCCCCAAACCTCGTCCCTCTCAACACTCCCTAAAGCAGGTGAAAGGAAAAGGGAGGGTGGGTGACCTTGCCCAGGTTGTTGAGGACCTCCAGACAGGCCTTGGTGAGGGACACCTGCAGGGCGTCACTGGACGTCACGTTGATCACCATCTTGGACGGCAGGATCACCATCTGCTCCTCCTGCTCCCCGCCGTTCGCTTCATCACCCCCCGCTCCCACGTTGTCCTCGTTCTTCTGAACCTGATCACCCAAGGAGAATTTTTCTTTTTTTTCTCTTTAAAATGAAATGCAAGCAATGGGAAGAAAAGCATGGCCAACCTTGCATGCTTCAGTGACTGCTCGTCTCAAGGTCTCTGGCACAAAGGATGTGTAGTAAGCGAGAAACATTTCTTTGACATTGCAGCAGTGCTGTGATGCCTGAACCCTGGTCAATACTAACCCTGCAGACAACACACTTTGATGGCATGAAGAGTAGCCCCACTGTGCCCACAACACCTAGCTGACAGATGCTGACAGACATGAAGACATACATACAGACAGACATACAGACAGGATGTTTTGCAAGATCCTGCTCAACACAGCTTCCCCTGATGGGAGGAGGGCCTTAACGTTTGTTGATCACAACCCACACAATCCATGGATTTTACACACAGCATCTATTGTCCAGAAAGGAAATCCTAACTGAGGCAGGAAACAGTAAACAGTAAACAACAAACAAGTACGGTAACTCTTGCCCCCATAGCAGGTATGGGCGTACATTTATTTCATCATGGGAGCAAGAGTTACCCTGGGTGTTTGTTCTTTCATCTTGTCCAGTCCAAACTCAACGAAGTGAAGGGGGCAATCTGTTTTGACTAAAAGTGTCATTATTCCCAACTGCTGCTATGGAGAACTCCCAGAGACAATGGAACTTCCGCTATATACATTGACAGCCTTCGCAGGCCTTCCTATCGGCTGTACTGCCTGACATGTCATCAGCTTTTACCAGGAATGACCTAAAACTGCCCATCTTCATCTCTAACAAAATTCTACTTATAATACTGGGCGTTTTTCCCACCAAGTTCAACACATGGGGAATTATTTCTTTGGGGAAATTCCAGCAGAAAAATTAGGAAAGATTGGCTATCATGCTGCAGGATCCACAATACTGCCAGGGATGTCTAGAACACACTTACGGCACAACATATAAGTCTATTCACAGCATACAACTACAAACAGGGCAGAAAAATGAAAAAAAAGAAACAACAGAAAAAAAAACAAACATTCTCTTTGGCAGACACAACCCTCCCATTCTCTAACCCCCCCCCCCCCCCCCCCCCCCCCCTTCATCCGTTTGCCCCTGATCTCACCTCCAGGTTGATCTGCCATCGTCGCTGCTTGCTTTCCTCAAACACAGGCTCTATCAGCGGCTCCCACACGGCCAGCTTCTCGTTGTAGTAGCCCACCTCAAGATCAAGGCTGCCCTCCACCATCAGCTGCACACCAGCCACAAAGGTCAACAACAGGTCAAAACAAAACTCCCACATAAAGGACTGACAGAGGTCAAGGTCAAGAACAGAGGCCAGTTTAACCACACATCAAGGCCTGAGAGACGTCAGGGTCAAGAAACAGGTCCACATCAATCCTACATCAAGGTCTGGCAGACACAGTCAGGGTCAAGAACAGGTCCACATCAATCCTACATCAAGGTCTGGCAGACACAGTCAGGGTCAAGAACAGGTCCACATCAATCCCACATCAAGGTCTGGCAGACACAGTCAGGGTCAAGAACAGGTCCACATCAATCCTACATCAAGGTCTGGCAGACACAGTCAGGGTCAAGAACAGGTCCACATCAATCCTACATCAAGGTCTGGCAGACACAGTCAGGGTCAAGAACAGGTCCACATCAATCCCACATCAAGGTCTGGCAGACACAGTCAGGGTCAAGAACAGGTCCACATCAATCCCACATCAAGGTCTGGCAGACACAGTCAGGGTCACGAAGAGGTCCACATCAATCCCACATCAAGGTCTGGCAGACACAGTCAGGGTCAAGAACAGGTCCACATCAATCCCACATCAAGGTCTGGCAGACACAGTCAGGGTCAAGAACAGGTCCACATCAATCCCACATCAAGGTCTGGCAGACACAGTCGGGCTCAAACAGATCACAGCAAGGTTTGGCAAAGATCAGTCTAAAGCAGTGGTCAAGTTAAACCCCACATCAAGGCTTGATAGAGGTCAAAATCAAGAAATAAGCTCTTATATCAAGGTGTAAAAGCTGTCATCATCAAACGCAAGACTAGCTCACCCCACATCAAAACCAGTCAAGGAAGTCCACAACATGTCAAGACAAACGCCATTTCAAGTAACAGCAAGTCAAGCTGAAGAGCAGGTCCATTTAACTCCATGTCAGGATCTATTAGACGTCAAGATCAAACAAACACCAAGATAAACCCCCACATCAAGACCTAACAGAGGTCAAGGTCAAAAACATTTCAAGGTAAACCAGGCAAAAAAGCCTGACATAGATCAGGGACAACACTGGTCCGGAAAAACCACGCATTAAAGTCAAAAGTCAAGGTCAAGCACAGGTCAAGGCCAGCCTCTGATCAATGTCAAGCGCAGGTCAACATGAAGCAGACTCTGCTCTGGTGGAATCAAGGAATGTCCAGGTCTTGAGAAAAAGACTGATGGTGGGAGGTAAAAAGAACAGGGCCAAAGCTGAGGGTGGTGGTTATATTGTAGAGCCCACAGAACATCCCCGAGACAAAAAATCTGCAATGTGAAAGACTGACTTGAAAGAAGGGATCACTCTTTTCTTTTTTTTCTCCTTTTTTTCAAAATTGCTCAGGCGTCTCTGGTTCTGCATCTTTCTCTTTCCTTTTTTTTCTACCTGTTCCTGTGTCGCTCTTTTTCTCCCCTCAAAATTTCTCTTTTCATGTGTTTTTTCTTTTGGTCTGCATCTCTGTTGCAGCATCTCTTTCTTTTCCCTGCAATCTGTTTCCTGTGTAGTTCATTTTCTCTTTGTCACCATCTCTATCCCTGCATCTCTCTTTTTCATTTTTTTTTCCTTGCGTTGCTCCTTTTATCTGTCCATATCTCTGTCTCTAAATTCCCATATATTGCTTTTCTTTCCTATCCCTGTCCCTATTTCTCCATTTTCTCTCTCTCTCTCTCTCTCTCTCTCTCTCTCTCTCTCTCTCTCTCCTCTCATTCTTTTTTCAAACATGACCTTCTTTCTCCGTTTTCTGCATCCCCCTTCTCTCTAAAACTCCCTGCTTTCCTGCATAGCTCTTTTTCTCTCTATTCCTGCACCTTTCTCTTTCCTGGTTATTTCTCTTTTGCCTCTATTGCTCTTTCCCTTTCTGTCGACATCCCTGTTCCTGTACCTCAGTCTCAACATCCCTCCAGAATTTCACTCTCTACAGCTCTCTCTCCCTCACCCCCAACTCTATGCCTGCCTCTGTGTGTATGTCTATGCATCTGTCCCTTGAGTTTATTACTCTTTTCCTCTGTCAGCATCCCTGTTCCTGTATCATTCACTCACTCCCAACACTCCTCCTGGATTTCACTTATACATCTCTCTCTCCCTCACCCCTAACCTCTCTGCCTGCCTGCCTGCCTGCCTGCCTGTCTGTCTGTCTGTCCGTGTGTATGTCTGTGCATCCGTCTCTTGGTCCTCTCTGTTCCACTCTCACCTGGCTGCTCCAGTTCTTGACCTGTGCCTGGAAGGAGGATTCGACGATGAGGAGGGGGATGGTGCGGCGGCCGATGCCCCCTTCCAGTTTGACCACCAGGGATGGCAGCTTCAGCACCAGCTGTCAAAACATCGTCACCAAGACTGTCATCAGTGTCATCGCTACTGTACTGATGTCAACATCACTGACGTCATCATCCATCATCATCAACATGGCCACCTCCCAATCATCACCACATGCAACGTTACCAACACTCTACTGAATATTAACAATGTCATATCAACATCACAATGATCATCACCACCGTCATTAAGATAGCAACAGTTAACATTCACATCATGGTCATCGTCATCATTCTTAATGGTGTGACTATCATCGCTGACGTTCTTTCGACCATGAGTAGTCGACTGAGGCCAGCAGTGAGTCAGGTCCTGCATCATGGCCAGAGGTTTCATTGGTCTGCTCTCCTTGATGTGTGATCAACCAGTCTGTCTATTGGCTGCTGTCTGTCTGTCTGTCTGTCTGTCTCATCACATTGGGATCCGCTGGTACATTAGTCTACCGAAGATTGTCTGTCTGTCTGTCTGTCTGTCTGACTCCCATGGCGATTCCCAAAACAGTCATTCTACTGAAGACTGACTGTCTCTTCATCAAATGACTCATGGACCAGTCGGTCGCATGATCACATCATCCAAACGGGACATCTATCATAATCTGCCGACTGCTTCCATCTTTGTTGACTAAGAGAGGCCACGAATGATCAATCAGCTGACCATTCATCTCTCTCTGCAAAGGGCCGTGTGTGGGGTGGCAACATCAGCAACAACAGAACACACCACTACAGCCACATCCATTGACACATAAAACATGTCAAGCCTGCAAGATGAACCTGGAAAAAAAACTGTAACATGAAAGACTACTGACTCGTTTATATATATATATATATATATATATATATATATTAGTATCGGTACTGTGATGAAGTATTACTTACTTTTCTTCACTCAAAACACACACACACACACACACACACACACACACACACACACACACATATATACACACAGTGATCAACATTAACATATCATATTTTTCTGTAAAAAGTTCCCATCTCAGCTGCTTTACAGACACCAAAATCATGTTCATAATCATTTGTCATCAATAAACTCATCTGTTAATAATTCTCCTCTCACAAAATCCTTTCAGATCATGTAATATGTCTATGTGTATTTACAAGTTAGGTTAAAAAAAAAAAAAAAAAGTCATACATGCATGCATGCACACACGAACATTCCAGTTTCAATTTCAATTAATCCTTTGACCCTCCTAAGGGCAAGGAAGATATAAGCTAAATCAACATCACATAATATTACATTTCAGCTGGACAAAAAAAAAAAGAAAACAAAACAGAAGCAGGTGTTCACTTTACTAGTTTTCGCAGCTGATTTTAAGCGGCTCACAAAGAAAACGGCAAAAAGTTAGAAGTTCATTCAGGGGATACAAATTTCTCTCTACAAACCAGGCAATGAAAGGAAATAACTGGAACTCATTTCCAAAAACATTCCAGACACCGCCTTGCGAGGAGTTCCATTCCAGAATCCTGACTCAGTTTCAAAGTTTACGGCAGCAACATTGAAAAACAAGACTCAAGATACAATGAACAAATCTGGTAACTGCTTGATAATGTCAACTCTCCTTGCCTTTAACATTTTGAACAATTTCTCACAGTATACAGAGTAATGACAGACAGATACAGAAGTCAAAAAAAAAACAAACAAAAAAAGGCACTGAGCAGCTCCACAAAGTAGACCATGAAAAGCCATGCAGTACAAGAGCAGGCGTACTGCAAGCACCGCATCATTCCAGCGTTAGTCCACCGCTCTGCTGTATTCAGTTCGACACAATAAGCCATGCCGCCAGTGGAGACAGGTTGAACACAAACCAAATCGTGTGCACGCCACACTTCAAATGTTAACAATCTCTTTATGTGTCGGTGACAAGATTAATTACTGAGAAAACAAAACTCTTCCTGAGGAAAATGGAGCAGGAAAGCCGCAAGGTGGGGGACGGAGGGTGGGGTGAAGCGGTTGGGAAGAAGTGAGGGAAGGGAGTGGAATATGGGGGAAAGGGGGATGCTTAGTATTAAAAAAAAAACCAAAAAAAAACCAGTGGGTGGGGAATTTGGAGGGGAGGTGAGGCAGAAACAAAGGAGAGGCGTGTGAAGGGCACCGGGGAAGAGGGGCGCTGAGAGGAAAGAGGGAAGGACAGGTCCTCAAGGCAAAGAAACAGGGTGATTTGGAGGGGAGGAGGGGGGGGGAAGGACAGGTCCTCAAGGCAAAGAAGCAGGGTGATTTGGAGGGGGGGGGGAAGGACAGGTCCTCAAGGCAAAGAAGCAGGGTGATTTGGAGGGGAGGAGGAGGGGGGGGGGGAAGGACAGGTCCTCAAGGCAAAGAAGCAGGGTGATTTGGAGGGGAGGAGGGGGTGGGAGGACAGGTCCTCAAGGCAAAGAAGCAGGGTGATTTGGAGGGGAGGAGGGGGGTGGGAGGACAGGTCCTCAAGGCAAAGAAGCAGGGTGATTTGGAGGGGAGGGGGGGGGGTGGGAGGACAGGTCCTCAAGGCAAAGAAGCAGGGTGATTTGGAGGGGAGGGGGGGGTGGGAGGACAGGTCCTCAAGGCAAAGACGCAGGGTGATTTGGAGGGGAGGGGGGGGGGAAGGACAGGTCCTCAAGGCAAAGAAGCAGGGTGATTTGGAGGGGAGAGGGGGAGGGAAGGACAGGTCCTCAAGGCAAAGAAGCAGGGTGATTTGGAGAGGAGGGGGGGGGGGGAAGGACAGGTCCTCAAGGCAAAGAAGCAGGGTGATTTGGAGGGGAGGGGGGGGGGGAGGACAGGTCCTCAAGGCAAAGAAGCAGGGTGATTTGGAGGGGAGGGGGGGGGGTGGGAGGACAGGTCCTCAAGGCAAAGAAGCAGGGTGATTTGGAGGTGGAGGAGGGGGGTGGGAGGACAGGTCCTCAAGGCAAAGACGCAGGGTGATTTGGAGGGGAGGGGGGGGAAGGACAGGTCGTCAAGGCAAAGAAGCAGGGTGATTTGGAGGGGAGAGGGGGGGGGGAAGGACAGGTCGTCAAGGCAAAGAAGCAGGGTGATTTGGAGGGGAGGGGGGGGGGGAAGGACAGGTCCTCAAGGCAAAGAAGCAGGGTGATTTGGAGGGGAGGGGGGGGGGGAAGGACAGGTCCTCAAGGCAAAGAAGCAGGGTGATTTGGAGGGGAGGGGGGGGGGGGGGGAAGGACAGGTCCTCAAGGCAAAGAAGCAGGGTGATTTGGAGGGGAGGGGGGGGAAGGACAGGTCCTCAAGGCAAAGAAGCAGGGTGATTTGGGGGAGGGGGGGGAAGGACAGGTCCTCAAGGCAAAGAAGCAGGGTGATTTGGAGGGGAGGGGGGGGGAAGGACAGGTCCTCAAGGCAAAGAAGCAGGGTGATTTGGAGGGGAGGGGGGGGGTGAAGGACAGGTCCTCAAGGCAAAGAAGCAGGGTGATTTGGAGGGGAGGGGGGGGGAAGGACAGGTCCTCAAGGCAAAGAAGCAGGGTGATTTGGAGGGGAGGGGGGGAAGGACAGGTCCTCAAGGCAAAGAAGCAGGGTGATTTGGAGGGGGGGGGGGAAGGACAGGTCCTCAAGGCAAAGAAGCAGGGTGATTTGGGAGGGGGGGGGGAAGGACAGGTCCTCAAGACAAAGAAGCAGGGTGATTTGGAGGGAGGGGGGGGGGGAAGGACAGGTCCTCAAGGCAAAGAAGCAGGGTGATTTGGAGGGGAGAGGGGGGGGGAAGGACAGGTCCTCAAGGCAAAGAAGCAGGGTGATTTGGAGGGGAGGGGGTGGGGGAAGGACAGGTCCTCAAGGCAAAGAAGCAGGGTGATTTGGAGGGGAGGAGGGGTGGGGGGAGGACAGGTCGTCAAGGCAAAGAAGCAGGGTGATTTGGAGGGGAGGAGGGGGTGGGGGAGGACAGGTCCTCAAGGCAAAGAAGCAGGGTGATTTGGAGGGGAGGAGGGGGGGTGGGGGGGAGGACAGGTCGTCAAGGCAAAAGCAGGGTGATTTGGAGGGGAGGAGGGGGGGTGGGGGGAGGACAGGTCGTCAAGGCAAAGAAGCAGGGTGATTTGGAGGGAGGAGGGGGGGTGGGGGGGAGGACAGGTCGTCAAGGCAAAGAAGCAGGGTGATTTGGAGTGGAGGAGGGGGTGGGGGGAGGACAGGTCGTCAAGGCAAAGAAGCAGGGTGATTTGGGAGGGGGGGGGGAGGACAGGTCTCAAGGCAAAGAAACAGGGTGATTTGGAGGGAGGAGGGGGGGGGGAGGACAGGTCGTCAAGGCAAAGAAGCAGGGTGATTTGGAGGGGGGGGGGGGGGGAGGACAGGTCGTCAAGGCAAAGAAGCAGGGTGATTTGGAGGGGAGGGGGGAGGGGGGGAGGACAGGTCCTCAAGGCAAAGAAGCAGGGTGATTTGGAGGGGGGGGGGGGGGGGAAGGACAGGTCGTCAAGGCAAAGAAGCAGGTGATTTGGGGGGGGAGGGGGGGGGAGGACAGGTCGTTAAGGCAAAGAAGCAGGGTGATTTGGAGGGGAGGAGGGGGGGGAAGGACAGGTCGTCAAGGCAAAGAAGCAGGGTGATTTGGGGGGGGGGGGGGGGGGGAGGACAGGTCGTTAAGGCAAAGAAGCAGAGTGATTTGCAGGGGAGGAGTAGGGGGAGGAAGGACAGGTCGTTCAAGGCAAAGAAGCAGGGTGATTTGGAGGGGAGGAGTGGGAAGGGGAAGGACAGGTCGTCAAGGCAAAGAAGCAGGGTGATTTGGAGGGGAGGGGGGGGGGGAGGACAGGTCCTCAAGGCAAAGAAGCAGGGTGATTTGGAGGGGAGGGGGGGGGGAAGGACAGGTCCTCAAGGCAAAGAAGCAGGGTGATTTGGAGGGGAGGGCGGGGAGGGACAGGTCCTCAAGGCAAAGATGCAGGGTGATTTGGAGGGGAGGGGGGGGAGGACAGGTCCTCAAGGCAAAGAAGCAGGGTGATTTGGAGGGGAGGGGGGGGGGAGGACAGGTCCTCAAGGCAAAGAAGCAGAGTGATTTGGAGGGGAGGAGGGGGGGGGGGGAAGGACAGGTCCTCAAGGCAAAGAAGGAGAGTGATTTGGAGGGGAGGAGGGGGGGGGGAAGGACAGGTCCTCAAGGCAAAGAAGCACGGTGATTTGGAGGGGAGGAGGGGGGGGGGGGGAATGACAGGTCCTCAAGGCAAAGAAGCAGGGTGATTTGGAGGGGAGGGGAGGGGGGGGAAGGACAGGTCCTCAGGCAAAGAAGCAGGGTGATTTGGAGGGGAGGGGGGGGGGGAAGGACAGGTCCTCAAGGCAAAGAAGCAGGGTGATTTGGAGGGGAGGGGGGGGAAGGACAGGTCCTCAAGGCAAAGAAGCAGGGTGATTTGGAGGGGAGGGGGGGGGGGAGGACAGGTCCTCAAGGCAAAGAAGCAGGGTGATTTGGAGGGGGGGAAGGACAGGTCCTCAAGGCAAAGAAGCAGGGTGATTTGGAGGGGAGGGGGGGGGGAAGGACAGGTCCTCAAGGCAAAGAAGCAGGGTGATTTGGAGGGGAGGGGGGGGGAAGGACAGGTCCTCAAGGCAAAGAAGCAGGGTGATTTGGAGGGGAGGGGGGGGAAGGACAGGTCCTCAAGGCAAAGAAGCAGGGTGATTTGGAGGGGAGGGGGGGGGGGGGAAGGACAGGTCCTCAAGGCAAAGAAGCAGGGTGATTTGGAGGGGCGGGGGAAGGACAGGTCCTCAAGGCAAAGAAGCAGGGTGATTTGGAGGGGAGGGGGGGGGAAGGACAGGTCCTCAAGGCAAAGAAGCAGGGTGATTTGGAGGGGAGGGGGGGGGGGAAGGACAGGTCCTCAAGGCAAAGAAGCAGGGTGATTTGGAGGGGAGGGGGGGGGAAGGACAGGTCCTCAAGGCAAAGAAGCAGGGTGATTTGGAGGGGAGGGGGGGGAAGGACAGGTCCTCAAGGCAAAGAAGCAGGGTGATTTGGAGGGGAGGGGGGGGGGGGGAAGGACAGGTCCTCAAGGCAAAGAAGCACGGTGATTTGGAGGGGAGGGGGGGAAGGACAGGTCCTCAAGGCAAAGAAGCAGGGTGATTTGGAGGGGGGGGGGGGAGGACAGGTCCTCAAGGCAAAGAAGCAGAGTGATTTGGAGGGGGGGGGGGGGGAGGACAGGTCCTCAAGGCAAAGAAGCAGGGTGATTTGGAGGGGAGGAGTGGGGAGGGGAAGGACAGGTCGTCAAGGCAAAGAAGCAGGGTGATTTGGAGGGGAGGGGGGGGGGGGGAAGGACAGGTCGTCAAGGCAAAGAAGCAGGGTGATTTGGAGGGAAGGAGGGGGGGGGGGGGAAGGACAGGTCGTCAAGGCAAAGAAGCAGGGTGATTTGGAGGGGAGGGGGGGGGGGGGAAGGACAGGTCCTCAAGGCAAAGAAGCAGGGTGATTTGGAGGGGAGGGGGGGGGGAAGGACAGGTCGTTAAGGCAAAGAAGCAGGGTGATTTGGAGGGAAGGAGGGGGGGAGGGGGGGGACTGGGCGTCAAGGCAAAGAAGCAAGGTGATTTGGAGGGGAGGAGGGGGGGAGGGGGAGGACTGGGCGTCAAGGCAAAGAAGCAAGGTGATTTGGAGGGGAGGAGGGCGGGGGGGAAGGACAGGTCCTCAAGGCAAAGAAGCAGTGTGATTTGGAGGGGAGGGGGGGGGGGAGGACAGGTCGTTAAGGCAAAGAAGCGAGTGATTTGGAGGGTAGGAGGAGGGGGGGGGGGGAGGACAGGTCCTCAAGGCAAAGAAGCAGGGTGATTTGGAGGGGAGGAGGGGGGGGGGGAGGAGGACAGGTCGTTAAGGCAAAGAAGCACGGTGATTTGGAGGGGAGGAGGGGGGTGGGGGGGAGGACAGGTGATTAAGGCAAAGAAGCCGGGTGATTTGGAGGGGAGGAGGAGGGGGGGGGGGGGGAGGACAGGTCCTCAAGGCAAAGAAGCAGGGTGATTTGGAGGGGAGGATGGGGAGGGGGAGGAGGACAGGTCGTTAAGGGAAAGAAGCAGGGTGATTTGGAGGGGAGGAGGAGGGGTGGGGGGAGGACAGGTCCTCAAGGCAAAGACGCAGAGTGATTTGGAGGGGAGGAGGGGGGGGGGGTGGGGGGAAGGACAGGGTGTCAAGGCAAAAAAGCAGGGTGATTTGGAGGGGAGGAGGGGGGGAGGACAGGACAAAGAGAAGGGAAACAGCTGGTTTGTCTCCTTTTGCACATATGATATCTGAATTGTTATTACCTTACTCTTATTTTCCTTCAAGTAATTCCAACAACTTGTAAACACAACCACTGACTACTACGAAAGAACAGTCTTTTTCTGAGTTACAGTCTGACCACCACTTTCCACTTGCCATTTCAGTGAAGGGATACTGAGCATGCACGCATGCACGCACACACGCATGCACGCACGCACACACGCTCACTTGCGACTCTCACACACACACACCACACACACACCTCTCTCTCTCTCTCTCTCTCTCTCTCTCTCACACACACACACACACACCACACACACACACACACACACACACAGCTGATCAAAAATCAACCATGTTCTGATCACTGAAATAATTTGGATGACGTACTTTGAGCAATTTCAGAACATATGTCCAAAATGAAAGACTTTCTTAAATTAAAAAAAAAAAAAACATAAAACTCAAAAACATAAAATTTCTTCTCTAATGGTGTTTTCAAACCAAGGAAAAAACAGCACAACTCAAAGGCAGACACAGTCAAAAATCAGCACTACAAAACTGAAATAAAAACTACAACGAAAGAAAATGTGCACAGAAAGACAAGACACAGCCCCTTTGATCCTGTCTACACAACAAACAGTACTTCCCTTTTGAAACAGGATGAGACAGCACTCATCATTTCAAAACAAGGCTCAATAGTTTAAGACAGGACTGCATGAGCTATTTGAATCATTTGATTCGGGAGCAGTCAGACATCATGATTCAGTTTCACGGCTATCACCTCCCAGCTGATCAAGTAGGGCCCTCTGAGGGCTGTTGCTCATAAAATACACAAAAAAAATCGATGTCATGCCAAAAAATAGAAAAGAGAGAGAGAGAGAGAGAGCAGACCAGACCATGTTTTATTCAGCTAGGCCACTGGCCCATTTGAAAGGGGAATGAGCACCATCATTCACATTACAGATTAGAAAAAAAAAAAATCATTTTATCAGACAAAAAAAAAAAAAAATCATCCATCAAACAAACAAGAACACCAGTTAAGACGTGATATTTCTCTGATCTTAGACGCCTTACACAAAAACATACCTAAATTCCTGATAACCTCATAACTGTTAGAGCTAAGTAGTAAGTGCAAACGAAATATACATGGGTGCCTATAACGTTTCTAAGGGATACATTTTTGGCGAATATCTTCTAAAGCTGGGCAAAGGAACATAAAGTGCATTTCATTTTCCTCACCTTGCATACACAATGGACACACTAAGTCATTTTGTCTACGTTGTCTGTATCTTAAGAAATGAGTCCTTCTTTCATAAGCCCTAAGTCTAAATTTAGCAACTGATCTTTTCCAATATACGTCTAAATCGAATTTTAAATAAGGCTGAATACAATGAAAACTAGAACAATTTTCTGTACCATTATATCATTCACTAGTTTGGATATGATCATCCCATATTTGCCATCTACAGTCAATCAACCTTTGTCGAAAAACATGAATAAACTGAGAGAGAACAGAGAGAGAGGAGAGAGAGAGAGAGAGAGAGAGAGAGAGAGAGAGAGCAAGCGAGATACCATGTATTAACTACTATAATTCATGAAACAACAGCTCAACCATTTCCATCCTTCAGACAACTCAGACAATTTGAACTAGGAAGCAACTGTAGAAAAAAAAAATCAGAAAACTGGTACATACTGCAACGTTACAGAAATAAGCCAAAGTACAAACAATCGCAAAGAAATAATTCTGACTGCAATCTTGGGAGTATTACATTTTGCAATTTTTCATGTGTGTTGTAGCTGATGTCTAAAGAAGACAGACTAATCAAAAATGAATTTGTCTGTTTCCAATAACTGAATCTTGCCACTGTCTCAGGAGGGGGTTTCTTTCTGTTTGTTTTTGCTTGTAGAATGAATCAAGTAGTTTCAAACCTGAGTGGAGTAGCAGTTCACACTACAGACTTCAGTCTACCCCACATGACTGTCAAGGTAGTTTTAAACAGACAGGTTCAACACTTTTATCCTGAGATCTTCATCAATGCTCAACACTATAGACCGTATTGCAATACATACAGTTGCAGCCATACATTCCAAAATGTAATTCTTAATGCACTCTATCTTTACAAACAGGACACTACATATATTTCCTAAATTCTCCACTCTCAATCCACACACATTGCAAGAAGCAATATTCACAGCTCAAAATGATTTCCCTTCACTCTCAACTCTCCGTCAATCTACAGACATACTGCAAGATGCAACATATACAGCTCCAATGTTTGTCCTCACACTCACAATCTACTGACTCGCATAGCGTGGGATGCAATGCATACATTTCCACTGTGCATTCAAAAAAACAAGTTCATCCCTCACTCCAGTGAGCAGTGCACTGTTGGGCACCATGCAATACAGATGGAATCATGCGGCACACACACACACAATGTCAGAGTAAGAGTATCCACTATAAAGAGAAAATATATGTACATCATATTGGATCTTAGTGTTAATCCATTTGAACCCAAGAAATAATACAATCTAACAGAGCAAGACATGAAAAAAGACACACAAAAGAACAGTGAAAAAAACAAAGACCCTGAGGAGATCAGACACTGAGACATGATCACTATTCAAGTTACACTCTGAAAAAAAAAAAAAGTTAAAAACGTGTGAAACCCTCGAGGAGAAAAAATTCTACCTTTGCTAGAGATGAAAAGTGAACCACACCACCCAATCTTTCTTGACAGTCCTGACTGAACGACATCATGACTGACAGAGTTAGTTTATCTTCCTTCTGGTAGATGTGTGATGCGTATCAATGCGCATTACATTTATTTCCAAGCGCTCCGAGTTCCCTGTCGAAGAGGAAAGCGCTCAACAAATGGGCCTTTCTCATTATCATTATTATCATTCACAAATCTGGACCGAGAAAAGTAGGCAAGATCCTAAACAACAAAACCAGACAAGATACACAGGAACACAAAAGACAGACAAAGAAATCCTGGAAGATAAAAGACAGACAAGAAATTCTGACTGACTGAGACAGACAAAGAAATCCTGGAAGACAAAAAGACAGACAAAATATCCTGAAAGACTAGAAAAAAGACATGATATCCTGGAAGACAAAAGACAGACTAGAAATTCTGACTGACTTAGACAAAGAAATCCTGTAAGATAAAAGACAAAGAAATCCTGGAAGACAAAAGACAGACTAGAAATTCTGACTGACTGAGACTGACAAAGAAATCCTGGAAGACAAAAGACAGACAAGAAATTCTGACTGACTGAGACAGACAAGAAACCCTGGAAGACAAAAGACAAGACTAGAAATTCTGACTGACTTAGACAAAGAAATCCTGTAAGATAAAAGACAAAGAAATCCTGGAAGACAAAGGACAGACAAAGAAATGCTGAAAGATATTAGACAAAGAAATCCTGAAAGACAAAAGACAGACAAGAAATTCTGACTGACTGAGATAGACAAAGAAACCCTGGAAGATAAAAGACAGACAAGAAATCCTGGAAGACTAAAGACAGACAAGACATCCTGGAAGACTAAAGACAGATGAGATATCCTGGAATAAAAAGAGACAAGATATCCTGGAAGACAAAGACAGGCAAGACATCCTGGAAGACAACGACAGACAAGATATCCTGGAAGACAGACAAGATATCTGGAAGACAAGAGTAAGACCAGAGATCCAAAATGTAAATCCAAAACAAAGGCAGACAAGATATCCTGGAAGACTAAAGACAGACAAGGTATCCTGTCAGACAAAGAGACAAGATATCATGGAAGATAAAGACAGACAAGAAATCCTGACTGACAAAGACTGACAAGATATCCTGGACAACAAAGACTCAAGATATCCTGAAAGATAAAAGACAGACAAGATATCCTGGAAGACAAAGAGACAAGACATCCTGGAAGACAAAGAGACAAGATATCCTGGAAGACAAAGAGACAAGATATCCTGGAAGACAAAGAGACAAGACATCCTGGAAGACAAAGAGACAAGATATCCTGGAAGGCAAAAGACAGACAAGACATCCTGGAAGACAAAGAGACATGACAAGATATCCTGGACAACAAAGACTCAAGATATCCTGAAAGATAAAAGACAGACAAGATATCCTGGAAGACAAAGAGACAAGACATCCTGGAAGACAAAGAGACAAGATATCCTGGAAGGCAAAAGACAGACAAGACATCCTGGAAGACAAAGAGACATGACAAGATATCCTGGACGACAAAGACTCAAGATATCCTGAAAGATAAAAGACAGACAAGATATCCTGGAAGACAAAGAGACAAGATATCCTGGAAGGCAAAAGACAGACAAGACATCCTGGAAGACAAAGAGACATGACAAGATATCCTGGACGACAAAGACTCAAGATATCCTGAAAGATAAAAGACAGACAAGATATCCTGGAAGACAAAGAGACAAGATATCCTGGAAGGCAAAAGACAGACAAGACATCCTGGAAGACAAAGAGACAAGATATCCTGGAAGGCAAAAGACAGACAAGACATCCTGGAAGACAAAGAGACAAGATATCCTGGAAGATAAAAGACAGACAAGAAATCCTGACTGACTAAGACTGACAAGATACCCTGACCACCCCTACCCACCCCCTTCCTCTGGCTGCCCGTGTTCATCATGTTGTCGGCACCGAAGCGTCAGTGAGTGGTAGCGAACAGAAACATCTTATTTCAAGAAGTAATTGAAATAATGGAAGAAGGATCAGATGAAGAACTGGAGCTGTTTTCCGAACTTGCCGAACTTTTCCGAACTGTTTTCCAAACTTGCCGAATCAGACAGAGAGGACATGAGTGACAATGGTGAGTTGCACATACCAAATGATGATGAAATTTTTGCATTTTTTCTTCAAATATGTGACAGCAGCACTCTGTTTGAAGTTTGGACCATGCACATAGCTTGTGTGTGTGAAAGATACATTGTTTTTATGCGTTTACTACACATTGTGTTTTCTACAGTTATGATCATACTGATTTTTCATCCATACCTACGTGGAGAAAAAGTTTTTGCTGATAGCTGTTTTCCTACACTTTTCAAACCAGTGGTGAGTGAAGTGTGTACTGAGCACAGGACTGCAGTATTTTTTTTTTCTAAAAGAACATGATTTGAAGTTTTCAAACACATATAATTATTGTTGTATTCAGTTTGATTCTGTCTGTATATTTTTTTGTAAAAATACCCAAAATAGTGCGTCACAGCGTGTCGCGGTTGTGGCAGAAAGCTGCGTCTGCACTGAGTTAAGTGGCAAACATCAACTGACTGGTTGCGATGTGAGACGACTGCAGGCGGAAATCTAAACAAATCTGAAATAAATGTTAGCGAACTGCCAAGAGAAAAGTGGACAAACGAGTCACAAGACAAAACACTTTTTGTCTTGTGACTTGTTTGTCCACGTTTCTCTTGGTGGGTCGCTAACATTTATTTAAGATCAACAGACTGATTAAAACCCCCATTTGTCAATGGGTGACAACCCAACAGAAAAGAAAGACTCGAAAAGAAAAATGTGTCGACTGATATTTTCACATGTGGAGCAAAGCCTCTCTGACAACCGTAAGGGTTGGCAGGAATACACCCTACAGGCTCAACCCTGGCTTCACCGCACTACTTACCTGCATCAGACTGCTGTTCATTTGACTTTATTCAGGAATATTCTCTCACCATTTTCCCAATTGCACACATTTCATCCCATTTTCAAAACTCTGAATTTCAACACTGACATGAGGATTTGGGGAATTGTTTTTTTTAATCGGGGATATTCATGACCAGTTTAGAAGAGTGGGCAGCCATGTGTATTCCTCCCTCAAAACAACATCCACAAAAACCAACATGTTTAAAGCGTTTACTTTGTCAGTTATGTTTGTGGTGTAGTTCCATCGGTGCGTGTACCATTATTCAGCCATTTTCTGTCGCAACCTATTGGAACTTCCTCCCCCACCCCCCACCCTACATCAGCCTCACTATTCAGGACTTTCAAGAATTTGTGAGTACCCTATGAACCCTGGTAAAAGATTCCGAAACAAAACAAAGTAAAGGAACAGTACCACCCATTTCCTTTGAAACACAAAGAAAAGAACACACAGTTTATGAAATGAGAACACACAGCTTATAAAATTTCTACAAAATGTACAAACAAATAAACTGAAAATAACATACAGCCAGCAAAAAGAAAATGGCAACAATCAATAACATAAAAATATCATCAGACCTGTTCACCCTAAAACTTTCTATCGGTGGCCTTTTCAACAGAGCGTATCTCTACAGAAAATATGGCAGGGGAGGAGGAAGGGGGTGGGTAGGGGTGGTCCACTGACCTAAATTTTTGCAAAAAGTTGAAGGGGAGAGAGGGAGGGAGGGAGGGTCAGCATTTACATCTGCCATCACACAAGCAGAGGTACTATAGAAGGATACCCAGCCTTGCGGCATCCACAGTAAAAATAGATTCTCCCCACACAAATTACTTTTAACCGTCATTGATCTCTGGCCCTGTTGCTCTACAGTAAAAATAGATTCTCCCAACACAAACTACTTTTAACCCTGATTGATCAGCATACTCTGGGACAAATTCATGTCTTCTCCCTTTTTCATTTGTTTGTTTGTTTGTTTTTTGTTTGTTGATACAGATGTCAGGGCCTCTAGTCACCTCTTATCATTCTTACGTATCGGAATGTTTGTGAAAAAGCATACAAAGCCAGACGTGATAAACCTGTGCGACAGTTAATAAGAAATGTCACTCTGTGGTCAAAACACACTAAGATACAATAGCAGAAAAATCAACATGATGATTGAGGCCATTCAACTGGATGATGATGATGATGACACCACCATGGTTCAACTCCACAAGTGCAATAACACCTCAGAAACTTTTTTTTTTTTTTTTTTTTAGTTTGTTGTACTGCTCATCTTTTTTCACAGAATGTGGCGAAAATATGGTGAAACCGTATCGGTAAAGAGGTCTGCATCACACAGCTAACAGAAACAAAAAAAACATTCAGTCAAAATAAAACAAAAAATAACATACATTCAAGTCGGGAAGGGACGCAAACATGCAGTAAACCTGCCACTCAGGTGAAAAGGTCATGGAAGACAGTTCATACACTTTTTTCTTTTGGACAAGCCAATCAGATTTCAGAACACAAACATCAATCCTACGTTTGGTCAATGATTTAAAATAAAAAAAACAAAAAAAACAAGTATCTTCTTACCATCTCTTCAACCTGGAAACAAAAAAAGATGGAGTCACCGTTTGGAATGAAGACGGACAAAAACAACAAAGACCCTAAGACCTGACCACAGACAGACAGACAGACATGGAAGGCTGAGGGGAAGGCAGAGGGGACTGCTGGGACAAAACGAAGAGAAGAAACACAAACTACACAGACACAGACAAGAGAAAACAGGAATGAAACAATAACAGAATAGTGGGATAGGGGTCAGTCACCAAAATAAACAGAGAACAGAGCTTGCATCACAGACATGAGTCCTAGCATTCAATACAGGATAAATTTTTCACTCTGTCATACACACACACGTAAGCACGCACACACACACACACACACACACACACACACAAACTCATTCACCCTGGCTCACTTGCTTACCCAACACACACACACACACACATATATAATTATACGCACACACTCACATGATCATGTGCATACACACACACAAGCAAGCACAAACATTCACATAAAAAGAAATAAAAAAGAAAAACATCACTTTGCTTGACTTTTTAATCCAACTGTGTCCATGTTTGTGTGTCGGTGCATGTTTGTGCACATGCTTAAGTATGTGCCCTGAGTGCATGCAAACATGCATGCATGGGTGCGTGCATGCAGATGCATGTGTGTGTGTGTGTGTGGGGGGGGGGGGGGGGGGTGCGTGCACATGTACACACAGGATGAAGGGAAGGGGATTAGGCTGGGCTGAAGGAGGATGGGAAGGACATGGAATTAGGAATGTGTTTACATACACTTGTGAGTGTGTGTGTGTTCCCTTGTGTATATTATGCATGTATGTGTCTACACAAGGGGGTGTGTGTGTGTGTGTGTTTGTGTGTGTGTGTGTGTGTGTGTGTGTGTGTGTGTGTGTGTGTGTGTGTGTGTGTGTGTGCGCGCGCGCGCATGTGTGTGTGTGAACGTGTGTATGTGTGTGCGCATGCGTGCTTGTATGCACACACGATAAGTTTTCTTGCATCTGTGCAGGTGCAAGCGCTCAAGTCTGTTTCATGTTAAAGTGCATGCTCGTACGTACGCAACCCCCCATCCCCTCTCTCTCTCACACACACACAGACACACACACACACACACACACACACACAAACGCGCGCGCATGCACACACACACGCACGCACACATGCACACCCACGCACACAAACACACACACCTACAACTCTTAACATTTGTAAAGGTGCCTGCATGCCTCATGTGCTGTGGGGTGGGAGAGAAGGGAGGGGAGGGAGTGAGAAAGGGAAGGGATTCCATCTGACGCACTTCACTCTCGCGCGAACTCTCACCTCTTCTCCTCGTCCCTCTTCCAGGTCAGAGGCCCCGACTGGCGTCGTCATATCCGTGCTTTCTGTCACTTCCAACGCTTCGTTTACTGAAACACCATAAAACCCAAATCTTCAGAAAGAACACTAAGTAATAACATTTCTTTCACTAAAACATCACAATACCAAAATCTTCAGAAATGATACTGAACTTCTCTCCCTGGGAGACCAATATACCCAAATCCTTCAATGCCAAGTTATAATACTTTTCACTGGAACACCGCAATACCCACAACCCCAGGAGCAGTAGTTAGCTATAAATTTCAAAGAAACACTATTCCACCGACATTTTTTAGAAATTTGTGAAATTACATCATTTCTTTAGACGGACACACACAAAATACCCAAATCTTCAGGAACAATACTATGCAACATGACACTGAAACACCAGAATGCCCAAATCTTCAGGAACAATTTCTTCTTCTTCTGTAACATCATTACACTAGGACACCAGTCCTACCAGCCGCCGTGGCGAAGTGGTTAGCGTCGCGGACTCCCGGCTGGGAGGTCGTGGGTTCCAATCCCATCAGAGTCATGTGGGTTTTTCTGCCCCGACCGGCTCCTACCCAGAGTTGAGTTTGCTGCGGACTCAGTTGGGAAGACTGGGACCACACAGTCGAGTTTCATCCACTTAATGGATGCGTTTCTGAGAGTGTTGCTCAAATTTCCTGACCAACACTGCAGGTGCCTGTATCTGTCGGGCCTGGCTGACGCTGGGATATATTATGAAAGGAAGCGTAGAGTACAGCCCTGTCATGTAGTCTCAGACTGAAATGGAAATCCGTAGCATCATCTTAATCATCCTCATTCTCATCGATCAGCATAAAAAAATGTCTCAAATTCTGTGGCCCTTCATGCCCTGCTCTCATGGTGACCTCAATTTCGATGTCCTCTCACGACTGAGGTCTTGGTTTGGTTCCGTCGGGGTCATCGGTATCAGCCAGTCCATGGGGGCTGTTGTTGGACGGACGTGGTGGCGCCCTTCGGAGGGAGAGCTCACTCACGCCGGCTCCGCGACTAAGCAATTATTGTCGTCAGTAGGGGGCCGAGTAGGTGGTGTCCTGCGTATGTTAGATCAGAACAGGCGCCATTGAACACCACCGAAGTGACTCGGCAGCAGTGCAGTGTCTCCTCCAGTGGCTTGCCTCTTGACGACTTGACATTCACTGCTCCCTGTGGATTGCCGGTGCCGGGGTTGCAGCGGGGCCGACCGGGCTGTGGCTGTGGACTGTGTGTCGGAATGAGCGGCGTGGGTGCAATGCCTCTGAGGTGGCGCAGAGGTTGAGACAGCAAAAAAAAAAAAAAAAAAAGGACACCAGTCCTCAGGGTAAAACGACTGGTCCTTCTCATCGCCTCTGCAGACTTGTCAAGCTTCTCCTGTAGAGTGGCACCGGCCATGTCTCCTCTCTCTCAGCCCATGCAGAGCCCCCCCCCCCAACAACCTTGAAGAACATGCTCCGTGTCTGGTCTGCTTCTCCACAGGAGCAGAGTGGGGATGGATGGCACTAGGTGGAGGTGTCTGTACCAATGGACATTCAAGCGGCCGAGCCCTATCCTCAGGTCACGACCTGTGGACGAGGCGCCTTGAACAGTGTTAACGATAATGTTCACGTCTGTGAGGCTGACACCATTTTCTTCCTGTTCACCTTCTTCGTCCAGCGTCGCCATTCTGTCTGCCTCTTCATTCCTTTGGACAACACAGTGGGTGGGGCTGCACTGCAATGGCACCTTGGCGCACCCATCTGTCGGCTGCCCTCAGACGTCGGTGGTTTCCCTAATACCAATGATTCCAACACAGACGCAGCACCCATCTGTCGGCTGCCCTCAGACGTCGGTGGTTTCCCTAATACTAATGATTCCAACACAGACGCAGCACCCATCTGTCGGCTGCCCTCAGACGTCGGTGGTTTCCATAATACTAATGATTCCAACACAGACGCAGCACCCATCTGTCAGCTGCCCTCAGACGTCGGTGGTTTCCCTAATACTAATGATTCCAACACAGACGCAGCACCCATCTGTCGGCTGCCCTCAGACGTCGGTGGTTTCCCTAATACCAATGATTCCAGCACAGACGCAGCACGCATCTGTCGGCTGCTCTCAGACGTCGGTGGTCGGTGCCCTCAGACGTCGGTGGTTTCCCTAATACCAATGATTCCAACACAGACGCAGCACACATCTGTCGGCTGTTCTCAGACGTCGGTGGTTTCCCTAATACCAATGATTCCAGCACCACGCAGCACCCATCTGTCGGCTGCTCTCAGACGTTGGTGGTTTCCCTAATTCTAATGATTCCAGCACAGACGCAGCACCCATCTGTCGGCTGCCCTCTGACGTCAGTGGTTTCCCTGATACCAATGATTCCAACACAGACGCAGCACCCATCTGTCGGCTGCTCTCAGTCGTCGGTGGTTTCCCTAATACCAATGATTCCAGCACAGACGCAGCACCCATCTGTCGGCTGCTCTCAGACGTCGGTGGTTTCCCTAATACCAATGATTCCAGCACAGACGCAGACTCAGGGAAGAGGATCAGAGCATCAGGGACTGTGCTGTACTCTAAGGTGTTTGCAGCGAGGAAACTAAGGAGTTCACCAAAGAAAACAATAACTCTGTCTTGGGATATGAAACTGGTATTAATACCTGAAAAAAAAAAAAAAACTAAACGAGAAATGGTTGGGAACTGAATTGTAGTCTCATATATCATTCTTTCATCATCATCATACCGTCTTCATATATCATCATCACCCTTACCGTCTTCATTATCATCATCATCATCATCCCTCATTAAACCTCCTCTTCATTATCATCATCTCATCATCACCATCTTCATTATCATCATCATCTTCACCATCATCACCGTCTTCATCATCATCATCATCACCATCTTCATTATCATCATCATCTCACCATCATCACCGTCTTCATTATCATCATCATCATCATCACCGTCTTCATTATCATCATCCATCACCTCTTCATATCATCATCCACCGTCTTCATTAATCATCATCATCACTCATCATCACCGTCTTCATTATCATCATCATCATTCATCATCATCATCACCGTCTTCATTATCATCTCATCATCACCGTCTTCATTATCATCATCATCATCATCATCAACCGTCTTCATTATCATCATCATCACATCATCACCGTCTTCATTATCATCATCATCATCACCGTCTTCATTATCATCATCATCATCACATCATCATCACCGTCTTCATTATCATCATCATCATTCACCCGTCTTCATTATCATCATCATCCATCATCATCACCGTCTTCATTATCATCATCATCATTATCATTACACCGTCTTCATAATCATCAGTCTTCATTATATCATCATCATCATCGTCTTCATTATCATTCATCATCATCATCATCATCATCACCGTCTTCATTATCATCATCATCATCATCACCGTCTTCATTATCATCATCATCATCACCATCATCACCGTCTTCATTTCATCATCATCACATCATCACCGTCTTCATTATCATCATCATCACCGTCTTCATTATCATCATCATCATCACCGTCTTCGTTATCATCATCCTCCTCCAACATACACACCGTTCTGCAGGAACCAGAAGTTGCACTCGCTGACCAGTTTCTTCTCCCACAGTCGTTCTGGCACCTCGTCCCGCTTCACCTGGCCGGTGTCCGCCTGTCAACAATTTACCTCCCTTGGTCATCGACATCACGGACCACTTCAACCATCTTTACTTCTCAGTCGCTCTGACTGGCTGATCAAAACAGTCATCATCTCTGTCTGTTCATCATCATCTGCTGACAAGTCCCCAGCCAGGTGACAGCACAAAAGTCGGGGGAAATTCTGGGATGAGTTAGTACAGAGTTGTTCGATAAAGAAAGGGTAATATACAGCTTCACTGTTCCATGTCATAATATCACACATTTCTGTTTCTTGTTGCAAGCTTCTTCACACTGGCAACAAGGCTCTGTTGTTGTTGTTGTTGTTTTATTATTATATTGTTGCTGTTTGTTTGATTTTAGGTTTTTTGACTCACAGCACACACTTTTCCTAAAAACAAATATGCGAAAATATATCATTCGGCTTCTGTTCACAAAATCAAAATATCAACCAAAATCAAAATATTAACCAATCATTCTACGCCTTTGATGACTGTTAAGTGAAACAGAATGAAATAAAATCAAATCAAAATGAAATAAAATCAAATGAATTTATGAAATACTAGTTTCAAATAATACTGTAAGCAAGCTCACTCCATTCGTAAGGCAGTAGCACCTCCTGTTCCTCATACTACCATCCAGTACATCACACCGTCCCAACCTATCTCCCATCCCTTCTTCAACCACCCCCCCCCCCACCAGCCCATCTACAAACACACACACACACACACACACACACACTGCACACTACCACACACACACACACACACACACACGCACACGCACAACACACAACACACACACACACACACACACACACACACGCACACACACATACAATTTCTTTTCCATACTGGCTTTCAAATTTCAAAACCAAACATTATTCCACAAACATGCACGTGCTCATACCCGCCACCCTTGAAAATATCTGCTACATTGTCTTATGGGGAAAAAAAAGAAAAAAAAAAGCTATGCAACAACTGCCACCAAAACACAGCAAACACTACCTCACTGGAAGGGGAGGATAAAGGGTACAATTGCCTTTCATGAGGTTCTCATTTCCAGTTAGTTCACCATGAAAAAAAAAAAAAACATTACTCAAGAAAAAAAGCAACTACACAAAAAAGAATATCACATATGTTTACGAAATCAACGTGTTCTATCTTCCTACTCTCTTTCACACTTGTCAAGTATAGAGTACTATTCTTTTTCATTATCTTTCACGTCTCTCTCTCCTCCATACACTAGTTCATTGTTTTATATTATTACATATACTGTGCATTATTGTTGAGTCATAGCTGACATAATCACCGTTTTCTTTTTGATGTTAACATCCTGTCTTGTAAATGCAATATTCAAAAAATGTTATGCCAAGGTCACAAATCAATGCCAAGGTCACAAATCAAACCGGTTTTCTTTCCGTAAAAGGTTCTCTACAACATGTACTCTAGCCTTTTGCTATTTCGTGAAGAAAATTTAGTACTGAATTATCAGATTGTGGGTGAGGCAGTCAGCAATGTGTGTAGAGACCATGAATGATTGTGGGTCAGGCAGTGACCTATGCATGTAGAGACCATGAATGATTGAGGGTGAGGCAGTGAGCAATGCGTGTAGAGACCATGAATGATTGTGGGCGAGGCAGTGAGCAATGCGTGTAGAGACCATGAATGATTGTGGGTGAGGCAGTGAGCAATGCGTGTAGAGACCATGAATGATTGTGGGTGAGGCAGTGAGCAATGCATGTAGAGACCATGAATGATTGAGGGTGAGGCAGTGAGCTATGCGTGTAGAGACCATGAATGATTGAGGGTGAGGCAGCGAGCAATGCGTGTAGAGACTATGAATGATTGTGGGCGAGGCAGGAAGCAATGCGTGTAGAGACCATGAATGATTGAGGGCGAGGCAGTGAGCAATGCGTGTAGAGACCATGAATGATTGTGGGCGAGGCAGTGAGCAATGCGTGTAGAGACCATGAATGATTGTGGGTGAGGCAGTGAGCAATGCGTGTAGAGACCATGAATGATTGTGGGTGAGGCAGTGAGCAATGCATGTAGAGACCATGAATGATTGAGGGTGAGGCAGTGAGCTATGCGTGTAGAGACCATGAATGATTGAGGGTGAGGCAGCGAGCAATGCGTGTAGAGACTATGAATGATTGTGGGCGAGGCAGGAAGCAATGCGTGTAGAGACCATGAATGATTGAGGGCGAGGCAGTGAGCAATGCGTGTAGAGACCATGAATGATTGTGGGCGAGGCAGTGAGCAATGCGTGTAGAGACCATGAATGATTGTGGGTGAGGCAGTGAGCAATGCGTGTAGAGACCATGAATGATTGTGGGCGAGGCAGTGAGCAATGCGTGTAGAGACCATGAATGATTGTGGGTGAGGCAGTGAGCAATGCGTGTAGAGACCATGAATGATTGTGGGCGAGGCAGTGAGCAATGCGTGTAGAGACCATGAATGATTGTGGGCGAGGCAGTGAGCAATGCGTGTAGAGACCATGAATGATTGTGGGTGAGGCAGTGAGCAATGCGTGTAGAGACCATGAATGATTGTGGGTGAGGCAGTGAGCAATGCGTGTAGAGGCCGTGAATGTGTTTCCTTTTCACCATTTTCATCACAACTGTGATTGGACGACCTTGGTTTCACATTCTTTCTGAAAACTATGTATCACTGGCCTGGATGCATTTTATATTCAATACTGTATACATATATTTTACATCTAATGATGTAAACATGCATTTTACATTTGATACTGTATACATATATTTTACATCTAATGATGTATACACGCATTTTATATTTGATGATGTATACATATATTTTGCATCTAATGATGCATACATGCATTTTATATTTGATGATGTATACATACATTTTACATCTAATGATGTATACATGCATTTTATATTTGATGATGTGTACAGGCATACAGTTCTTCAATGTGGCGCCCAGTTGACTCTTCACCGGGTAAAGAGAAATGGAGGAGGAGGAGAAGATGTCTTTAGTCTTCTAGGGTTTTTTGCATTACAGTTTAAGCCTGCTCTTAAATTCTTCTTCTTCTGTTCCCGTGACCTAAGTGGTCGTAGGGAGGACATGAGCGATGACTCCGTCGATATTCTTCTCCATCGTGGCCTGTCCTCTGCTTCTTACAGGAGTTCTGGCAGCCTGAGGTTTGTCCACTCGATCACGTTCTCCAACAGCTCTTTCTCTGCCTGCCTCTGTGCCTTCCTCCTTTATCCCATGGTCAAGTGAACTCTTTGATGTTCACGCCATAACCACAGGTTATCACATCGAACACCACCCAAGAAGCTCAGCCGCAATTCACTGTCTCCTGTGGTGGCTGCCTCATCACAACCTGACACTCAACTGCTCCCTGTCTACTACTACTGCTGGGGCTGCAAAAGGGCAAGTCCGGGTGCAGCTATGTACAGGGGAGCAAGAATAAGCGGTGTACAGTAACACCACCAACAGGGCATAGAACAGACAACCAAGAAAAGATTATTAAAAAAAAAAAGAAAGAAAAAACGAATCAAACCGGTAACACATGCAGCACAGAAGAAAACAAAACCATAACTTCCTTCACCCAACCTTCTGAATGCAATACACAGTGGTGCGAGAGTGCTCCAACCATGTCTCTGACCCCTGACAATGTGACAGTGCTCCCACCCCATGTCTCTGACACCTGGCAATGTCTGACACTGTTGTAGCAACCTGACAAGTTTCTCTAACAAAGAAAAGCCAACTGCTTCATGACTGCGGCCAAACACCGCACAACAGTACCTCGGTATCATAGTCCTTTCGTTCGGTCAAGGTCCCTTGAAATACAACCTCTCAAAAAAGTAAAAAGTGAATGGGGAAAAAAATGCATGCAAACTAGATCTTCAGAAAAACATTCGTAACAGATACAGAGCATAATGAAGTGGAACTTCAAAGGTGAACGTATAGAAACTGAACACAAAATGGTAAACGCAAAGAATAATGAAAGAAAAAGAAAGAAAGAAGGGGTAGAGATGGGGGGGATGGGAGAATCTTACTCCGTTCGTTAACTGATTGGGGTCATCAGGCTGAGAAATCAATGAATGTTAACATTACTAACCAACTGATACATACAGCACAACACAAGCTCACTCTTCTTGTATCAAATATTCTCTTTCACATTTGCATACACCCCGCACATACATGCATTCCTCCCCACCTTTCTCTCTCTCTCCATTTCAATACCACACATACACACTCTCTCTCTGAATTCTTCAACATCATACATTTCATCAGTCGGATACAGGGTACCACCCCAAGGCTCAGATTCAGGTCCTCTCCTAGGCTCTCTCTACGTAAACAACTTCCCTCTTCATGTTGAAGAATCTTGTGAGCAGCTCTAACCTTAATTCTGTGTATGCATCATTATGAAAGTCTGTTGACATCTTAAGCGAATGGTGCAGTGTGAATTGTATGTCACTGAACCCCTGTAAGACTATAATCATGCTCATAGTAAACTGTCAAAGAAGGGAAAATATGAAACAGTTCCTGTCCGTTTTTTATCAACAATGTAAGCAGTGAAAAAGTAGACAATCACTGTGTTGAGATATAGTAACACACCACAACTTTTCATAGACTGCTCACATCAGAACATTTCGCAAAACAGTATCCACACAGATGTATCCATTATGCAGGATTTTAACCACATCTTGAACTTTCATGCCAGAAAATAATTCCTGACTGCATGCATACTTTCTTCATTCAATTCTGTTCGACTCTACCAGATTCGGCCAGTGACAAATTCAATGAAACCTTTAATCAGAATCTAAAAACATGCTCTCAAACCAGTTCTCTCCGGGACCAGGCTGCTTCCAATTCAGTAGTGGGGCGACCATCCCCAACTCGGCGGGTCCCGGGTGGCGGATAGGGGAATGGCCCTCAGATATGGGGGTTAGTTGCGATATAAGTCAGGCTTGCCTGGCAGAATAAGCAGTCCCGGACCAACTGGCGATGTTCCTATCAGGACGGGGTGGGTCAACAGGTGGCACTGTTGTCCTCACTGAAATACCCCATGTGTCCTATGACGGGCTCATCATGCGGTCAAGAGGCGCGGTATAACCTCTAGCCCCGGGGTGGGATCCCCGGAGAAACAATCCCCCCTGTGCTCACAGGGCAGGACGCACGGGCCATGAGCTAAGGGTGAGGCACCCCGAAAGAAAACTCCAGCTGAAGACGGAGGTATCGGGCCACTGGCGCAGCTTAAACCACGATACCACGCATATACGCTTCCATGATGATGCAGTCCACAGAATTTCGATGTGGCGCTCGACCTTCGGAGACCCGCCGGGGAGGTCGGGAGCCGGGCCCTATGCCTCAAAGGGGCCCACCCCATGCGGTCGGTGGTCAGACAAAGAAATTCTGCATGAAAGTACTGGCCAACACCGACAGCAGTGGAAGCCAAGCTGTATGGCACCCTGGAGGAACTGCCACGGACGGCAGCCTTCATCGAGGACACCGGGCTGCTCATCTAACGGGATGGCGAACGAGGAAGAAGAAACCAGTTCTCCTGAAATCCTCCAGCCACACAGAATCGGATCATATTCAAGTTGAAACTCTACCATTAACGGATATGTTTGCTATCAATAAAGAAACGTTCAAGCCAAAAGATTGTATCTATCTTTTTGTTTGTCAATATAAGAAAGATCTATAATGTACTCATGCAGTGTACACATGTCAGCCAGAGTGCTACTCATACATGTACCTTTTGTTTTTTGAGGAATTCTGTCCATTTCACTCCCCCCCCCCCCCCCTCCTCTCTCTCTCTTCTTCCCAACTCTTTCCTCTCTCTCTTTTCGTTAGTCTCTCCCTCTCTGCCCATCTTTCTCACTCTGTCAGCTTATCACTCTCGCTTTGTCTCTAATGTTCCTTGAGTGCATCTCTCTCCATTTCCCCATCTCTCTCTCTCTGCTTCTCTCTCACTGTCTCTCTCTCTCTCTCTCACTCACACACACATGCGCGCACACACACAACACACATGCACGCACACATGTACCCACGCAAACACACACAAGCACACGCGGGCACACACACGCACGCACGCACGCATGCACGCACGCACGCACACACACCACACACAGACACACACAGACACACACACACCAAGCTAACACAGTTTGCCTTACATTCTGAGGACTGAGGCCGGCAGAGACGGCGGCCATGGTGGCGATGGTGGCCGGGGAGATGTTGAGGACCAGGTCGCTGATGCTGACGTCCATGTGGGGGTTCTTGCTGTTCTTGGCGTGGCTGTGGAAACTCAGGTCACACGGCATCAGCACCTGTGTGTCCCCCAACACACACACACACACACACACACACACACACGCACACACGCACACATGCGCGCACACACACACAC
The DNA here is from genome assembly GCA_033310375.1 of Conus canariensis. Classification (NCBI taxonomy): domain Eukaryota; kingdom Metazoa; phylum Mollusca; class Gastropoda; order Neogastropoda; family Conidae; genus Conus; species Conus canariensis. Next base: position 15,997,003 of record CM065743.1, read on the forward strand.
ACATGCACACAAACACGCACACGCACACGCACACACACACACACACGCTCTTTTTCATCACAGTGTTGGAAAAGAAACCACATCAAAAATATTAAGTTAGACTGGAACTTTTCTGGTTCTTAAAACCAGTATATTGCCAGGAAAACACATGCATTCTTTTGTGTGTGTGTGGTGGGGGGGGGGGGGGGTGCATCTCGTTTGGAGACCAATTTCTTTCGTGGCTCATTAACTCAATCAGACTGCAAGTGTCTAATGGAATTAATGACCCACAAAAGAAAATGGTCTTCAAGTTTAAAAAAATAAACAAGAAAAATGGGAAAAAAAAAGACTGATTCACTGAAGCAGATGAAGCTGCACTATATGATTGCGTGCCTTGTGTGTATTCTATCACCCCCACTATTTCTTTTGTTTCTTTCACTCCGTAACAGCTGGCTTTGACCTTTGCAATTGCCCGACTTGCGATTTGTTCGCCACACAATAACTTCTGCCCCACAGTTGGTGATGTTTAACCTATATCAAGTGCCTATACTGCATGACTGTAAGTACACACTAAAAGAACTGTGAACACACCGAGGAGGAAAATGCCATCGTGTTGCCCCGTCCCATCCTTCTGCATCGCCCAGCACACTTTTTCAGAGGGAGCTGAAAAAGGGGGTGCCACTTCGTTCTTCTGATGAACACCTCTCAAGGCTTCCATGTAGCAGAGTAAGAACCCCTGAAGAGGGCTGTTTAGTTTCACTGTCCCAAACACTGGGAACTCACTGCCATTCAGAAGCATCATCCACATTGACTGATGGACCACTTTACAAACAGCCTGTAACAGGGCTGTCATTGACACTTTACAAACAGCTGTAACAGGGTTGTCATTGATGGACCACTTTACAAACAGCCTGTAACAGGGCTGTCATTGATGGACCACTTACAAACAGCCTGTAACAGGGCTGTCATTGATGGACCACTTTACAAACAGCCTGTAACAGGGCTGTCATTGATGGACCACTTTACAAACAGCCTGTAACAGGGCTGTCATTGGACCACTTTACAAACAGCCTGTAACAGGGCTGTCATTGATGGACCACTTTACAAACAGCCTGTAACAGGGCTGTCATTGATGGACCACTTTACAAACAGCCTGTAACAGGGTTGTCATTGATGGACCACTTTACAAACAGCCTGTAACAGGGCTCTCATTTTGGGAAAGCAAAACTCATTGATGGACCACTTTACAAACAGCCTGTAACAGGGCTCTCATTTTGGGAAAGCAAAACTCATTGATGGACCACTTTACAAACAGCCTGTAACAGGGCTCTCATTTTGGGAAAGCAAAACTCATTGATGGACCACTTTACAAACAGCCTGTAACAGGGCTCTCATTTTGGGAAAGCAAAACTCATTGATGGACCACTTTACAAACAGCCTGTAACAGGGCTCTCATTTTGGGAAAGCAAAACTCATTGATGGACCACTTTACAAACAGCCTGTAACAGGGCTCTCATTTTGGGAAAGCAAAACTCATTGATGGACCACTTTACAAACAGCCTGTAACAGGGCTCTCATTTTGGGAAAGCAAAACTCATTGATGGACCACTTTACAAACAGCCTGTAACAGGGCTCTCATTTTGGGAAAGCAAAACTCATTGATAGACCACTTTACAAACAGCCTGTAACAGGGCTCTCATTTTGGGAAAGCAAAACTCATTGATGGACCACTTTAACAAACAGCCTGTAACAGGGCTCTCATTTTGGGAAAGCAAAACTCATTACCCCTACACCCCACCAGGCCCCCGAAAGCAACCACCCCCAAAACCCACCCACCCCCCCCACCCCCCCCCCCCCCCCCCCCCCAAAAAAAAAAAAAAAAAATTTAACTTGCTTTCAAAATGGTGCTGTTATGATGCAAATCTGGCACCGACTGATGTACCATATTTTGATCAACAACAACCTTTACTACTTGTTCAATCAACTTTTGTCAATCTTTCGCTTCTGCTTGGTCTAGCCAATGCACAATGTCAGAGCAAAAATGCTTTGCCTGCAACCAGGTAGACCAAACAGTGATGCCGGCTCTTGCAAAGAAGTTCACACAGTATTCTGTGACATCAGCACCACTCTTTTAACCCCCCCCCCCCAAAAAAGCACAAACAGCGCCTGGCGGATTCCACATCACTTCTTTTCTTTTAACTCCCCGATTTCTTTTTCCTTTTTGGATTTTTTTTCTCTGTGTGTGTGTGTGTGTGTGTGTGTGTGTGTGTGTGTGCATATATGTTGTTGTTGCTGTTGTTGTGTTGTTTTGTTTTTCTGGATCATCATTTTCACATTTTGCTGAAATCTGCAAACCCACAGAAAAGTGGAAGCCCTGCCTGAATCATATACATTTCAGTGATTGCACTCCAGTGAATGGACAGAACGCAGTACATGAAACTGTTGATGCCAGGTACTGCTCTTTAAAAAAGGTGAGGGGGAAGGATGTGGGTGAGGGGAGAGGGGGGGGGGGGGGGACAAAAAAACCCAATCACAAAAAGAAAAACCCAAGAATGTTAATCATTCCTTAACAGACTTTATCCATCAGAAGTGGGTATGGCTCAACCTGACCAGTTGGTGTTTCACTCTGTCTTGTGAAGGTGTGGCCGGCAGGAAGCAGATGTTTCACTCTGTCATGTCAAGGTGTGGCCGGCAGGGAGCAGGTGTTTCACTCTGTCATGTCCAGGTGTGGCCGGCAGGAAGCAGGTGTTTCACTCTGTCTTGTCAAGGTGTGGCCGGCAGGGAGCAGGTGTTTCACTCTGTCATGTCAAGGTGTGGCCGGCAGGGAGCAGGTGTTTCACTCTGTCATGTCCAGATGTGGCCTGCAGGAAGCAGGTGTGTCACTCTGTCATGTCAAGGTGTGGCCGGCAGGAAGCAGGTGTGTCACTCTGTCATGTCAAGGTGTGGCCGGCAGGAAGCAGGTGTTTCACTCTGTCATGTCAAGGTGTGGCCAGCAGGAAGCAGGTGTTTCACTCTGTCATGTCAAGGTGTGGCCAGCAGGAAGCAGGTGTGTCACTCTGTCATGTCAAGGTGTGGCCGGCAGGGACCAGGTGTGTCACTCTGTCATGTCAAGGTGTGGCCGGCAGGGAGCAGGTGTGTCACTCTGTCATGTCAAGGTGTGGCCAGCAGGGAGCAGGTGTGTCACTCTGTCATGTCAAGGTGTGGCCGGCAGGAAGCAGGTGTTTCACTCTGTCATGTCAAGGTGTGGCCTGCAGGAAGCAGGTGTTTCACTCTGTCTTGTCAAGGTGTGGCCGGCAGGGAGCAGGTGTGTCACTTTGTCATGTCCAGGTGTGGCCGGCAGGGAGCAGGTGTTTCACTCTGTCATGTCCAGGTGTGGCCGGCAGGAAGCAGGTGTTTCACTCTGTCAAGTCCAGGTGTGGCCGGCGGGGAGCAGGTGTTTCACTCTGTCATGTCCAAGTGTGGCCGGCAGGAAGCAGGTGTTTCACTCTGTCTTGTCAAGGTGTGGCCGGCAGGGAGCAGGTGTGTCACTCTGTCTTGTCAAGGTGTGGCCGGCAGTAAGCAGGTGTTTCACTTTGTTTTGTCAAGGTGTGGCCAGCAGGAAGCAGGTGTTTCACTCTGTCATGTCCAGGTATGGCCTGCAGGGAGCAGGTGTTTCACCCTGTTTTGTCAAGGTGTGGCCGGCAGGGAGCAGGTGTTTCACCTGTCATGTCAAGGTGTGAGCCGGCAGGGAGCAGGTGTTTCACTCTGTCTTGTCAAGTAGTGGCCGGCAGGAAGCAGGTGTTTCACCCTGTCATGTCTAGGTGTGGCCAGCAGGAAGCAGGTGTTTCACTCTGTCATGTCAAGGTGTGGCCGGCATGGAGCAGGTGTTTCACTCTGTCTTGTTCAGTTGTGGCCAGCAGGGAGCAGGTGTTTCACTCTGTCTTGTTCAGTTGTGGCCGGCAGGGAGCAGGTGTTTCACTCTGTCTTGTCAAGGTGTGGCCAGCATGCAGCAGGTGTTTCACTCTATCTTGTCCAGTTGTGGCAGACAGGAAGCAGGTGTTTCACTTTGTCTTGTCCAGTTGTGGTCACTCTGTCTTGTCCAGGTGTGGCTGGCAGGAAGCAGATGTTTCACTCTGTCTGGTCAAGGTGTGGCCGGCAGGAAGCAGGTGTTTCCTCTGTCTTGTCCAGTTGTGGTCACTCTGTCTTGTCCAGGTGTGGCCTGCAGGAAGCAGGTGTTTCACTCTGTCTTGTCAAGGTGTCACGGCACGGAGCAGGTGTTTCCCTCTGTCTTGTCCAGGTGTGGCCGGCAGGGACCAGGTGTTTCACTCTGTCATGTCAAGGTGTGGCCGGCAGGAAGCAGGTGTTTCACTCTGTCTTGTCAAGGTGTGGCCGGCAGGAAGCAGGTGTTTCACTCTGTCTTGTCCAGGCGTGGCCGGCAGGAAGCAGGTGTTTCACTCTGTCATGTCAAGGTGTGGCCGGCAGGGAGCAGGTGTTTCACTCTGTCTTGTCAAGGTGTCGCCGGCAGGGAGCAGGTGTTTCCCTCTGTCTTGTCCAGTTGTGGCCGGGAAGGGAGCAAACATCTAGGTCACTGTATGGACATCTGTCACTCACTGATGGAGAGCAAAGAAAGGCCGGGGGAGGGGGGGGGGGGAGTAAGGGAAAGTGTGCCTCTTTGATGATGTGGTGAACACTGCAAGGTAAGGGTGAAGTAGTGGGGTGGTAGTTGTCAAGCGAAGTCATGGAATCACACGCACCAGTTATACTGATGGAACATAATGTGACAACCATACAGTGGGAGAGGGGATGTGGATTTCTAGCGAAATTACATACTCCAAACCCACACTGTATGTGCAACAGCACCTTTCTCGATATATATATATATAGTCTGGGGAATGTTCAAAATCTCTCACCACCACCATCCCTCACACAAAACCTACGCACACGCACACAAGAACACACACAACACACACACACACACACACAGCATCACTGATTCCTCTCGCCAATAAACCTGTGCAAGTTGCTGATGAAAGTGGTCACACACACACAACACACACACACACACACACACACACACACACACACACACAGGGTCACCAGTTCCTCTAGCTGACCGACTTGTGTGTATGCTGGTGACAGTGGTCGAACACACACACACACACACACACACACACACACACACACAGTGACCACTTCCTCTCACTGACCGACCTGAGTGTGTTGCTGGTGACGGTGGTTGAAGGTGCAGGAGAAGATCTGAAGTTTGGTGATCCCAGCACTCATCACCTGTTCCTCCAACGTTTGGCGCATTCGGAACGACATCATCATCTGCATACACAGGTCAACGTTTTGTTCACACTGATAGAGAAAGACGCAGGTCTGGGAAAGGTCAAGGACAGACAGATAGTCAAGAGTGAATGAATGAATGAATGAATGAATAAATGAATATGAATGAATGATGAATGAACGAATGAATGAATATTTATGACACTTAATCTTAGATAAGCCCTAAAACAGAACACACAGAGGGAGACAAATAAGAAAGACAAACTGGCAGATACAGGAAAGGCAGAGAGAGAGAGAGAGAAAGACATGCAGAGAAAGAGAAGAAAGACAGGCAGAGACAGAGACAGACAGGAAAGACTGGTTAACACAGAGATGGATAGGCCAAGACCAACAAATGACAGACAGACAAATAAATAGAAGGATCAACAGAACAGACAGACAGACAGACAGATAGAGATAAATACAGACAGATTTAAAAGACATATATACGAAGGACAGACAAGTGAGTGACGAGAAGGTTGGGTACTGTGACAGAAAGAGGGAGAAGACAGGCGAATGAGACAAGAAAGAAGAAAAACAGAGAGCAGACAGAGCCAGCAAGAGGGAGAGACAGAGACAGAGATAAGGACAGAGAGAGACACAGAGATAAGACATGAAGAGAGAGAGAGAGATGCAGAGAGAGGGAGACAGACAACAGACACTACAGAACCAACTGAACAACAACCAACCAACCATCCCAGCAACAGACAGACTGACTGAAGCAGACAGACACACAGACAGACAGGGGTACTGACATCGACGACCAAGGCATTGGTGGCCAGGTTCATCTGGTCTTCAATCAGGATGATCTCCGGCTTCTCCATGTCCAGCTCAATGTCCATGGTGCCCTGAGGAGCCTCACCGCCAGGTGCCCCCGACCCTTACCTGACTCCTTGGCCGGTGAAGCAGGTGTGGAGGCCGGGGTCACCTTCTTGGCTGCGTATCTGTAGGATACAAGACAAGGAATGATGAGAGAGAGAGAGAGAGAAAGAGAAGAGAGAGAAGAGAGAGAGAGAGAGAGAGAGAGAAAGAGAAGAGAGAGAGAGAGAGAAAGAGAGAAGAGAGAGAGAGAGAGAAGTCGTTTCGTTTAACATGGTAACAGCAGAGATATCTGGCTCCACCTTCTAATGTCTCTGGGCCTAGAAAGGTGAACACATACAGGATGAAAGGATAATAAACACATTGAACACCAAGCCAAACATCACTGCGTCAGTCTCAAACACTGTCTGTCTACCTAAGGCAAACAACATCATCGACACACTAACTGTCGAGCATCCCAGAGCAATATTAGTAGCAGCTGAAGTATGGATAATTCAGTGGTTTTCCGGACTGTTTCACAGCATCAAAAGCCTCTCTCACACACACACACACACACACACTCACACACACACACACACACACACTCACACTCACTCAGTCACTCACATACACTCACCACTCAGTCACTCACACACACACACACACACACACACACACACACATACACTCACACACACACACACACTTGCTCACACAAACACACACACACACACACACACACACACACACACACACACACACACTCACTCACTCACTCACTCACTCACACACACACACACACACACACACACACACACACACACACACACACACACACCACACAAAGCACAAAAAAAAAACCATCCAAGCAAACTAGGCACTTTGTTTGAAACTTGCCAGTTATAGAAGCTGCGTGTTGCATGGTTTTCACACTCAGAACTCATTTTGTAACTGTTGCCCTGACACTTTCTTTGACGAGGGTTCCTCTTTCTTAGCGCTGCTTTTTTGTTTCACCTTTCTCATTTTCGTAAAAACTTCTTCTGTTCAAAGACTGGCTGACAACAACAACCAAAACAGAAGAACTCAAGCAAAGTTGATCTGACCAAACTGTACTCGTTATGGCTGACAACAATGACCAAAAAAAGAAGAACTCGAGCAAAGTTGATCTGACCCAACTGTACTTGTTCCCAGTCAGCAACACTGGTATTCTCAAGGTAGCACCTTGGCACTTTTGCAATGTTCTAATGCAGTGAAGTAAAAATGAAATCTGAACATTCTACTGCTGTGGTCATGTTGGTAAATGCATACTCTGTAGCATGCAATAAATTTAACAGTAAATGATCGACAATCAGCAGTAGTTGACAGTCTGAGTGTGTCAAATCACAAATACATATTACTGACAATCAGCAGTAGTTGACAGTCTGTGTCAAATCACAAAGACATATTATTGACAATCAGCAGTAGTTGACAGTCTGTGTCAAATCACAAAGACATATTATTGACAATCAGCAGTAGTTGACAGTCTGAGTGTGTCAAATCACAAAGACATATTACTGACAATCAGCAGTAGTTGACAGTCTGTGTCAAATCACAAAGACATATTATTGACAATCAGCAGTAGTTGACAGTCTGTGTCAAATCACAAAGACATATTATTGACAATCAGTAGTAGTTGACAGTCTGTGTCAAATGACAAAGGCATTCTGTCGTACCTTGGACAATGCTCACTGTATCAAGTCACAAAGATCATGCCTAGACAACATTACTGTATGAAGACACAAAGATCATGCCCTAGACATCATTACTGTATGAAGACACGAAGCCTGCAGCATCATGATAAACAGCACACCATCACGACACAAAGACTGTAGCATCTTGATAAACAACACACTATCACGACACAAAGACTGTAGCATCTTGATAAACAACACACATCACGACACAAAGACTGTAGCATCTTGATAAACAGCACACCATTAAGACACAAAGCCTGTAGGCACCACTCTGATCTTTAGAACTCTGAATCAAGTCACAAGAAATGTCAAACCTTATCCCCCATGGGGATACCGGGGGGGGGGGGGGGGGGGGTGTCTTTTGTACAAATAGTTCCCCACCTTCTGGACATTCTGTGCTAGTAACGTCCCTTTTTCCTTTTGCTCTCAGTAACTCAGTCTCCTCCTCTGCTGTACTGTCGTCTACTGTCCTTTCTGTCTACCATATCTTTTATCTTTCTTTTTCCACAACCTCTTCCACAAATTTCTGCACTCAACGAAGTCGGAGTGAACTGACTATACTCTTGAGTATAGTGTGAGTATCCCAACAGGGTAAAACGAGTTCACACGCTACCAGATACTGGAACGCTGAAGAAGGTCAAACCTTACACAACCAAAATACCACAGAACTTCCATAACCGCCATTCCAGATTGGACTCACTGCCTGATCATGGAT
>CM065743.1:16008031-16023031 GCA_033310375.1 Conus canariensis
TGTGTGTGTGTGCATATTTGTGTGTGTGTGTGTGTGTGTGTGTGCACGTGTGTGTGTGTGCATATTTGTGTGTGTGCGTGCGCATGTGCGTGCGTGTGTGTGCACACGCGTGCATGCATGTGTGTGTACATGAATGTGTGCATGCATGCGTGTTCTTTGTGTCTGCGTATATGTGTGCATACATGTGTGTGTCCATGTACATGTGTTCATGTCTGGTGTGTGTGTGTGTGTGTGTGTTGAGGTATCTATATACACTTGGTGCGCATGTGTGTTGCTGTGTGCCTTTGTGCTGACATCTATGTACGCGTGTGTTACTTGTGTTGTTCAAGTTTAACGTCTTATCCGAGTTAATGGATGCACGCGGGAGTATGCCATCAGTATTAACAGATTTCTCCAAGGCCACAGTAACTCTAACCAACCAACCAGAAGCCAAGCATGTTCCCGTCACGGAACGAGACACATGAAGACTTTCAGTCCTCATTACTCTCATGGTAATGTACACATGAAGATCGGAACTTCAAGACAGCTTCTTTTCCCACCTGGCCTTGCGTTATCAGGGATACAGCTGTTATGGGGGAAAAAAATGGGTCTGGTGAGTGCAGAGTTCTGATCGCTGTTTTGCTCGTTTGATCCACTGCATCCACACACATCCCTAATCCCAACCCTGACACACTTCTTGAACATTTAGTTTCGAGCAATTACTGACATCGGCATGAGCATACTCTTGAACCCTGAAATAGGAGCAAATCTTTTTTTCCTTTGCCATGAAGACTGTGTCAACCAGACTCTGGAGTACATCAATTACTCCGGTCATCCTTCTGTCACCACTGTGGACAGCAATGTTACAGTTCTGGGCAGACGCTGCCCTTCTGCCCTTAGCTTTCTGCTCCTTGTGCAATGCTGATACAGTCCATCAACATTTTGTTGAAACCAAAGCCAGACCAACAGACGGGTTGATGGACAGACAGACAGACAGGTAGACAGGAAGGTGAGTGTAGGCAGAGGCAGCGACTGACCAGGATGGAGTCTCCGGAGTAGAAGTAGAGTATGAGGCCTTTGATCTGGAAGTCCACCTGGACCTTGGTGTAGACGGCCTGTGACGCCGCCCCCTGCTTCACCTCCAGGCCCATGTCCTGGGTGTCTGCACAGTCCCAGCATCACATCGGCCTTCAGTTTTTCATTTCTGTTTTTTTTCTTTTCTCACTACGATATTCCACATGATTTTACCTGGAACACATTTCGCTTCACCTCCAGCTCCATCACCTGGGCGTCTGCACAGTCCCAGCATCACGCTGGCTTCAGTTTTTCATTTGTTTTTTTTTTTTTTGTTTCTCACTAGGATATTCCGCACGATTTTACCTGGAACACATCTTGCATGTTGTGACCCACAAAATTCATTTAACTGTATACTTCAGGCATCAGGTGCTGTTTCTTTCCTGACACAACCAAACACAGCAGCCCTGTGCACATTGCATTTTAACACAGTAGCCCTGCGCACCTTGCATTTTAACACAGTAGCCTTCCGTACGATTTTACCTGGAACACACTTTGCATGTTACGACCCACAGAGTTCATGTAACTGTATACTTCAGACATCACTTGGCCTTTCAGGATTGAAAAGTGGCTGTGACTAGAATCAACCCTTTTAAATTCTGTTGTGAACGTTACACCACGAAGCTGCATGAACTTGCCAATCGTTTACAGGGTTTTCCCAGTCAGAGCGTAAGCAGAAAAAGATGCCATTTCTTCCCCGACACAAACACAGTAGCCCTGTGCACATTGCATTTTAACACTGTAGCCCTGCGCACATTGCATTTTACCCCAGGCGGGCTCAAACTAGAATGCAGACCCAAGCAATGCCCTGACTTACAAAGGCAAACTGGAGACATTGTACACGACCGAAATAAAAATGAAATTAAATGCTCTGTGGTGACCCTTTATAACTGCATTCTATAGGTCAAAGTCACTGTTTAAAAACAATAGCCAACAGCCGCTCTGAAACGGGTTTGTTACACACTAGAACTCACATGCAATGGACAAATAGCATCTGAGACACAGAGGCCGAGACAGATAGGACAGGAATGATGGAATTGTCATTCACTTTTTGCCAGCTGTATGTCAGATCAAACTCTTTCAAGCATGTGGCACAGAACAGCACAGACTTTCTTTTGTATAGAAGGCAGCGAGGTTTTGAAAGCAGATTTTCACCATCATCAGCACCTCTGTAGTGTCTTGACCCAAGGAGGGAGGAAAATCTGCAAGGTTCTTCCAGACAAGGCTGAACACTTTCACAAGCCGAACTGCTGACTGCGATCAGCAGCACTCCCATCATGACAGCAGAAAGCAACCTGAATCTCACTTCTGTTCTAATTTCTTTCTCTACTTTTCTGCCTCAGGGTTAATCGGTAAAGCAAGTCGTTTCAACATGATGGCGAAGGAAGAAGCTGAACCAGAAGTACGTTTGGCTATATGAACACCAGGTGTGCAAACTCTGCAAATATGTGATTTTTTTTTTTTTTTCGCCAGCAGAATTTTTTTTTTTTTTTTTTTTTTTTAACGTCAAGCGGAACAGCAGAATGACGTGCGTTTGAGCACAACAAACTGCGCTAAAAGCCGGATGGTTGGCAGCTCTGCATAACCCAGCCGACTAACGTTGTCTACTGTTAGTACCGGCATAACCTCCTTTTCGAAGGTTTCAAAAACAAACAACCAAAAAAAGACAGAAAACGTAAAAGACAGAAAGAAAAGCAGAAGAAAAAGAGCAGGAGGAGGAAAAGAACAGAAAGGACAGACAGGGGAAAGGGGACATCATCAGCGTCGCTGACCAGAAGCAGTCTTGGCAGGAGACTGAAGTGGAACCACGTCTGTGCTTTCTACCGCCCTCTGGCCGGCAATGCGGAGAGGATTCTGCGGGGGGCCACCCATCACTGAGGGTTTCTCGTTTCACACCTGCATGGCTGTGGCAATTCGCCCTGGCTCAGACGCACCTGTCAGTCCGGAATTTCATCCATCCCTGCAGTGGCTTTTTTTTTCCATGTCTCTCTCTCTCTCTCCCTTCCTCCTCTCTCTCTCCCTAGGTCCGTCTCGTGTTTCTTCTCCTCTCTTTTTTCTCTGTAGCTCCTCTTTCACTCTCTCCTCCTTTCTCTAAATATCTCTCTCTCTCTCTCTCTCTTCTCTCCCTCCCTCTTCACTCTTCTCTCTCCTCTGTCTCCACCCACATCCCTTGCCCTTTCCCTGTCAACGTCTCTTATTACTCTTCACTTCATCTCCCTCTCTGCTCTTCAACTCTCTTTCTCTACTTCTCTCCTCCAACCACTCTCTCTCTGTCTCTGTCTGTCTGTCTGTTTCTGTCTGTTTCTGTCTGTCTCGATCTGTCTCTCTCTCTCTCTCTCTCTCCCCTCCCCCCCCTCCCCCCACCACTCTCTGTCTGTCCGTTTCTGTCCGTCTCGGTCTCTGTCTGTCTGTCTGTCTGTCTGTCTGTCTGTCTGTCTGTCTGTCTGTCGTCTCTCTCTCTCTCTCTCTCTCTCTCTCTCTCCCTCTCTCTTCCCCCCCCCCCTCCCCCACTCTCTGTCTGTATCTTTCTCTCTATCTCTCCCTTCCACTCTCTTTATCTCTCTGTCTGTCTGTCTGTCTCTCTCTCTACCACTCTCTCTCTCTCCCACTCTCTCTCTCATCCTCTCTCTCTCTCTCCCCCCATCACTCTCTCTCTCTCTCTCTCTCTCTCTCTCTCACTCCCCCACTCTCTCCCCCACTCTCTCCCTCTCTGTATCACAGCACTGACTGTGAGAGGTTCTAGAGCTCCGCCCAGCTGGATGTCGGGGTGGTCGTGGTACAGGCGGCGACAGGTTGCGCTGCATCGTGAGGGAGATGGTCAGGGTTCCAGCACCACACACTCTGACTGCACTCCTCCTGCTGCTTCATCATAGCCCTCCCATCATCATCATCTCATCATCATCATCATCTCACTTCATCATCATCATCATCATCGCCTTCATCATCATCATCGCTTCATCTCATCATCATCATCATCATCGCCTTCATCATCATCATCATCGCCTTCATCATCATCATCGCCTTCATCATCATCATCTCATCATCATCATCATCATCATCGCCTCATCATCATCATCATCATCATCATCATCATTCATCCATCATCGCTCTCATCATCATCATCATCATCATCCTTCATCATCACTCATCATCATCATTCATCACCTTCATCATCATCATCATCATCATCCTTCATTCATCCCATCATCATCATCATCATCATCGCCTTCATCATCATCGCCTTCATCATCATCATCATCGCCTTCATCATCATCATCATCGCCTTCATCATCATCATCATCATCATCATCATCATCATCATCATCATCATCATCATCTCGTCGTCTTCATCATCATCATCATCATCATCATCATCATCATCATCATCATCATCATCGCCTTCATCATCATCATATCGTCATCATCATCATTTTTGTTGTCGTCATAATCACTGTCATCATCATCTTCGTTTTTGACATTGTCATAATCATCATCATCATATCATCATCATCATCTTCTTCATCGTTTTTGACACTGTCATAATCGTCATCATTATCATCATCATCATCTTCATCGTTTTTGACACTGTCATAATCATCATCATTATCATCATCATCTTCATCGTTTTCGGTATTGTCATAATCACTGTCATCATCATCATCATATCGTCATCATCATCGTTTTTGTTGTCTTCATATTCACTGTCATCATCATCATCATCATCATATTATCATCATCATTGTCTTCATAGTTTTTGTTGCCGTCACAATCATTGTCTTCATCATCATCATCATATCATCATCATCGTCTTCATCGTTTTTCCTGTCCATCATAATCCCTGTCATCATCATATGATCATCATCGTCTTCATCGGTTTTTTTGTCGTCATAATCATTGTCATCATCATCATCACATCATCATCATCTATCATCATCATCATCTTCATCGTTTCTGTTGTCATAATCACTGTCATCATCATCATCGTCACATCATCAGCATTGTCTTCATCATTTTTGTTATCATCATAATCATCGTCATTGTCATCATCATCACATCATCATCATTGTCTTCATCCGTTTTTTTTTTTTTTTGTCAACCTAATTACTATCACTGTCATCATCATCACATCATCATCATTGTCTTCTTCGTTTTTTTATGTCAACCTAATTACTATCATTGTCATCATCACATCATCATCATTGTCTTAGTAATTTTTTTGGTTAAACTAATTACTATCATTGTCATCATCATCACATCATCACCACTGTCTTCGTCGTTTTTTTTATGTCAACCTAATTACTATCATTGTCATCATCACATCATCATCATTGTCTTCGTCGTTTTTTTTTATGTCAACCTAATTACTATCACTGTCATCATCATCAGGGGCCCAATACCAGACACTTAGACTGTCGCTTCCTGTTCTCTTCTTCACAGCCTTGCCAACATCATCATCCAATTTGTCATTGTGATCATCATCATCACCTACATCACTGTCATCATCGTCATCTTCAAATGTTCCAGCACTAACAATCCCAACTATACGATTCCTGTTCTCTTCTTCACAGCCTTGCCAACATCATCATCCAATTTGTCGCTGTGATCATCATCATCACCTACATCACTGTCATCATCGTCATCTTCAAATGTTCCAGCACTACACATCCCGACTATACGATTCCTGTTCTCTTCTTCACAGCCTTGCCAACATCATCATCCAATTTGTCATTGTGATCATCATCATCACCTACATCACTGTCATCATCGTCATCTTCAAATGTTCCAGCACTAACAATCCCGACTATACGATTCCTGTCTTCTTCGTCACAGCCTTGCCAACATCATCATCCAATTTGTCGTTGTGATCATCATCATCACCTACATCACTGTCATCATCGTCATCTTCAAATGTTCCAGCACTAACAATCCCGACTATACGATTCCTGTCTTCTTCGTCACAGCCTTGCCAACATCATCATCCAATTTGTTGTTGTGATCATCATCATCACCTACATCACTGTCATCATCGTCATCTTCAAATGTTCCAGCACTAACAATCCCGACTATACGATTCCTGTCTTCTTCGTCACAGCCTTGCCAACATCATCATCCAATTTGTCGTTGTGATCATCATCATCACCTACATCACTGTCATCATCGTCATCTTCAAATGTTCCAGCACTGACAATCCCGACTATACGATTCCTGTCTTCTTCGTCACAGCCTTGCCAACATCATCGTCATCATCATCACTATCATTGTCAAGAGGTTTCAGCATTACATATTCTGAATGTAGAGATCTGTTTTCACATTTCTGGTTTATTCTAGACGACTTGCATCCTTGCTATTAAAAAAAAATCCGTGGCATGTCTGTCTTTGAACCAAAACCGTCTACCCTGAAAAAGCATCATATACAGAACTGCTTACAACAATTTACACTACCTGAAAAAGCACCACACACAAAACTATCTGCAACAAGTTACAATACCCTGAAAAAACACAGCACACAAAACTATCTGCAACAAGTTACAATACCCTGAAAAAACACAGCACACAAAACTATCTGCAACAAGTTACAATACCCTGAAAAAACACAGCACACAAAACTATCTGCAACAAGTTACAATACCCTGAAAAAACACAGCACACAAAACTATCTGCAACAAGTTACAATACCCTGAAAAAACACAGCACACAAAACTATCTGCAACAAGTTACAATACCCTGAAAAAACACAGCACACAAAACTATCTGCAACAAGTTACACTACCCTGAAAAAACACAGCACACAAAACTACTACAAATTACAATACCCTGAAAAAACACCACACACAAAACTGTCTACAACAAATTACAATATCTTGAAAAAACACCACACACAAAACTATCTACAACAAATTACAATACCCTCAAAAAACACCATACACAAAAACTATCTACAACAAATTACAATACCCTGAAAAAAACACCACACACAAAACTATCAACAACAAATTACAATACCCTGAAAAAACACCACACACAAAACTATCAACAACAAATTACAATACCCTGAAAAAAACACCTCACACAAAACTATCTACAACAAATTACAATGCCCTCAAAAAACACCACACACAAAACTATCTACAACAAATTACAATACCCTTAAAAAGCACCTCACACAAAACTACTACAAATTACAATACCCTGAAAAAACACCACACACAAAACTATCTACAACGAATTACAATACCCTCAAAAAACACCACACACAAAAACTATCTACAACAAATTACAATACCCTGAAAAAGCACAACACACAAAAACTATCTACAACAAATTACAATACCCTGAAAAAACACCACACACAAAACTATCTACAACAAATTACAATACCCTGAAAAAAACACCACACACAAAACTATCTACAACAAATTACAATACCCTGAAAAAACACCACACACAAAACTGTCTACAACAAATTACAATACCCTGAAAAAGCACCTCACACAAAACTGTCTACAACAAATTACAATACCCTGAAAAAGCACCTCACACAAAACTGTCTACAACAAATTACAATACCCTGAAAAAGCACCAAAAACAAAACTATTTACAGGAAATTACAATACAATAGTAGACCTGTTTACCTCGAATTCGTTGTACTTGTAATAACTCGGACAAAAACCTGTAATTTGAAGGAAAAAAAACAAACCCAATCTTCATAATCGCAATACTTTCGCAACTTCTGAAGGATTGGAAGAGCCGGCCATTGGTGTGTGAGACCGCTTTGTTGCCATCTTTGACAAGGTAAAAGACGCAAGGCACGCTGGAAAATGTCTTTTTACTGCTTCTGACTGAAACGGTAGCAGACCAAACTTTGCACTTGACAATTTTCTTTCTTTGATTTTTTTCCCAGAATTTTGGGGGGTGGGGGGGGGGGGGGTGTAATTCTCGTAATTTTTTTTTTTCGGTAAAAATTACAGCAACATCGTAAGGGTAAACAGATCTGCACTAGGTCATCTACTGACATCCCTGAGGCGAACATGACCAGGCCAAGCTGAGGCCAAAGTGATTCCTTAAATCATCATCCCCAGACTGAAAAACTTTCTTCAAAAGTCACACAAACAAACAAACTTGAAGGTTCCAGAGAAGTGTTTGCTGTGGACAGTGTTCATACCATAACCTGGTTACAGCAAAAAGGCCGGCTGTGCAAAGCTGGGAAAGAAAAACAATGTACAGATCTTCTACGACAAATGGGTCACAAATGCATGAAAACATTGGAGACAGCTTCTTCTTCTTTTTTTTTTCTGAAGCACTGTCAAAAAATTACAGACAAGAAAACAACTAACTCAGAATTTCAAGAAGGTGCCTAAACAGTTGGAACTGAAAGCCCCCCAGTATCCCACGTTGGGGGGGGGGGGGGGGGGGGGGGGGAGAGGGGGGGGAAGAGAGGTAAGGAAAAGAGCAAAAGCAAGAAGGTGAGCAAAACAAACCAAACAGACTTGGAAAGTGACAATGAGACAGACAGACGGACAGACAGAAAAACAGAACGACAGACATGACCAACCCCCCCCCCCCCCCCCCTACCTGGACAGTTGCAGCGAGGTCAGCACCACCTTCATTTCCTCCAGCACAGCGGGCACTCCACTGGACGACGACTTGCCGGCCAAGCGGAACACATTGGTCACGCTCAGGTGACCCAGGTCCAGCAGCAGAGAGTTGAGGGAGGAGGAGCTCTGGGGCACCACGATCACCGGCGCCTTCATCTGGACCTGGGGGAAGACAAGGACAGCGGTGAGAGACCGGGGGAAGGAGTCATTTAAGATGAATGTGATCAAACAGTTTAGAAGTCGGCCTTCCACCCTCACTCAAGATTACAGATTTATTCAAACTTCAAAATTCATTCCCCTGGAGGACCCAAAGCCAGAAGAACACAAACATTTGTCAGATGTCATCCAAATGATCCAGAACTTTACTGCCCACACTGAAATTTTGTTCACTGGTGGGGAGGAGAAAAAAACCCACAAAACAAAACCTACACAGAATAACACACACAAATTGTGGTCCAGGGCCGAAACAGCCGGTGACAAAAGTACCCAAGAACTCCCAGATTCTTTCAGGGCAGAGAAAAGCGCAAGAAGCGCACACCATGCGTTCACTTCAAACTAAGGCAACATTTCCTTCAACTTCAAAACAAAACGTTTGACCTACTGACTCTACTTTCATGAACATGTTACTGGAAACAATCCCTTTTTCTCGACTGAAGCCATGGATACCAGTCAACAGAATCCCTCGATTTCGAACTAAACCCTATGGCAACAGTTCTTTTTCTTTTCAAGGTCCGCTTTCTTGGACTAAACTCTCAATACCTTTGCGTAGTTCAAACTCTCTGCCTTCCTTCAAGGCATCTCTTAAAACAACCCTCTTCACCTATCAACAGCAGTTCTTTCTTCCCCTTCCCTGATTCTGCGACTAATATGTGTGTGTGTGTGTGTGTGTGTGTGTGTGTGTGTCTGTCTGTCTGTGTGTGTGTGTGTCTGTGTGTACATGTGAGCATGTGTGTGTGTGACTGTGTGTGTGTGTGTGTGTGTGGGTATGTGTCAATATGCACCCTTGTTTGTAGATGCATGGTACTTACTGCAATATTCATCTTCTTATTGGTTTCATTTGTTTTCTTTAACCTTTTATGTATTTGTAAGGGCTTAGGGCTTATGATATAAGATTAAGCGCCATAAATAATCAATATCATTATCGTTATTATTAACAGACCTACGCCAGAAAGGTCATCCCGGCACTGTGTTACAACACGTTGCACGGCAAGGCAGTCTAGCACACAGCAGTCGTCTCAATACAACACGTTGTATGGCAAGGCAGTCTAGCACACAGCAGTCATCTGCATACAACACGTTGTACGGCAAGGCAGTCTAGCACACAGCAGTCATCTCAATACAACACGTTGTACGGCAAGGCAGTCTAGCACACAGCAGTCATCTCAATACAACATGTTGTATGGCAAGGCAGTCTAGCACACAGCAGTCGTCTCAATACAACACGTTGTATGGCCAGGCAGTCTAGCACACAGCGGTCGTCTGAATACAACACGTTGTACGGCAAGGCAGTCTAGCACACAGCAGTCGTCTGAATACAACATGTTGTACAGCAAGGCAGTCTAGCACATATCAGTCGTCTGACTACAACACGTTGTACGGCAAGGCAGTCTAGCACACAGCAGTCGTCTGACTACAACACATTGTACGGCCAGGCAGTCTAGCACACAGCAGTCGTCTCAATACAACACGTTGTACGGCAAGGCAGTCTAGCACACAGCAGTCGTCTGCAATACAACACGTTGTAGGCAAGGCAGTCTAGCACACAGCAGTCGTCTGCAATACAACACGTTGTACGGCAAGGCAGTCTAGCACACAGTCGTCTTCCTGACCAGCATTAACACAGCATCGTTAGTCAACAGGTCGCAGGCAGTCTAGCACACAGCAGTCGTCTCAATACAACACGTTGTACGGCAAGGCAGTCTAGCACACAGCAGTCGTCTACTACAACACGTTGTACGGCAAGGCAGTCTAGCACACAGCAGTCGTCTGAATACAACACGTTGTACGACAAGGCAGTCTAGCACACAGCAGTCGTCTCAATACAACACATTGTACGGCAAGGCAGTCTAGCACACAGCAGTCGTCTCAATACAACACTTGTACGGCAAGGCAGTCTAGCACACAGCAGTCGTCTGAATCAACACGTTGTACGGCAAGGCAGTCTAGCACACAGCAGTCGTCTGCAATACAACACGTTGTACGCAAGGCAGTCTAGCACACAGCAGTCGTCTAATACAACACGTTGTACGGCAAGGCAGTCTAGCACACAGCAGTCGTCTCAATACAACACGTTGTACGGCAAGGCAGTCCTAATGCACAGGTCTAGCACAGTCAGTCTGACATGCAACATGTTGTATGGCAAGGTAGTCTAGCACACAGCAGTCGTCTGAATACAACACTTGTACGGCAAGGCAGTCTAGCACACAGCAGTCGTCTCATACTACACATTGTACGGCAAGGCAGTCTAGCACACAGCAGTCGTCTGAATACAACACGTTGTACGACAAGGCAGTCTAGCACACAACAGTCAACTAAATACAACACGTTGTACGGCAAGGCAGTCTAGCACACAGCAGTCGTCTCAATACAACACGTTGTACGACAAGGCAGTCTAGCACAACAGCAGTCTCCTCAATACAACACATTGTACAGCAAGGCAGTCTAGCACACAGCAGTCGTCTCAATACAACACATTGTACGCAAGGCAGTCTAGCACACAGCAGTCGTCTCAATACAACACTTGTACGACAAGGCAGTCTAGCACACACAGTCAACTAATACAACAAGTTGTATGGCAAGGCAGTCTAGCACACAGCAGTCGTCTCAATACAACACGTTGTACGACAAGGCAGTCTAGCACACACAGTCTCCTCAATACAACACGTTGTACGCAAGGCAGTCTAGCACACAGCAGTCGTCTGAATACAACACGTTTCTACAGCAAGGCAGTCTGTCCATAACACACAGCAGTCTTCTGAATACAACTTTCACACAACAGTCTACCAGCTTTTGATACCCGGTCGCAAGGCAGTCTAGCACACAGCAGTCATCTGAATACAACACGTTGTACGGCAAGGCAGTCTAGCACACAGCAGTCTTCTGTACCTTCAGCCCCAGACGTGTGGCCGTCTCCTGCAGCGACTGTACAGCCTCCATGCCGGCCTGTGCCGCTGCCTGCCCCGCCTCCTGCACCTTGTCCTTGGCCACTTGGAAGTGGTCCACAAACCCCTGCAACCCACCCAGAACTGCTAATGTCAGTATGGCGGGGGGGGAGGGGGGGGGGGTGTCTACTCTAGTCCACGGCTGCACCCCATCACTCCCTCAAGTCACACACACAGAGGGACCGACTCTCAGTCCATCGCCCCACAGGCACATGACAAGATTCGTGTATTCCACTGCAGAATACTGGCACAAGATAAAAATGACAATTATATGTTTCTTAACATAATGCAGACACATAAAATCACATACGAACTCAAACATTTCTTGTATTTCCTGAAAACAGTTACCGCTCTCACACACACATACAGTCTCAGTTTCCCACACATTTTCACTCTCTCTCATACACACACACACACATCTTCCTTTTACATACATAAACACACATACTTGCATATTCACAATCAAGTACACACAGGTGCACACACACACACACACACACACACACACACACACACACACACACACACACACACACATTTCATCATTTATTGTCCATTCCTAGACCACGCAACAATTTATACAAATCCAGTTTTGTATATTCAGGTGGAAATCTGTGGAATAAACTCACAAAACCCTTAAAAACTATAAAAAACAAAAACACATTTAAGAAAAAATTGAAAGATTATCTCATGAATTGTTAACCACATATCATACTGAAAAAATGTCCATCCTGTGCAGAAAAGAAATACATTGGTAAAGATATACACTTCATGAATGTAACCATAGGGGCAGCAATGAGCATTGATGCCTTTTACGTGAATGGAAGTGAGTGGGGAAAAGGGGGGGAGAGGGGAGGGGGTAAGACGGTATGTTTACTTTTCTTTTGATGAAAGGCATTGTACACGATTTGATTTTTGTTGTTGTTGTTGTTGTTGTTTTTTTGTTGTTGTTGTTGTTTTTTTTTTTTTTTTTTTTTTTTCATAGATGGCTTGATGTAAAAAAGCAGATATGCTGCTTATTCAATGTTTCCATCTATAAATAAAATTTTGACTTTGACTTTGACTTTGACACACATACTCACCAGCAGACCATTGACAAACTTGTTGACAAAGACGACTCTGATGCAGCCGATCTCCACGTCCACAGCAGTGTCCACACAGTTCATGTCAGCGTATTTCTCTCCCTCCGTGCCACCGTTGTACACCGCCACATCTGCTTTCAACACCTCACTGCCCTCTATGCACATGATCTGTCACACACACACACACACACACACACACACACACACACACACACACCTTACTATTAATATAATAATAACCAATCAATACTAAAAATGGACACTTTTTTTTCACCTTTCCTACCCTCTGCCCCATCCTCTTCCTCTCCCTCTCTCTTTTACCCCCACACCTACCACCCTCCCTCCTTACCCCCACCTGCTCCTCCCTTTCCAGACTGTGTCACAGGCACTTTGTCACAGGCACTTTGCACTTTGTCACAGGCACTTTGTCACAGGCACTTTGTCACAGGCACTTTGCACTTTGTCACAGGCACTTTCTCACAGGCACTTTGTCACAGGCACTTTGTCACAGGCACTTTGTCACAGGCACTTTGTCACAGGCACTTTGCACTTTGTCACAGGCACTTTCTCACAGGCACTTTGTCACAGGCACTTTCTCACAGGCACTTCGTCATAGGTACTTTGTCACAGGCACTTTGTCACAGGCACTTTGCACTTTGTCACAGGCACTTTCTCACAGGCACTTTGTCACAGGCACTTTTCACAGGCACTTCGTCATAGGTACTTTGTCACAGGCACTTTGTCACAGGCACTTTGTCACTCTGTCACAGGCACTTTGTCACAGGCACTTTGCACTTTGTCACAGGCACTTTGTCACAGGCACTTTGCACTTTGTCACAGGCACTTTCTCACAGGCACTTTGTCACAGGCACTTTCTCACAGGCACTTTGTCACAGGCACTTTGCACTTTGTCACAGGCACTTTGTCACAGGCACTTTGTCACAGGCACTTTGCATTTATCACAGGCACTTTCTCACAGGCACTTCGTCACAGGCACTTTGTCACAGGCACTTTGCACTTTATCACAGGCACTTTCTCACAGGCACTTTGCACTTTGTCACAGGCACTTTGTCACCGGCAATTTGCACTGTCACAGGCACTTTGTCACAGGCACTTTGCACTTCGTCACAGGCACTTTGTCACAGGCACTTTGTCAAAGGCACCCTGTCACAGGCACTTCGGCACTTTGTCACAGGCACTTTGCCACAGGCACTTTGTCAAAAGCACTTTGCCACAGGCACTTTATCACAGGCACTTTGCCACAGGCACTTTGTCAAAGGCGCTTTGTCAAAGGCACCTTGTCACAGGCACTTCGGCACTTTGTCACAGGCACTTTGTCAAAGGCACTTTGTCAAAGGCACTTTGTCACACAGACTTTGTTACAGATGCTTTGTCACACACTGTCGCACAAACTTGGTCCCAGACTTTGTTACAAAGGCTTCCTCAGACAGAATTTGTCGTAGGGGTTCTGTCATAGAAGACTCGATACCTCACAGCGAAGTGGCCAAAGGGTGTTGAGACTTGGCCAAGGGTGTTGAGACTTGGCCAAGGGTGTTGAGACTTGGCCAAGGGTGTTGAGACTTGGCAGAGGGCGATGGGGACAATAAAATGGGGAGGGCTTCCCAGTCCCTTCACGCCCTGCTCTCACGGTGACCTCTGTTTCAACTTCCTCTACCTGCCTATGCTCTTGCCAAGTTAGTGCTGAGGTCATCGGTATCAGCAAGTTCATGGAAACCACTGATGGACGGCGCTCTCTAGAAGGGGATGATGCTCTACTCACACTGGATCCGCAACTGAACCATCACCGTCATCAATGCAGGGCATAGCAGGTAGTGTCAGACAGTACTGAAAACCACCTAAATGACAAACAGCAGTGCAGAGTCTTCTCCGGCGGGTGACCTTCTGATGACTTCACACTGACCCCCACCCTGTGACTGCCAGGGCAGCTTACAGGGTGTGGGTGGTGAGCGGGAGCCAGAATGGGCAGTGTGGGAGCGATGCACAATAAATATATAAATTTTTTAAAAGGACGGAGAGGGGTATGGGCTGAAGAAGGGGGGTGGGTTGCTGACCTTTTGATGGCAGGTCCTGGGGTCAGGGTCCAAGATG
>CM065743.1:16028031-16035531 GCA_033310375.1 Conus canariensis
TTGAGAACCCCAAGCATCCAATAGCAATGTGTGTAGGATATGGATGTCAATCTGAAAAGGCAATGCCTGGAGAACCCCAAGCATCCAATAGCAATGTGTGTAGGATATGGATGTCAATCTGAAAAGGCAATGCCTGGAGAACCCCAAGCATCCAATAGCAATGTGTGTAGGATATGGATGTCAATCTGAAAAGGCAATGCCTAGAGAACCCCAAGCATCCAATAGCAATGTGTGTAGGATATGGATGTCAATCTGAAAAGGCAATGCCTGCAGAACCCCAAGCGTCCAATAGCAATGTGTGTAGGATATGGACATCCATCTGAAAAGGCAATGCCTGGAGAACCCCAAGCATCCAATAGCAATGTGTGTAGGATATGGACATCCATCTGAAAAGGCAATGCCTGGAGAACCCCAAGCGTCCAATAGCAATGTGTGTAGGATATGGACATCCATCTGAAAAGGCAATGCCTGGAGAACCCCAAGCGTCCAGAAACAGCTGGCTAAAATCCAAGCAGTGCCAGGACAAAACAATAACAATCTGTCAGCAGAAGGGCGTCTGGGAGTCATGATCTGGACACAGCCCATCCAGGGCCAAAACGCTTGCCTGAGGCAGGTTTCTTCTCTGAAGACCTTCTGCTGTCAAGCTCTCCCTACAAGTTTCTCCTACAACAGCCACCACCGTGCATGCAGTCTATCATCATCAGTATGTTATTATTGTTACAACTATGATAATTATCATCATAACTA
Organism: Conus canariensis; assembly: GCA_033310375.1. Classification (NCBI taxonomy): domain Eukaryota; kingdom Metazoa; phylum Mollusca; class Gastropoda; order Neogastropoda; family Conidae; genus Conus; species Conus canariensis. The sequence goes on from CM065743.1 coordinate 16,028,779, forward strand.
TTATTGTACAGCCTACACTTCATCTCATTATCATTCCTAAAAGACCAGTTCACCTGTCCTAGTGCAGCTGCTTTTGCACTACTGATTATTACGGAAAATCTGACAAAAAGAGAACCGGCATGCCTGGAAGTTTTTCCTTCCTGTAAATGATGTGATCCTCCAAACCCATCAAACTGCTGACCAACGTCCATCTTGTCTCAATCATCTCAGCCTCTCGTTTAAAATCAACACACATCCGTGCTTTCTCATCTTGTCAGATTGATTGAATCATACGTTTTCTTCTCCTCTTTCTCCTTTCCCTTTTTCTGGAACAGATGGCAGGATCATGTGCCAGTACTTCCATCTGACAATTTGAAATGCAGATGCTGGGGCCATCAAACACAGGACGTCAACATCAGAGTCAAGACCTGACATGAGCAGTGCATGTCAAGATGAACGCACTTCTACGTGCTTGCTGCATAGCATCATGCACATGCAAACAGGCGACAGTTTCTGCACATCTTGGTCATTTCCCTGTTAGTAAAGTCTTGCCTAGAAAAAGGTCAATATGCAAGGTCTTATTTTCAAAGCTTTCCCAAGCTACTGTGCAGTTTCATCAACCAACACGTTTCTTCTTCGTTTGAAGTCCCATCAACTTCTCTTTCTCTGGATTTAACTATGAGAGTAGCGTTTCTTCTTTGAACTCGTGGAACAAGTGGAGTCGGGCATCAACCGCACAGCGACTTTTCACACGAAGCTTGAATAGCAGCGGTTCTACAGATGGCATCAACCGCAGTCACTTTTCACACAAAGCTTGAATAGCAGCGGTTCTATAGAGTGGCATCAACCGCAGTCACTTTTCACACGAAGCTTGAATAGCAGCGGTTCTACAGAGTGGCATCAACCACACAGTGACTTTTCACACAAAGCTTGAATAGGAGCAGTTCAACCGCACAGTAACTTTTCACACAAGCTTGAATAGCAGCGGTTCTACAGATGGCATCAACCACACGTCACTTTTCACACAAAGCTTGAATAGGAGCAGTTCACAACGCACAGTAACTTTTCACACAAGCTTGAATAGCAGCGGTTCTACAGACTGGCATCAACCGCACAGTCACTTTTCACACAAAGCTTGAATAGCAGCGGTTCTACAGAGTGGCATCAAACAAAGCAAAACAAAGAAAGACACATGGTGTCACTTGTATGGCACAACACATCAAAGATCTCACTCTGTCCAAGGCTGACAGGGGTGTGGCAAGAAATGTTAATGTGCGGCCATCTAGCCTGAAGCCTCAATTCTTCAGGTCATTTTCAGCATTTTCAGGCCTGTCTCTGGAACGTCTCTCCACGCCTTCAGCAGTCAGGCAACGGAAGGGAATTCCTTACTGTAGGTCTAACCCTCACGTGTATCTACACGCGTCTTGTGCTTAACACAAAGTTTACAGCTTGGCCTACGGCTGTGCGGTCCATAGTTACCTACACAAATCCTATGAACCCGATTCCCATGTCTGCTCACATCTTGAGGAGGGGAGAGGGACAGTGGAGGGTGGGGGACAAAAAAACAGATCGTGCCAATTTTTGAATAAAGCCTTCTAGCTACAGGCCCACAACTTTCTCCACCGTTTGAAAATATTTTGGACAATTTCCCTCGAAGAGTCAGCGCCTAATTACATTCCTGTGCTGCGCATCCGGAACATGACTTAAATGCCCGTCTGTAAGTCCTTCAAGAGTATGACGCACTCACGTTTGCGAGCCACAGGCTTGTCGGAGGCGGCGGAGATGCTGGATGGCGACTGAGACAACGCAGGGCTGGCCATGCCAGACACAGACGCCTTGCTGGATATCTTAGACACCTCTGTGGCCACCGACGATTTGGACACCTCCGGCCCGTCCACCCTTCATCACCAAGACAACAAGAACCATCATCATGACGGCAAAGGATACTGACGGGGCAAATTACAAGTCAAAGAACACCTGTGTCCATTGTGTGAGTGAGTATGTGTGCATGTCCGTATGTGTTGTGCCCATTTACCTGCCAGACTGCTTGAATATGTTCATTTGTATGTAGGTGCATGTGTGTGTGTGTGTGTGTGTGTGTGTGTGTGTGTGTGTGTGTGTGTGTGTGTGTGTGAGTGAGTGTAAGAGTGGTGTGTGTGTGTGTGTGTGTGTGTGTGTGTGTGTGTGTGTGTGTGTGTGTGTGTGTGACTGTGAAAGCGTTATGTGTAATTACAGTTTGTGTGGAAGCATTCAACACAAGTTTGCACATCTCGACTGTAGAGGTCTGTCAGTAAATCCGGTATTCTTGCTGAGATGTTTTCATGACATGCATCCCAATCATACATAAAACAAGTAACAACATCATTAAAAACTAAAGTGACACACTGCACCCCTTCCCTGTCCCTCAGCATCAAGCTCTCCTCCACCCTCTTCACCTCCACTCTCCCCTTTCATACCCCCAATCCACCCACAATACTCCACTCACATCTAACCCCACTTCCACTGGCACTTACGCCCTTTTCTCTCCCTTCCTCCAATCCACCCCTCCGCCATCCCCCCTCCCTCTCCCCCGCTACTATTACCATCCCGTCCTTATCACATCAAAACCTCCTTTAACCTTCACCCTCCAACCCTGCCCCCCCCCCCCCCCCCAGCCCTCACCCACCACCACCACCATCCCGTCCTTATCACCGCGTCAAAACCTCCCTTGACCTTCACCCTCATCCTTCACCTCCCCTCCCTCCCTCCCTTAAATCAATCAGCGCTCCACTACTGACGCTGGTGCTTGAGCGGGCGGTGGGACCAGGCTCTGGGCGAACTCCATCAGGCTCAGTATCGCCCCCTGGTGGAGCAGCAGCTCCAGGGCGCAGAAGGTGACGTGGACGGTCTGCTCCGTGTTGTTGTAGGTGGTGCTGAACTCTGGCCCCTTCTTGTTGGCCTGGTTTACGGACATTGGCAGTTTTTTTTTGTTTTTTTTTTTCAACTTCACAACAAAAACAAGACCATGATGAGGAGAACAAAAAACATTTATGAAAATCATAATCTCACATTAAACATCAAACTGTTTAATAAAACAGTGAGCGTGAGGTAATATCAGGATTTGCCAGCTTCCAAGAACCTTTGACATCAGGCAGAGCTTTTGTGTGAAGCCACATCACTGCATGGTATGCTTCCCCCCAACACTGCAGGCAGCTGCCTCGGCCGGTGCTATGCAAGACACCAGCAAAGCAGTGTGAAGTGACATCTTCTGATACTAGTGATTGTGAATTTGCACTGTGCTACAGTGGAATGCGCAAATGACTGTGAATTTACACTGTGCTACAGTGGACTGCACAAATGACTGTGACTTTACACTGCACTACTGTGGCCAGCACCAATGACTGTGAATTTACACTGCACTACTGTGGACAGCACCAATGACTGAATTTACACTGTGCTACAGTGGACAGCACCAATGACTGTGAATTTACACTGTGCTACAGAGGACAGCACCAATGACTGTGAATTTACACTGTGCTACAGTGAACAGCACCAATGACTGTGAATTTACACTGTGCTTCAGTGGACAGCACCAATGACTGTGAATTTACACAGTGCTACTGTGGACAGCACCAATGACTGTGAATTTACACTGTGCTACAGTGGACAGCACCAATGACTGTGAATTTACACTGTGCTACAGTGGACAGCACCAATGACTGTGAATTTACACTGCACTACTGTGGACAGCACCAATGACTGTGAATTTACACTGCACTACTGTGGACAGCACCAATGACTGTGAATTTACACAGTGCTACAGTGGACAGCACCAATGACTGTGAATTTACACTGTGCTACAGAGGACAGCACCAATGACTGTGAATTTACACAGTGCTACAGTGGACAGCACCAATGACTGTGAATTTACACTGTGCTACAGTGGACAGCACCAATGACTGTGAATTTACACTGTGCTACAGTGGACTGCACAAATGACTGTGAATTTACACTGCACTACTGTGGACAGCACCAATGACTGTGAATTTACACTGCACTACTGTGGACAGCACCAATGACTGTGAATTTACACAGTGCTACAGTGGACAGCACCAATGACTGTGAATTTACACTGTGCTACAGAGGACAGCACCAATGACTGTGAATTTACACTGTGCTACAGTGGACAGCACCAATGACTGTGAATTTACACAGTGCTACAGAGGACAGCACCAATGACTGTGAATTTACACAGTGCTACAGTGGACAGCACCAATGACTGTGAATTTACACAGTGCTACAGTGGCCAGCACCAATGACTGTGAATTTACACTGCACTACTGTGGACAGCACCAATGACTGTGAATTTACACTGTGCTACAGTGGACAGCACCAATGACTGTGAATTTACACAGTGCTACAGTGGACAGCACCAATGACTGTGAATTTACACTGTGCTACAGTGGACAGCACCAATGACTGTGAATTTACACTGCACTACTGTGGACAGCACCAATGACTGTGAATTTACACTGTGCTACAGTGAACAGCACCAATGACTGTGAATGTACACAGTGCTACAGTGGACAGCACCAATGACTGTGAATTTACACTGTGCTACAGTGGACAGCACCAATGACTGTGAATTTACACTGTGCTACAGTGGACAGCACCAATGACTGTGAATTTACACTGCACTACTGTGGACAGCACCAATGACTGTGAATTTACACTGCACTACTGTGGACAGCACCAATGACTGTGAATTTACACTGCACTACTGTGGACAGCACCAATGACTGTGAATTTACACAGTGCTACAGTGGACAGCACCAATGACTGTGAATTTACACTGCACTACTGTGGACAGCACCAATGACTGTGAATTTACACTGCACTACTGTGGACAGCACCAATGACTGTGAATTTACACAGTGCTACAGTGGACAGCACCAATGACTGTGAATTTACACTGCGCTACTGTGGACAGCACCAATGACTGTGAATTTACACTGCACTACTGTGGACAGCACCAATGACTGTGAATTTACACTGCACTACTGTGGACAGCACCAATGACTGTGAATTTACACTGTGCTACTGTGGACAGCACCAATGACTGTGAATTTACACTGCGCTACTGTGGACAGCACCAATGACTGTGAATTTACACTGTGCTACAGAGGACAGCACCAATGACTGTGAATTTACACTGTGCTACCGTGGACAGCACCAATGACTGTGAATTTACACTGCGCTACTGTGGACAGCACCAATGACTGTGAATTTACACTGTGCTACAGAGGACAGAACCAATGACTGTGAATTTACACTGTGCTACAGTGGACTGCACAAATGACTGTGAATTTACACTGTGCTACTGTGGACAGCACCAATGACTGTGAATTTACACTGTGCTACAGAGGACAGCACCAATGACTGTGAATTTACACTGTGCTACAGTGGACAGCACCAATGACTGTGAATTTACACTGTGCTACAGAGGACAGCACCAATGACTGTGAATTTACACAGTGCTACAGTGGACAGCACCAATGACTGTGAATTTACACAGTGCTACAGTGGACAGCACCAATGACTGTGAATTTACACTGTGCTACAGTGGACAGTACCAATGACTGTGAATTTACACTGTGCTACAGAGGACAGCACCAATGACTGTGAATTTACACTGTGCTACAGTGGACAGCACCAACGACTGTGAATTTACACTGTGCTACAGAGGACAGCACCAATGACTGTGAATTTACACTGTGCTACAGTGGACAGCACCAATGACTGTGAATTTACACTGCACTACTGTGGACAGCACCAATGACTGTGAATTTACACTGTGCTACAGTGGACAGCACCAATGACTGTGAATTTACACAGTGCTACAGTGGACAGCCCACATGACTGTGAATTTACACTGTGCTACAGTGGACAGCACCAATGACTGTGAATTTACACTGTGCTACAGTGGACAGCACCAATGACTGTGAATTTACACTGTGCTACAGTGAACAGCACCAACGACTGTGAATTTACACTGTGCTACAGTGGACTACACAAATGATTGTGAATTTACACTGTGCTACAGTGGACTGCACAAATGACTGTGAATTTACACTGTGCTACAGTGGACTGCACAAATGACTGTGAATTTACACTGTGCTACAGTGGACTGCACAAATGACTGTGAATTTACACTGTGCTACAGTGGACTGCACAAATGACTGTGAATTTACACTGTGCTACAGTGGACTGCACAAATGACTGTGAATTTATATACTGCTACAATGGGCTACATACATAATGGTGAATTTACACTGTGGTATAGTGACTGCCTTTCAACTGTGGAATGCACAAACAATTCGAAGAAGAAAATGCACAGAAGTGTGGCTGATCACACGCACTGTCAGCACTTCTCTCACACTTCAGCCTTCCTGTGACAAACCTGACAAAAACTGCTCTCGGCAAAATCCACTTTTTGTCCATGTATGTGCATGGTGCTATGTGGTCTGTATATGCGTGTGGTGTGTGTGTGTGTGTGTGTGTGTGTGTGTGTGTGTGTGTGTGTGTGTGAGTGTGTGTGTGTGTGTGTGTGTGTGTGTGCAGTGTGTGTGTGTGTGTGTGTGTGTGTGTGCAGTGTGTGTGTGTGTGTGTGTGTGCAGTGTGTGTGTGTGTGTGTGCGTGTGTGTGTGTGTGTAGTGTGTGGTCTAAGGATGTGTGTGACATGTGTTATGTGTACTTGGTCTATGTATATGTACGGTCTTTTGTGTGTGTAGTGTA
>CM065743.1:16040531-16088031 GCA_033310375.1 Conus canariensis
TTTCACTCTAACCAGAGTGACAGCTATTACCATCCCAACTAACCTGGTTAGCTGATCCTGACCAGACTCAGAGCGCGACATGACACAACTCAAGTGGTCATACACCAGTTCACCATGGAAGCCTCTTTGGAGGACTTGTGTCAGGCATTCACACACAAAGGCCTGCCCATCGGACTTCGCCTTCTACAGCAGAGCACAAATGCTCGCCAGATCAGTCTACTAATATCAGCAGAAACACAGAAGACCAGCACCGATTTCCTCACCTGGAGAAAGTATGGTGCAACATTGATTATAAGGTCTTGGAAGCTACTGGCTCCATAGTTGTGTGTCAACTTGGAAGCTACTTGCTCTATAGTTTGTGTCTGTCTTGGAAAGTACTTGCTCCATAGTTTGTGTCTGTCTTGGAAGCTACTGGCTCCATAGTTTTGTGTGTCTGTCTTGGAAGCTACTGGCTCCATAGTTTGTGTGTCTGTCTTGGAAGCTACTGGCTCCATAGTTTGTGTGTCCGTCTTGGAAGCTATTGGCTCCATAGTTTGTGTGTCTGTCTTTGAAGCTACTGGCTCCATAGTTTGTGTGTCCGTCTTGGAAGCTACTGGCTCCATAGTTCGTGTGTCCGTCTTGGAAGCTACTGGCTCCATAGTTTGCGTGTCTGTCTTGGAAGCTACTTGTTCCATAGTTTGTGTGTCTGTCTTGGAAGCTACCTGCCCCATAGTTTGTGTGTCTGTCTTGGAAGCTACTTGCTCCATAGTTTGTGTGTCTGTCTTGGAAGCGACTTGCTCCATAGTTTGTGTGTCAGTCTTGGAAGCTAGTTGCCCCATAGTTTGTGTGTCTGTCTTGGAAGCTACTTGCTCCATAGTTTGTGTGTCTGTCTTGGAAGCTACTTGCTCCATAGTTTGTCTGTCTTGGAAGCTACTTGCTCCATAGTTTGTGTGTCCGTCTTGGAAGCGACTTGCTCCATAGTTTGTGTGTCCGTCTTGGAAGCTACTTGCTCCATACTTCGACTTGCTCCGTACTTCATGTATCTGATGAACAAGTCTTACAATCATGACTTTTCTCATTCAAATTTAATTTGGCCGACTTGACAAGCGTTTGGACCTGGGTCAGTGAAACATGCATCAGTCAGACAGACAGGCAAGACAAGACAGAAGATGAAGATGAGACCTCTCCCTACCTGTGTGTCCTCCTGGGCCACTTGCACCACTTTGCTGATGGACACGTTTGTTTCACTCTGTCCAGTGGGCAGGTCACTGGGGCCCTGAAATCAACATGTCGATGAAGGCATTAGTCCAGTTTCTGCACATCAAACGTGTGTGCGCATATACACATATACACACACGCACATGCACACACACACACACACACACACACACACACACACACACACACACACACACACACATGCACACAAACACACACATACGCATGCACGCACGCGCGCCAACCAGCCACACACACCACACACACACACACACACACACACACTACCTGGTGTCATGTTCAGACATCATCCCTGATGACAGAATGCAGCTGCCTCAGAGTTCAGGTTCAAAATATCACACAGGCAAAAAAAATTGTCATGAAAGGCAAGCTCAGGAATTCTAGCAGAGGGATGACAAACAAGAAGTATAACCTATGGCCACACCAGATGTGTCCCCATGAAATTCAGCTGGCTCTCACTGTGAACAGCCCATGGTCATCACGCTGCAGCATGACTTACAATAAGTTTCTCTTCATCTACGTCAGGCCCCTACAGACAGCCCATCATCATTACACTGCAGTTTAATTCATGATGTGACAAGTTTTTCTCCATTCAATTCAGGCCCCTGCAGAAAACCATCATTATTACACTGCAGTTTAATTCATGATATGACAAGTTTTCTCTCCATCAAATTCAGGCCCCATGAGGACAGTCCCATCATCATTACACTGCAGTTCAATTCTGATGTGCACAGTTTTTCTCCATTCATTCAGACCCTAAGAAAAGCCCATCATCATTCATGCCTTGTAAACTCTGTGCAAGTTTTCTCTCCATCATTCAGGCCCCCTACAGACAGCCCATCATCAACACCTGAGATTAACTCATGTATGAGCAGTTTTCTCCATCAATTCAGCCCACACTAGAACAGCCCATCATCATCACGCAGTTAGAACTTCTTTGGACAAGGTTTCTCTCCATCAATTCAGGCCACCTAAGAACAGCCCATCATCATTACCTGCGATTAATTCTGTGTGCAGCAAAGGTTTTTTCTCCATCAATTTTCAGACCCCTAGAAAGCCCATCATCATATCCTGCGTATAGAATTCTGGTACAAGTTTTTCTCCATCACTTCAGACACAGAACAGCCCATCATCATACATCTCGTTATAGAATCTGGACAAGTTTCTCTCCATTCAATTCAGCACCCATGAGAAAGCCAAACATTCATCACGCAGTTGAACTCATGATACAGCAGGTTTCTCTCCATCAATTCAGCAACTGAGGACAGCCCATTGTCATCCTGCATGAACTTCTGGTACAGCAGGTTTCTCTCCACACTCTCAGAACACTATGGACAGCCCATCATCGTCATCCTGTGATAGAACTTCTGGTACAGCAGGTTTCTCTCCATCACTCTCAGAACACTATGAACAGCCCATCATCGTCATCCTGTGATAGAACTTCTGGTACAGCAGGTTTCTCTCCATCACTCTCAGAACACTATGAACAGCCCATCATCATCATCCTGTGATAGAACTTCTGGTACAGCAGGTTTCTCTCCATCACTCTCAGAACACTATGGACAGCCCATCATCGTCATCCTGTGATAGAACTTCTGGTACAGCAGGTTTCTCTCCATCACTCTCAGAACACTATGAACAGCCCATCATCATCATCCTGTGATAGAACTTCTGGTACAGCAGGTTTCTCTCCATCACTCTCAGAGCACAACAGACAGCCTACCACCTTCATACTGCTGTATAACTCATAGTACAGCAGGTTTCTCTCCATCACTCTCAGAGCACAACAGACAGCCAACCACCTTCATACTGCTGTATAACTCATAGTACAGCAGGTTTCTCTCCATCAATCTCAGAACACAACAGACAGCCCATCATTTTCATCCTACAATCAATCTGTCTACCTACCTATCAGTAAGGATGTCCGTCTGTCCGTCTGTCTCTCTCCGTCCGTGTATTCAGCTGTAAGACAGACACCTATGCACAGACCAATCCACTGACCTTAAAGAGTTCGTCGTCCTCCGACTCCTGTGGAGGTGGGGATTCTGGGAAGGGGATGCTCTGCACCAGAGAGAGGATGTCCTTGACCCTGGTGTCGGACACCTGGATGCTGATGTTGGGCAGCACTCCTGACACCTTCATCCTGCAAGACACAGGTGCTGCTACAGTCAGGGACAGGGAGAAAGGGAAGGGAGTGGGAGAAGGAATGGGACTGGGGGGGGGGGGAGAGAGACAGAAAGACAGAGAGTGAGAGAGAAAACGAGACGGAGACACAAAGAGAAAAGGAGAGAGGGACAGAGAGTGAGAGAGAGAGAGAAAGAGGACACAGAGAAAGACAAAGGCAGAAAGGAGATAAGGATGGAGTGTGACACCGAAAGAAACTGATAGATAAACACAGAGATGGACAGAAAGAGACAGAGGATGAGAACAGTAAGAGAGAGAGAAAAAAACAAAAGGTTGCGAGAGGCAAAGAAAGACACAGAGAGAGAGAAAGAGACACACAGAGAGAAGGAGAGAGAGTGGGGGGGGGGGGGGGGGCATAGAGAGAAAGACTTAGAAAAACAAAGACAGACAGGAGATAGAAAGAGACTGAGCGAGACACCAAAAGAGACTGGCAAATAGACAGGAAGCACAACACAGATCGACAGAAAGTGGCAGAGGAAAAGTGAAAGAGAGAGAGAGAGAGAGAGGGAGAGAAAAGTGAAAGTTAGAGAGAGGCAAAGAGAGAAAGGAGGGGAAAAAGGGGGAGAGAACAATGAAAGAGAGAGAGTGTGAGAAAGCAAACAAGAAAAAAAATGAGAGAAATAGAACGAAAGAGTTTGAGACACAGAAAAAGCGAGTGAAAAGTAGTGACAGCGAAAGATACAGAGAGGATGTGACCACAGCAAAGACAGACAGGCAGACAGACAGACAAGCAAACAGACCGACAGGCAAACAGACAGACAGACAAAAAAATCAGAAACTTAGCATTTACCCAATACACATCATTCCGACAAGCAAAGCTCTCCCCCCAACCCACTGCTCCCTACACATTCGTGAAAAGAATGCGTTTGTCGATCTGTCACGGTCAGATGTTGGTTAAGGTCATTTGAACTCATACTACTGTTTGCACGCCATGGATTCACCTCCTTCAGATGGTGCCACAGTCTTGTGATTATCACTGCCACTGTCCTCTTGTCAGGCTACCTCCCCGCCCCCCCACCCCACCCACCCCCCACCCCCCATCCTCCCTGTCCTTGTTCTCATATATACTTGCTGTCACTGTTTTCAGATCACCAACACTAAATGAGGTTTGCACTAATCAGCTTTTTTCTTTGTGAGCAGAGGGTTATCTGAATGCATAGTACCTATGTGCTGGGAATTCTTGTCATTATTTCCTTTATAAGAGGAGTTAGCAGAGGACTGCCTTGATCAGGAAGGAGTCTTATTCTGTGTGTGCGTGTGTGTGTGTGAGTGTGAGTGTGAGTGTGAGTGTGTGTGTGTGTGCGTGCGCGCGCGTGTGCGTGCATGTGTGCATGTGTACATGCGCGCATGCCTCTGTGTATACATGTTCAGAGCGTAACTGTGCCCATGTGTGTGTGAAGAGGTGAAGGAAGACAGGGGTGTGTGCAGGGAGTGGTGGACACAGACTGGGGGGGGGGGGGGGGGGGGGGGGGGGGGGGGGGGGGGGGGTGGCAGGATGCACACACAAAGGTGTACGATGATCTGGCGGGTGAGAAGGGAGAGGGGGGGAAGGGGAGTGTGTGTGTGGCGGGGGGGGGAAGGGAAGGATGGAAGCAGGGGGAGAGTGAAGGGAGACGGACAGACTTGGTCACGCAGAAGCCCTGCACGATGCATTCATGGAAGTCTACGAGACCGGTTGGTGTGCGAGTGGCTGTGGGAGGGGGGGGGGGGGGGTAGCGAGTCGATGGTAGGGGAGGAAGAGGAGGTGAACGGGGGAGGGGGGGGTCAGACTGACTTGGCCATGCGAGGGTCCTGGAGGATGCACTTGTGGAGGTCCAGGATGATGGAGATGGGGGACAGGATGTGCAGCGGTGACTCCCCTTCGTCCCTGGCCAGGCGCCAGTTGTCGTCTGCCCACCAACCCAGCACAGCACCTCAACAACACCTCCATCATCATCACATCACAATGAGGACGACAGCGGTGAGAAGAAGAGGACAAGGAGTGATGGAAGAGAGTGAAAATTGCAGGGAAAGAACAATAATGATAACAACAATAACGATGATGACGATGTTCATGATGATGGAGAAGAGGACAAGGAGTGATTGAGAGAGTGAAAATTGCAGGGAAAGAACAATAATGATAACAATAATAACAACGATGATGACGATGTTCATGATGATGGAGAAGAGGACAAGGAGTGATTTGAGAGAGTGAAAATTGCAGGGAAATAACAATAATGATAACAATAATGATGATGATGATGATGATGATGATGATGGAGAAGAAGAGGACAAGGAGTGATGGAGAGAATGAAAATTGCAGGAAGAGAACAATAATGATAACAACAATAACGATGATGATGATGATGATGATGATGCTTATGATAGTGGAGATTAAGAGGTAAAGAGTGATGAAAGAATGAAAACTGCAGGGAAAGAACAATAATGATAACAACAATAACGATGATGATGATGATGATGATAATGATGATGATGATGACGACGACAATGATGATAATAATAGTGATGATAATAATAATAATAATAATAGCAGTACGACAAAAAACCAGAAGAGCACACAAAACAAAGTGTGAAGTAACGCAGTTTTAATGCATGACACAAAACAGGACAAGAAATTTTCGGCAATATGCCTTCCTCAGCGACAAAAAAATACAGACATAAGTATGCACAATACTCCCCTTGTGAAGCCAAAGTGGTGAATGACAATAATAATAGCAGTAATAATAATTACAATACTGATGATGTTGATACTACTATTACTAATAATAATTATAACAAAAAAATACATGAACACTAACAGGTAATCCTAGTACAACTGAAAAAACACCATGGCAGAAAAACACTCCTTGTTTTGCTGAATAATAATATTAATTACTATTATTACTGTTACTATTATTATCATTTAATCATAAAAATAATAATAATATCAATAACAATAATAATGATTGTAATAATTACAATAATAATAATGATAATAATAACAATAATGACAATTATACAATCATCATAAGAGAAAAGAGAAAAATGGACACTAGTCCTAATCCATCTTAAAAAACAAAACAAAACAACTAAACAATGTGTTCAAAGAATAATGACAGGTGTGTGAAAAAAGTACAATAAAAAGTTGTAAAATTTTTTGAAAAAGTTATAAGTTGTATAATATTTTTCATTTTTGTTTTCATAAGGAATGATTGCGTGCGTGCATGCTTGCATGCTTGCTTGCGTGCGTGAGTGTGTGTGTGCATATATGCAAGTGTGTGTGTGTGTGTGTGTGTGTGTGTGTGTGTGTGTGTGTGCATGCATGCATGCGTGTGTTTGTGTGCACATGCGTGTGCGTGTGCGTGTGTGTGTGTGTGTGTGTGTGTGCGCGCGCATTTACTTTACAGAAAGAAATGTTTAAGTTTTTGCTGTACGCAAACTACCCGCTCTGCAATGATGCATGAGACTCAGTAGATCATTCTTTGTGTTACCATAAACATGCAAGACATTTTTAATCCAGTTGGAAAAAAACTGATTAGTGAAAAGTGTGCAACTGATCTTAAAATGTTATGTCATCTTGTAATTTTCAAAACTGATAAACAAATAAATACAGATAACGCACTTGACTTCATTATGATGTTTGCCAAGCAGTGTGTGTGTGTGTGTGTGTGTGTGTGTGTGTGTGTATATATATATATATATATATATAGATTGATACACAGATATGTATACACATGCATTCAGAGGGAAAATAGAGAAGTGTCCAACATATTTGCTTTTGAAAGACAGCGCCTTAATGCAAAATAAAATGGAATAAAACAATGCAAATATTAAATGAAGAAATGTCCAAAGTCATAGCTGACTGGAAACATCGCTGTATCTTTTTCACAGTCCATTAAATGGACACCATTCTCTCCTTTATCTTTGGTACTGTTTCAGCTTCATGCCCATTTGTATAAATTACTACTGCGTTTTGATTTATTTTTCCCCACAATGTCTCCTGTTGAAATAATCATTATTTTCACATCATGCTCATGCACGTAAGAAAATTATATTCAAACTTTTTTTTTAAATGTTGCTATACTTGGTCTGTTATTAAATCAAAAGTTCAAGAACAATCCTCCTTTTTGCTGTACAGTGAGATGACAATGGTGGTGACTACTCATACCAGTTCTACTGAAGACAGAGGGGTGAAAGATATCGATGCTCTCTGTTTGCAGTCTGTTGATATTCTGTCAGCTGTGCCTTCTAAAAACTGCAAACTGAATCATTTCTAAACACTCTTCAAATATTTTTTTTGGTCTTTATTTGTGTTTCGGTTATTATTTGTGTGCGCGCACACACAACACACATATCTGCACACACACACACACACACACACACACTACATAACACTACTCTCCTCCCCACACTCCTCTCTCTCTCTCCTCTCTCTCTCTTACACACACACACACACCACAACACACACACACACACACACAACAGCGCATACCTGGCTGACCAGCAGCAGCTGTATACTTGGGCTGAATGTTGAACTTGTCGTAGGCCTTCTGCATCTTCTCCTCCAGGCTTTCCTGTGAACACAGCAACCACAGTTCTGCTCCTTTATCTCCCCCACCACTCCCTATCTCCATACACATCCCCTGTCTCCCCACACCACTCCCCTGTCTCCATGCACCACTCCTTAATCTCCCCACACCACTCCCCTGTCTCCCCACACCACTCCCTTGCCTCCATACACTACTCCCTTATCTCCCCACACTACTCCCTGTCTCCATCACACTACTCCCTAATCTCCCCACACCACTCCCCTGTCTCCATACACTACTCCCTTATCTCCCCACACCACTCCCTGTCTCCATACACCACTCCCCTATCTCCCACACCACTCCCCTGCTCCATACACTACTCCCTATCTCCGACACCACTCCCTATCTCCATACACCACTCCCTTGTCTCCATACACTACTCCCTTATCTCCCACACACCCACTCCCCTTACTCCCCACACACTCCCCTGTCTCCATACACTACTCCCTTATCTCCCCACACCACTCCCCACTCAACCACCTCCCATACACTACTCCCTTATCTCCCCACCCACTCCCTTCTCCACACACTCCCTATCTCACAACACTCCCTATCTCCATACACTACTCCCTTATCTCCCCACACCACCCCTGCTCCATACACTACTCCCTTATCTCCCCACACCACTCCCCTGTCTCCATACACTACTCCCTTATCTCCCCACACCACTCCCCTGTCTCCATACACTACTCCCTTATCTCCCCACACCACTCCCCTGTCTCCATACACTACTCCCTTATCTCCCCACACCACTCCCCTGTCTCCATACACTACTCCCCTGTCCCACCTCCCTATCCTACACACCTTCCTACACTACTCCTTATCTCCCCACACCACTCCCTTGTCTCCATACACTACTCCCTTATCTCCCCACACCACTCCCCTGTCTCCATCACTACTCCCTGTCTTATACTACTCCCTTATCTCCACACCACTCCCCTGTCTCCATACACTACTCCCTTATCTCCCCACACCACTCCCTGTCTCCATACACTACTCCCTTATCTCCCCACCACCCCACTCCACACTATCCTTCCACACACTACCCTGTCTCCATCTATCCTTATCCCCACACCACTCCCCTGTCTCCATACACTACTCCCTTATCTCCCCACACCACTCCCTAGTCTCCATACACTACTCCCTTATCTCCCCACACCACTCCCTGGTCTCCATACACTACTCCCTATCTCCCCACACCACTCCCCTGTCTCCATACACTACTCCCTTATCTCCCCACACCACTCCCTGGTCTCCATACACTACTCCCTTATCTCCCCACACCACTCCCCTGTCTCCATACACTACTCCCCTGTCTCCATACACTACTCCCCTGTCTCCATACACTACTCCCTTATCTCCCCACACCACTCCCCTGTCTCCATACACTACTCCCTGGTCTCCCCACACCACTCCCTGGTCTCCATACACTACTCCCCTATCTCCCCACACCACTCCCCTGTCTCCATACACTACTCCCCTGTCTCCATACACTACTCCCCTGTCTCCATACACTACTCCCTTATCTCCCCACACCACTCCCCTGTCTCCATACACTACTCCCTTATCTCCCCACACCACTCCCCTGTCTCCATACACTACTCCCCTGTCTCCATACACTACTCCCTTATCTCCCCACACCACTCCCCTGTCTCCATACACCACTCCCCTGTCTCCATACACTACTCCCTTATCTCCCCACACCACTCCCCTGTCTCCATACACTACTCCCTTATCTCGCCACGTCGACATCACTCCATCATCTCCCTATATCAACACCATTCCTGCATATGTCACATCACTCCCTAATCACCCACACCGCCACTTTCTTACCGCCCACACCACCAATCCACATCCCTACGTCGCTTCCTTATCTTCCTATACCGTTCCTTCACCTTCACCTATCACAACGCGCATCATCTCCCCACATCAACGTCTCATCATCCAGAATCGCTCCCTTCTCTCCCCATATCACTCATCTTCCCATGTGACTCCCTCATCTCCCCACATCAACGTCTCATCATCCAGAATCGCTCCCTACTCTCCCCATATCACTCATCTTCCCATGTGACTCCCTCATCTCCCCCACATCAAAACCCAGTCCCATGCCTCTACACATCAAATCCACTCCTAATTCCCCCCCCTCCCCCCCCCCCCCCCCCCTGTTCCAATAAAGTGCATTCCCTATCTCCCACTCCTCTTTTTGTCCAGTGACTGGACCATCAAGAATCCATGACTTAAGATGTATGATACATGTTATCACCGTCATCAAAGAGAGGATAGTCTACCTTATCTGGTGATCTAAACACTGCTGCACATTTAAACCGTTTTTTTTTTTTTTTTATACACATTATCTCTGTGTGTGTACGTGTATGTGTTTGCTCTGTGTGTGTGTGTGTGTGTGTGTGTGAATGCACAGTGTGTGCAGTAGGGCAAGTGTGCATGCACACCTGCATGTACGCACATGTCTGCGTGTTTATCTGTCTATACATGTGCATGTGTATGTCTGCACACATTCACGCGTCTGTGTGTTCATCTGTGTGTGTCTGTCTGTCTGTCTGTCTGTGTGTGTGTGTGTGTGTGGAGGGGTAGAGGGGAGGAAGGGGGGTGAGAGGACAGAAATGGCGTTCATGTGTGACCTCTGTATGTGTATGTGCAAGCATATAAACACACAAGCATACACGTAGGTGCGCCTATGCATGTATGCATATAACTGTTAAAAAAAAAGAAAGAAGAAAAACAAAGAGATCAAATGAAACATAAAACCAAATCTTTTTCCTGTTCTTTTGGCTGAAAAAAAACAAACAAAAGAAATAGTCAAGAAACTCGAAACAGCATACATGAATCCAAAAATTCACTCACCATGAAACCCAAACACAAATAAACCCAAACAGTGAGAAAACATGCTGGACTGCATCCAGCCATGTCACAGGGTCACATCCACACAGCATGCCTCATCCACAATGACCCTGTTCCTGTGGCACACACAGCCACCAACACAACTGAAGGAACAGCCACAGAACCCAACCAATGCCAAGGGCTGCCAAGCTCATCACCAGAAGACTGCCAAACAACGCCACCGGCGAAGACACCGACGGCATGTCGAACGACTTGGAGCGTGCCGTCAACAGCCGAGCCAGCACCTGAACACCGCCTGCCATGATGAGTTTCCTCCTTTTCCCCGTTCTCCTGACTTGACATGCCCCACCTCACCCGTTCAACTGGAGTTTTTCCTCTTGTCTGGGGGGAGGGGGGGGGGGGGTAGGGAGGTGGGGGAGGGGAGGGCAGAAGGGTGTCGGGTGGAAGGAAAAGAGAGGGGGGGGGGGTATATACCGACTGTGGGTGACCCATTAGTCCAACAGTCCAAACATTGGATTTTTTTTTTTTTTTTATTCCTTGGCCAAAGCACCACTGGTGAAATTTGTACATGTGACCATTTTGAATCCCACCACTGAAGGAGACACATTTTGAATCCCACTACTGAAGGTGCCACATTTTGAATCCCACTATTGAAGGTGCCACATTCTGAATCCCACTACTGGAGCTACATTTTGAATCCCACTATTGAAGGAGCAACATTTTGAATCACACTATTGAACGAGCCACATTTTGAATCCCACTATTGAAGGAGTCACATTTTGAATCCCACTATTGAAGGATCCACATTCAGGGGCCAGAATGGCTCAGTGTCCGGAATGGCTCAGTGGTAGACCACCAGACTCGTAATCATGGTGATCCTGTGGTTGCTGGTTTGAATCTCCGCTGGGCCGTTTCAGTACAGGGGGATTTTTCCCTCGGAGTTACCATTGGTTCCGACTCCATTTCCCATACAGCCCTTCCAATGAGACTATAAACCGAGATTCCATGTGTGAATGCAAGCATAACATCTTGCACACACGTAAAATCACATCACCAACTTTTGAAGAGAAGGCCAGTTTGGCCGTTGGTGTGGATGACACATTACACATAGCATGCACCTTCCCAAAGTTGGAGCATAGCTGCCTTAATAGCGGGATAAAAAATGGTCGTACACACAAAACTTCACTCCCTTTGTCCCCCAAGGGACAAATCCCCTTGTACCGAAACAGCCCGGCAGAGATTCGAACCCGCAACCCCAAGATTACAAGTCCAGCGCTCTACCACTAGGCTATTCCGGCCCCCGTCTGTCTGTCTGACAGGTGAAGTGAGGAGAGGGAGGGGTCTGCTGAGTGATCCATAGTGAAGGCTGCCACAGTTCAGTTCAGTGGTTACTTCAATGTCTGCGCATCATCGACGATATCACCGAGATCACCGAGAATGTCAGACCTATGTCATTTTCTCTCACCTCTCACCTTTACATGTCAGAATCTAGACACACCACTAAGAATATTTTGGAAAATACTTTGAAAACAAAAAACAAAAAAATCAGAACAGTGAAAAAAAAAAAAAAAAATCAGAACAGTCTGCCCAATTCTGACTGAGCAATAATGTATGCGATGTCCGTGAAAGTAGCTAGCAGCGGCTTGGACGACAGGCCAACAGAATAGTCCAAGCCATGATGCTTGTGCAAAACCACTGCCAGCGCCTTCAAGAAATGCTCAAAACTCACTTACTGCTAAAGTAAAATGGTGGTCATTACTGCAAAGTTTCTTTTCCATGACAACTCATTTTCCAATACCCAGGTCAACGCTCACAAAAGGCACCAACTGAATAGTCATAAGCATGTCGGTACGTTATCATTTGTATTTTGAA
Organism: Conus canariensis; assembly: GCA_033310375.1. NCBI lineage: Eukaryota > Metazoa > Mollusca > Gastropoda > Neogastropoda > Conidae > Conus > Conus canariensis. Next base: position 16,053,233 of record CM065743.1, read on the forward strand.
GTCCAAACTTAATATGCAAGTAACTTTATTTACTAACAGAGAGAGTTAAGACAGACAAAAAGGAGACGCACTGGGTGAAATACAGCCTTTCCATGTGATAACGTCCCTTGCCATACAGCCTTGAAAACCCTTAGCACCTAACAATCTTCCTTTCTCTGAATATAACATATTATCCATCATCAAAATCAATGGCACTGTTGATTTTCTGTGAGTTTATTTTGTATGCATTAACTCCAGAGGGTTTTTTTTAACGTCATCAGAATCTCTGGATGCGGTGTAGCCTATATGGACTTGTCAGCATGCTGTAACGTCCCAATGATGACAACGGACACCAAGAGAGGTACTGACCTTGGACTGGACCGAGGCATCGTGTTTCTGACTGCTGACCTGAAGATGACCCAAGTCCAGAACCAGAACCTTGCCTTTTCTGCACACACCACACACATCACACATGTCACATACCACACACATCGCACGTGTCACATACCACACACATCGCACGTGTCACATACCACACACATCGCACATGTCACATACCACACACATAGCACGCACCATACATCCTATACCCCTTAAAGTTTGCTTAGGACGGAACGAAAAACAGGGTGAACTCAGGGACTTTCACAAAAAGGTGTCCGCAAGGCAAGCACATGCTGCACAGCATGTTCCAGTTCGACACAGTATCCTACTGTGCCGGAAGTGTACACCACGACCCTCCTCTTGGTCTTTACCGGACTTACATCATCTGAACATGTTCACACCATTCATGGAGCTGCAAAAAATATCCAGGTACGAGCACATCACAGTCGTGCACAACACAGGTCATGTGCACTGCATATCTAACCACTGTTTTCACCCCTAGTATCCAAACCACCGTTTTCACCCCTTCTATCCAAACCACCGTTTTCACCCTTCTATCCAAACCACCGTTTTCACCCCTTCTATCCAAACCACCTTTTCCACCCAATCTATCCAAACCACCGTTTTCACCCCTTCTATCCAAACCACCGTTTTCACCCCTTCTATCCAAACCACCGTTTTCACCCCTTCTATCCAAACCACCGTTTTCACCCTTCTATCCAAACCACCGTTTTCACCCCTTCTATCCAAACCACCGTTTTCACCCCTTCTATCCAAACCACCGTTTTCACCCCTTCTATCCAAACCACCATTTTCACCCCTTCTATCCAAACCACCGTTTTCACCCATTCTATCCAAACCACATATCTTCACTCATTCTATTAAAACCATTGTCTTCAACCATTCTATCAACACCATCACCTCGGTCCATTTTGTCTAAACCACTGCCTTTCTCCTTTCTATCCAAACAATCATCTTCACTCATTCTACTAACACCATCGCCTCGGTCCATTTTGTCTAAACCACTGCCTTTCTCCTTTCTATCCAAACAATCATCTTCACTCATTCTACTAACACCATCGCCTCGGTCCATTTTGTCTAAACCACTGCCTTTCTCCTTTCTATCCAAACAATCATCTTCACTCATTCTACTAACACCATCGCCTCGGTCCATTTTGTCTAAACCACTGCCTTTCTCCTTTCTATCCAAACAATCATCTTCACTCATTCTACTAACACCATCGCCACGGTCCATTTTGTCTAAACCACTGCCTTTCTCCTTTCTATCCAAACAATCATCTTCACTCATTCTACTAACACCATCGCCTCGGTCCATTTTGTCTAAACCACTGCCTTTCTCCTTTCTATCCAAACAATCATCTTCACTCATTCTACTAACACCATCGCCTCGGTCCATTTTGTCTAAACCACTGCCTTTCTCCTTTCTATCCAAACAATCATCTTCACTCATTCTACTAACACCATCGCCTCGGTCCATTTTGTCTAAACCACTGCCTTTCTCCTTTCTATCCAAACAATCATCTTCACTCATTCTACTAACACCATCGCCTCGGTCCATTTTGTCTAAACCACTGCCTTTCTCCTTTCTATCCAAACAATCATCTTCACTCATTCTACTAACACCATCGCCTCGGTCCATTTTGTCTAAACCACTGCCTTTCTCCTTTCTATCCAAACAATCATCTTCACTCATTCTACTAACACCATCGCCACGGTCCATTTTGTCTAAACCACTGCCTTTCTCCTTTCTATCCAAACAATCATCTTCACTCATTCTACTAACACCATCACCTCGGTCCATTTTGTCTAAACCACTGCCTTTCTCCTTTCTATCCAAACAATCATCTTCACTCATTCTACTAACACCATCACCTCGGTCCATTTTGTCTAAACCACTGCTTTCTCCTTTCTATCCAAACAATCATCTTCACTCATTCTACTAACACCATCACCTCGGTCCATTTTGTCTAAACCACTGCCTTTCTCCTTTCTATCCAAACAATCATCTTCACTCATTCTACTAACACCATCACCTCGGTCCATTTTGTCTAAACCACTGCCTTTCTCCTTTCTATCCAAACAATCATCTTCACTCATTCTACTAACACCATCGCCTCGGTCCATTTTGTCTAAACCACTGCCTTTCTCCTTTCTATCCAAACAATCATCTTCACTCATTCTACTAACACCATCGCCTCGGTCCATTTTGTCTAAACCACTGCCTTTCTCCTTTCTATCCAAACAATCATCTTCACTCATTCTACTAACACCATCGCCTCGGTCCATTTTGTCTAAACCACTGTCTTTCTCCTTTCTATCCAAACAATCATCTTCACTCATTCTACTAACACCATCGCCTCTGTCCATTTTGTCTAAACCACTGTCTTTCTCCTTTCTATCCAAACAATCATCTTCACTCATTCTACTAACACCATCGCCTCTGTCCATTTTGTCTAAACCACTGCCTTTCTCCTTTCTATCCAAACAATCATCTTCACTCATTCTACTAACACCATCGCCTCGGTCCATTTTGTCTAAACCACTGCTCTTTCTCCTTTCTATCCAAACAATCATCTTCACTCATTCTACTAACACCATCGCCTCGGTCCATTTTGTCTAAACCACTGCCTTTCTCCTTTCTATCCAAACAATCATCTTCACTCATTCTACTAACACCATCGCCTCGGTCCATTTTGTCTAAACCACTGCCTTTCTCCTTTCTATCCAAACAATCATCTTCACTCATTCTACTAACACCATCGCCTCGGGTCCATTTTGTCTAAACCACTGTCTTTCTCCTTTCTATCCAAACAATCATCTTCACTCATTCTACTAACACCATCGCCTCTGTCCATTTTGTCTAAACCACTGCCTTTCTCCTTTCTATCCAAACAATCATCTTCACTCATTCTACTAACACCATCGCCTCGTCCATTTTGTCTAAACCACTGCCTTTCTCCTTTCTATCCAAACAATCATCTTCACCCGTTCCATCCCCCACCACTGCCTTCAACCATTCTATCCTAACCACCAACTTCACATGTTCTATCCAAACTTCCACAGAAACTCATTCTATCCAAACCGCCACCTCCATCCGTCCTATCCAAGCCATCACCTTCACCTGTTCGATCCAAACCAACACTTCCACCACTCTAACCTAACCGTCACCCCCATACACTTTATCTAAACCACTGCCTCCATCCACACTATGAACACCACCATCTTCATCCACACTATCAAAACCACCACAACCACCTCCTTCACCCATTTTATTCAAACCCATCACCTATACCCATTCTATCCAAAACATCACCTCCACACATTCTATCCAGTCATCACCCTAATTTCAATCCAAAACGCCGCCTTCACACATTCTATCCAAACCACCATCTTTATACGTTTTGTCCAAACCATCATATTCACACATTCTATCCACAAAAAAAGCACCATTAGCCATTCAATCCAGACTACCATCTTCAAAGCCAGTGCTCTAGATCATGTAAAATCGGCACTCTAGTGCTTCTTACTCTGAAAATCATGTGATGTAATTTTAGCTGAAAAAAACACAAACACATACTGTTCACAAACACATACTGTTTTCCATTTATGAAGAATGAATGCATCCAACATCTACGCACAAGAAGGATGGAAACGAAAGTTTTCTTGTCCACTTCATGTCCATCTTGTCTCACATCTCCTAACTGCCCCTATCATTAATAAAAGTACCACGAAGCAGATTACCAATCTCCACCTGCTCAACATCATAACAACGATGTTATGTGTATACTTAAGAGTTATCTTTCCTCTCGTCCTTGTTTTAGCTTACACGAGTTACAGACCACGTTCCAGCGAGCGTGCACATCCCTTGGCTCTTTGTCCCCATGGAATGTGAATAGCCTCTGTATTTCAAGACATGAAGAATGATTTCTTTCCTTCTCTTTTCTCATTCCATGGCTAGAACTCCCAACTTGACCACTGATGGGATTTTTACGGAAGTGACTGGTTTTTAATCCACCACATTAGGTAACCATATTCTATCTTCAGAGACGGCTACACACCACACCACCGTGCTTGTATTTCATTTTTGTGTTATCTATCCTACCAGTGCATGATGGCCTAATCTCAACCAAAAGATAAAATGAAATTCCACGTAAGTACAAGATCTTTTATGCGTACATTCACGCTCAGGACCTTGGTTCAACTCCCTGCAGTTCTTTCCCTTGTTTTATGATCACCGGTGATCAAAGATTTTTTCTGTGGAAAAAAGGAAATTACCACATCTAAAAACAAATTTTTTGTTATTGATTGAACAATTTACTAAAACAAACCTACACAAATGCATTTACCAAGGAAAAAAAAAATTTAGAAAATTTGATATGGTTATTGTTGCTCAAAAACTGCAGAAAAACTCAAAACCTACTGAGAGTTAAAGTCTCATCCAAACGACTCTGTGGGAACTGAAGCCTGCACGGATGTTAACCCACAAGAAAAAACTTACAATCTGTCTGTACAAGTCAGACTCAAACCCCAGAGCTTGGAACAAGAGCCTGATGCCTGACCCACAAGGCCAACCTGGCCCTGGGAGATACGCTACCTCCGCACATGTTCAGAAAGTGGGAAGACACTTATCCCCCCTTTCCTGACCCCTGCTGACAGACACCAACCCTTTCATGATGCCTCCCTCGGGGACGATGACGTAGGACGACATGAGGTCCACGCTGATGTCCGTGTACTTGTGCTGTTCAATGGCGAACTGGATCCCTGTGGATGACTGCTCTTTGATCTCGTCAAACTTGGCCATGGCTGCCTGGGAAAACCTGAAACCCACGCCCAACAAGGTTCGTACCGAACAGCAGGAACAACATTTACTAAGGTTGTACAGGTTTTTAATCCCTAAGGGGACTGCATTTCCAATCTAAAAAATATAGCAGACTGTTTTAAGATGCAATAAAAACACTTGCGTATAAACTTACCTTTTATCTCCCGAGTAAGGACAATACCTTTCCATCACTAAAAGCAGAATCCATTAATTAATCATGATTTTATTATGGATAAGGTCCAATTTCCTAATTTCCTAACAACAACAAAAATTCAGTAGTTAGACTCTGAATCCAGACTGAAAACTCCTCTTCATTTGCAACCACCACTTTTTCTGTGTTTGTTTTGCTGTGTCGTTCCTGTTGTTTTGCTTTTTTTTTTTTTTTTTTGCTTTTTTTTTTTTTTTTTTTTTTTGCTTTTTTCCTTTTAAATGGGAAAACATCCAAATCAGTTATTACTGTCTCTTGAGACCTTAACTCAGAGCACCTATTTCTCTCAACTTTTCCAAATGCCTATGGACTGTACAAACCCTGGCCTACTCTTAAATCCATGAACTGGGGTGGGGAGATTTCTGTTTTCATCGCTGCTTTTGTATGTCTCACCTTCCACACAACTCTCCTTCCCTCCCCCCCCCCTCCCCCCTCTCTTCTCCTTCCCCTCTCCCCTCAGTGGCACATTCCTATCTCGCTCATTCTACCAACTCCTTACACAGCCACACCCACAAATACTCTTGATGCATCCCTAGCACCTCAGTCCATAGGAAGCAATGCAGGTCATCACATGGCAATCTCTGATGCATCGCTAGCGCCTCAGTCCATAGGAAGCAATGCAGGTCATCACGTGGCAATCTCTGATGCATCCCTAGCACCTCAGTCCATAGGAAGCAATGCAGGTCATCACGTGGCAATCTCTGATGCACCCCTAGCACCTCAGTCCATAGGAAGCAATGCAGGTCATCACGTGGCAATCTCTGATGCATCCCTAGCGCCTCAGTCCATAGGGAGCAATGCAGGTCATCACATGGCAATCTCTGATGCATCGCTAGCGCCTCAGTCCATAGGAAGCAATGCAGGTCATCACGTGGCAATCTCTGATGCATCCCTAGCGCCTCAGTCCATAGGGAGCAATGCAGGTCATCACGTGGCAATCTCTGATGCATCCCTAGCGCCTCAGTCCATAGGGAGCAATGCAGGTCATCACGTGGCAATCTCTGATGCATCCCTAGCGCCTCAGTCCATAGGGAGCAATGCAGGTCATCACGTGGCAATCTCTGATGCATCCCTAGCGCCTCAGTCCATAGGGAGCAATGCAGGTCATCACGTGGCAATCTCTGATGCATCCCTAGCGCCTCAGTCCATAGGGAGCAATGCAGGTCATCACGTGGCAATCTCTGATGCATCCCTAGCGCCTCAGTCCATAGGGAGCAATGCAGGTCATCACATGGCAATCTCTGATGCATCGCTAGCGCCTCAGTCCATAGGGAGCAATGCAGGTCATCACGTGGCAATCTCTGATGCATCCCTAGCGCCTCAGTCCATAGGGAGCAATGCAGGTCATCACGTGGCAATCTCTGATGCATCCCTAGCGCCTCAGTCCATAGGGAGCAATGCAGGTCATCACGTGGCAATCTCTGATGCATCCCTAGCGCCTCAGTCCATAGGGAGCAATGCAGGTCATCACGTGGCAATCTCTGATGCATCCCTAGCGCCTCAGTCCATAGGGAGCAATGCAGGTCATCACATGGCAATCTCTGATGCATCCCTAGCACCTCAGTCCATAGGGAGCAATGCAGGTCATCACATGGCAATCTCTGATGCATCCCTAGCACCTCAGTCCATAGGGAGCAATGCAGGTCATCATGTGGCAATCTCTGATGCATCCCTAGCGCCTCAGTCCATAGGGAGCAATGGAGGTCATCATGTGGCGATCTCCCACAAGAAACACTGCAATGCTGCCGCGTCGTTTCGGTGGGGCTCTTCTGATCCAATAGACAGACGCATCTACTACACTCCTAATGATGACAATGACTGGCAAGTCTAGGAGCCAGCATGAGCGAGCATTCCCCTCCAGAGGGCGCCTGCACTCAGCCCAGCCCATCGCTGTCCACATGAGCCACCTGATGCAGATGGCAGTGACACAAAGTCATGATAGGCATGGACTTGGAGAGAAAATTTTAAAAACTGAGGTTGTCACAAGAGCAGTGCATAAAGGAACACTGATCCGATACTATTCTTATAATCATCCATGAAATCCCAGACAACAAAACCATGCTATTGTCTATTCTGCCTTACACAGATATTCCCAGCATTAACCCAGCCCGAAATACACAGACAGCTCAGAGGTACATCCACAAAGTGACTGAAACTCTGCTGTGTCACTCCAGTCTTCTCACCTGAGCCCACAGTAAATTGTCATAGGTACGAGTTGACTGGAGCAAGAAAAAAAATTAACAAGCAAATGTGTCTGATGGGCCTTCACCCAAGCATCTGCCAGCCCAAGACCTCAATGTTCACCACTACACCATGGTGGATAGTCGATTTGATATTCTATTCGTAATGATTGATTGCAATGAAGACTTGTTGAACACACACACCACACACACACACACACACAATATATATACACACGCACACACATGTGAAGACACGCACACAACGTGAACTTGAAATTTCCTATTGGACCAATCCTCATCCAGTATTCTCCAGTTTTGGACCAATCCTCATCCAGTATTCTCCAATTTTGGACCAATTCTTGTCCAGTATTCTCCAGTTCTGGACCTTATTCTCCAGTTTTAAAAGAATTCTCATCCAGTATTCTCCAGTTTTGGACCAATCTTCATCCAGTATTCTCCAGTTTTTGACCTTCTTCTCCAGTTTTGGACCAATCCTCATCCAGTATTCTCCAGTTTTGGACTAATCCTCATCCAGTATTCTCCAGTTCTGGACGAATTCTCATCCAGTATTCTCCACAAAATTGGTCAGACAACTCACTTACACTCGTGTGTTCATCACCCACATGTATGTGTGCACTTACTGTTTCAGCTGGACAGACTCTGGAGGCTTGAAGAACTCTGCCAGCTTGTTGACCGTTTGCTGGACAAAATACCCAAGACAGAATCAATAATGTACAACTGTGTATCTACTGTACGCAACATACAAAATCATCAGTCATGATACAACTGTGTCTCTACAACACACAACACACTATACAGTCTATCATCAGTAAACGATACAACTGTGTATGTATGAAAAACTATGCAGTCAATTGTCAGAAATCTGTATGTGTCTCTTCTTGCCTTGGTCCTTTCTGGCTGGCTGGCTGGCTATCTATCTGGCTGGCTGGCTGGCTATCTATCTGGCTGGCTCTCTCTCTCCCCCTCTCTCTCTCTCTCTCTCCCCCTCTCTCTCTCTCCTCCAAGAATCCTTTGATACATTCAATATAATATAAAGATGGGTTTAAGTAATGTCTTCCTCAAATACATCCATCCTAGCATGTTCAGTTACCAGTTACACGAAAAGTATGGCTCTGCTGACTTTCTTGCATGTGGCTCCAGTCACCTCCCCTGCCTCTTCCCCACCCCCGTCCCCCTCACTGTGGCCTCACCACATAGCTGATGAGGTGCGGTGTCCTCACGACATAGCTGATGAGGTTCAGTGTCCCACCCCCATCCCCCCCTCACTGTGGCCTCACCACATAGCTGATGAGGTGCACTGTCCCACCCCTGTCCCACCCCCGTCCCACCCTCACTGTGGCCTCATGACATAGCTGATGAGGTGCAGTGGCCTCATGACATAGCTGATGAGGTGCAGTGGCCTCATGACATAGCTGATGAGAAGCAGTGTCCCACCCCCGTCCCACCCTCACTGTGGCCTCACCACATAGCTGATGAGGCGCAGTGTCCCACCCTCACTGTGGCCTCACGACATAGCTGATGAGGTACAGTGTCCCACCTCACTGTGGCCTCACGACATAGCTGATGAGTACAGTGTCCCACCCCCGTCCCACCCTCACTGTGGCCTCACCACATAGCGATGAGGTGCACTGTCCCACCCCCGTCCCCCCTCACTGTGGCCTCACCACATAGCTGATGAGGTGCGTGTCCCACCAACCGTTCCCACCCCCGTCCCCCCTCACTGGGCCCTCACCACATAGCTGATGAGGTGCATGTCCCACCCCCCGTCCCACCCTCACTGTGGCCTCACCACATAGCTGATGAGGTGCAGTGTCCCACACCGTTCGTCCCACCCCCGTCCCCCCCTCACTGTGGCCTCACCACATAGCTGATGAGGTGCAGTGTCCCCCTCCACGTCCCACCCTACGTGCCCCACCCTCACTGCGGCCTCACCACATAGCTGATGAGGTGCAGTGTCCCACCCCCCGTGCCTCACCATAGCGATAGGTCAGTGCCCACCCTCACTGTGGCCTCACCACATAGCTGATGAGGTGCAGTGTCCCACCCCTCCACTCACTGTGGCCTCATGACATAGCTGATGAGGTGCAGTGTCCTCATGACATAGCTGATGAGAGTGCAGTGTCCCACCCCCGTCCCACCTCACTGTGGCCTCACCACATAGCTGATGAGGTGCAGTGTCCCACCCTCACTGTGGCCTCATGACATAGCTGATGAGGTGCAGTGTCCCCCCCCCTCACTGTGGCCTCACCACATAGCTGATGAGGTGCACTGTCCCCCCTCCTGTGCCAATCTGATAGGTCGTGTCCCACCCTCACTGTGGCCTCACCACATAGCTGATGAGGTACAGTGTCCCCCTCACTGTGGCCTCATGACATAGCTGATGAGTGCAGTGTCCACCTCGTCCCCCCCTGTCCACCCTCACTGTGGCCTCACACATAGCTGATGAGGTGCAGTGTCCCCCTCACTGTGGCCTCATGACATAGCTGATGAGGTACAGTGTCCCCCCTCACTGTGCCTCATGACATAGCTGATGAGGTGCAGTGTCCCCCCTCACTGTGGCCTCATGACATAGCTGATGAGGTGCAGTGTCCCCCCTCACTGTGGCTTCACGACATAGCTGATGAGGTGCAGTGTCCCCCCTCACTGTGGCCTCATGACATAGCTGATGAGGTACAGTGTCCCCCCCCCTCACTGTGGCCTCACCACATAGCTGATGAGGTGCAGTGTCCCACCCCTCCGTCCTCACACTGATCGTGTCCCCCCTCACTGTGGCCTCACGACATAGCTGATGAGGTGCAGTGTCCCCCCTCACTGTGGCCTCACGACATAGCTGATGAGGTGCAGTGTCCCCCCTCACTGTGGCCTCACGACATAGCTGATGAGGTGCAGGTCCCCCCTCACTGTGGCCTCATACATAGCTGATGAGGTGCAGTGTTGAAAAACTAGTGCACATGTGGTGGCCTGCACCTGTTAACACCAAGGTAATGTTGCTTATACCCGCAGCCGATCGCAAAGGGCCATATCAGGGCTTCACCTTCTAAAAGATAAGAATGGGTGTAAAAGGAGTGGCCTGTATGCAAACGGCCGCCTCGAAAGCCGCGGAGCAGACCTGACATCCCAGAATGCAACTGACTGCATCACAGGTGACCTGATGTCCCAGCATGCAACTCACCGCATCATAAATGATCTCCAGCGGCCTGGCCTTCACCTTGACACTGGTGTCACACTGCCCGTCCAAGGGATTGGTCTCCACGGCGATCGTCAGCAGTGAGTACACCTGAGGCAGGAATGTGACACAACAGTCAGCACACTCAAAACGACAGGCTGCACCCACAGAACAAGGCATACTGACAACAATAATGTGACACAACAGTCAGCACACTCAAAATGACAGGCTGCACCACAGAACAATGGCACTCTGACAACAATAATGTGACACAACAGTCAACAATAATGTTACACAACAGTCAGAACACTCAAAACCACAGGTTGCACCCACAGAACAATGGCACTCTGCAACAGGACGACCCACAGACACAAACCAAGACTGAATTCCAACACCTTTCAATACAGATCCTTCATTAAAAAAAAAAAATTGTTGCTTTTTGGGAACTTCATCTTGCAGAGGTGGGGGGGGGGGGTGGTGGTTATCTCCCAGTCAAGCCTCTCTCCTCTTGGAGACTTTTATCTTCAAAACATATTGCAAGGTGGTCACACTATCCTAAAAAGCTACAGGACTAAAGTTCACTATATAGGATTTTAGGTGACAGTCAAAATGACCCTCTGTCCAAAAAAAAAAAAAAAAAAAAAAAAAGGTCAAAAGCTGAAAACTGGTAGATCAAATAAAAAGCAAACACACCCTAATTTCTTCATTCATTTAATGTTCGTCATCAATGAACTCAATTCAATCACTAGCATGTTTGTATCGTGTGCATGTGCACTGTATTACTATTTGTACTGTTCAGCAGAATGTATTGGTGATTCTTACACACCTATCTTATTAAAATCAATTGAAATAACTCTGCTTTATAAATATATAAGAGTGCTCCAGTCCCTCCTAACCGTACCCAACTCCGCTGCCAACCCCCACACTCATCCCCCCCCCCCCCCCCAAACCTTCACCTCCTACATTCACAACACAATTTTATGTTCATTGACAGGACCTTATTAGATATGTTTGGAAGACACAAAAAAATTGGTATTTGCAAAATTATATATATATATATATATCAAGCACAGGAAAGCTCGACTGACAATATTAGAATGTCAGAAGAGCAGAAAAAGGTGCAAGAAAACAATACAAATACCACACACACACACACACACACACACACACACACACAGTATAAAAAGAAAGAAAAGAGAGGGGGAAGTGACAAGAATGTGGAGATGACCTGTTCCTTGTCGGCGACCTGAGAGGTGATCATCTTGGGCACAAATGTCGTTCCTGAGATCATTCCGCTGTCTGTCAAAACACAGCACAGTTCACAAACTCTAGCACAGACATCATACTACTCCTTCAATGTGTCACCACAGACACATCCACACTCCTCAATGTGTCACCACGACACATCCACTCCTTCAATGTGTCACTACAGACACATCCACTACCTCCTTCAATGTGTCACCACAGACACATCCACTACTCCTTCAATGTGTCACCACAGACACATCCACTACTCCTTCAATGTGTCACCACAGACACATCCACAACTCCTTCAATGTGTCACCACAGACACACCCACAACTCCTTCAATGTGTCACCACAGACACATCCACAACTCCTTCATTACAGGGTTCATACAGGTTTCCTGACCCAAAAAAAATTCAAGGACTTTTTAAGGACTTTTCAATCACCTTTTTTTTTTAATTCATGGATTACTTCAAGGATAAGTTTAAGAATAATCATGAAATACTGAACCCAATCAAATTCTTCACTGTCTAGTAGGACACTTTTGCAAATGCGGCAAGAAGGTCTAGTTTTTGCTTCCACCTGGGTCTGCCTGCAACAGATCTTTGTGCTCTTCTTTTTCCAGCCAAACGATGTTAAAGGAACACTTCCCTGGCATGTTGGCTTCTCCATTTCATGACAGCAGGCATGCCTACCCAAAAATTTGCTTTCAGGGACAATACAGACAGAAATCAGGGACAAATCTGTAAAATCAGGGACAGAATTTTTTTTGGAAGAGACACAACCTCGCTTCACGGTCGTTTTCTTCTTCTTTTCACTCCTTTCTGACCCATCCGAGGAGTCAGAATCCGACTCTGTGTCGACATCATGTCTCCTCTTCGACACCATGTTCTGACTTGAAAGTGAAAGCGAGGTTGTTGTTTTTTCGCACGCATGCTTATTATGTCTACTCTCTCTAGCAGACGATATTCTTGGCTCAGTTCTGTTCAGCACCATAAGAACGGCTTTTTAACTCCCGAATTTTTTTTTCCGGGACGCCTGATTTTTTTTTTTCCGGGCCGCGTGTTGCAAATCCGGGATTTCCAGGACAGTGGCTTCTAAAATCAACTTTCCGGGACAAATCCCAGATGGTCAGGGACGGTAGGCATGCCTGTGACAGTGGATCATTCTATCATGTGCACAGGTGCCATGATGGCTGGTACCCTCTTTCTCTTACCTGTAGCAGACAACTCATCGGTTTTTTTTCAATAGACTTAAGATTTTACACAGACTTTATTCAAAATCATTGGCAGTGACAAAATTTCAGCACTTTTTAAGGACCTATGAGCAAAATCCTGATTTTTAAAGACTTTCAAAGCCTTGAAAAGGGGACCCCAAAAATCAAGGACTTTTAAGGACTGCACAAACCCTGTTCAATGCATCACTGCAAGCACACGCACGCTATTCCTTGAAAATATCACTACAGGTACAGACACTACTGTTTCAATATATCACTACAGGTACAGACACTACTGTTTCAATATATCACTACAGGTGCACATACTGCTTCAATATATCACTACAGGTACAGACACTACTGTTTCAATATATCGCTACAGGTACACACACTACTCCTTCAATATATCACTACAGCTACACACACTACTCCTTCGATATATCACTACCGCTACACACACTACTGTTTCAATATATCACTACAGGTACAACACTACTCCTTCAATATATCACTACAGCTACACACACTACTCCTTTGATATATCACTACAGGCACAGGCACCACTCCAATATATCACTACAGATACAGACACTACTCCTTCCATATATCACTACAGGTCCTTCAATATATCACTAAAGGTACACACATTACAGCTTCGGTATATCACTACAGATATACACACTACTCCTTCCATATATCACTAAACGTCCTTCAATATATCACTACAGATACATACACTACTCCTTCAATAGATAACTATAGATACACAAACTACTCTTTCAATATATCACTACAGGTACGTACATTACTCCTTGCATCACTACAGATATACATCACCACATACATACATTACTGAAGGGATGTGTCACTACAAACATGCATCACTACAGACATACATCATTACAGACATACATCGCTACAGACATACATCATTAGATATACATCGCTACAGACATACATCATTACAGAAATACATCACTACAGACACGCATCACTATAAATATGCATCACTACAGATATACACCACCATGGACATGCATCACTACAGACATACATCAGTCCTTCAATAAAGTTGTACATTGGTCCTTCCATACATCACTACAGACATACATCAGTCCTTTAATAAAGTTATACATTGGTCCTTCAATACATTACTACCAACATTCCTTCACCATACATCCCTACAGGCATGCATTATTCTTCCTGAAATACATTACTACAAACAACATCCCCCTGTCAATCAGTCCTCTAATACATCACTAGAGATGCACATCACCACAGACATACGCCACCAGTCCTTCAATATATCACCATAGGCATACATCATACTTGTCAATACATCACCACAGGCATACATCATACTTGTCAATACATCACCACAGGCATACATCATACTTTTCAATACATCACCATAGGCATACATCATACTTTTCAATACATCACCATAGGCATACATCATACTTTTCAATACATCACCATAGGCATACATCATCCTTTTCAATACATCACAACAGAACTACATCGCCAGTCCTTCAATACACAACTCTAGACATGACAGGAATACATCACTACAGACATACATACATCGCCAGTCCTTCAATACATAACTCCAGACATGACAGGAATATATCACCACAGACATACATACATCGCCAGTCCTTCAATACATAACTCCAGACACAACAGGAATACATCACCACAGACATACATACATCGCCAGTCCAATACGTAACTCCAGACACGACAGGAATACATCACCACAGACAGACAGACATCGCCAGTCCTTCAATACATAACTCAACATGACAGGAATGCATCACCACAGACATACATACATCGCCAGTCCTTCAATACATAACTCCAGACACGACAGGAATACATCACCACAGACATACATACATCGCCAGTCCTTCAATACATAACTCCAGACACGACAGGAATACATCACCACAGACATACATACATCACCAGTCCTTCAATACATAACTCCAGACATGACAGGAATACATCACCACATACATCGCCAGTCGTTCAATACATAACTCATGACAGACAGACATCGCCATTCGTTCAATACATAACTCCAGACATGACAGGAATACATCACCACATACATCGCCAGTCCTTCAATACATAACTCCAGACATGACAGGAATACATCACCACAGACATACATACATCGCCAGTCCTTCAATACATAACTCCAGACATGACAGGAATACATCACCACAGACATACATACATCACCAGTCCTTAACCCGTTCACTGCCTGAAAATATTACAAACAAAGGCTTTCCCAGTGCCAGGGAAATCTAATGATTTGGGGGTAATAATTAACAAAAAATTCTAGCTCAGAAACTACAAAAGATATAAAAATCAAATATATATAATTTTTGAAGGAAACTGAATGAAGATTTTGAATCTGGGCTTCTTTTGTTTTAATTTTGATAATAAAAAAGTATTTAGGCATTTAGATTTGGATAGATTTTTTTGCACGATCAAAAACATATGTATTTACCACTACATCTTCACATCCAAACAAGAACACAAAGCAAAAAAGTTGAAAATAAAGTTTGTATTGTCACACTACACCTGTAAATGAAAATAAAACAGTTTAGAAGTCTATCAAGACGCTCACACTCTAAGCAGACAGGTCAGTCCACGACCACGCCCCCCTCTCCCCACCACGCCCCCTTGCTGGACTTCAACCCTCTCTTTCACTGCTCCTCTTCCCCTACCTTTCCCTCTGCCCCGTGCCACGCCGCGAGCAGGCAGCGCTCCCCTCTCGCGCTGACTATCACGTCACTGACCACTGGCACACAGTGCAGAGTACACACTAGGCTGGCTCGTTCGTCGCAGTCAGCTGAACACACACTGAGGTCACACAGCCCGACTCAATAACTGACTCAATAACTGACGAATATGGTCGGCAATTCCATCACTATCATCATCTCACCTTCATGCTCGAGTGAGTCGTTGAATAAAAGATTATTGTCTTTGTCAAAAATCATTAGCAGAGCCTGCTCAGCTGTGTAAATACGTTGATTTGGTCGCTGCGCTTGTCGAAGGTTGCGCCGCCATCTTTGCAAGCGAGACGAAGTGCTGGCTGGTCATCCAGTCAGTGATGAGAATAAATGGGCTTTCCCCTCACGTGTGGTCATTTACATATCATTTTAATACTACAGACATATAAGGCTTACTACGCACACTCTATTTAAGTCCGTTGATAGAAATAGTAACGAATGAAAATTCAAGAAAAATGCATGACGTTAGTGGACGGCCCATAGGCACTGGGAAAGCATTTTTAATGCGGCGTCAGCTGACGGCTTAAAGGCACTCTACGGGTTAAATCAGTAGAGACATACATTGCCTGCTTCAAAACAAACAAACAAAAATCACCACATACGGAGACAGAGAAAACAAAGGAATTTAAAAAAAAAAAAACCAGAGAGAGAAAGAACACAAACAGAAACACAACTTGTTCAACAAATCCCTCACCTGACCCACCCCCCCACCCCCACCCCCCCCCCCCACCCCAAACTCTCATCCCTCCTCCCACCACCCCAATCCCTACCCCCATCCGTACACCCCCACCAACCAAACAAGCAAGCAAGCAATCCAGCGAGAACTGACAACACCTACTGAATGGCGCTGGCCGCGGGGCGCTGCCAAAGGAGGAGTAGACGTCTTTCAGCTGCAGCTTCAGCACCTGGGGTTCCCTGCAACAGCCATTCATATTGTTTACAGCTCTGCCCACCACAAACTCACACAGCGAAAAAAAAAAAAAAAAAAGGTCATTTCCTGAACAGGTCAGACCATGGAAGACCATATCCTGAAAGAGAGAGAAAAAAAATTACAAAAAAATTATTCATGATAACAGTAGCTCAACCACTGACATCCTTATAGTGGATAAGAGCTCACCTTGCCGAGACAGCACCAATTATTCCCCTTGATTTCTCACTCTCAGATTTTTTAAAATTTGGAGGAAAAAAAAATTTAATTTTACATCAATTATATATATATATTTTTTTTTTTTTTTTTTTTAAGCCACATGTGTGACAGAGAAAATGTTTGATTTAACATGAAATATATACATATATATATACATATATTTCTTTTTCTTTAATTTTTTGTCTTTAAACCATACGTGTGAAGAAAGATGGCAGAATTAACACCTAGCTTCCAGCCTGGACAGCAAGTCAGATTTTCCCTACCTTATTATCAGACTACAACAACAACAAACGCTGGCACGCTATACACTGTCACCACAAATAGACATTAAAGTCTGAAACTAAAGCCAAAGCAAAAACGGTCACAGTTTTGTCAGAGAGAGAGAGTCGGAGGAGACGCAGGAAGGAGAATAAAAGAGGTTGGAGAGGGAGGGGGGGGGGGAGGCTTCCAAATCCTAAAATGTTTGTGAGACCGGGAGAGGATGGATTAGGATTAGGAAGAATGCAGAGGGCTTCAGCCATGCATAACATAGCATTCTTACCATTCGTACCTGACTATACAGGGACAACAACTTCCTCATGCTTTGTCAGAAGTTGGTAGTGTGTGTGTGTGTGTGTGTGTGTGTGTGTGTGTGTGTGTGTGTGTGTGTGTTTATGACTTGTGAACGCAGAATTTTGTGTGTGTGTGTGTGTGTGTGTGTGTGTGTGTGTGTGTGTGTGTGTGTATGTGTATGTTTATGATTCGTGAATGCAGAATTTTGTGTGTGTGTGTGTGTGTGTGTGTGTGTGTGTGTGTGTGTGTGTGTGTGTGTTCTGCTTATATATATATTTTTTTTAGATGTTGAATTATTAAAACTTGTAAAGCGCCCTGTAGCCTACATTGTTAGGATGGGCGCTATAGAAATTGTCCTCATTATTACTATTATTATTATTATTATTAGAAGACCATAAGTCCACAAAGAAAGACCCCAAAAATCATCAGACCTGTCAATCTGATGTTATTTCATAGTCATACCCATCAATTTTTACACCACTTCATTGTCAAACCCTTTGTCTTTTTACTGTCACATGTGTTTCAGTCACTTCACAGTCAGACCTGTCCACCAAACTTTATTTCGCAGTCAGATTTGTTCACACTAAGCATGCCTCAGGGGAATCCCAACCTCTACCCCCTTATCTGTGAGTGTGTTAAATTATTCCACCGTGGCACGGGACCTGTCCCCCCAGCCCACCCCCACCCCCCTTCTCCCCTGACTTTGATGATGGGCTGTGGGGATGGAGGGGGTGGGAGCGGGCACAGGCTTGTTCTTCTGCCATCCGGCCCCATCTATCAAAAAAAAAAAAAAAGTAAAGAAAAGGACAAAGAAAAATAAGGAAAAACATGGATAAGAACGGAAACGGTCTGAAGCAAAAAGAAACCAGTAAATTGTACAGCACGCTGTGTGGTCAGTGTTTTTTTTTGAGTCACGTCACATGAGCACTTCATGCCGAGAAAGACAAACCAAACTCCACTCAATCACCTGTTTAAAGCTACGATTTCAAAGGCAGTGGGACGCCCAGCTGATTTGTGTCATGGAGCAATGTTTGCAGGTACAGACATTTTCTTTCTTTCTTTCTTTCTGCGTACGCAGGCTGATACTCCTGCGGACACTGCCTGTATAGACAGGCAGTGGAGTTTTGTGTGTATGACCGTTTTTCATCCCGCCATTATGGCAGCCATACTCCATCTTCGGGGAAGGTGCATGCTATGTGTAACGTGTCATCCATACCAACGGCCAAACTGACCTTCTCTTCCGAAAGTTGGTGATGGGATTTTACGTGTGTGCAAGATGTTGTGCGTGCGTTCACACATGGAACCTCGGTTTATAGTCTCATTCGAAGGACCGAGGGAAAAATCCCCCTGTACTGAAATTTGAACCCGCAATCCCAGGATCACGAGTCCGGCACTCTACCAACTGAGCTATTCTGGCCCCCGGTACAGACATTTATTCGCTTTATTTCCGCATCAAAATTTGTTGTTTCTGCCAGTCCTATCCCCTCTCTCTCCCCTGTACGTACGTGTGTGTGTGTGTGTGTGTGTGTGTGTGTGTGTGTGTGTGTGTGCACGTACGTGTGCGTGCATATGTGTGTGTGTGTGTGTGCATGTACGTGTGCGTGCATGAGTGTGCATGCATGTTGTGTGTGTGTGTGTGTGTGTGTGTGTGTGTGTGTGTGTGTGTGTGTGTGTGTGTGCGCGCACATACGTGTGCGTGCATGTGTGTATGTATGTATGTGTGTGTGTGCATGTGCACGCTCGTGTGTGAGCATGTCAGTGTGCATCTGCAAACCTATCTATATCTGTGGATGCGTGCTGCATGCATACTAAGTGAGTGTAGCCATTCTCTAACATACCAACCCTGATTCTTGATGGCCAGCAGACCATTTATTGAGAGCAAAGTATCTGCATGCACCTTTTGGGGGAGGAAGGGGAGGGGGGGAGGAGGGGGAGGGGGAGGACAAGGTGGTGGTGGAGGGAAACAAAGATCAACAAAGAGTACAGCAGCTCAAACACTTCTTCCTCCAAACCTGGGGATTAAAAAAACAAAAGCTTGTAGCTGCCGTCACTTGCAAGGCAACGATCGTGTCATGCACGACCACAGGCCAGCTGCGACGCCAAGAGAAATCAATACTTCCATGCTTCACCGATTCTCCCTATGCCTCACACCAATCTCCATCCAACAGATCTTGCACCCTTTCTTCCATGTTGTAAGCCATCAGATGGGCGATGATGGTGACGGCAGATGAATGGCTACTTCTTCTTCATAGCAGTTGCTTTGTTTGTTCCCTGAAACCAGGGAGGTGATTTTTGTTGGCTGTATCAACATTTAGCCCCATAACTGAAAATAATCTTCTGAATATTTCTTCCTTGTGTCATGAGATTATCTTCTACTGCAGGCTAAGTGGTAATATAGCCTAATTCTTCCCTCGGTTTGAACTGCGTGTTTGTGTGCACTTTATGGAGATCATCTTGCAGTGTTTCATGTAGTGCTGGTGTTCTGTGACAGATGATTTGGCAAGGTCTGCTGAGTTTTCAAACAACACCACCTCTTTCACTGACCTAAATCTAAAAAGATTCTAAGTCCATAGTTTCTGCATCACTGGACTTGAAACCCAACGCTTTGCCATGTGTACTGGTGACCCAAGTGTGTTCCATTCAGAATGTGTTTCCAGCTCCTTGTCATTTCCTGTATTTCTATTCATGGTGTTCAGATGATCCAGGTGGGAGGAAGCATTTCTAGGAAATCACATTCAGTTCTGTCAAAACCACTGAGAAGACACTGATACAACACCTATTCAGGTTTAACATTTCTGTTTGAAAAAATTAAATCAGTTGGCCTAACATCTTGCCCTCTGGACAAGATAAAAAGTCATGACTCTGTCAGTTGATTCTCACATCTCTCTTGCTATGTGTGTGTGTGTGTGTGTGTGGGTGTGGGTGTGTGTGTGGGGTGTGTGGTGTGTGTGTGTGTGTGTGTGTGCATGTATGTGTGTGTGCGTGTGCATGTGCATGTGCACATTTGTGCTCATTGTGCACGCTTGTGCGTGTGCATGTGTGTATGCGCACGTGCATGTGCTCACATGCATACGTACGTATACATTACGTTGTAATACTGGATGAAAAGAAGCTATCTTTCACTCAAAATCCATCTAAGCCTATGTGAAAAATCCATCTAGCCTATGTGGAAAAATCCATCTAGGCCTATGTGAAAAATCCATCTAACCTATGTGAAAAATCCATCTAACTATGTGAAAAATCCATCTAGTCTATGTGGAAAAATCCATCTAGCCTATGTGGAAAAATCCATCTAGCCTATGTGAAAAATCCATCTAGCCTATCTTGAATGAGCTGTCCTCCATGCTCCAAGATTTCAAGACCTTCCCCTGTCAGCGAACACCACAGTGTTAAGATCTCCGCACATCTGAATCAACGTTAGGACAGACGGCCAATGCACAGGAAAATCTCCGCTTAACCTATCCCCATGCGCTTATTCTCCGCTCCTCACACACGTTTTCACACACACCCCCATTTCAAAATGTCACCAATTAAACCAATAACTCAGTTCACTGGGTGGGTACTCGGGGCAGTGCAGATCTCTGCTGAGGTCAGCGAGTCCTCTGACCATCAATCCAACCCTAATTCGTCCCATATCTCTGTGTACGTCTCTAAAATTGTCTCACACTCATCAACATTGCACACATCCACACTGCTTGTCCCTGGCTGAACACTGTCACTGTTTAACCCACGTGCTGGTGGTAGCTGTGGCTTTCTGGCTCAGTCTTCTTACTGTGTAAAGGACCAAGCACATGTCACATTCACCTCCTCATACCCCCTCCCCCCCCCCCCCCCCCACCTCCTCTTCCTTTCACTGTTCTGGAGACTCATTCCACTTCTTATGATTTCGATTGCAGCTTTCAAGCTCAATCTTTTTAAACTGAGTAAAGACCAAGCAACTGTCATATTCACCTCTCCATGTCTCCCATCCCCCTCCCCGCACATCTTCCTTTTGCTTATCATCCGAGGACTCCTTCCTCTTCTTATGATTTACTTTCACTCATGGGATCCGGGTTGCAATTCAGATCCATATGAAATGTGACAAGTTCTGAGCTATCAAAACATTTAACAGGTCAAATTCCCTGCTGTTGTTCCATCCATTATTTCTTAACAAAAATAACAAGTTTGAATGACAAATCGAACTGAACGTCAAGCCCGTCGGATGGGGACTATAAGCGAGTCAGACCCGTGCGCCTTCCTGGCCCCCTGCACACGTTAAAGAACCCAAGGCAGTTGAAAATCGAAAGGAGCAGGGGGGTTCCCCGCTGCCCTGGCAAAATTGATGTAGATTGAAGATAGCCGCCTGGTATTTCTTACCAAGCCACAAAAATTGTCACTTACTGTTATCGTGTGCCATCGTGTACCGGTGGAAATGGAGGACACGTATAAACATCGCATGCATCCTATGTGAGAAACTGGAGGAATAAATGAGATAAATGAAAATGAGTGACTGATATTTGAATGGTACGGGAAACGACAGAATGAGCGCCAGTAGGCTGCTCTTCGGCCGGCTCTACCTGGGTAGGCAGCCCATTGAGTGAGTGAGGTAGTATGTTTATTGTAAAGCGCTTAGAGCTTGGTCTGTGACCGAGGATAGGCGCTATATAAATACCCAATATATAATATAATCTGGCAATATTTTACAAAGTCAACAAAGAAAATTCCTGGATCTGCCTTTGGATGTGGACCCAGCCTTGTCCTTGTGCACACTGCAAGTTTGGTTGACACTTGTTCAGTTATGTGCTCTGACTGGTCCTCTGAACTGTGCTTAACTCTTTCATTCCTACTTTTATATGAACCGTTACTTCCTCTTGTTCCTAGATTCTTATAATACGAGTATTCCCTTCATTCCTGGATTTAGAGAAAAGAAAAAGAAGTGTAAAGTGAGAACTGCCATGTGTGCAGTAGCAAACCGGCCAGAATAGAGCGGCAACAACTTTCCCATGCTGTAGGGGCCGTCTGGTATCCATTCCATTCATAAACATTGCCACGCGAGCGACCCGGTCATGATGTGTACCGATGACGCGACTCGCGCGAAGTTCAAAGCGCTTACCGCGAGAACCGATTTTCCGGGCTGCAGGAAGGAAAGGAGGGATTCTGTGCTGCCCGGTTTTCCGGGCTTCAGGAAGGAAGGGTAGGATTTCTGCAAACCGGAAAACCGGGTTGTAGGGATGAAAAAGTTAATTCATACTGTTGACAATTCAAACCCTTAAAAACTAATGCCCCACCATTCATCCCACTGTTGTCTTGTTATCTTACAGATACACACACACGCATACAATCTGACATGCACACACAGACATACAATCTGATACGCACACACAGACATACAAGAATCAAGAAAATGTCATCTTTTCACCCTTCTGGGGGCCAAGGAGGATGAACAATGGAAAACTTTATGTTACTGAACAAAAATTAAATTTGGAACACTTGGTCATTTTCAAATGTCGAATTAAAGACTACACTACCATGCGATCTTTCCCATCTTTAAAAGTCTGCCTGAGCTCAAACATTCACCTCACCTGCTTTGTACATATTGCACACACGCATGCACGCATGCACCCACACGTGCGCGCCCACACGCACACACACACACATACACACACACAAACACAAATGCACGCACACACACACACATACACACACACAAACACAAACGCACACACACACACACACACACACACACACACACACACACACACACACTACTGACAACCTCCTCCTGCTGTGCAGGCTGGGACCGCATGCACAGAAATCAATCCAGCAGATAACTATGGAAATAAACAAACATTCAAATCAACAGCCAACTGAAAACCAAGCCAACGGAACCTTTCAACACCAACCTCAACCAATCTGTCAACACTGGTAGTGCACTCGGCACAGCACACACAAACCTCACACAAGTCCCACAGTCCTTTGCTGACTGGATCCACGTTAAACTCAGGTTTATCATCAAACATTACACAACTTTTCGAACATCAGTACATCTAATAGAGGTGATTTGCTTTTATTAAGATCAGTGCATTATTTGTTGGAAAATTCAACAACAACAAAAATAAAAAAGATCTCCTATCTTACAATTCATACAGTGTCAAAAAAAAAGTCCCATGGTATCTGCCCTTTGATAGTGATCCACAACAAAATTCAACTGCATCTTTTTTGGGCCACAATCCATTTTCCCACCAACTTTCACTGAAGTCGGTGCTTCAGTTTTTGCGTAACTTTGCTGACGGACAGACAACCCCACCAACCGACACTTTTTTAAAAATCTCTTTGGCAGAGGTCTGCAGGCAGGAAATGGGAATGAGTTTTTGGCGGGAGATAAAGAGTTGACCTGAACGAGATGGACAGCCCTGGTGTGACTGCCCCTCTCCACCCCCCCCCCCCCCCCTCCACTCATCCCTTCTTTCCATGATCAGCTGGACTATCAACAAGGTTAACTCCCTTGAATTACTGGGAGATAAGTATCGTGTAAACACAGAGAAAACTGCTTCCAGCCTTGCTGAGGTGATAACAGAGCTTGACAACGGCTCCTGAGTTGATCGGAAACACGCCCATGATGTCACTTTCCGCTGACAAAAGAGTTGCCAGCCTGTTTGTTCAACAATCAATCATGGCCCTGGTCTTTAAAGAGTTGAAGATCAAAACAAACAAACGAACAACAACATGGCCTAATAGCCGAAGGGACAGCGAACTGTCTGAGATTTAACATGGCTGGGGCACAGCGTGATGGAAGGCAGCGCCCATTCCTCTCTTTCCACTGCAGAGCCTTGCCTTACCTCCTTTCTCCTAACTTCCTCCCTCTCTCCCTCCCTCCCTCCGTAGTGGCCCTAATGCCCACGCAAAATTAAGGTTCATGCAGAGTTTATTCTGTGACAGATTCAGTATTGATCATTCAGGCATGTCAGACACAAAACACCAGTGGTTTTTTTTTTTTTTTCCTTTTGCTCAAATAAGCAGCATTCAGTCATTCATCACGTGACATATTTTTTGTCTTCAATAGGAGTCAAAGTTCTTTCGAGCACATTCTTCGGTCAACACAACTCGAAGGGAACGGGGGAAGCGAGCATTGAAGAGGGGAAGGGGGAGGAGACAACCTGCAAGGAAGACAACTCCAGCCAGTCCATGCAGTTACCTGCTCTTCACCAAGCCGCTACTCAGCACCACCCTAGGGAAAAAAACGTGTGCAGCTTATCCATTGAGCCCTCAGCTCTTCTCTCACCATCCACTCCACTACTGGATGACATCATCACACTTGTGTCCCTTCTACTTCTCCCCCATCCACTCCACTACTGGATGACATCATTACACCTGTGTCCCTTCTACTTCTCCCCCATCCACTCCACTACTGGATGACATCATTACACCTGTGTCCCTTCTACTTCTCCCCCATCCACTCCACTACTGGATGACATCATTACACCTGTGTCCCACTCCGCTACTGGATGACATCATTACACTTGTGTCCCACTCCACTACTGGATGACATCATTACACTTGTGTCCCTTCTACTCTTCTCTCACCATCCACTCCACTACTGGATGACATCATTACACTTGTGTCCCACTCCGCTACTGGATGACATCATTACACTTGTGTCCCTTCTACTCTTCTCTCACCATCCACTCCACTACTGGATGACATCATTACACTTGTGTCCCACTCCGCTACTGGATGACATCATTACACCTGTGTCCCTTCTACTCTTCTCTCACCATCCACTCCACTACTGGATGACATCATTACACTGTGTCCCTTCTACTTCTCCCCCATCCACTCCACTACTGGATGACATCATTACACCTGTGTCCCTTCTACTTCTCCCCCATCCACTCCACTACTGGATGACATCATTACACTTGTGTCCTACTCCGCTACTGGATGACATCATTACACCTGTGTCCCTTCTACTTCTCCCCCCATCCACTCCACTACTGGATGACATCATTACACCTGTGTCCCTTCTACTTCTCCCCAATCCACTCCACTACTGGATGACATCATTACACTTGTGTCCCACTCCGCTACTGGATGACATCATTACACTTGTGTCCCTTCTACTCTTCTCTCACCATCCACTCCACTACTGGATGACATCATTACACTTGTGTCCCACTCCGCTACTGGATGACATCATTACACTTGTGTCCCACTCCACTACTGGATGACATCATTACACTTGTTTCCCTTCTACTCTTCTCTCACCATCCACTCCACTACTGGATGACATCATTACACCTGTGTCCCTTCTACTTCTCCCACCATCCACTCCACTACTGGATGACATCATTACACTTGTGTCCCACTCCGCTACTGGATGACATCATTACACTTGTGTCCCTTCTACTTCTCCCACCATCCACTCCACTACTGGATGACATCATTACACCTGTGTCCCACTCCGCTACTGGATGACATCATTACACTTGTGTCCCTTCTACTTCTCCCCCATCCACTCCACTACTGGATGACATCATTACACCTGTGTCCTTCTACTTCTCCCCCCACTCCACTACTGGATGACATCATTACACCTGTGTCCCTTCTACTTCTCCCCCATCCACTCCACTACTGGATGACATCATTACACCTGTGTCCCTTCTACTTCCCCCCAATCCACTCCACTACTGGATGACATTATTACACCTGTGTCCCTTCTACTTCTCCCCCATCCACTCCACTACTGGATGACATCATTACACTTGTGTCCCTTCTACTTCTCCCACCATCCACTCCACTACTGGATGACATCATTACACTTGTGTCCCTTCTACTTCCATTCTACTTCTCTCTTCCATTACTGATTCAAGCTTCACACTAACCAAAAGCAAGTATCTTTGGGAGTGGTGTGTGCCAGAACAAGCCCCCCACCCCCTCACCCCACCCCCTCCATCATGCCCCTACCCGTCCCATCCCTACCCATGGAAAAGAATTATGAAACTTTCATTCAAAATGGTGCAATGCTCTGTTGGTTTTTTTTAGGTCTCAAATTCTGCGTTCCATGATAGCACAGCCTTCAGAAAGATACAATGGACATGGGCGATGCCCTGATTTCTTCTCTTCGTGACAGCACGAATCAATGTCCTGTCCACGTCCATACCTGTGGTGAGGACCTATGAGCCTTCACTTTGGTGATTGTCCCTGGGTACAAATGGTGGTGCCCTCTGGAGGGGACGCTCCATACAGCAGCTCTGGGATTAACCCATCATTGTCATCGGTAAAGGGTTTCAAAGGTGGAGTCTGCATGTTGCAACAGAACAGGCACCTGGACACCACCAAGTGCTTCAGCTGCTGAAAATCATCTCTTCTGGAGTTTCTTTCTGTGATTTCTGGCGATTTACAGTCTGGGTCTGTTCGGCATGATCAACAAAAAATGACGTTCTGATTTTGTCTAAACAAAACCATGATCACTGGTCACTGAAATTTGTGCAAGAAGCTGAAATAACAGAATAACTTTGCAGCAAATGAATCCCCGAAACTGCCAGGTACCAAAGCAATGGGCGACATATTTGTCAGCACAATCAGAATATGTGGGTTTCTTATACTGTATTTCTGCTTTTTTATAGCCTTCCTTCTCACACAACAGCTGAAACAGTAGAATGAAGCTGCTCCAGCTCCGGATCGTCTCAGTTCTCACCCCGCATTGGTGGTGAGCTAAGCAATACACAACATCAATCATCCCAACCCTCACCCTTCAATAAAAACAGAGTCATGAACAACCACAGCCAGAAAACAAAAAGCTTCAAAGATCTCATCGATCTTCTACTTCTCAAGGAATCCACACAGATACGAAGTTTTCTTCAATAATTACAAGAGAAAAGAAACCAACACACACACACCCCACACAACAACACACACACTACGCACACACGCACGTCACAGACGCACGCACACCACATACATACACACACACACACACACGCACGCTCACAGCACACGCATCACGCACACGCACACACACACTACACACACACACACACACACAACACACACACACACACACACACATTACACACACACTTACACACTGGCACACACACACACACACACACACACACACACACACACACACACTTAAGTGCCGCACACACACACACACACACACACACACACACACACACACTCACTAAGAGGACACTTACGTCTGATGCACATCCCGCAGAAAGACCGACACGTTTCGGAGTTTCGTCACCACCTTCACCGCTACAAACTGAAACCATCATCATTACTCACATCATCATCAAGCATCAACATCATTGCTGCCACATCATCACCTATGTGCATGCCTTGCATCTATCCCAAATTTCTTCTCCCATCTATTACCACCTTAACAGACATAAGAAAACAAAAATCATCGTACGACATTACATGTCGTTATTGCACCATTTATCATTTAATGATGATAAATAATAAAGGGGCAATTCTGCAGCCTTATCCGACACCCTAAAGCGCTTTACAATATCACCTGAAAACACAGTCCTACATCTGAACCGACAACACACTGGCTGGACGCCTGTGCCGTTCTGACTTTCCTCCTCTCTCGTCCACCCACCACCATCCTCCCCTCCCCTCCCCTAGCTTCTCCCATCCCCGTTCCACCCCACCTTGCCCTCCCCCATCCCCATCTGTGTCTTCCCCTTCCCTCCGCAAACACAGGACCACACTGATATACATGCTTTTACCTGCCAACAAACTCTGCCCCTCCCACTGCCTCACCTCCCCCCCCTTCCATACTTACACACCCATCCCTATACACCGATGCGTTCACTGTCGGACACAAGCAGGGTTTGAAAAACAAAGAGGCAGAGCTGTAGAATGGCGTGGTTTACAGGAAAAACTGCTGCAAAAGTGATGTCTGAAGGTTTGGTTTAAAGCATGAGAGTGATGGACCCTGACGGACGTTGAAAGGCAGCGAGTTTTATGTTGAGACAAGCAGCACATCTGAATGCTCTTCCATTTTGGTTCTCTCTCTCTCTCCCTCTCTCTCCTCTCTCTCTCTCTCTACATATATATATATATATATATAGAGACAGAGACAGACAGACAGAGACAGAGCGAGAGAGATTTATTTCACCAAAATAACAAAGAACACTCTGTGGCTGTGATTATTGTTACTCTCTTCAACCTTCAGCATCGATCCATCCTTGTTACATTCCTATACCTGTACATCGTTTTACATATGGTGTAAAACATGTACATCATCAGCCTACCTTTGTCATCCATTTCATTCTCTATCATCACCTCTTCAGTCATCACCACAAGTTATTACCATCATCACTTTGCTTGAAACGTTGTGTCATCACTTCTTCTCAATCAATCTCATTGCACATCCACTAACATCCATTTCACTGTAACATCATCTTTGTTATCATCACCACATCTGCTATCATAACCTATTAATGAGAATACTGCCGAACTTTCAGCCAAAGGCTTCTCGACAAAATGGGCCCAGTTAGAGCTCGACTGTCCTTAGAGTCGCAACTTGAGAAATGCAAACAAAAATACAAACCAAAAGTGTCTATCAGCTTAAAATACAGGCAAAAAGAATCTACCAGTTGTTGTGCCCAGCTTCTACAAGGGTCATTCAATATATAAGGTGAAGTGTCCTACGTAAGGACTTGTAATACAGATAGAAGCTGACTTTTTTTTTCTTTTTTTTACTGCTTTTGCTGTCATTTATTTCGTTTCATTATGGATTTGTTTGTTTTTTCAGTTTTCAGATTATACAAAATGGCTAACTAAGAAACATGCTCTAGAGCTGAACAGAGATCAGTAATAAAATTTTTTGGTAGCTGAACAGTGCAAACCATGTGAAATTCACAGAAGAATGTCTGCTGTATATTTAATAGCGTGTTTCAGCCAAAAAAAAAAGTCTACAAAAGGGCTAAATTATTCAGAGAAGGGCAGAGCAGTGTTGGTGATGAAGACAGGTGTCTATAGGCTATAGAGGTGAGAACTCCAGCCATGATCAAATCAGGTGAAGATGGCATACACAAACACCAGCCATGATCAAATCAAGTGAAGAAGGCATACACAAACTCCAGCCATGATCAAATCAGGTGAAGATGGCATACACAAACACCAGCCATGATCAAATCAAGTGAAGAAGGCATACACAAACTCCAGCCATGATCAAATCAGGTGAAGATGGCATACACAAACACCAGCCATGATCAAATCAAGTGAAGAAGGCATACACAAACTCCAGCCATGATCAAATCAGGTGAAGAAGGCATACACAAACTCCAGCCATGATCAAATCAAGTGAAGAAGGCATACACAAACTCCAGCCATGATCAAATCAGGTGAAGAAGGCGTACACTAACTCCTACACTGATGGCAAAAATGTGTGCCAGTGATGGGAAAGTATGTAGAAAAAGGTTTTAAAAGGTAAGCTTCTACCTGTATCATTAGTCATTATACAGGACAATTCACCTTACATATTGAATGGCCCTCATATAACCTCAATTTTAATCCAATTCATTCGGTTTATAGCCCAGCCGACCATGATGGGCCATCATACAGGGCCATCATACAGGCCCATCACCTCATCAAAATCAACTCCTTACACAGTTGTTTAAAAAAAAAATTAACAAAATTATGAAAAAAAAAGTCAGCTATACTCAGATTGTTCAAAGACACAAAAACTGCTTAAACATCTGTCTTCCATAAAATCTTAGATCAGACGAAATGAAAAACATCTCTCTCTTTCAGCAACTCAAAAGTCACACCTGGAGGAACGACATTTCTCAACAGAGTTTTCAAAGTGTTTCCGTCTGATGTCATTGAAGTCCTATTACTTTATTCCAAGAACATGTTGCAAGTAGTTCATGACATGGAAAGCACAACAGAACTTACCTTTCAAGATATGCGTGAACATTAAATATGTGGCCCGAGTATAATCAGCTCAATCTATCTGCATCTGCGTTACTCTATTTCACAGACGCCTAACCATGACTCCGGTTCTAAAAATAGACACACTGACCTCCACAGGCAAGGTCAAGTCGGCTTCGTTCTCTTCATAGCCAATGGCGCTGTACAGTTTAGCTTTCTCATCCGCCGTGTACAGGCTGTAGAACTGCTTCTCTGCAACAGGCACTTTTCACATACAATATCAGTATACTGCATGCTGTCTACTGTCTGCTCCGCAACTACACACTGTCACATACAATCTCATTCTACTGCATCCTGTCCACTCCACAACTACACACTGTCACATACAATATAATTCTACTGCATCCTGTCTACTCCACAACTACACACTGTCACATACAATCTCATTCTACTGCATCCTGTCTGCTCCAC
Organism: Conus canariensis; assembly: GCA_033310375.1. Taxonomy (NCBI): domain Eukaryota; kingdom Metazoa; phylum Mollusca; class Gastropoda; order Neogastropoda; family Conidae; genus Conus; species Conus canariensis. The sequence goes on from CM065743.1 coordinate 16,084,319, forward strand.
AACTACACATTGTCACATACAATCTCATTCTACTGCATCCTGTCCACTCCACAACTACACACTGTCACATACAATATAATTCTACTGCATCCTGTCCACTCCACAACTACACATTGTCACATACAATCTCATTCTACTGCATCCTGTCTACTGTCTACTCCACAACTACACATGGTCACATACAATATCAGTATACTGCATCCTGTCCGCTCCACAACTATACAGCTACTATAGGCAGCTGTTTTCACATACAATTTCATTCTACTGCATCCTGTCTACTCCACAACTACACACTGTCACATACAATATCATTCTACTGCATCCTGTCCACTCCACAACTACACATTGTCACATACTATATCATTCTACTGCATCCTGTCCACTCCACAACTACACATTGTCAGATACTATATCATTCTACTGCACCCTGTCCACTCCACAACTACACACTGTCACATACAATATCATTCTACTGCACCCTGTCCACTCCACAACTACACACTGTCACATACAATATAATTCTACTGCATCCTGTCCACTCCACAACTACGCATTGTCACATACAATATCATTCTACTGCATCCTGTCCACTCCACAACTACACACTGTCACATACAATATAATTCTACTGCATCCTGTCTACTCCACAACTACACACTGTCACATACTATATCATTCTACTGCATCCTGTCCACTCCACAACTACACATTGTCACATACAATATCATTATACTGCATCCTGTCTACTGTCTACTCCACAACTACACATGGTCACATACAATATCAGTATACTGCATCCTGTCCGCTCCACAACTATACAGCTACTATAGGCAGCTGTTTTCACATACTATATCATTCTACTGCATCCTGTCCACTCCACAACTACGCATTGTCACATACTATATCATTCTACTGCATCCTGTCCACTCCACAACTACACATTGTCACATACTATATCATTCTACTGCATCCTGTCCACTCCACAACTACACATTGTCACATACAATATCATTCTACTGCATCCTGTCCACTCCACAACTACACATTGTCACATACAATATCATTCTACTGCACCCTGTCTACTCCACAACTACACATTGTCACATACAATATCATTCTACTGCATCCTGTCCACTCCACAACCAGACATTCTGCTGATAATGCTACTATAAGCAGCTGACCAAACAAAAATTATCGAGCAGAATTCAAATCTTTGTAACAGGCTAATTTTTTTTTTTTTTTTTGAGAGTTTTCACTGCAGTTTCAGCAAGGTTTTGAAACTGAATCACTTATGAACAAGATGAGTAAATTTGCCCTCAAGGTTAGGACGGTCTGGAAAAGTTAGCTTAATTGTGTACTTGCTCCAAATACACACACACACACACACACACACACACACACATATGTGTGTGTGTGTGTGTGTGTTTCCATTTTTCCATGAAATGCAAAGCTTGGTCATCAGACACTTGAACAGAAAACAAGTACATTACAAGGAATTCTTCAAAACATCTTAGCTGAAAGGACTTCTTGCTCGTCTAGCCAACCATGACAGCAAGTCAATCTGTTAGTTGTGCAGCAGCCATATCAAGTAAACTGCAAAGTCTAAAAGAAGAAAATACTTTTGTCAGCGGACGTCCAACTTTCAGTTCTTGGCAATGCCTAGTTTTTGGTTACCTTCATACCATCTACAAAGTTTAAGCCGAGATATAAAAATCCTTAACAAAATAAATAATTTCTTTTTTTTGAAAGAATTTCAGGGGAGGATGAGGGGTCTCTAACCCTTGAAAACAAAAAGCAGGTAGCAATGCCTATAGACAGACTGACAGACAGAGAGATAAACAGACTCAGAGACAGATAGGTCAGTAGGTAGATAATTACACAGACAGACAGGTAAATAGAGACAGATAGATGGATGGACCGATTAACAGATAAATATTTTGGACATCTTATGCATGTGGCAAACGACACACATTCACAGCTGTAGGAGACACACATGACTTCAAGCAACAGAGAAAATGATATGTGTCACACACTCTTTGACACGTTACAAGAGAAATCTAAAAAGACAGCACTGCCGAGCATGCTCAAAGAGACACAACCAAAGCTCCCGTCCTCACCGGTCCTCACGAACCTGAACATGTGCTCCTCTCTCTATACAAGATCTGTGAACGGAATCATTTTGTTACTGGGCTGATAGGTCCTGAACAGAATTTAGAGACACTGAAACACACATCATCTTGGTGTTGGCCTCACACTGAAACACACATCATCTTGGTGTTGGCCTCAGACACTGAAACACACATCATCTTGGTGTTGGCCTCAGACACTGAAACACACATCATCTTGGTGTTGGCCTCAGACACTGAAACACACATCATCTTGGTGTTGGCCTCAGACACTGAAACACACATCATCTTGGTGTTGGCCTCAGACACTGAAACACACATCATCTTGGTGTTGGCCTCGGACACTGAAACACACATCATCTTGGTGTTGGCCTCAAGACACTGAAACACACATCATCTTGGTGTTGGCCTCAGACACTGAAACACACATCATCTTGGTGTTGGCCTCAAGACACTGAAACACACATCATCTTGGTGTTGGCCTCAAGACACTGAAACACACATCATCTTGGTGTTGGCCTCAAGACACTGAAACACACATCATCATCATCTTGGTGTTGGCCTCAGACACTGAAACACACATCATCTTGGTGTTGGCCTCAGACACTGAAACACACATCATCTTGGTATTGGCCTCAAACACTGAAACACACACCATCATCATCTTGGTGTTGGCCTCAGACACTGAAACACACATCATCATCATCTTGGTGTTGGCCTCACGCTCTTTCAGCGGCCACTCTCAAGGGAGGAAGGGGCTGCAACTCACGCATGTCTTCGGCGCCGCTGGCTTCCTTCTTGTCCTCTTCCTTCTTGCCTCCCCCTCCCCCAAACCAGCCACCAAACCAGCCCTTGCTGGCCTCCTCTTTCCGCTTGGCGCCCAGTTTGGCCGCCTGCACACACATCAGCACACTCATGGCAGGGGCTGGCCTGGCTTCCTGTGGACCAGGGCGTTTCAGTTTGAATTTGGGCGTCTCTGACTGGGATCTCTCTTCGCATTAGGTGGTCTTCCTTTGGACTGGGGTGTCACGATTTGGACTGGGGTCTGTTTGGATTGGAGTCTGTTTGGATTGGGGTCTGTTTGGACTGGAGTCTGTTTGAATTGGGGTCAGTTTGGATTGGGGTCAGTTTGGATTAGGGACAGTTTGGATTAGGGACAGTTTGGATTGGGGTCAGTTTGGATTGAGGTCTGTTTGAATTGGGGTCTGTTTGGATTGGGGTCTGTTTGGATTAGGGACAGTTTGGATTAGGGACAGTTTGGATTGAGGTCTGTTTGGACTGAGGCCTGTTTGGATTGAGGTCTGTTTGGATTAGGGACAGTTTGGATTAGGGACAGTTTGGATTGGGGTCAGTTTGGATTGAGGTCAGTTTGGATTAGGGACAGTTTGGATTGGGGTCAGTTTGGATTGGGGTCTGTTTGGATTGGGGTCTGTTTGGATTGGGGTCAGTTTGGATTGGGGTCAGTTTGGATTGGGGTCTGTTTGGATTAGAGTCAGTTTGGATTGGGGTTTCTTTGTTTGGATTGGGGTCAGGTTGGATTGGGGTCAGTTTGGATTGGGGTTTCTTTGTTTGGATTGGGGTCAGTTT
>CM065743.1:16093031-16133031 GCA_033310375.1 Conus canariensis
ACAGTCACCGACATCAACCGACCCAGCATGAAAACATCACGGTGATGGCGCTGTTGGGGATGACAGGGTACAGTCACCGACATCAACCGACCCAGCATGAAAACATCACGGTGATGGCGCTGTTGGGGATGACAGGGTACAGTCACCGACATCAACCGACCCAGCATGAAAACATCACGGTGATGGCGCTGTTGGGGATGACAGGGTACAGTCACCGACATCAACCGACCCAGCATGAAAACATCACGGTGATGGCGCTGCAAATTCAGACACTCAGGAAATGCTTATTTTTAGCTAGGGATCCTTTGTCTGTCCTGCATGTTACTTTTCTACTGGAGGGACACAGATCAACAATAACGGATCCTTTGTCTGTCCTGCATGTTACTTTTCTACTGGAGGGACACAGATCAACAATAAAGGATCCTTTGTCTGTCCTGCATGTTACTTTTCTACTGGAGGGACACAGATCAACAATAATGGATCCTTTGTCTGTCCTGCATGTTACTTTTCTACTGGAGGGACACAGATCAACAATAAAGGATCTTTTGTCTGTCCTGCATGTTACTTTTCTACTGGAGGGACACAGATCAACAATAAAGGATCTTTTGTCTGTCCTGCATGTTAATTTTCTACTGGAGGGACACAGACCAACAATAAGGGATCCTTTGTCTGTCCTGCATGTTATTCTTCTACTGGAGGGACACAGATCAACAATAATGGATCCTTTGTCTGTCCTACATGTTATTTTTCTACTGGAGGGACACAAATCAATAATAATGGATCCATTGTCTGTCCAGCATGTTATTTTCCTACTGGAGGGACACAGATCAACAACAACGGATCCTTTGTCTGTCCGGCATGTTATGTTTCTACTGGAGGGACACAGATCAACAATAAAGGATCCTTTGTCTGTCCGGCATGTTATTTTTCTACTGGAGAGACACAGATCAACAATAAAGGATCCTTTGTCTGTCCGGCATGTTATTTTTCTAGTGGAGGGACACAGATCAACAATAAAGGATCCTTTGTCTGTCCGGCGTGTTATTTCTCTACTGGAGGGACACAGATCAACAATAAAGGATCCTTTGTCTGTCCGGCATGTTATTTCTCTACTGGAGGGACACAGATCAACAACAATGGATCCTTTGTCTGTCCTGCATGTTATTTTTCTACTGGAGGGACACAGACCAACAATAACGGATCCTTTGTCTGTCCTGCATGTTATTTTTCTACTGGAGGGACACAGACCAACAATAAGGGATCCTTTGTCTGTCCTGCATGTTATTTCTCTACTGGAGGGACACAGATCAACAATAACGGATCCTTTGTCTGTCCTGCATGTTATGCTTCTACTGGAGGGGATCCTTTGTCTGTCCTGCATGTTATGTTTCTACTGGAGGGACACAGATCAACAATAACGGATCCTTTGTCTGTCCTGCATGTTATGTTTCTACTGGAGGGACACAGATCAACATTAATGGATCCTTTGTCTGTCCGGCATGTTGTTTTTCTACTGGAGGGACACAGATCAACCATAATGGATCCTTTGTCTGTCCGGCATGTTCTTTTTCTACTGGAGGGACACAGATCAACAATAATGGATCCTTTGTCTGTCCGGCATGTTCTTTTTCTACTGGAGGGACACAGATCAACAATAAAGGATCCTTTGTCTGTCCGGCATGTTATTTTTCTACTGGAGAGACACAGATCAACAATAAAGGATCCTTTGTCTGTCCGGCATGTTATTTTTCTACTGGAGGGACACAGATCAACAATAAAGGATCCTTTGTCTGTCCCACGTGTTATTTCTCTACTGGAGGGACACAGGTCAACAATAAAGGATCCTTTGTCTGTCCTGCATGTTATTTCTCTACTGGAGGGACACAGATCAACAACAATGGATCCTTTGTCTGTCCTGCATGTTATTTTTCTACTGGAGGGACACAGATCAACAATAACGGATCCTTTGTCTGTCCTGCATGTTATGTTTCTACTGGAGGGGATCCTTTGTCTGTCCTGCATGTTATGTTTCTACTGGAGGGACACAGATCAACAATAATGGATCCTTTGTCTGTCCTGCATGTTATGTTTCTACTGGAGGGACACAGATCAACAATAATGGATCCTTTGTCTGTCCGGCATGTTGTTTTTCTACTGGAGGGACACAGATCAACCATAATGGATCCTTTGTCTGTCCGGCATGTTGTTTTTCTACTGGAGGGACACAGATCAACAATAACGGATCCTTTGTCTGTCCGGCATGTTACTTTTCTACTGGAGGGACACAGATCAACAATAACGGATCCTTTGTCTGTCCGGCATGTTATGTTTCTACTGGAGACCCACAGATCAACAATAACAGATCCTTTGTCTGTCTGGCATGTTACTTTTCTACTGGAGGGACACAGATCAACAATAACGGATCCTTTGTCTGTCCGGCATGTTACTTTTCTACTGGAGGGACACAGATCAACAATAACAGATCCTTTGTCTGTCCGGCATGTTATGTTTCTACTGGAGGGACACAGATCAACAATAATGGATCCTTTGTCTGTCCGGCATGTTACTTTTCTACTGGAGGAACACAGATCAACCATAATGCACCAGACAATCATACACTGACCATTCTGAGCTATATACCATCACAACTACAGCAATCAGGCACACACACTGTCATCAAACATTTATTTTGTGTGTGTGTGTGTGTGTGTGTGTGTGTGTGAGAGAGAGAGAGAGAGAGAGAGAGAGAGAGAGAGAGAGAGAGAGAGAGTGTGTATATGCATACATGTGTAACTGTGTAAGCGCCTGTATGAGCGTGCATGTCTGGAAGCAGATGTGAGAAAGAAAGAGAGAGAGAGAAAGAGAGACTGTGTGTATGTGTGTGTGTCTCTGTATGTCTGTGAGTGTGTCTCTGTATTTGTGTGAGTGAGTGAGAGAGAATGAGGGGAGAGAGTGTGCGTGCGTACATGCACGCATGCGTGCATGCAGGTTTGCATGTGTGCATTTGTGCGTGCATGTGCGCGCATGCACTTGTGTTTGAGTGTGTGTGTGAGTGTGTGTGTGTGTGTGTGTGTGTGTGTGTGTGTGTGTGTGTGTGTGTGTGTGTGAACATGTGTGCTACTGATTGTATATCTGCAGTTTTTGAGGGGGTCTAGGGTCTGGAGAGGGGCAAGAGTGACAGAGAATGAGAGTGTGAGAGAAAGAGAGAGAGAGAGAGAGAAAGAGAGAGAGAGAGAAAAACAGGCACAAATATAGAGAGAGAGAGCAAGAGAGAAATAAAAACAAAAAGACAATGCAAGAAACACACACAAAGAGAAATAGTCTCAACCCCCTGGGTAATCCCTGCAGTGAGTCCGTCAGTGTCAACGAACGTTCTTACCAGGCTCTGGCGTTGCCAGACAGGGCCAGGTCAGGCCGGTACTTCCTGTACAGGGACAGCAGGTTCATCCTCTCCATCGACTCCAGCATTTCCAGGACATCGTCGTACTGCAAACATCAGCATCACCACCATCATTGTCATCTTTACCATCCACTCCGATGTCTCATCATCACGGTACAAATGTCACCATCAACATCATCACCATCATCTTCATCGGCATCATCGTCTACCTCACCACCTTTTTCTACATTCCCAGAGCATTTTCATTCTGTAAACATTGCCATCATCATCACCATCATCTTCATCAGCATCATCATCTACCTCACCACCTCTTTCTACATTTCCAGAGCATTTTCATTCTGAAAACATTGCCAGCATCATCACCATCATCTTCATCGGCATCATCGTCTACCTCACCACTTTTTTCTGCATTTCCAGAGCATTTACATTCTGAAAACATTGCCAGCATCATCACCATCATCTTCATCAGCATCATCGTCTACCTCACCACCTTTTTCTGCATTTCCAGAGCATTTTCATTCTGAAAACATTGCCAGCATCATCACCATCATCTTCATCGGCATCATCGTCTACCTCACCACCTTTTTCTACATTTCCAGAGCATTTTCATTCTGTAAACATTGCCGGCATCATCACTGTCATTGTCAGCTGCATCATCATCATCGACTCAACGTATCCAGAACATCATTCTTTGTAACTATAATCGTTGCGATTGTTATCAATCCTGTCACCATCAAACCTTTTCTGTGTTCTCGCCACACTTTCAGATCAGTCTTGTACTGAGAACATACTGATGCCCAACATCCTCATCACTGTGATCATCAACAGAATTACCAATATATACCACCCTCTGACTTCAGCAGACAAAACATCTTCTGCTGTCACCAGTGTCACTCATATCGTTCCATCATCATCACCTTGCAGACCAGTTTCAAAATCTGGATTTGTTCATGATGGTCAGAATTGTGGAAGCAATTTTTTCAAATTGAGAAATTATTCAGTTTCAAAACGGTGCGTGACCGAGGGCGGAAAATGGAAGCAAAATTCAGAAAGAGAGGGGGTTATTTACCGCCAAGGACACAGATATACAAAGTACAAGAAAAGACACGAGAAATTGTTGAGAAATTATTGTGAAAATCAGGAATGCTGACAGCTCCATCAAGGATAACAATGAATTCCTCATGAACAGCAACATTACTGCAAGGTTCACTTCGAATCAGTCAATTCATAAAGATCAGGAATGCCGACAGCTCCATCAGGGACAACAATGAATTCCTCATGAACAGCAACATTACTGCAAGGTTCACTGTGAATCAGTCAATTCATAAAGATTCCTCATGAACAGGAACATTACTACAAGGTTCACTCTGAATCAGTCAATTCATAAAGATTCCTCATGAACAGGAACATTACTACAAGGTTCACTCTGAATCAGTCAATTCATAAAGATTCCTCATGAACAGGAACATTACTACAAGGTTCACTCTGAATCAGTCAATTCATAAAGATTCCTCATGAACAGGAACATTACTACAAGGTTCACTCTGAATCAGTCAATTCATAAAGATCAGTGCCCACGTCAAGCCAGCCCGACCGCAGTGCCAAACTATGAAGTTGCAGTAGCCAGACATTTTTTTTTAGGTAGCCTGTTCTGTTACTCAGAAACATCACGTCAGGCTGCAAAAATGGGCAAGCACAAAGCAAGACTTAAGCATGTCTCAAGCGACTTATCCCCCATGCATGGTGATTCAGCGACGAAAGATGGAGCACGTGACTTATCGCCCATGCATGGTGATTCACAACGAAAGATGGAGCATGAACCTGACCAGAGTTTTCTCGCATGTCGGATTCACATGGCAGTTGTGTGTTAACGAATTTCCCCAAACCCAATTTTAAAATGCTACTGGCGAATTTGCAAATTTCAAATCTCAGCCAAGAAAGACATAAGGTACCGAACAACTGCGCCACAGGTTTTGAAGAGAGAGAGAAAAAAAAAAAGAAGGATGAATCACCGAGACATAAGAGACTTATTACTGAGCTCAACAAACTTAACCCTACACTGAGGAGGCTGGGGGCAGGAAGGGGAAAGAGCAGGGTGGGGGGAGGGGGAGGGGGGGAGGGGGGTTGGTCAATCCACCCATCCATCAATTGAGGGATGAAGTGAAAAGGCCTCCGGTCCGTACCTGATCCTTGGTGAGTCCCACGGCGATCTCATCGAAGACGACTGTCAGACCAATCTTGGGAATGGTGAAGTTGGTCTGCTCCGGCTTGGTGTTCAGTCGCAGGTGGGCCACCGATGATATCGGCCTGACGACTGGTCACACATTGAAATGGTGTTAGTACTCATGTACACATGAGCTACCGACGATATCAGCCTGACGACTGATCACACATTAAAATAGGTGTTAGTACTCATGTATACATAAGCATGCAGACTTACACACACACACACACGCACACACACACACACACACACACACACACACACACACACACACACACAGAGGAAATCCAACTTAGAAGCTTGCGTTTTTAATCACACAAATCTTGAAAAACATCTCAGTTACCAAGAACAGACCTGTCGTCAGATTACATTTTATCACTGACTTTGCCCAAGTTACTCAAACTGCACTGTACATTCAAAACATAATTTTGTAAGTTGTGTTAAGTTTTGATAATGATACTTCTAAACCAACTCAAGGCTTTCAAATCTTTTTTTGTAAGAAGAGTTTAAGTGTCGAGAATGATACTGCTAAACCGATACATGACTTTCAAATCATTTTTTGTAAGAAGAGTTTAAGTGTCCAGAATGATACTGCTAAACCAACACCTGACTTTCAAATCTTTTTTTGTGAGAAGAGTTTAAGTGTCAAGAATGATACTGCTAAACCGACACATGACTTTCAAATCTTTTTTTGTAAGAAGAGTTTAAATGTCGAGAATGATACTGCTAAACCGACACATGACTTTCAAATCTGACTTGCTGTTAGCAGAGGATAAAACAAGTTCTCGAAAAATCTTCTTTTCATTATCATGCTTTTGATAATCAGGACAATTTCTTTCTTTTTTCCCCATTTCAAACCATATTTCTGCTGACTAAAAGGAATCTTTGCAAATTCATGGCATTCACAACCTCTTTAGAATACCATGGAAACTGAGGATGATGTCCAAAATGTTTAGTCTTAAAATAGTACACGGTTTCTTACAGATATTTGAACAGTTATGGAACAATACCTCAATAGCCTTTATCAGGATTCATAGAACTGGTTAAAAGGAGAAGAAAAAAAAAAGGAAAAAAACCACTTGGACCAAGCAAAAATCTCAAAATGCGTCATGTTTCTATAGACTATAAATATATGACCATTCTTCAGCACTTCCTTTCCTTTCCTTAGTCTTGTCAGACTGGTAAATGATTCCAACTGCAAACAACTTGGTACACCAGTATACTTCTTTCTGATGTGATGTAGATGTACTACAGGCAAACACACTTACACACAGACTCGAAAATCAATATGTCTATTTCCTCAAGTATACAGATCTAGGGTAGTGCCTTGTCTTTCAGTCTGTCCTCAATGTTTCACAATGTTTGATAAAAAAAAAAAAAAATTAAGACTACACGACAGTAACAACAAAGTGTGTCCTCAATATTTTACAATGTTTCATACATAACTAAGACTTCACGACGCTAACAACAAAGAGACTAAGGGCAATGATAACAATATCATCCACACCATCACGCCTTGAAGGAGAGAGAGGAAGAGAGTTCCAAACAGAGGGTTCCAAAAAAAAAAAGAAACAAAGTGAGACTGGAGAGAGCAGAACAGCAAAGAAAAGCCTCGGCGTGAACTCACTGAAATGGTAGCCGGTACGATGACCTTGAGAGGCCACGTTGCTCTTCAGGTTTTCCTGAAAGCACAGTGGATACAATCAACAACTGTTTCAGGACACGACAATATGTCTATGGATACAATCACGCCGAGTTTCAGGACACGACAATACGTCTATGTCTAGACCCAGGACAGCAGATCGTCAGCGTCTACTTGGGAAGACTTGAATACTAGTTTCATGATGTAGAGAATCAGGATGAGACAACACATGCATGTCTGGACACAGAACACTGATCGTCAAAGACATGTAGGGGTGGATTTATATACGATATGACGTACAGTGTTCGGACATGGAGACACCTATGTGCATACACTAGGCACAGTATGGTCAATGTCAGCCTGTAGTAATCTAAATGATATCACAGCACTGGATGTTCGGACATAAAGACATACCTCTACGTCTGGATGCTAGATGCAGATTGCCAACATGAACGGGGAGGCGGTCTAAACCCTCAAACTGCCATTTACGTCGGCAAATAACAAAAACAGGCTTACCAAGGCATTTTCAAAAACAAAAACCAAGAAAACACACAAACAAAACGTAAATGCGTGGTTGCTGAAATTTAAGTTCTGGTTTAAATTTTGATCTGACATTACAGAACAGAAAGATTTGTTCTGGTTTTCATTAATTCATGACCAAGGAGAGATACATGACACATTCCCAAATAGCCCTTGTGGTTGTAAAAAGGGGTGCTAGTTTACCAAACAGCTAACACGGCAAAACAAGGGTTAAATAATATTATGATGTACATTGTTGGGACATGGCCACACACACCTTGTCACAACAGGCTGTCACATCATGATGTACATTGTTGCGACATGCACACACACACCTTGTCAAACAGGCTGTACATCATGATGTACATTGTTGGGACATGGCCACACACACCTTGTAACAACAGGCTGTCACATCATGATGTACACTGTTGGGACATAACCACACACACCTTGTCACAACAGGCTGTCACATCATGATGTACATTGTTGGGACATGGCCACACACACCTTGTCACAACAGGCTGTCACATCATGATGTACATTGTTGGGACATGGCCACACACACCTTGTCACAACAGGCTGTCACATCATGATGTACATTGTTGGGACATAACCACACACACCTACGTCACAACAGGCTGTCACATCATGATGCACATTGCTGGGACATAGACATGCACACCTACGTCACAACAGGCTGTCACATCATGATGCACATTGTTGGGACATGGCCACACACACCTTGTCACAACAGGCTGTCACATCATGATGTACATTGTTGGGACATAACCACACACACCTACGTCACAACAGGCTGTCACATCATGATGCACATTGCTGGGACATAGACATGCACACCTACGTCACAACAGGCTGTCACATCATGATGTACATTGTTGGGACATAACCACACACACCTACGTCACAACAGGCTGTCACATCATGATGCACATTGCTGGGACATAGACATGCACACCTACGTCACAACAGGCTGTCACATCATGATGCACATTGTTGGGACATGGCCACACACACCTTGTCACAACAGGCTGTCACATCATGATGTACATTGTTGGGACATGGCCACACACACCTTGTCACAACAGGCTGTCACATCATGATGTACATTGTTGGGACATAGCCACACACACCTTGTCACAACAGGCTGTCAATCATGATGCACATTGCTGGGACATAGACATGCACACCTACGTCACAACAGGCTGTCACATCATGATGCACATTGTTGGGACATGGCCACACACACCTTGTCACAACAGGCTGTCACATCATGATGCACATTGTTGGGACATGGCCACACACACCTTGTCACAACAGGCTGTGTCAAGCACACCAATTAAGACCAGAAGGCTGCACATCTGTCTGTGTGTCTACATGCATGTTGAGGAGGAACACTGAGAGCAAATGGAGAGCTGGGCATGAAGGGCCCACAGACCTTCCAACAAGTTCTCCATTTCTTGTACGCTGATTAGTCAGAAAAGAGCAGCCTTCTATATGACATAACCACAGCCGACAGACATCAAAAGAGCAGCCTTCTATATGACATAACCACAGCCGACAGACATCAAAAGAGCAGCCTTCTATATGACATAACCACAGCTGACAGACATCAAAAGAGCAGCCTTCTATATGACATAACCACAGCTGACAGACATCAAAGAGCAGCCTCTATATGACATACCACAGCTGACAGACATCAGAATGCAAAAACACGCACACAGCCTCCAACACACACCAACAAAACATGCCTACCACAGAGATGCCACTGAGGGTACTTTTCCACACAGAAGACAGCTTTACTGATAAATGTGTGTATTTTCACAGGACGGCTGGCAGTGTGAAGTGATCAGAATGGACAACACTGAAGACAGCTTTACTGATAAATGTGTGTACTTTCACAGGACGGCTGGCAGTGTGGAAGCCATCAGAATGGGCAACGTTGATGTTGATCTTGCAACAACTGCTGTGAGAGTACACTTCCCCTGACACACAAGGGTCCGAAGTCAATGGAACCTCATCAGCAGGTCCGTCCATCCATCCATCCATCCATCCATCCATTCCTCCCTCCCTCCCTCTATCTCTCTCTCTCTCTCTTCTTTGCTTGCATGAATTCTAAGGTTAAATGCTGGCATGATATATGTGAATGTCAATTTTCTCCAATCATTCTGGCAGTCACATGCTGTCTACAGTGATGGTGTCACACTGATCCTGGCCTGTGTCATTCTGGCAGTCACATGCTGTCTACAGTGATGGTGACACACTGATCCTGGCCTGTGTCATTCTGGCAGTCACATGCTGTCTACAGTGATGCTGTCCTCGCAGTCACATGCTGTCTACAGTGACGGTGTCCTGGCAGTCACATGCTGTCTACAGTGATGGTGTCACACTGATCCAGGCCGTGTCATCTGGCAGTCACATGCTGTCTACAGTGATGGTGTCACACTGATCCTTCCCTGTGTTCTTTCTGCAGTCAACAATGCTGCTACAGTGACGGTGTCCCGGCAGTCACATGCTGTCTACAGTGATGGTGTCACATGATCCTGGCCTGTGTCTTCTGGCAGTCACATGCTGTCTACAGTGATGGTGTCCTCGCAGTCACATGCTGTCTACAGTGATGGTGTCACACTGATCCTGGCCTGTGTCATTCTGGCAGTCACATGCTTGTCTACAGTGACGGTGTCCTGGCAGTCACATGCTGTCTACAGTGATGGTGTCACACTGATCCTGGCCTGTGTCATTCTGGCAGTCACATGCTGTCTACAGTGATGGTGTCCCGGCAGTCACATGCTGTCTACAGTGATGGTGTCACACTGATCCTGGCCTGTGTCATTCTGGCAGTCACATGCTGTCTACAGTGACGGTGACATACTGATCCTGGCCTGTGTCATTCTGGCAGTCACATGCTGTCCACAGTGATTGTGTCACACTGATCCAGGCCTGTGTCATTCTGGCAGTCACATGCTGTCCACAGTGATGGTGTCACACTGATCCTGGCCTGTGTCATTCTGGCAGTCACATGCTGTCCACAGTGATGGTGTCACACTGATCCTGGCCTGTGTCATTCTGGCAGTCACATGCTGTCCTACAGTGATGGTGTCCTGGCATCACATGATCCACAGTGATGGTGTCCACACACCGATCCTGGCCTGTATTCCATTGTGGTGTCATCCATTCCCTGTGTGGGAACTAGGATTAACAGTCTCATCCCAATGACTCAAGTGTGGACAGAAATCTGCACAGATATTAAGTCCAAAGGGAAATTCGCTTCAAGCTTTGCAATCTCGAGTGGGAATCGAGCCCTATACTTTCAGAAAAAGTCTGAAAACTTTACCCACTAAACCAATCAGTCCTACAAAAAATTTACATTCATGCTCATTTGATTTTTTTTTTTTTTTTTTTTTTTTTTTTTTTTGCTGACTGCATTATGATCAGATTTCATGTGGGAGAATTCACAAGCAAGTCATTATCATCTGGTCAAATCAGCATGACAGTAAACTCCATGCTTGCCAATATTAAATAAGAACTTCATGCAGGGATTTTTTTTTTTCCATCTTTTTCATCCATCTTCTCTTTTTTTTTTTTCCAATCCATTCAACAACTCACTGAAGACCTAAACAAACTTAAAAAAAAAAAAAAAAGATATCACATCAAGCAACCCTTTTACATTCTCATCAAATCAATCGATCAGTCAGTCTGCTCTACTACTATTTATCCTCTCTCTTGCCAGCAACAGCAAAAGCCTACACAAAAGTGGATTTATCAGCTAAAATATCTGTCCTGTCACAATTCTCCCCAACGACATAGGTCAGCGACAAAGCTACTGATGCACCCCATCACTAACAGAGCCAAAGGCACTGGAAGGAAGTTCCATTCAGTGATCTTTCAGCTTTGTCCTTCACGATTCCATTCATCTAACACAGAGAAAGAAACGATCACTAACAGAGCCAAAGGCACCGGAAGAAAGTTCCATTCAATGATCTTTCAGCTTTGTCCTTCACAATTCCATTCATCTAACACAGAGAAAGAAACGATCACTAACAGAGCCAAAGGCACCGGAAGAAAATTCCATTCAATGATCTTTCAGCTTTGTCCTTCACGATTCCATTCATCTAACACAGAGAAAGAAACGATCACTAACAGAGCCAAAGGCACCGGAAGAAAGTTCCATTCAATGATCTTTCAGCTTTGTCCTTCACAATTCCATTCATCTAACACAGAGAAAGAAACGATCACTAACAGAGCCAAAGGCACCGGAAGAAAGTTCCATTCAATGATCTTTCAGCTTTGTCCTTCACGATTCCATTCATCTAACACAGAGAAAGAAACGATCACTAACAGAGCCAAAGGCACCGGAAGAAAGTTCCATTCAATGATCTTTCAGCTTTGTCCTTCACGATTCCATTCATCTAACACAGAGAAAGAAACGATCACTAACAGAGCCAAAGGCACCGGAAGAAAGTTCCATTCAATGATCTTTCAGCTTTGTCCTTCACAATTCCATTCATCTAACACAGAGAAAGAAACGATCACTAACAGAGCCAAAGGCACCGGAAGAAAGTTCCATTCAATGATCTTTCAGCTTTGTCCTTCACGATTCCATTCATCTAACACAGAGAAAGAAACGATCACTAACAGAGCCAAAGGCACCGGAAGAAAGTTCCATTCAATGATCTTTCAGCTTTGTCCTTCACGATTCCATTCATCTAACACAGAGAAAGAAACGATCACTAACAGAGCCAAAGGCACCGGAAGAAAGTTCCATTCAATGATCTTTCAGCTTTGTCCTTCACAATTCCATTCATCTAACACAGAGAAAGAAACGATCACTAACAGAGCCAAAGGCACCGGAAGAAAATTCCATTCAATGATCTTTCAGCTTTGTCCTTCACGATTCCATTCATCTAACACAGAGAAAGAAACGATCACTAACAGAGCCAAAGGCACCGGAAGAAAGTTCCATTCAATGATCTTTCAGCTTTGTCCTTCACAATTCCATTCATCTAACACAGAGAAAGAAACGATCACTAACAGAGCCAAAGGCACCGGAAGAAAGTTCCATTCAATGATCTTTCAGCTTTGTCCTTCACGATTCCATTCATCTAACACAGAGAAAGAAACGATCACTAACAGAGCCAAAGGCACCGGAAGAAAGTTCCATTCAATGATCTTTCAGCTTTGTCCTTCACGATTCCATTCATCTAACACAGAGAAAGAAACGATCACTAACAGAGCCAAAGGCACCGGAAGAAAGTTCCATTCAATGATCTTTCAGCTTTGTCCTTCACAATTCCATTCATCTAACACAGAGAAAGAAACGATCACTAACAGAGCCAAAGGCACCGGAAGAAAGTTCCATTCAATGATCTTTCAGCTTTGTCCTTCACGATTCCATTCATCTAACACAGAGAAAGAAACGATCACTAACAGAGCCAAAGGCACCGGAAGAAAGTTCCAATCAATGATCTTTCAGCTTTGTCCTTCACAATTCCATTCATCTAACACAGAGAAAGAAACGATCACTAACAGAGCCAAAGGCACCGAAGAAAGTTCCATTCAATGATCTTTCAGCTTTGTCCTTCACGATTCCATTCATCTAACACAGAGAAAGAAACGATCACTAACAGAGCCAAAGGCACCGGAAGAAAGTTCCATTCAATGATCTTTCAGCTTTGTCCTTCACGATTCCATTCATCTAACACAGAGAAAGAAATGATCACTAACAGAGCCAAAGGCACCGGAAGAAAGTTCCATTCAATGATCTTTCAGTTTTGTCCTTCACGATTCCATTCATCTAACACAGAGAAAGAAAACCTGATCATTGTAGGGATGATTCTCTCTCGACACTGGACACACCTTCTGACAACCCACCTGCCCTTCCGCTGTTTTTGCTATAAAATGCCCATCTGCCCATTGATGATGATTCCGTTTCCTTTTGACACAAGTTCCTTCTGAAGAACTGTGTGTTAAGACATTGTATGTTGAGCCTTTTGCTTCAGTGCTTATGGGTGCCATTTGAAATACACTTCAAAACAAGCTTCAAAAGTCCTTTGTTTATATTTTGTATAGAGAGTGACTGGCATCAGTGATGAGTGACAGCAATACAAGACAAGTCTATGGACCTGACTATGGACTATGCTGCAACACAAGACAAGTCTATGGACCTGACTATAGACTATGCAGCAATACAAGACAAGTCTATGGACCTGACTATGGACTATGCTGCAACACAAGACAAGTCTATAGACCTGACTATAGACTATGCAGCCATACAAGACAAGTCTATGGACCTGACTATGGACTATGCAGCAACACAAGACAAGTCTATAGACCTGACTATGGACTATGCAGCAATACAAGACAAGTCTATAGACCTGACTATGGACTATGCAGCAACACAAGACAAGTCTATAGACCTGACTATGGACTATACAGCCATACAAGACAAGTCTATAGACCTGACTATGGACTACGCAGCCACACAAGACAAGTCTATGGACCTGACTATGGACTATGCAGCCATACAAGACAAGTCTATGGATCTGACTATGGACT
The DNA here is from genome assembly GCA_033310375.1 of Conus canariensis. Classification (NCBI taxonomy): domain Eukaryota; kingdom Metazoa; phylum Mollusca; class Gastropoda; order Neogastropoda; family Conidae; genus Conus; species Conus canariensis. The sequence goes on from CM065743.1 coordinate 16,107,390, forward strand.
ATGCAGCCATACAAGACAAGTCTATGGACCTGACTATGGACTATGCAGCCATACAAGACAAGTCTATAGACCTGACTATGGACTATACAGCCATACAAGACAAGTCTATGGACCTGACTATGGACTATACAGCCATACAAGACAAGTCTATGGACCTGACTATGGACTATACAGCAACACAAGACAAGTCTATGGACCTGACTATGGACTATACAGCAACCCAGAGGCCATTAAATTGACAAAACTGTCTCTGGCATCCCTGCAGACTGCATGCCTATGTCTGAAAATGATTCCAACTTCAATGGCAATGCCCTAAATAATCAAGAGTCGGTGAGTTGGCACTGATGTTAGGATCTTCACAGTCTTAGGGACCACGGCAATCAGTCATGAGCATCAACACACAATCAGGCACACGCACGTCAAACTACATCCACAACTTCTGCAAGCTTGCAGGTGAACGAAGGGTAGGTGTTTTTCTTCTTTTGTTTTTGTTTGGTTTAGGACATCACTATATGAGTTCTGCTGCTGCTCTAAAAAATTTGATTTTAGAATTTAATACATTACATTTCATAAAAAAAAAAGAAACAATGGTATCTGAAAGGTTATTACTACTGGATTGGGGGGGGGGGGGGGGGGTTTATGTTCAACTTCTGACAATATTTGCACAAATTGTGTGCACAGCCTTTCAGGTTTCTATGCTGATAAGAACTGTGAAAGTTTACATATCTGTGCAAGCAGCCTGTATGTACACACCACCACCTGTGTCTATGCTGGTAAGAACTGTCAAGTTTACATATCTGTGCAAGCAGCCTGTATGTACACACCACCACCTGTTGTTGGCTATGGCTTGTGATGGTTGAACTCTCTTCTGTTCTCTAACTTGTCCCTGCTTGTTCTCACTGTCTGTTTGCTTATGGCTTTTCACCGTTTGCTGTTATTGTTTGTGGCTTGTGATGGATGAACTCTCTTTGTTCTCTTATTTGTCCCTACTTTTTCTCATTTTGTTTGGTTATTGCTTTTTACTGTTGGCTGTTACTTTGTGGCGGCTGTGATGGTTGTGGCAGTGGTTGGTTGCTGAGAGTGCTCTATGCATTGTGTGTGTGTGTGTTGTGTGTGTGTGTGTGTGTGTGTGTGTGTGTGTGTGTGTGTGTGTGTGTTGTGTGTGCGTGCGTGCGCGCCCTTGTGCATGTGCACACGTGCGCATGTGTGTGTGCATGTGTGTGTGTGTGTGTGTGTGCGTGCATGTGTGTGGGCGTGTTGGGTACAGGTGTGGAGGTGAGTGCAGTGTGTGTGTATAGGGGAGGGAAAGGGGAACTGATGAGGAGGAGGGCAGTGGGCACAAAATGAGAGATGAACCTGGCTTTCAGGCCTTCCCTCCGTCATCATCAAATAAGGTCTGAATATATCATGATACACCATGTATCCAACATTTCATTCTCTCTCTCTCTCTCTCTCTCTCTCTCTCTCTCTGTCTCTCTCTCTGTCTCTCTGTGACTCACTCGCTCACTTACCCATCCACCTACCCATTTCTCTCTCTCTCTCCTCTCTCTCTCTCTCTCTCTCTGTGACTCACTCACTCACCCATCTACCTACCCATTCATTCTCTCTCTCTCTCTCTCTCTCTCTCTCTCTCTCTCTCTTTTTCTCATATTCAATATATACACCCCAAAACCCACTGGCACAAAGCAGCAAAGCCCAGAACAGCCAAGGACTGTACTGAAGCAGTAAGGCAAAGCGACACACATAATGCGCCACATCAACACACTGTGCACGAGTCAACAACTCACACACGCAATTCATTCGCCATATATGAGCTGCATGTAAAAATCATGGATAAGTCACAGCTCAATTGAAGTAATTCAAATGAAATTTGAACTAAAAGCATGTCAACTGTAATCATAGTATTAACTCAGTTTAAATGCTCACATCCTGATATAGGTAATGATACAAATAACAAATCAAAATTTTGTATTCTGCTCAGGACTATCTCCATTTATTGATGACATTTATCACCATTTTATAAACTGTGGCCCCTAAACATGATTTTGGCATGCAGCATCATTATTATTATTTGCACACAAACCCATGTACCATGCGTCATACCAACACACACTGCAAAAAGCCAACAGCTCACACATTATGCATTCAACATATCAGTATACACATCTCTTCTTTTCAACAACGATAATCAAAGATAAACAAATAATCATCAACTGGTTAATGCAGCAATTTAAAAAAAAACAAAAAAAACTGATCAACATACAAACTCTGTTCATAAGATAAACAGCGAAGACAAAATTCACCACTATGAGCAAGTAAAAAAAAAAAAAAAAAAACCAACGAACATCAACAAACCTATAAACTGAATGTATTAACGGTCAGATTAATTGTGAATTGATCAACTTAGAAGCTGCGTGTGATCTAGGTGGGATTAAAAAAAAAAAAAAAAAAATCCACATTCACTAAGTGTTAACACTAACAGCAACGCAGACCCACACTGCAACATGCCAGGTGCCCACAGGGTTTTTTGTTGTTTTGTTTTTTAATGAAAATTTCAAGGACTTTTCCTCTACTTACCCAGACCTCTGCCAATTCCAGACTGTGAATAGCAACAAGTCTGACAGCACTCTACGCCCTGTCGGCAATGTCCAATTACTTTGTACACACTACGCCTCTGGCTCTGCGTTTCAAGGCATCTGTGGAAGAAGCCCACCGTGGACAACACTCGGCTCAAAATCCCTCGCTTTCCAACTAAACCCTATGGCGGATCGCTCTTTTTCTTGTCAGGGTCCGGTTTCTTGGAGTAAAACTCCTAATAGTACCTTTGCGTAGTTCAAACTCTCTGCCTTCCTTCAAGGCATTTCTTAAAACAACCCTCTTCACCTACTATCACCAGCAGTTGTTTCTTCCCCCCTTTCCCATCAAGTTAATTCTGCGACGTGTGTGTGTGTGTGTGTGTGTGTGTGTGTGTGTGTGTGTGTGTGTGTGTGTGTGTGTGTGTGTGTGCGCGCATGCATGCGTGCATGTGCGTGTGTGCGTGTGTGCGTGCATGTTTCCTTGCTACCCAATCCTACAGAGGAACTTCTTTCTGCTGAACATGTGTCCTCAGACCTCATATCCTCAAATGGTTTGGATATGACAACAAACTGCTACAAAGTCCAGTAACACACTTTTCAGCCAGGGATGCGGCTCTTCAAGAATCTGGGATTTTTCTTTTACTGAACAAAAAAAAACCATTCCAGAGTTTTACATCCTCTTCTATGCAAACTGAGTTACAAAGTTTGGTCAGGTTATACAATTCTTAGTTTTAAATCCTCATAAGGCATGCAAAATGAAGTAGCGTAAAACACCGAGTCCTTACGCCATATACAAGAATGTCAGCGTGTTGTGTGTGTGTGTGTGTGTGTGTGTGTGTGTGTGTGTGTGTGTGTGTGTGTGTGTGTGTGTGTGTGTGTGCTGCGTGCGTGCGTGTGTGTGTGTGTGTGTGGAGGGGGGTGCATGTACACCCATGAGCATGTTTTTTGTTGTTGTTTTTTTGCTGTCCCATCTTCTGTGCCATCTCAGTGTCATTGCACCCACGCCATTCATTCCGACCCCGACCCCACCCCCCCTCCCCCCCCCCCCCATCCTCCCCATCCACAGCCACAGGCCGGCCAATCCCACCACAGAAACGGCACCGGCAATCCACAGGGAGCAGTCAATGTCAAGTCGTCAAGAGGCAACCCACCAGAGGAGACACTGCGCTGCTGCCGAGTCACTTCGGTGGTGTTCAGTGGCGCCTGTTCTGATCTAACATACGCAGGACACCACCTACTAAGCCCCCCACTGATGACAATAATTGCTTAGTCGTGGAGCCAGCGTGAGTGAGCTCTCCCTCCAGAGGGCGCCACCACATCCGTCCAACGAAAGCCCCCATGGACTCGCCGATACCGGTGACCCTGTCCGAATCAAACTAAAGCCACAGACGTGGAGTAGACATCGAAACTGAGATCACCATGAGAGCAGGGCATGAAGGGCCACAGAATTTGAGACATTTTTTTTATGATCGATGAGAATGATGATGATTAAAATGACGCTATGGATTTCCATTCCGGTCTGAGACTGCATGACAGGGCTGTACTCTACATTTCCTTTCAAAATACATATATCCCGATATCAACCAGGCCCAAGAGATACAGGCACCTGCAGTGTTGGTCAGGAAATTTGAGCAACACTCTCAGAAACGCATCCATTAAGTGGATGAAACTCGACTGTGTGGTCCCAGTCTTCCCAACTGAGCCCGTAGCAAACTCAACTCTGGGTAGGAGCCAGTCAGAGCAGAAATCCCACATGACTCTGATGGGAATCGAACCCACAACCTCCCAGCTGGGAATTTACGACGCTAACCACTTCGCCACGGCAGCCAGTCCCAAGAGCATGTTTGTGTGTAGGTGCACTCACAACCTTTTTTTTTACTTTTCCATTAAGAAAATCCCAAGTTCTCGAAGTGCCTCGTCAGTGACTGAAATCTGTATATCTGGACTTTACAGTACTTTTGTTTTCACTTCCACATCAGAAGACATGCATTTATCTGTCCTTTGATAGATCTACAAATCTACAAATATGCACAGTTAATAGTGCGCGCGCACACACACACACACACAAATGCACACCTACACACACAAACACACACACACACACACACACACACCACACACACACACACACACACAGCACTATTCCACACCCCTCTCCATCCATTCCCATGCCCACCTCCCCAAACCTTCACCTGATGAGGAAAATCTTTCACAACATGCGAGTATGTGTCTGTGTGTTAGTGTGTGTGTGTGTCTGTGTGTGTGTGTGTGGGGGAGAGAGAGAGAGACAAGACAGAGACAGAGAGACAAAGACAAGACAGAGACAGAGAGACAAAGACAGAGAGAGAGACAGACACAGAGAGAGAGAGACAGAGACAGACAGAGACAGACAGAGACAGAGAGAGAGACATGATGTGAGCAGGTCTGACATCCAGACTTCAATCTCCTGTCATTTCAGGACAGTGCCAAGCTCCCCCCCCCCCCCCCCTTCCCTCTCTCTTTTCTCCTCCAACGCCCCCCCCCCCTCCCCTTCCCACCTCCCCTCCTCCTCCCTATCCTCCCGAAAATAAACAGCAGCAGCCTTTGGGGATCCATTTCATTTCTAAGGAAAACAACGGGAACGGCAGAAGGATGGGAGTCCAAAATCAATTCTTCAGGACAGTATGCATGTGTAAGGGAAAGGTGGGAGAGGATGGTGTGGAGTGCGGTGGGGGATGCATGGGGGGGGGGGGGGGGGGGGGGAGGCTGGGTGATCTAAATTTCTGACAAGACCGTACTGCACTGTCCGCTTTACAATGGACAGGAATGTAAAAAGACGGGGGATGAGGGAAAATAAAGTAGGACCGCTGGACCTTGAAGGTAAAACGCACAGCATTAACAAGTACCTTGTTTGTCAAAGATCCTTTGGAGTAAAACAACACGACGTTTCAACTCAGAGAGCCTTCTTCAAAGTGAACTGGTGATTAAAACCTAACGTTGGAACGCCGTGTTCTTTTACTCCAAATGATCTTTTATAAACATGGTACTTTTTAATGTTCTGGGGATGAGGGAAATTATGGCCAAACAGTCTGTACACCTATGTAATATAGATATTCACACATGCAAAAACTCATGGTTGTGGGGATAGGGGAACCAAGCTGATTATCCATCTGCCCTCCAGAGCTGTCAAGGTGGGAGTGAGCATGTGGGGGAGCAGGCTGGGGTCACTGGCTGGGGTCGGGGGGGGGGGGGGGGGGGAGTGGGGGGGGGGGGGGGGACCAGGAGGATGGGGGTCAGGAGTGGGGTCAAAAGGTCAGGTTCAAAAATGGGGTCTGAGGGAGGGGTCAGTGAGTGAGGTCATGGGGTGGGGTCAGGAGGTGGAGTCAAAAGGTCAGGTCAAAAATGGGGTCAGAGGGAGGGGTCAGCGCGTGAGGTCACGGGGTGGGGTCAGGGGGTAAAAGTCAGAGTGTGGGGGGTTGAGGATGGGGTCAGAGGGTGGGATTAGGAAATGGAACAGCCGGTTGGATCTGAGGTTAGGATCAGAAAGCAGGGCATGGGAATGAGGTCAGCAGGAGAGGTCAGAGGTGGTGTCAGGGGGTGGGGGGTGAGGTCAACAGGGTGGAGTCAGAGGGTGGGATCAAGGGTGGGGGTGGGAGGGTGTGGGATCGGAGGGTAGAGTCAGAGGGTGGGTCAGTGGGTAGGGTGTGAGGCAGAAGTCACAACGTTGGGTCAGAGGTTATAATCAAACGGTAGGGTCAGAGGGCGAGTCAGAGCACAGGGTCAGAGGGTGGCATCAGGTGAAGTCAGGGGGTGGGATCAAAGAATTGGGTCAGAAGCTGAGGTCAGGGAGGTGTAGCCAGAGGATGACATATGGGGTCAGAAGCTGAGGTCAGGGAGGTTTAGCCTGAGGATGAGAGATGGGGTCAGAAGCTGAGGTCAGGGAGGTGTAGCCAGAGGATGACAGATTTGGGTCAGAAGCTGAGGTCAGGGAGGTGTAGCCTGAGGATGAGAGATGGGGTCAGAAGCTGAGGTCAGGGAGGTGTAGCCAGAGGATGAGAGATGGGGTCAGAAGCTGAGGTCAGGGAGGTGTAGCCAGAGGATGAGAGATGGGGTCAGAAGCTGAGGTCAGGGAGGTGTAGCCAGAGGATGGGAGATGGGGTCAGAAGCTGAGGTCAGGGAGGTGTAGCCAGAGGATGAGAGATGGGGTCAGAAGCTGAGGTCAGGGAGGTGTAGCCAGAGGATGGGAGATGGGGTCAGAAGCTGAGGTCAGGGAGGTGTAGCCAGAGGATGAGAGATGGGGTCAGAAGCTGAGGTCAGGGAGGTGTAGCCAGAGGATGAGAGATGGGATCAGAAGCTGAGGTCAGGGAGGTGTAGCCTGAGGATGACAGATGGGGTCAGAAGCTGAGGTCAGGGAGGTATAGCCAGAGGATGAGAGATGGGGTCAGAAGCTGAGGTCAGGGAGGTGTAGCCAGAGGATGAGAGATGGGGTCAGAAGCTGAGGTCAGGGAGGTGTAGCCAGAGGATGAGAGATGGGGTCAGAAGCTGAGGTCAGGGAGGTGTAGCCAGAGGATGAGAGATGGGATCAGAAGCTGAGGTCAGGGAGGTGTAGCCTGAGGATGAGAGATGGGGTCAGAAGCTGAGGTCAGGGAGGTATAGCCAGAGGATGAGAGATGGGGTCAGAAGCTGAGGTCAGGGAGGTGTAGCCAGAGGATGAGAGATGGGGTCAGAAGCTGAGGTCAGGGAGGTGTAGCCAGAGGATGAGAGATGGGGTCAGAAGCTGAGGTCAGGGAGGTGTAGCCAGAGGATAAGAGATGGGGTCAGAAGCTGAGGTCAGGGGGGCGGGGTCAGAAGCTGAGGTCAGGGGGGTGGGGTCAGAAGCTGAGGTCAGGGGGGTGTAGCCAGAGGATGAGAGATGGGGTCAGAAACTGAGGTTGGGGGGGGGGGGGGGTCAGCTGGGTGAGATCAGAAGGCGGGGTCTGGGGTGGGACTGGAGTCTGGGATGGTGGGATCAGAGTCGGGGAGGGGGTCAGAGAGTAAGGTCAGAAGGCAGGGTCAGAGGGTGAGGTCAGAGGATGGGTCAGAGGGTAGAGTCACAGCACAGGTTCTGAGCGTAGGATCTTCGGGTGGAGTAAGGAGGTGGGAGTGGGGGGGGCTGTGGGGCAGTGGCTGTGGGATGGTTTGAGGAGGGGGGGGGGGGTGGTCACCAGCACTAACAACCAACAGGACCAAGTATATGCTGCTGTCAGACCCCAGTAATCAAAGGACAAGCGCTGGAACAATTGGCAAGTGTGTGTATGGGAGGGAATAGAGGGAAAGAGGAGGAGGGAGCAGGTGGATAAGTCTGTGAGGGGGTGGGGGGGAGGGAAAGATGATCAGGGAGGTGGGGGAGGGGGATCTGAGAGCATCAACACACACACACACACACACACAAAATCAGCAAACCACCTCAAGATCCACCTGTTAAGAAAAACAGAAAGAAAGAACAAATAGCGTTTTTACATTTTTCTTTCACAATACATAAGATCAGCGACAAAGCAATGTCTAACACAAAAGCAACAAGCACAACAGCCGCAGTAACAGTAAAAATAATCATATCATAAACTAAAAGTAAGAAGAAGAGGAGGGAGAAGGGGAAGAAACACAATAATCATAATTCAAATTGTCTATAGCCTGGCTTTCCTCACAGGTCACATCAGAGCTAAGAGGGTGATAAGAATAATTGTAATGAAGCATGCTCTAGGCCAGTAGCAGCAAACTAGTCACAACATGCACTTACAGTGGAACACAGCCAGTCAGAACAGTAACATCAACATTTCAGGTCAGTCAGCTGTTAATCAACAGAATTTGATTCATTCGCTCTTAAGTCAGCATGCCTGTTACTCGTTAGACAGTTATTCTCTATCAATGGTGAAAAAAAAAAAAAAAAAGTTTCTTAAAGAACCGTTATTGGAGGGACACACACACACACACACACACACACACACACACACACATGCGCGCAGCGCTCGCACACACACACACACACAGCGCACGCGCGCTCGCACACACACACACACACACACATACACACAGGCACATACATACATGCGCATACACATGCAACATGTACAAAGGAACACACGCACTCACACATTAAGTCAACATTTATACATACAAACACACACACATATAAAAACACCTTCTTTTTCAAAGAAACAGATCCAGCAAGAATGGAGGGACAACAGGTGGATAAAGGCATGTCACCAGAAAGATAAATGGAGAGACACGCCAACAATGAAAAGGAAAGACAGAAAGACAGAAAAGGGATAAGCTGAAGAAGCAGATAAGGAGAGAGACACAGAGAGAGAGAGAGAAGAAAAAAAAAAGAGAAAGAGAAAGAAAAAGAGAGAAAGAAAGAGACAAAGACAGAGAAAACCATACAGACACTGAAGAAAGAGAGGTAGGAGGAAGGGGGGGGGGGGGGGGGCAGGGGTGGGGAGGGGGGGGGGAGACAGACAGGGCGGAAGATCAGTGATGTGATCAAAGGCAAAAGGGACTGACCAGGATCTGCTCCTTGTCGTGACCGTCCAGCATGGGAGAACAGCTGTTCCAGTACACCGACAGACTGTCCAGTTTGATCAACTGCAGACATCATGGTCACTGTCGTCGTCATTGTCATCACCATCATCATCATCATCATCATCATCGTCGTCCTCCTTGTCGTCGTCATCATCGTCATCGTCGTCGTCATCATCATCATCGTCATTATCATCATCATCTTCGTTGTCATCGTCTCATCATCACATTGTGGTCGTGTCATCGTCATCATTGTCATTATCATCATCATTGTCATCATCATCGTTGTCGTCATCGTCATCATCGTCGCATCATCATCGTCATCGTCATCATCATCGTCATCAGCAGCAGCAGCAGCAACATCATCACCATCACCATCATCACATCATCACAAAACAACGGAGAACTTTTCCAGTTCACCTTCTGCCAGTCCAGGTTGATCCAATGGAGACATTGGCAACATCATCATCACCCCATCCTGATTACTGCAACTATCACCATCATCATCATCATAACCATCACCACTACCATCATTATCACCACCACCACCACCATCATCATCCATGGAAAACAGCTCTCCCATTACACTGACAAGTCCAGCCTGATCAGCTAACTGAGACTTCAACATCATCTTCATCGACATCATTATGAACATCACTGTCATCATCATCAATATCAATGGAAAATTCTTCCTGTACACAGACACACAATTCAGCACATCCTCACCACTATCATCATCAACTGAGAACAGTTGTTCCAGTATATGAACAGTCCACTTGATCGACTGAAGATATCATCAATGCTGTCATCATCATCATCATCATCATCACTATCATCAATATTATCGACATTATTACTGCCATCATCATCAAAATCATCGCAATTCTTGTGACCATTATCATCACCACTATCATCATCATCAACCTTGTGATCACTATCTCCTTTGTCAATATCATCAACAGTCTCTTCATCCTTATCCTAATCATCACCATCATCATCGTTATCATCACCATCCGCATCGTTGCAGGGATATATAAATTAAGTCCCTGTTTGCTTTTTTAGTGGTTAAAACGCATGAGGACAAGCGAATTTCGAAACGCCACAGCCCCTCAGGTGACGCAAACACTTGCTGTCTGAACCCATCACTTTTCTTCAGGGTTTCTACAAAACTGAGTGCTTAAATTTCAGTCTGAAATACCTGTCCACTCCGTCCTTTTCACCTGCAGCGCAGAAAGCTGATAGGGTCAGGATCATCCAGTTATTTCAAGTCTTACGGAAGTCTCAAGTCAATGTTGTCCGCTCTACACTTGCTTGCCTGTCAGCTCAGCTGCCATGTCCTCGCCATGTTTTTTTCACTTTGCCACTGTAGCCTTCACTCCAATGTGATAATATGAAACCTTATCTAATACCCCAGACCTGTTTACCCCAATTCCTGTACCTGTAATATCTCAGACAAAAACCAGTAATTTGGGGGGAAAAAAAAGAAATGTAATTCTTCATAATCGCAATACTTTCGCAACTTTGAAGATTTCGAAGAGCCGGCCGTTGGCGCATTAGACCGCTTCGACGCCATCTTTGACAAGGTGAAAGACGCAAGGCACGCTCAGAAATGTCTTTTACTGCTTTTGACCGAAACGGTAGCAGACGAAACTTTGTGTGTAACAATTTCTTTCTTTGATTTTTCCCGTAATTGGGACGGGAGGGGGGGGGGGGGGGGGCGTAATTCCATAATTTCGATTTTTTTTCCCCTAAAAATTACAGCATAATTGTACGGGTAAACACGTCTGAATACCCTAGAAAATACCAAAAATTGAAAACAGTCAGCAAACGTGGGGAGATGGGAGGCCATTTCATGGAAAGCAATGGGCCAGAGTGGTGTCATCCTCATTGAAAAACCTGATACAAGTATCACTCTAAAAGCACAGCACTGCCATAATGAGGCTCCTTGGCCTGACCTTCCTGTTCAACATTCCGCTAAACTTTAACACCCTGATTTCCATTTGGATGCTTGCAAGCCAAAACAACAGAACAAAAGAAAAATTATGTGATGACATCTTTGAAATCTTGGGCGAGTGAAAACTTTGGCGGGTTAATGGAATCTTTTTTTTTTTAATTCGCCTGGTTGGGCCAGTGACGATTTTCAAACTTCTCCAGCCCTGTCGTTGTCATAACAATCATCAATGTCAATATCCAGAACAGTACCATCCTCATTATCATCATCATCATCTTCAACCTCTTCCTCCCCTACAGAGTACTGCTCTTCAGGACATTGACAAGACAGTCAACAGTTGCTAAGCAACCTGCACTGACCTTGTAGATCTGGGTCACAGCGTCCTTGATGACGCAGGTCTTCCAGTTCTCATCTGTGGTCTGAAACAGTCCACCATGCCACTTGTAACGACATTATGCATCAATTGCTTCAATTTAAAATTCTTTGTGCAATGTACAATGGTTCATGTTCCCCACAGATGACAAAATATAGCACAGTGAAATTGGTCAAATCTGGCTGACCAGAAGAAGGCTTACAAAAACCAGCCAATGGAACGCACTTCTGTCCCTTCATTGTAATGTGGTCACTACTGATAGAAAAGTAAAGCAAGGGGTTGGTATTACCTTTTCTTTTTTTTTTTTTTTCCCTTTTTTTTTGTTTTTGCTAATGAAAAAAATGCATTTACAAATGCATCTGCGTAGTGGTAACTACACACTGCCGCCTAACAGACTTCTTCGTTCTTAATCCAACCAGTGGCCACTTCTGTCAAAAAAATAGAGGCAACAGTCTCTCAGCCCTTAAATATGTGCTGTAGTTTAAACATCAGTGGGAAAACAGGCCAATCCCGCCCCCCCCCCTCCCCCCCCCCCCCATCCAAATGCATCTTCTGGGAAAACCAAAAAGGCCATTTGCTTTTTATTTAACTATACCCACTTCTTTTCTCTATAATGATAACAGTGTAGTCTTTCCGATAGAGTAGATCCCAGGCAGGTCAGAGGTCATCACGCTTTCCAAAAGCAAGATGGTGGAGGGAAGGCGATGTTCGCTGTGAAAGGTGATCAAACTTGCAGCAGATGAAGAATCTGTCATTGAACATGGGTACGTGACTATGGAAAGATTTATGGAAAAGTAATCTAATTCTTGCCTGTGTGTGTTTGCTGATGTACCGTTCAAACATTCGAATGTAAACACATACCTTTCACATTTTTTACTGTTTAAACATTTCAATGTAAACACATACCCTTCACATTTTTTGTTTCAAAATTTAACAACATAATGATTTTAAAATTGCAGACGTCAGCAAGTAAAATAAACAAAAAAAAATCTGTTTGGGTACGTTAAAAATAAACGAAGTCAAATCAGGTATGATTTATGCATGCTTTGGTCATATTGTGCAACTCTTGAATTTTACAAAAATAGCCACTACACGCTGCCGTGACATAACTTCAAGTCTATTTTTCGTACACTGCCATTGCGCTACTGGGCAGATGAACCTCATTCAATTTTTGTCACAGCTGGCAAAACACTTCTTTGCCATACATACCAGTCACATTTTTTAGTTCTTTCTATCACTCACAAGGGAAAAAAATAGTCCTTTGACATTTCAGAGAGTATTTTTAATAACTCCACCGAATAACACGGACACACGAATCGCAAGACAGCACATGATGTGTTTCAACCTCTAATAACTCCACCATACAACACGGACAAATGAATCACAAGACAGCACACGACATATTTCAACCTCTTAGGTCTTCTTCAGGCAAGATAAACAACACTCAGGACAACGAAAATAAAGAACGAGCAAGCACTTCTCTTTGTCAAATTCCGCACAAGATGAGCGTTGAATCTCTCTTTGAAAGGCATGATCACGTTCATGTACCAGATGAACTGGACAGCTTATTCTACCACTCCAAGAGCTTTCCACTGATGTCCTTTTACATAACTGATCATGTAGCAGATGAACTGGACAGCTTATTCTACCACTCCAACAGCTTTCCACTGATGTCCTTTTACATAACTGATCATGTAGCAGATGAACTGGACAGCTTATTCTACCACTCCAATAGCTTTCCACTGATGTCCTTTTACATAACTGATCATGTAGCATGATGAACTGGACAGCTTATTCTACCACTCTAACAGCTTTCCACTGATGTCCTTTTACATAACTGATCATGTAGCAGATGAACTGGACAGCTTATTCTACCACTCAACAGCTTTCCACTGATGTCCTTTTACATAACTGATCATGTAGCAGATGAACTGGACAGCTTATTCTACCACTCAACAGCTTTCCACTGATGTCCTTTTACATAACTGATCATGTAGCAGATGAACTGGACAGCTTATTCTACCACTCCAACAGCTTTCCACTGATGTCCTTTTACATAACTGATCATGGAGGCAAACCAAGTGCACCCCTCAAACCTCCTCCTCCCTTTCCCCCACCACCCACACACCCCTTACTTTTTTTTACCTCACCCTATTTCCCCTGCCCCCCCCCCCCCCCCCCCCCCCAATTCCCCTCTCCCTACCTGGAAGAGCAAGTCCTGCAGAGTGAGGCCGATGGAGAAGGGTCGCTTGGGGTTGGTGAAGCGGTCCTCGTAACGCACATGGATGTTGGAGACGCGAACCTGCAGGTTCTTGATGACCTGGGTGGCCAGCTTCTCCGCAAAACTGTCCTGCTTCTCCTCCTTTGGTTGGCCTGGGGGAGGGAGGATGGGGAAGGGGGTGGAAGAAAAGATGGGTTGGGGGGCGGGGGACCAGCGCCTTTATCAGTATCATCATCAGCATCATCCATGCCTTCCGTATGCAAGGCCAGATATATGTGTGCGTGTGTGTGTGTGTGTGTGTGTGTGTGTGTGTGTGTGTGTGTGTGTGTGTGTGAGTGTGTGTGTGAGTGTGTGTGCAATATACATCAAACCATCTTCAGGCAACTTACCAAAAGAGACACTGCACTGCTGCAGTCATTCTGCTGACCTTCTGCAGTACCTGTTCTGATCCAACATACACAGGACACCACTACCACACATCATACTGATGACTATCACCGCTCTGTCGTGGAACCATTATGAATAAGCGTTCCCCGTTCCCCTCTGAAGAGCGCCACAACATCCATCCAATGAGGGTACCCATGAAATCTTCTGACTGTGACAACACTGACACAAACTCATCACAGGCAGTTAAGAAGAAATTGAAAATGAAGTCACTGTGACTTCAAGGCATGAAGGGACATGCAACATGACTTGTTTTTTGTTTTTTTTTAAACCCATGACTTATGAGGAACTAGATGAAGATAATGCTACACAACTGAGCTCTGCTTTCTGACTGCGTGACAGGACGGTGGTCTTTGCTTCTTTTCAGAAACATTCCAGCTTCAGCAAGATGCAAGAGACACAGATGCCTGCAGACAGAACGTTTGAGCAGCATCCACTAGAGATGTGCCCATTACATGCATAACTATGGTTCCTGACTTCCCAACTGAACCCATGCACAAGGAACTCAGGATAGGACCCGGCCATGGCTGGAAAGACCCACAACTAAATGCCCCTCATGGGACTCGAACCCATGAACTCCCCGCCTGCAAGCCTACAGCACTGACCACACTGCCTCACAGTGGTCAGTATGAACTCCCAGCCTACAGCACTGACCACACTGCCTCACAGTGGTCAGGATGAACTCCCAGCCTACAGCACTGACCACACTGCCTCACAGTGGTCAGTATGAACTCCCAGCCTACACAGCACTGACCACACTGCTTCACAGTGGTCAGTATGAACTCCCTGCCTACACAGCACTGACCACACTGCCTCACAGTGGTCAGTATGAACTCCCAGCCTACAGCACTGACCACACTGCCTCACAGTGGTCAGTATGAACTCCCACCTACAAGCACTGACCACACTGCCTCACAGTGGTCAGTATGAACTCCCCCAGCCTGACACAGCACTGAACCACACTGCTCACAGTGGTCAGTATGAACTCCCGCCTACAGCACTGACCACACTGCCTCACAGTGGTCAGTATGAACTCCCATCCTGCACAGCACTGACCACACTGCCTCACAGTGGTCAGTATGAACTCCCCCCCTGCACAGCACTGACCACACTGCCTCACAGTGGTCAGTATGAACTCCCAGCCTACATAGGCACTGACCACACTGCCTCACAGTGGTCAGTATGAACTCCCAGCCTACACAGCACTGACCACACTGCCTCACAGTGGTCAGTATGAACTCCCAGCCTACACAGCACTGACCACACTGCCTCACAGTGGTCAGTATGAACTCCCCCTGCACAGCACTGACCACACTGCCTCACAGTGGTCAGTATGAACTCCCCCCCTGCACAGCACTGACCACACTGCCTCACAGTGGTCAGTATGAACTCCCAGCCTCACAGCACTGACCACACTGCCTCACAGTGGTCAGTATGAACTCCCAGCCTACAGCACTGACCACACTGCCTCACAGTGGTCAGTATGAACTCCCAGCCTACAGCACTGACCACACTGCCTCACAGTGGTCAGTATGAACTCCCAGCCTACAAGCACTGACCACACTGCCTCACAGTGGTCAGTATGAACTCCCAGCCTACAAGCACTGACCACACTGCCTCACAGTGGTCAGTATGAACTCCCCCCTGCACAGCACTGACCACACTGCCTCACAGTGGTCAGTATGAACTCCCAGCCTACACACTGACCACACTGCCTCACAGTGGTCAGTATGAACTCCCAGCCTACAGCACTGACCACACTGCCTCACAGTGGTCAGTATGAACTCCCAGCCTGCACAGCACTGACCACACTGCCTCACAGTGGTCAGTATGAACTCCCAGCCTACAACACTGACCACACTGCCTCACAGTGGTCAGTATGAACTCCCCCCCTGCACAGCACTGACCACACTGCCTCACAGTGGTCAGTATGAACTCCCCCCCTGCACAGCACTGACCACACTGCCTCACAGGGTCAGTATGAACTCCCAGCCTACAACACTGACCACACTGCCTCACAGTGGTCAGTATGAACTCCCAGCCTACACACTGACCACACTGCCTCACAGTGGTCAGTATGAACTCCCCCTCACAGCACTGACCACACTGCCTCACAGTGGTCAGTATGAACTCCCCCCCCTCTGCACAGCACTGACCACACTGCCTCACAGTGGTCAGTATGAACTCCCCGCCTCACAGCACTGACCACACTGCCTCACAGTGGTCAGTATGAACTCCCTGACACACTGACACACATGCCTCAGTGGTCATAGAACTCCGCACACACTGACCCACTGCCTCACAGCGTCGTAAGAACTACCCGCCTACACACACTGACCAACTGCCTCAGAGTGTCAGTAGAACTCCCAGCCCACAGCACTGACCACACTGCCTCCCAGTGGTCAGTATGAACTCCCAGCCTACAGCACTGACCAACTGCTCACAGTGTCAGTATGAATTCCCAGCCTACACAGCACTGACCACACTGCCTCCCAGTGGCCAGTGATAATGTGGTAAACATAACATGCTGAGCTGGATATTGGGCAGAGCAGCAATGTAAATCTAGCATCGTGCCACGAGTCAAAAACCAGCAAGTTTCACTTCGACGCTTTCCGTGGGGTGAATTTCTGAAAAGGCAGAACCTGGTTTTAATTCCACCGTGGACTTACCACCCAAAGATCTGCCCAAGGGAGAGGTTTACTTCAAACCTACTTGGTGTCGTTTACACCGTTTCTCTCTCTCATATATATCTATCTGTATCACAATGCTTTTGAAAAGACCCGAAAATCAAGGTGACTTAATGATAACAATCACCTGGACCAAAGTATGTGCAGTTTCCTTAAAAACGACGTCAGTCATTCATGTTCTGACCCAACTTCTACTCTACGGCTGTGTATTTTTCTGCCTTAAAGCTGTGTGGCTGAACGCTGACATCAGCGTCAAACTTTCATCACAGTCACCCCATCGCTCTCTTTCATGTGTCTCCCTCCCAACAGGCCTCAGTGGTAAAAAGAACTCTGTCCTTTCCACACTGCCATCAGTCCCATAGGATACAGAGGTCTGACAGATCATAGACAGCTGTGGCCCACTTCACCGTCCATAGGGAGTGTGGGGCCACACACATCATAGACAGCTGTGGCCCACTTCACCGTCCATAGGGAGTGTGGGGCCACACACATCATAGACAGCTGTGGCCCACTTCACCGTCTATAGGGAGTGTGGGGCCACACACATCATAGACGTCTGTCGCCCACTTCACCGTCCATAGGGAGTGTGGGGCCACACACATCATAGACAGCTGTGGCCCACTTCACCGTCCATAGGGAGTGTGGGGCCACACACATCATAGACGTCTGTCGCCCACTTCACCGTCTATAGGGAGTGTGGGGCACACACATCATAGACAGCTGTGGCCCACTTCACCGTCCATAGGGAGTGTGGGGCCACACACATCATAGACAGCTGTGGCCCACTTCACCGTCCATAGGGAGTGTGGGGCCACACACATCATAGACAGCTGTGGCCCACTTCACCGTCCATAGGGAGTGGTGGGGCTACACAGAGCCAGCACACAGGCCATGGCTTGCTACATGACAAACTGCAGTATTGATACCCAGTGTTGTTTCACATCATTGGTTTCTATACAACTTATCACTCTCTGACATGCACATACACACACACCAACACGCACACGTGCGTGCGTGCGTGCGTGCGTGCTTGTGTGCGTGTGTGTGTGCACATGTGTAGCTGACTGTACCTTTCTGGGCTTCCAGTTTCTTGGCCTCTTCAATCTGGGCCAGTTTCTTCTGTTTGGCATCCTGCTTGGCTTTCTCCTCCTTCTCTGCATTGTACTTGATTCCTGCACACACACACACCACACACACACACACACACACACACACACACACACACACACACACACACACACCACACACACACACCACACACACACACACGCACCACACACACCACACACACACAATCAAACACACACCCCACCCACACACCACACACATACACATCCCACACACATCCCACACACACACACGTACGTACGTTTGCGCACACGCACACACACACACACACACACAATCACACACACACACACACACACACACACACACACACACACACACACACACACAATCACACACACACACACACACACACACACACACACACCAATACATTACAAGACATGACTGGCTTACTCCCCGTTCTCTGGACAGAATTTTATTCCTTTCCACACAACCACACACACACACACACACACACACCCCACACACACACACACACAATACAGGAAACATTACTGGCTTTCTTCTCCTTCCTCACTTCTACCCAATTCCTACACACTCACACCAAGAACACATACAGCAGAAGACATGGCTGATCTCCACCTCTTTCTCCACACTGCAGATCTGCACACAAGCTCGAACTGAAAACGAAATAACTGTTTACCTGAACTGGAATACGATTTATGATAACAACAACCCGAGGAACAAAACAGCCAAATATGAAAGGCATCATATAAACATGAATTGAGCAAAAACCTTTTCAAAAGAACAATCAAGTAAACTTTCCTAATTCGATCACCTGCCTCGATCGCTGGCAGGAAAACACCCTTTCCGCTGCACGTTTGCACCATCACTGGCAGGAAAACACCCTTTCTGCTGCATGTTTGCCACCATCACTGGCAGGAAAACATCCTTCCCGCTGCACGTTTGCCACCATCACTGGCAGGAAAACACCCTTTCCGCTGCACGTTTGCCACCATCACTGGCAGGAAAACACCCTTTCTGCTGCATGTTTGCCACCATCACTGGCAGGAAAACATCCTTTCTGCTGCATGTTTGCCACCATCACTGGCAGGAAAACACCCTTTCTGCTGCATGTTTGCCACCATCACTGGCAGGAAAACATCCTTTCTGCTGCATGTTTGCCACCATCACTGGCAGGAAACACCCTTTCTGCTGCATGTTTGCCACCATCACTGGCAGGAAAACACCCTTTCTGCTGCATGTTTGCCACCATCACTGGCAGGAAAACACCCTTTCTGCTGCATGTTTGCCACCATCACTGGCAGGAAAACACCCTTTCTGCTGCATGTTTGCCACCATCACTGGCAGGAAAACACCCTTTCCGCTGCACGTTTGCCACCATCACTGGCAGGAAAACACCCTTTCCGCTGCACGTTTGCCACCATCACTGGCAGGAAAACACCCTTTCCGCTGCACGTTTGCCAGCTTTGTCTACTAAGTCTGCCCCCGTATGTTTGCCATATTTTCCTGGTATGTTTGCCAAGTTTGTCCAGGATGTTTGCCAAGTTTGCCCCCGTATGTCTGCCAAGCTTGGTGAGATTGCTGCCAAGTTTTGACCAATACGTTAACCACATTTGTCTGCCATGTTTTCCCCCCAAGTTTGCCTGGTATGTTTGTCAAGCGTCACCAGGTATTCTGCCAATTTGCCTGTCCAGTACAGGCAAGTGTATGCTGCCATGACAGACTGTACATGCCCCCCCCCCCCCCCCTCACCCCCACCTCTTAAAGGATACAGTGGAAGGGGAAGGTCCCGACGGCAGATCAAAGGTGTGGACAGACAACACAGAATGCTGGTAACAAAAACACCTCTTGGCTGTGAGCGCATGACGGAGATCAGAGAGATATCGCTATCTCTGTTCCCTACCCCGGGCCACGTTTACAACACCTGTAGGACCCCGATGTTGCAGGGAAAATACTGTGTCGCGTCTGTTTCATTTTGGGTGAGTTGATTCCTGTTTGCATGACAGGTCACTTTCTTCACTAGTGTAGGCTATATCATATCCATTTCCTATTTCTCTTGTCGATTCCTGTTTACACAACTCTGTGTGTATTTGTGTGTGTGTGTGTGTGGTGTGTGTGTGTGTGTGTGTGTGTGTGTGTGTGTGTGTGTGTGTGTGTGTTTTGTGTGTGTGTGTGTTGTGTGTGTTGTGTGTGTGTGTGTGTGTGTGTGTGTGTGTTGAATCCATTTCTTATTGTCTCTCCCGTTCCCAAAAACATTACACATCACAATATTAACAACCATATAGACTATGTTGCATCTCTTTTTCAATGTATATGTTGATTCCTGTTCAACACAGCACTACAGGATCCTCTATGTACATCTACATATACCTCTATCACCTATTGTCACTGTTGATTCCTGTTCACACAGCACTACAGGATCCTCTATGTACTTCTACATATACCTCTATCACCTGTATGTACTACAGGATACTCTATGTACTACAGGATACTCTATGCACATCTATATAAGCTATGTCACCTCTATCACCTACTGTCATTGTTGATTCCTGTAGCACTATAGGATACTCTATGTTCATCTACATAGGCTATGTCACCTCTATCACCTATTGTCACTGTCCATTCCTGTTCTCAAAACACTGTAAGGAACCACATCAACATCTACTCAGACTGCATCACATCTGTTTCACATGGAATGTGTTGATTCCTGTCCACAAAACACCACATCAACATCTACTCAGACTGCATCACATCTGTTTCACATGGAATGTGTTGATTCCTGTCCACAAAACACCACATCAACATCTACTCAACTGCACCATCTTTTCACTGCATGTTTGATCCTGTCAGCAAAACACCATATCTCCGCTGCATCAGTTTCCACCATCATCTGCAAAAACACCACTCTTCCAGCTGCATATGTTTGCACCATCGACTGGTGCGAAAACACCAACTTCTACTCGACTGCATCACATCTGTTTCCATGACATTGTGACTCAAAACTGCCCTCCGATTTTGCCATAATTTTCCTGGATGTGCCAATTTGTCACAAAGATTCCCAAATTCCACACCGTATTCTGCACAGCATGTGAGATTGCTGCCAATTACCAATACTTAACCAACTTGCTCCATTGTTTCCCCAGATTGCTGATGTTCTGTCAACGACACCAGATATTCTGCCACAATTTGCTGTCATACAGGCAAGTGCTATGCTGCCATGACAGACTGACATCACCCCCCACCTCCATCCCCACCTTAAAGGATACATGGAATGGGAATGTCCCGACGCAAGTCAAAGTGTGGACAGACAACACAGAATGCTGGTAACAAAAACACCCTCTTGCTGTAGACGCATGACGAGATCAGAGAGATATCGCTATCTCTGTTCCCTCCCCCGGCCACGTTTACAACACTGTAGGACCCCGATACTTGCAGGGAAATACTGTGTCGCTCTGTTTCATTTGGGTGAGTTGATTCCTGTTCATGACAGGTCGCTTACTCTACTCGTGTAGGCTATATCATATCCATTTCCTATGTTCTTGTCGATTCCTGTTACACAACTCTTTTGTGTATTTGTTGTATGGATGTGTGTGTTTGTTGTGTGTGTAGTGTGTATGTGTTGTACTGAATGTGCTGATTTTTGTTGTGTGTGTGTTGTGTGTGTGTTGTTGTGTTGTAGTGTGTTGTGTATGTGTGTGTTGATTGTGTTGAATCCATTTCTTATTGCTCTCCTCTGTTTCCCCATAAACATTACACTTCACAATATTAACAACACATATAACTACGTTGCATCCTTTTTCAATGTATATGTTGATTCCTGTTCACACACACCAGATCCTCTATGTACATCTACATATCACCTCTATCACCTATTGTCACGTTGATTCCTGTTCACACAGCCCCACAGTCCCTATGTACTCACATATACTCATCACCTGTATGTACTACAGGATACTCTATTACCTACAGAACTCTATCACATCTATATAAGCTATGTCACCTCTATCACCTCTGTCATATGTTGATTCCTGTACACTATAGAACCATTTCATCTACATAGGCTATGTCACCTCTATCACCTATTGTCCTGTCCATTCCTGTTCTCAAAACACTGTAAGACCACATCAACATCTACTCAGACTGCATCACATCTGTTTCACATGGAATGTGTTGATTCCTGTTCACAAAACACCACATCAACATCTACCAGACTGCATCACATCTGTTTCACATGGAATGTGTGATTCCTGTTCACAAAACACCACATCAACATCTACCAGACTGCATCACATCTGTTTCACATGGAATGTGTTGATTCCTGTCCACGAAAACACCACATCAACATCTACTCAGACTGCATCACATCTGTTTCACATGGAATGTGTGATTCCTGTCCACAAAACACCACATCAACATCTACTCAGACTGCATCACATCTGTTTCACATGGAATGTGTGATTCCTGTTCACGAAAACAACCACATCAACATCTACTCAGACTGCATCACATCTGTTTCCCATGGAATGTGTGATTCCTGTTCACGAAAACACCACATCAACATCTACTCAGACTGCATCACATCTGTTTCACATGGAATGTGTTGATCCCTGTTCACAAAACCCCAGACCAACATCTACCAACTGCATCACATCTGTTTCACATGGAATGTGCTGATTCCTGTTCACAAAACAAACCACATCAACATCTACTCAGACTGCATCACATCTGTTTCCCATGGAATGTGCTGATTCCTGTTCACGAAACACTGTAAGGAACCACATCACCTTTGATACGGATCACATCTGTTTCCCATGGAATGTGCTGATTCCTGTTCACGAAACACTGTAAGGAACCACATCACCTTTGATACGGATCACATCTGTTTCCCATGGAATGTGCTGATTCCTGTTCACGAAACACTGTAAGGAACCACATCACCTTTGATACGGATCACAAGGCAGTATCCATATTTACCTCGGTGTACTCTTCTGCAGTGAAGTACGGAAAAGCAACTCTCTCAAAGAACTATATCCACAGGTACACGCAAGCTACACAAAGTTCCTTTTCCATGTTTCAAGCAGAAGGATATACAGGGGTTAACGTGGCTATTGCCGGCTATGCCACACCTGTTTCATATTGTCTGTTGATTCCTCTTCATAACACTTTATGGCACCTAAATCTACACACACCACACATACACCTGTTTTGTATTGTTTGCATGTGTTGTCTGTTACAGTATAATGTACAACGGCAATGTCACATTTGTTTCATTGTTGTCTTGTCTTGTTTGTTTCATTCAGTAACACTATCGTCAAGTGGATCGTGTACACAGGCAATGTCACATCTGTTTTCAGGGGTGTGTGTGTGTGTGTGTTGTGTGTGTGTGTGTATGTGTGTGTATGTGTGTGCACATGTATGTGCATGTGTGTGTGTGTGTGTGTGTGTATGTGTGTGTGTGTGTGTGTTTACATGTATATGTGTGTGTAAACAGTCCTGTATCAGCAATGTCACATCTCTTTCATACTGTGTGTGTGTGTGTGCATGTGCGTGCATGCGTGCGCATGGGGGGGGGGGGGGGGGCGTGGTGTGCGTGTGTGCGTGCGTGCGTGCATGCATGTGTGCGTGTGTGTGTATGTGAGTGTGTGTGAGTGTGAGTGTGAGTGTGTGTGTGTGTGTGTGTGTGTGTGTTTGTGAGTATGTGTGTGTGTGTGTGTGTGTGTGTGTGTGTGAGTGTGTGAGTGTGTGTGAGTGTGTGTGTGCATGCGTCCACGTGCATGCTTGTGTGCAGCACTGACCCACGTTGGGGATGGCCAGGGCATAGATCCCATCGATCTCCGCCACCACCGCCTCCTTGTACAGGTTCTTCCATGGGATCTTCAACACCAGTTTGCCTGCACACATCACCATCATCAACATCATCATCATCAACATTACCATCATCATTATCATCATCAACATTACCATCATCAATATCATCAGCAGCAGCAGCATTACCATCATCAACATTATCATCATCAACATTATCATCATCAACATTACCATCATCAACATTATCATCATCAACATTACCATCATCAACATCACATATCCCATCAACCTCCACCACCACCACCTCCTCCTGTAGTTATTCCATTGAACCTTCATACCTGTTTGCTCACATACATCATCACACTGCTATTTTCATCGTCATCATCATCACATGTCCCATCAGTCTCCGACACTGCTGCCTCTTTCAACTGGTTTTTCCACCAGATCTTCAACACCAGTCTGTCCACACACATCATCATCATCACCATCATCATCACCATGACCATCGTCATCATATACTCCATCAATCTCGGGCACCACCACCTCTTTGTTCGAGTTCTTACACAGGATTTTCGAGGTCAGTTTGCCTGCACACATCTGCATCGTCATCATGACCATCATCATCACACGCACACCCATCAACCTCGATCACCATCACCTCCTTCAACATGACAGCATGCACGCGACTTCATCATCATCACCGCCTTCCATCACATGCCCCAATCAACCTTGATCACCTTCACCTCCTTCAACATGACAGCATGCACGCGACCTCATCATCATCACCGCCTTTCTAATCACCACCGTTGCAGTCATCATCACTTTTGTTACTGTGGTCATCATCATCTCACTTTCTGAAATCATCGATCTTTTGTACACACACCCAGACGTGGATTTTTGTGTGCATGAAGATATGAATGAGTCTTGTGTACATACCAGGTAAAAGTGTCCATACAAACGAGGGAGTGGTGTCCATTTAGGTTTCATTATGGACTCTTTAAACGTGTATTCACTTTATCATGCTCCGCTGTGCTATGGTACTTCGTGCTGTCTGCGGCACTGTATTGTATTACACTGTATTGTAATGGACTGTATTTTATTGTGTTTCACATGGTATCATTTTGTACTGTATCACATTGTGTGGCGCTGTACTGTACTGTACTCCATCATGCTGTACACTATGTTGCCAAACTGCATCACACTGTCTTGCTCTCCTAATTTACACAGTGTTGCCCTACATACTGCACTACACTGCATCACATATGGTGTGCTGTGTGGCATCACGTCAAGCTGAGACGTGCCGTGCTATGCTGTGTTTTCTTTTTTTTTTTCTTTCCATTAGATTGAAAGACAACAGACGTAGCCATGTTTACATAAAGCGCACATCTGCCTATGACAAGCCACTCACCAGACCTTGATCATCACCACAGCGATATACACACCATCCCGCACCAACAGACCCAATCATCACAATCAGCCACGCCTGTGTATCACAGCTACCACCACAGACGTCAAGCATGATATTTTCCTACAGACGAGAGGGAGGGAAGGAAAGAAAAAAAAAAAGGTAAAATCTGGCAAAACAGGTGCTGGTGCCCAAAATGACATGTTGCAGGTCAGCGATGGCCAAGGGAAAGGGTACAGGTAGGGACAGTAACAGTAACTTATGAATGATACCTGCGTTTTTCTATCCCTGCCCCAACTTCCTGTCTGTTTCCACTCTGCCCATCATAATGCATCTGCCAAGTGGGGTTTTTTTTTTTTCACCTATGTTTAAAAAATTTTGAAAAGTTATTTACAAGGCACTCCCCCCATCTTTTTGCTGCCAATCTTCATTTTATGCAGTGGATTCTACAGAATCTCCGAATAAGTGCCCCCACCCACCCCCCCCCCCCCCCCCTTTATTTGTGACAGCTGACAGCACAGCTGTCCTTGAATCTATGGATTCCTGTC
>CM065743.1:16138031-16140531 GCA_033310375.1 Conus canariensis
AACTTCAAACCCAGATCCCATTTGTGACTGCAGTGCACGATATCTTTGGCACAGACATTAATTTAAATCCCATTCTGCTTTTCAGAGAAGAGTAAGCTGCCGTGTGTCAGAGGGGTGGATGAGATAAAAATGAAATAAATGCACTGTGTCGTCCTGTTCAGACACCATCCGTACAGACTGAATGTGGCTACCTGAATGGTCGGATTAAAAACTAGTCATATACGCAAAAATCTCACCAACAGCAAACCTTCAAGTTCAAACTAAAGAACACAGAGAGAAAGATGACTAAACTTATGCAGCAAACTGTACGTCTGAAAGGCATCGATTCTGGCACACACAGACATTTCCATGCTGCCATACAGTACCAGCTTACACATTTACACACATCCTTTATCATCATCACCTTTCCCCCTAACACCTCCCCGCCCCCCCCCCCCCCCCCACCCCCACCTAGGTCATAGGTGATAGGGGAAGAGGTTGGACAGATGGCGGAGACAGAAACTGAGAATTCCGCACTTTTCAGTTGTGTCTGGCAGCAAAATGGACGCTGTTGAGATGTTCCATCACAGCAGAATTTAACCCACCACCGGCCCGGCGCTTTCTGCTGTGGTGTATGCCAGCCTATCCAGGCCCTTGCCGCAGGATTTCTGGTCGGAAGGATTGTCCTGTTTCTGCTTTCCTTTCCTTACAAACTCGCTGGCTTAGTCATGATGCATCACAGCAACCTTGTGATTTCAGTGAAACGCTAATTAGAAGTCCTCTTTCCACTTCATGACAACTTCGTAACCTTCAGATTTGTAAAGTTCTACTGAAACCAATGTTGCTGCCTCCCGACTCCCAGTTCCTGGTGTTGGTACATCTTCGCAGCATCAGGCTTCTCATCCTACCTGCCATCTACTTATTCATTCACCCCGCCCCTCCATCCCCACCCACCCAGCCCAGCCTCTCTCTCTCTCTCTCTCTCTCTCTCTCTCTCTAAACAGATGGTTCTAGTGGTTTCCTGTCATGCTCATCTTTTAATCCCTGTAAAATCCGGAGAATCTTCCATTTTCAGAATTATGGGGGGGGGGAGGGTGGGGGGGGGGGGGGGGGGGGGGGGGGGGGGGGGGGGGGAAGGGAGAGGGGGCAAAGGAGCCAAGAGAGTGACTGGAGCAGGGAAGGGGGGGGGGGAGAAG
The DNA here is from genome assembly GCA_033310375.1 of Conus canariensis. Lineage (NCBI taxonomy): Eukaryota > Metazoa > Mollusca > Gastropoda > Neogastropoda > Conidae > Conus > Conus canariensis. The sequence continues at coordinate 16,139,207 of CM065743.1, forward strand.
AGAGAGGGGGGATCACATCATCTTGTTTGTAGTTCTCTTCTGGTTACAAGTGCTCTGAATCCACTATTTGCTCTCTCTCTCTCTCTCTCTCTCTCTCTCTCTCTCTCTCTCTCTCTCTCTTTCTCCCCCCCCCCCCTCCTCTCTCTCTTTTTTCCCCCTCTCTCTCCCTCAATCTCTTCATCTTCATATCATCTGTTCTGTCCCTCTTAGTCCTAGTGTTACCCTCCCCCCCCCCCCACCCCCACCCCCACCCCACCCTAACACCCAAGTGCATCATTACAGCAACACCTTTGACTAACTGGTCAGCCACTGTGGAGAGCTAAAACAGACCAGCAGACAGTCACAGCTGTGTTGTTGTTGTTGTTTGTTACTGTTTGTTGTCGTACCCTGGCTAAAAGACTCCAGGGATCATCCAAACAGCGAAGCACTTGAACACTAGGGTACAAATGCATCAGCTGGGGATGAGAACATTACGTGTGTGACCGTTTTTGATTACCCTGCCACATGGGCAGCCACACTCCGACTTCGGGGGATTTTGGAGACTGATATGTTATGCTAGGAGCTTGTCACAACTGAAGACAATCGCTGTATAACTATGCAGAGCATAACAACATTCTGATGTAGCCTTGGTGTTCTAGCCTAGGTCAATTGGCCTGACACAGCCTTAAGCCAAGGCCAAGTCACAGCTGTCAAGACCAACAGTCTAGCTGCTGCTTTCGTTCTGCGACAATAGTCTGACAAAAATGACCATAATGAAGGGGGAAAAAAAAGTATATACATATATATAAATGTGTGTGTGTGTGTGTGTGTGTGTGTGTGTGTGTGTGTGTGTGTGTGTGTGTGTGTGTGTAACAGTGAAACTGTGATGGATTTTGATGCCCATGTCAACAGGGTGGACAATACCAACTGTACAGATTGAACTTCACAATGCCTGGCTTCCCATGGGAGCAGTCTTCTGAAGACGTGTCTGGAACGTGAAACTCAAGTCTCTGCCAACCAAGGAGAAGCAAGTGAATCTATGTCTGTCTCCTTTAACCCTTTCCCTTCCAGCCTGCCCTAAATGCTTTGTTCGCCCTGTGACAGTCTGCCTGCCAGCTGTATACTGTAATGCTGGGCTGCCTGGGCACAGTCACTGGAGTACTTCACAAATCAGCTGTATCCAAACAAACCAAACATCAATTTTTTTCCTTTCTTTTGTATCTAATCTGCTAGGAAATACCACGTCTACACCACCATTATGTTTTGAAAAATACATTTCACGCTCAAGAATTGGCTCTCTGCTCCACTGACACTGAAAAATATCTGAGAAAACACGGGAAAAAAAT
>CM065743.1:16150531-16160531 GCA_033310375.1 Conus canariensis
GCTGCTGCCACCAACCACAGTCACTGCACTGCTGCATATTGTCATGCACAATGATGCCGTGATCCAGCAACATGATTCAAATCAACACTGATGACTGATGCAGAACAGTTGGTGACAGAATCACCGTCATATATATATATATAGGATGCATTTGTATTCTCTCCATCAGTTCTTAGATCAGATACTGAAACAGTGGAAACTATGTCTGCCTTTGGTGTTTCTTTACATTAGCAATTTGTCGACAAAACAAACAGTATCTGTATACATATAAGCCTTGTAATGTTTAATATTCTGAATGATTATGTGCACAATGCCTCTAGAAATTAATAATTCATTAGACTGATTGACCTTTGTTTTCAATTTTATGACTGCAACTGAATAAACCACTCAAACTTAATCCTTCAAAGCTATATGGCAAAATGTTGCTCTTTTTCACATGAAAAATAAATTTGTGCTCAGAACAGTTTGCCAACTAACAAGGCCACTTCAAAAACACTTCATGTTTTGAAAAGGTTACAGGGGTTATGACTGAACAAAGTTTTGTTCATAAACATATCATGACTACCGGAAATTTGCCAGGGACCTGTTTTTGAATGGATTTAATGCATTTTTTAAGGCGTTTTTTTTTTTCCTTTACATCATGAGTCCACATTGTTTTTACAGTAAGAGTCTACTTTTTAAACAACAGACAAAACAAAAAACAAACAAAATAAAAAGTAAGAAAGTTGCAGGGAAAACAAACTAACCTGATATCTTGGAGACAAATTCTCATCATCTTATAAATGCTCCAAGGTTAACATTGTATCTATGCCAAGATCAAAACCTGAACAGAGCCAGTGACTCAAAAGGACCCGTAAGGGAAAGAAAAACAAAGATGCCAGTGCGTAAACCACAGAATGGAAAACACCCAGGTAGGGAAAGGGGACAGAGGGGAATGAGTGTGTGTGTGTGTGTGTGTGGTGTGTGTGTGTGTGTGGTGTTGTGTGTGTGTGTGGTGTGTGTGTGTGTGTGTGTGGTGTGTGTGTGTGTGTGTGTGTGTGTGTGTGTGTGTGTGTGTGTGTGTGTGTGTGTGTGTGTGTGTGTGTGTGTGTTGTGTGTGTGTGTGTGTGTTGTGTGTGTGTGTGTGTGTGTGTGTGTGTGTGTGTGTGTGTGTGTGTGCGTGTGTGTCTCTGTGTGTGTCTGTGCGTGCGTGTGTCTGTGCTGTGTGTGTGTGTGTGTGTGTGTGTGTGTGTGTGTGTGTGTGTGTTGCGTGTGTGTGTGTGTGTGTGCGTGTGCGTGTGTGTGCGTGTGTGTGTTGTGTGTGTCTGTGTGTGTGTGTGTGTGTGTGTGTGTGTTATGTGCATGTGCGTGTGTGTGTGGTGTGTGTGTGTTGTGTGTGTGTGTGTGTGTGTGTGTGTGTGTGTGTGTGTGTGTGTGTGTGTGTGTTGTGTGAGTGTGTGTGTGTGTCTGTGTGTGTTTTGTGTGTGTGTGTGCGTGCGTGCATGCTTGCGTGCGTGCATGCGTGCGTGCGTGCGTGCGTGTGTGTGTGTTATATGTGTGTGTGTGCATGTGTGTGCGTGTGTGTGTGTGTGTGTGTGTGTGTGTGTGTCTGTGTGTGTGTCTGTGTGTGTGTGTGTATGTGTGTGTGTTATATATATATATATGTGTGTGTGTGTGTGTGTGTGTGTGCGTGCGTGTGTGTGTGCGTGAAAGGGTCAGACCAGGCAGCCTATGAATCATACACCATTACTTTAAAGGGATGAATCATAAACCGTTAAGCGGCACGTGCCCAAGCACGGCAGCTCCTGATCAGATCTGCATGGGTACTGGCTGGCCCACGGGGTGGATCACCAGCTGAGCACTGCGGCAACACCTGGCGCCCAGAGAAGAGAGAGAGAGAGAAGAGAGAGGGGCAAGACCACTGATGCATGACACTACATAGGGAGTCAGTGTCACAGGCCTCAGTGGGGAAAGGAGGGGGTGGATGAAGAAGGATTATGGGCATGGAAATCAGCTCCCAAAGCAAAACAAAAACAAAAAACAGTCAACTGTGGGGGCTTCCATGATCGTAGCACTGGCACATCCTTCAAGAGAGTGTGTGGCCCTCCAGGGGCTACAAGCAAGTCCCACGACCGGAGCCCACCCCTCCACATGAGAAGCTGCACGGGGTCTGAATCCTCGGGAGGAGGATCGTCCGTTTCATCTGAAGGATCGGTCTTCACGGGGTCGTGGCTTTCATGAATGGAGAAGGAGATGAAGATGAACAACCTTCCACCAAAGAACAAGTCCTGTTCCCGAGGCAGTCAGCTGAGAGGATTTACACCATAGGTTAGTTCTATTTCCTAGCAGTTAGCAGTCAGCTGAGAGGATTTACACCATAGGTTAGTTCTATTTCTTAGCAGTTAGCAGTCAGCTGAGAGGATTTACACCACAGGTTAGTTCTATCTCCTAGCAGTTAGCAGTCAGATGAGAGGATTTACACCATAGGTTAGTTCTATCTCCTAGCAGTTAGCAGTCAGCTGAGAGGATTTACACCATAGGTTAGTTCTATTTCTTAGCAGTTAGCAGTCAGCTGAGAGGATTTACACCATAGGTTAGTTCTATTTCCTAGCAGTTAGCAGTCACTGAGAGGATTTACACCATAGGTTAGTTCTATTTCCTAGCAGTTAGCAGTCACTGAGAGGATTTACACATAGATTAGTTCTATCTCCTAGCAGTTAGCAGAGCGGGCCTACATCGAGGAACAGTCCTGTTTCCTGGCAGGCAGTGTAGAGGGTTTACACTCCTTTGGGCAGCTTACAATCTTCAGGTTCCTGGCAGTCAGTGTAGAGGGCTTACACTCCTTTGGGCAGCTTACAATCTTCAGGTTCCTGGCAGGCAGTGCAGAGGGCTTACACTCCTTTGGGCAGCTTACAATCTTCAGGTTCCTGGCAGTCAGTGTAGAGGTTTACACTCCTTTGGGCAGCTTACAATCTTCAGGTTCCTGGCAGGCAGTGTAGAGGGCTTACACTCCTTTGGGCAGCTTACAATCTTCAGGTTCCTGGCAGTCAGCTGAGTGGGCCCACACCAAAGAACAGTCCTGTTTCCTGGCAGTCAGTTCAGTAGGCTTACATCAAGTCCTGGCAGTCAGCTGAATGGGCTTACATCAAGTCCTGGCAGTCAGCTGAATGGAATTACATCAAGTCCTGGCAGTCAGCTGAATGGGCTTACATCAAGCCCTGGCAGTCAGCTGAATGGGATTACATCAAGTCCTGGCAGTCAGCTGAATGGGCTTACATCAAGCCCTGGCAGTCAGCTGAATGGGCTTACATCAAGCCCTGGCAGTAGCCGGCGTCACCTGAATGGGCTTACATCAAGCCCTGGCAGTCAGCTGAATGGGCTTACATCAAGCCCTGGCAGTCAGCTGAATGGGCTTACATCAAGCCCTGGCAGTCAAGCCCTGGCAGTCAGCTGAATGGGCTTACATCAAGCCCTGGCAGTCAGCTGAATGGGCTTACATCAAGCCCTGGCAGTCAGCTGAATGGGCTTACATCAAGCCCTGGCAGTCAGCTGAATGGGCTTACATCAAGCCCTGGCAGTCAGCTGAATGGGCTTGCACCCTGAAGGGACAGTCAGGCTGTTCTGCGACAGTCAAGTGAGTGGGCTTACAACAGGGAACAGTCCTGTTTTCACGCCGACAGCTGAGTGGCACTGAGCAACGATTAATCCTGTTTTCTGGCAGTCAGCTGAGGGACTTGCACCAAAGAACAGTCCTGTTTCCTGGAAGTCCGCTGCGAGCTCCTAGCAAAGTACAGTTTTCTTTTTCCCCTGGTGGTCAGCTACCTGGGCTCACACCACCACCAGACACCCCTGGCACATTCTCCCTCACTTGAGGGGAACTTGCACCACACCCATTCCTGTTTCCTGGCAGCCATCTGAGTGGGCTTAAACACCCAGACACTAGACAGCTTCCCAGCAGCTTACACCCACACACAGTACAGCTTCCCAGCAGCTGACACCCACACACAGTACAGCTTCCCAGCAGCTGACACCCACACACAGTACAGCTTCCCAGCAGCTGACACCCACACACAGTACAGCTTCCCAGCAGCTGACACCCACACACAATACAGCTTCCCAGCTCTATCAGCCGGTTGGGCTTACATCAAGGTACAGTACCGTTTCCTTGCAGTCGGCTGACTCAGCTTGCACCAAGAAAAACTCCAATTGCTGAGTGGGTTTGCACTCCCAGATCTAGAAACAGCCCTGTTTCCTGGCCCAGCAAGCTGAAAGGGCTTGCACCAAGACACAGTCCACCGTAACTGGGGGCAGTCTTGTTTCAAGTTCTGATGAGCTTGATGAGCCAGCACAGCGCTGACAGTCACAAGCACAGCGCTGACAGTCACAGTCATGGGCACATGACTGCATCAGGATGACCCACCGGGGCTTCCCCCTTCCTCACCCTATCATTGTCCCTTTTCAACGGATGTCCTCTCTGTGTCTGTTTGTCTGCTCTGTCTGTCTGTTGGTTTGTCTGTCTGTCTGTCTGTCTCTCTCTCTCTCTCTCGCTCTCTCTCTCTCTCTCTCTCCCTCTCTCTCTTTCAGTCTTTCTTTGTTAGCAAAATAATACTGATTTTTTTTTTTTTTTTTTTTTTTTTTTAACAGCAGTACTGCAGATGTTTGAAAAATACTGCTCCTGCCCCCAGGACAGATAGCAACATTCACCACATGCCCAACACCAGCGATTGCCCGTCCCAGGCAGTCAGCCTGCCATTTCTGTTCTACCAAAGCCTTTACTATGGACCAAATGGCCAACAAAGACTGAATCAAATTCACTGTTCAAGGGTACAACCACAAGTGATGACGTCTCCCAGCTAGAAATGCCATCAGATGGCGGCCATAGTGAAGATACACAGTTCACCATTCTGTGACATCAACGTGCACCCACACAGGCCAAGCTGGTCATTCAGTAGCAAAGTTAAAACAGCCAAGCATTCAGAGAACGCTTAGGTTCAACATCCATGATTCAGAACAAAATTCTCTGGATCAAGGCCACAGTCCTAAATTAGTGCTGAATCATTGAATGAATGACTCTGCTTGTTCCGTTTTCACTGAAGGTGGGAAGTCTTATGAATGCTTTTACCTCTTTTTGTCATCTATTGTGCTGGGTGGGGGGGGGGGGGGGGGGGGGGGGGGGGGGGGGTTCTGTGATCTTTGGAAAAAAAAAAAACAAAACTAGATAGACTAAAACTAGTAAAAGAAAGAATTACTGGAGCCACTGAGCACATGAAATGAAACAACGAAGAAGAATTTCAATCACATCCAGGGGCAGATTTGAGGGGTGGTTCTAGAGAGTCAAGACCTGCCCTGCCCTCCTGACCCCCAACCCCCCCCCCCCCACCACCCACACACCCACCTCCCCCACCCCCACCCCCATCCCACGCCCTCCCATTCTCCTCCAAAAAATTATAGATGATGCTTTTTTTTTTTTTTTTGGGGGGATAAAAAAAAGAAAGGAAAATGGGTTTACACATGAATTAACACCTTTTTTTTTTGTATGCCAGGAGAGGCCTCCACAAGTTTAGCATTACACCTCACACATATTTACAATTTCTTCAGCACCTGCGATGGGGGTGAAGCCCCTGAGATCACCTGACCATGACGCTGTTCCTGGACCCCAACAGGACCTAGACAGACCTTGCTTCCAGGTCTCAGTCTGATAGCACCTCCCCTCCCCTCCCTCCTCCATCTCCATTAGCAGTTGATCTGGCCCTGACGACTTCTGGGGAGAAAAAATTAATGTCAACAGCCCTCTATAATCATGAAAAAAGTTGAAAAAGAAAGAAAACACACCACCATTCAGGAAAGTTTCTGCACATGTGTGTGTGCCTGCGTGCGTGTGTGTGTGTGTGTGTGTGTGTGTGTGCGTGCACGCGCATGTATGTGTGTGATTGTGTGTGTGTGTTTTGACAATCACCAAATTTCAAGCACTTAATAAGATAGAAGAGCAATTTGTTTGTCAAGTTCCAGGATAACTGGTTTGGTTTACTCTGTCAACAGTAGCTAAGCAATCCTTAAATCTTCCCTTCTGTTCATAGCTGCTCAAGTCTGCCTTGACAGCAAAAACCAGAGGAGTATATATGGCGGAATCTGACACTTGGACCTATTATTAGAAATACTTTTCATCATACATGAAATAATTTGACCTGTATAAAAACATTTCTGATTAGAAAAAAAAAAAGTGCGTAAAACTAAAACACAATAAGATCTTTTCTTGATTCATCACTTGGATGTCATGTTCTGCATGTTATAAGCACAAAATACGGGCCATACAAACAGCAAATGACACTGATCCACATTAACTGTTTGCTCTGTAGTAAGAGCTGTGTAAACACTTCACTGCAGTTTTTGAGTGGCATGGGCATACATCATACATGTGTTAAATATGTGAATGTGTGTGTGTGTGGTGTGTGTGTGTGTGTGTGTGTGTGTGTGTGTGTGTGTGTGTGTGTGTGTTGTGTGTTGTGTGTGTGTGTGTGTGTGTGTGTGTGTGTGTGTGTACATGTACGTGTGCATGTGCATGTGCATGTGTGTGTGTGTGTGTGTGTGTGTGAGTGTGTGTGTGCGTGTGTGTGTGAGTGCGTGTGCGTGCTGTGCGTGTGCGTGTGCATGTGTGTGTGTGTGTGCGCACGCGTGCGAGTGTGCAAGCCAAAGTGCATGTATGTGTGTGTGCATGTGTACGCGTGCATCAGCATGGTATGTTCTGTTTGCCAGTGTATTTTCAATGACACATTGCCATCTCAAATGATTACCAAAGAAAACAAGGGGAACAAAAAAAAACACTGGTCTTGCTAGAAGATTGTACAAATCACTATCATGATGCCAGAGGCTGAAAGACAATTTGTATGAGAAAACCTCACATGTTGCCAACGCATTCGTCAGACAGACAGCTGACAAATTTAACTCTAATGTTTGTCTCACGACCTTTACTTCAACAGGCATTTTCTGATCACAGAATAGATGCAAAACAGTATTTCCATTTCATCCATAAACATTTAATACTCCCACAGTCCCAGAAATCGCCATTTAGCTGCACTTGATCATGCATAAACTGTACAGTCAATATTCTTGTACAACCACTGAAGCAAACGGAATCAAAACATCGACATGGACAAAATAATGTTTGCACAATTGCCAAGATAGACTGCACCATCAAGATAGCGGGCGTCCCTGAACACGGTGCGTGTAATATCATGCGCTTGTTCCCCATTCTCTCTCTCTCTCTCTCTCTCTCTCTCTCTCTCTCTCACACACACACACCACACACACACACACACACACACACACACACGCACACATTGTTTCGCATTCCCCACTTTATTATTGGTTATCCTTTAAGCCACAGTCCTTTACCAGCAACGTAAGTTACGTTTCTCATCATTTTGATGTATCATTTGTTTTCAAATGCCGTTTTACAGCTTACTGTTAAGTTTTACTATTGTTTTAAAATGAAGTTAAGAAAATATTCCCTAACACCATTAACAAGCACACACACACACACACACACACACACACACACACACACACACACACACACATCTTCACCCATGCATTCATACAGTCACTTTCTCCCTCCCACGTCTAATATCACTAGTCTTAGTGAAAAGACTTTAAACTGAAGAACACACACACACACACACACACACACACACACACACACACACACACACACACACAACACACACACACACACACACACACACACACACACACACACACACACACACACACACACACACACACACACACACACACACACACATACAAACACACACAACACACACACACACACACACACACACACACACACACACCACACGAAACACACACACAACACACACACACACACACACACACACACACACACACACAGAACTTTCTTGACAGCCAGCAGCCAGACTTTATCATGACAAAGAGAAGGTGTACAGGGAGATGGACTCAATCAACCTTCCCTCCCCACCCCTTCCTTGGAACACAATCAGTTATGGGCCAATGACTCAGAGCTGTGGGAGCCCAGAAGATAGCTCAGTGACAGGGTTCTCGCTCCACAGTGACCAACTACACCCCCACTTTACTAAACTCAAGCATCAGCAATTTCTAAACAATCTGGTTTTCCCCCCTGGCCCTCCCCCACCCACACACACATTCACGGCATTCCCCATGTCCAGCACACTGTGGGCGGTTCACTTTCACTGCCTCCTTTGGCTCAGTTAAGTTCTAGGTTGACCTGCTAAATCTGTCATCCACCACCCTCACCCTATCCATCTTCTCCTTCCCCCCTCCCCTCCTCACCAGCACTCCTTCCCTCATTCACCTTCATCCTGCCCCCCCCCCCCCCCCACTCCTTCCCCTTTGACCTCTCCACCCCACGGCACCCACACACACCCACACACTGACAGATACATCTCCACCCCACGGCACCCACACACACCCACACACTGACAGGTACATCCTATTCACCTCAGCCCCTTCCCTCTCTCCTCCCCCCCCCCCCCCCCCCCCCCTCTTTTCCCATACACCCACACTGACAGGCAGACACTGAGACAGACAAACACAACATACACATAATACAGATATAATATATATACACACATTGCGACACATGCATGCACGCATGCACACAAGCATGCACACCCACATCCGCATGTATATATGCACACATGCACTCACACCACACACACACACACACACACACACACACACACACACACATACAAATATGCATAAATGCACAAGTGGTCACACTGAACCTGGAGCATGGTTTAAAAAGAGAAAAATAAACAAGATGCAAAACATATAATTTATAAAGTACTCCCAGTTTATCTTGAATATGACGTCACAATCAAACATGCATCATAGTGTATTTCATCACTTCGGCTTAGGACGAAAAGAAGCTTTGACGTCTTTTATGCTTGCGTTATCATTTTCTTGATATCCCATAAAGAAGAAAAACCATTTTGGGTCGTTATAGCCATTAGTAACCGCTATTCTGGTGAAATAAAACATCGGGCATCATCCGTGACCCATAATGAACATACCTACAAATTTTCAGAAAGATCGGCCCAGAAGTTTTGTCTGGAGCGAGTGGAACACATTTTGACCACGGGCAGACAGACAGCCAGCATTTCTTCGTTCCCATTGTAAAGTACTCCCAGTTCTTATAGAACTATTACAGTACAAAAAAAGGAAGAAAGTGGACAGAGTTACACCTTACATCCGATCTCATCAATTAGCAAATATTCTGAAAACAGAAAATTCCCCAATTTCACGGCTGGAAGGTAACATTGACAGAAAATCACCAAACCATTTGGCATGTGCGTTGATGATGGATATATATATATATATATTTGTATTCACAGAGACACAGACAGAGAGAGAGGGGGGAGAGGTGGAGGAGGGGGGGGATGGGGGGGCACAGTAACAGGGTCATGTGCAAAGTGCATTGAAGTGCCAAGGTAGAAGTCAACGAAAGCTACATCTAGGCAGGCAACCACCAGTCTGATGAATATGTTGTGAAATGTACAGTCTGCTATACAGAGGATACTGCATAACCACCGAGTCCCGAGTCGGTGAGAGTCCCGAGTCGGTGAGATTCCCGTGAGATTCCGTCCCCTCAGTATGTCATGAGCAAGTCTGCCGCTTTACATTACAGCACAAGAAAAGCAGAAACACGTCACGATCCTTCCACCCAAAAATGACACAATTTCGTGCTTGACGTTCTTCTCAATCATGTCAGGCCTACCTGTTCTAGCCTGTGTTCATGTTGTTCACACTATCGCTGGCTACCCAGTCACCAACAACAGAGCTCTGCAGACAGCTCCGGGGGGGGGGGGCAGTGACGGGCCAAAATCGACTATGCCACAATTTCTCTGTTGTGTCTATTTTATTGCCTGATAGCTCTCAAAACAACTCCAGGGAACCCCGGATTTAGTGAATGTACCCTACAAACATAAAATCACAGGCCATAAGTAGCACAGTGTAT
>CM065743.1:16163031-16168031 GCA_033310375.1 Conus canariensis
TGTGAATCGTCTTTTTTTTCATTCTTCTTGAGTGTTTACCTTTTTCACTTCTTTACCTAACTTTTGAGAGGAGTCTTCAACAGGTTACTGATTCAGACTTGACAAGTTCCAGCGTATATGGCTAGACTAGAGATGCACAGCATACTGTAGCCCCCGACCACTATTAAAAACTGACCAAGTGTATACGTCCTAGGTGATTAGTTATTGTGCCCAAAGTCTCTGGTCTTATTAATCAACAACATGCAACAGAGCAGGTCAGGTGTGCGCACTAGATCAAATTCCCCAAGGCCAAAATCGATCTGTCGAGACTCCACTCAGGCCTTGTGCGTTCACTTACGTTTACCCATTCAATGGAACACATTCATTAGTTTCAGTGTTCTCAGTAAGTGCAAGACAACTGAGCATGCCACATGATGCTAGTTTGCTACGAATAACTACCAGAAACTTCTTCGGGCAGATTCGCAGAACCTGTGATCTGTAAGCGAAAAGTTGTATCGATCCGTCGGCTTCACGCTTTGGGTTGTTGTTTTTTTTTAAACCCCTGCTCCCCACTTCAGTCCGTGTCTTTTCTTCTCGTCCCGTGATCTGATCGAGGTGGTTGAAAACCCGACTCTGAGAAGAATGGGGGCAAGAGGGGAGGGCAGGAGTAGACTGTAGCCCCGGCACAACAAATCATACCATCCAAAACCCGAGAGGGTCTGAAATTCAAGAAACGCAATCCGATATCAAATTTTACACGAACTTCTACTAACCCCGTTGCCAGACTGAACTAGGCTTGCGATACCAAGCGTGCTTCAAATCCTTCGGTTTCTATATCTACATGCCACCCCACCTCCCACAAAAAAAAAGAGGAAGGGGGTGAGCGGTAGAAAAGAACCAAGTTGGCTATCTGGATGGCAGAAGGCGGGGCAATGCACATGATACATCTGTTGCACTGCAACCACTGCAGTGTTGAATGTACGAGGTTATGTTAACCGCTTGCTGCAAATGTGCGTTGTGTATATTTGGCAGCAGACAACGACGCTAGTAGAATGATTATCAACTCACCGCCCCAAATGCCGATTTTCAGTTGGGAAGTATCCAAGTTCTCCACAAAGTCGCCCAAGTAGCGGTTGATAAGCTCAACCACCAGCGACTCGAACACCATTGTGCACCAAACGGAGTTGCCGCACTTTTGCACACACGAATGACAAGAGCCTCACTCTTTCAGCCTTTGAAGCGGTGTCCGCTCTACGGTGAGCGTACCGGCGCGTCTGCCATCGTGTTTTCGTCAATATGCTAATTAGGCAGAAGCGATGTCGCGAACGCAGACAGTCGGCCTCAAATTATTCTTCGTTATGTTTGTCGATTGTTCCTTGTGAATATTTGGCCGCTATCTAAAAATGTATAATGCATTTTTAGGTTGTTGCATTATTTTTGCAAGTGCGCCAAAATCAAACAGAAAATGGGCACAGCTGTCCGTGAACTATTTTAAGAACAGGTCTCATGACCTGACCTCCTCGAAAAGACTTGCCCCTCTGAGAAATGTTGTTACCTCGGATTTACAGTACTTCTTCTTCCTTTGTACAGGTATCAGGTATGGGCCCTAAGCCTCGCGGCTTATTATGGTCTCCCTCACTTGCTTCCAGTCGTTGGCAAATGTGGTCTATTTTGTGCACCAATGTGTGCTTGAAAAAAATTTGTCTATTTTGCCTTTGAAATCATCCAAGCTGGTACTCAGGACTATATCATCACTAAGCCTATTCCAGTCTTGAAAGACTCTTCTAGAGAAATGATACTTTCTACAATCTTTTATTCCATTTATTTTTTTTTAACTTAAAGGTGTGTCCACGTGTCCTGTTACCTTTATTAAAGGTCACTAATTCGTTTATGTCAATGTTGTCCTTTCCCTTGATAAGTCTGTACATCTGAATCAGGTCCCCTCTTCTTCGTCGGTAGCTTAGTGAAAACAAATTCAAATGTCTCAGTCTGTCTTCATATGTTAAGTCCTTTATGTATGACACTAGTCTTGTCGCTCTTCTCTGTACTGCCTCTAGGGTTGTTATATGTTTCTTTAACCATGGTGCCCAGATTATTTGTGCATATTCCAGTATTGGTCTGACCAATGTTGCATATAATGTTCTAAACATATCCTCATCCATATATGAAAAAGATCTTCTTATTAGTCCAATCATCATGTTTGCTTTTTGGGCAATGTTTTGTATATGGGTATCAAACTTTAAGTCCGAATTGAATGTCACACCGATGTCCTTTTCAGCATCAGTCTCTGTCACATCAACCAAGTCACCTTTATTATCTCTCATATTATATATCACTTTTGGGTTTTTACTTCCCATATGTAATACCTTACATTTTTGTACATTAAAACTCATTTGCCACTTTTTTGACCATTCCACAGCTTTTCCAAGATCCTCTTGTAGTTCAATACCTGGTTTACCAAATATCTTTGTGTCATCGGCAAAAATTTTACAGTAACTTTTAATACTGTCCGGCAGATCATTTATAAAAATGATAAACAGCAACGGACCTAAGATACTACCTTGAGGTATGCCGCTCCTCACCTTTGCCCAGTCCGAGTATGCCCCCTCAACCCTTACCCTTTGTTGTCTATCTGCCAACATCATTTTGCTGATGGTTTTGTCGTATTTTGTCGTAGAGTTCGAGAACACGAAAGTCGAAGGGAGGTCGATTTTCTTTCTTTCTTTTCTTTTCTTTTCCTTTTCTTTTCTTTTTTTTTTCTCCTCATATTGTTTCTAACATCCAATCTTTCTTGTATAGACAGAGGAGATCCAACTCGGATATGTTTTTGTTTTTTGTTTTTTTTTTTAAGTGGCCTAGGAAAGAAGAAAAAGAAACGCCCGAAGGTGCAGCAGGATTGCTCCCAGCTGGTTGGTTCGGCCGGCAGTTGTGGACAGCACTTCGCTGGGTCCCACTCGCACCTTCATATGTTTCTTTTTCTTTCTAGAACAAAACTCTAGGTAGCAGCGTACTACAATAGTACATTCTCCAGACAAAGTGTAGCCTGATTTGTACGTTGAGAAGTCTGTCGTGACTATGGAGTTGTGGTATCCCATCATATCATGTCACCGACGGTCCCTCTCCCTACCCCTCACCTTCCCTCCCCTGGACTTCCTAATTCAAGTATTTTCCATCTTTCTTCGTGATTTAAGTGACTGAATCAAAAAAATATTGCGAGTGCTGATAAAGGTTTTAGAAATCCAAAACAGAAGCGTTTTAAAAACTAAATTCCAGCAGAGGCGTATATTAGAAATGATCAAATGTCGGGACTGAAATGCATACCGTACAAAAAACAAAAAAAAGAGAGAGACGCTAAAGAAGGGTGCCTTCCTTTGAACAATGAGTTGCGTGCCTGAAAGAAGGCCACAGGCACCCTTCCGTCCACTATGTATCAACCCCTTCTTTCGCCTCCCTCCTCCCCCTACCTTTTACCTTCCATGCCCCAAACCATCTGCCTCCCTACCTGCTTTTCCTCGCTGCCTCCCCCATTTGGGATCAGCTGTCCCAATCAGTAATTCAGAAACTAGTAAGGTAACTCTTGTCCCCATGATGAAACAAATACACGCCCGTACCTCTAAACGAATGTTGATTGCGACACCAAATTACCAAGCAGAAATGACAAAACAGAGCACAGACAAGGAGACATCCCCCAAAGAGATTGTTCCCAGTTTGCCCACATACCCTGTAGCTGACACATCTATACATAAACAACAACAGGAGAAACGAACAAACACAGATCAATATACAGTCAAGACTGGCACAGCCTCTTCTACCTTGAATACAGTCAAACAAGTACATTGACGAACAGTAAGAAATACTTCTTCCTCGTTCGCTTCCCGTTAGATGAGCAGCCCGGTGTCCTCGACGAGGGCTGCCGTCCACCGCAGCTCCTCCAGGGTGCCGTACAACTTGGCTTCCACTGCTGTTGGTGTTGGGTGCTTCTTTCTGGATGCTGCATGCGTCATACAGTCTTGAAGGATGTGGTCGGTTGTCACTGGTCCCTCACCACAAGGGCACATACTGATAACCTCGGTTTGACTGGTATGAAAGCAGATCTTAAATGAGGTAGGGAACAGTAAACGGTGAATAACAAACTCCCAACTAATCAGGGTATGGTATAAATAGTAGATCATTCTATAGGCAAATTGTCTCTCTTGTTATGACAAGCCATCATATTGCTTGTAACTCAGCTAAGCTTTAGGCTTGGAGCATGCTACCAATTTTGTCAAAACCATGTACACATTGACTCAAATCACAAATCAAGTCGTTGACTTTGCATAAACGTTCCTTTATGATACAGAGAGCTATGCATACTGTATTTTACGTCTTTTTTTCCAGTCAGAATTTTGGAGGTGTTTGTATTCTGCCCATTTTTGTACTCCCAGTTCTTATAGAACAGGGAGTACTTTAGAATGGGAACAAAGAAATGCTGTCTGTGTGTGTGTCCGTGGTCAAAATGTGTTCCACTCGCTCCAGACAAAACTACTGGGCCGATCTTTCTGAAAATTTGTAGGTATGTTCATTATGGGCCACGGATGATGCCCGATGTTTTAGTTTACCGCTATAGCCGTTACTAACGGCTGTAACGGCCTATAACGGTTTTTCTTCTTTATGGAATATCTCAGAAAGTACTTGGCCAATTTATAAGCGGTTTGGGTGATCTTGTGACAAATCGGAGCCTCT
Source organism: Conus canariensis (assembly GCA_033310375.1). Classification (NCBI taxonomy): domain Eukaryota; kingdom Metazoa; phylum Mollusca; class Gastropoda; order Neogastropoda; family Conidae; genus Conus; species Conus canariensis. Next base: position 16,167,733 of record CM065743.1, read on the forward strand.
GTCATATGTAAGTGATGTAATGCTGAAAATGGATTAAACAACCGTTAAAAACCGTTATTCTGCCGTTATTTCTTATATATAGGTGGATTTTAATGAAATTTGGTATATAGAAAGGTTATCACACACAAAATGGCACTTCTATATAGTGTTTCTAAATTTGACCGTTAAAAACCGTTATTCTTGACATATTGTCCGATTTGGATGAAATTTGATATGTACACAGGCTTTAGCCCAGTGAGGACTAAAATACCGGTTTCAAAAGTGTATATCGGTTATATAACCATCAACCCGTTATTTTA
>CM065743.1:16173031-16175531 GCA_033310375.1 Conus canariensis
TACCTTTTGACAGCTTTGATTGATACAAACAGTGGACTGTAAACATGATCAATTTGCGCTATTGAACTGCTGTATGTCTTAAGTACTTCGCCTTTTGACAGCTTCATACAGAATGTAAACAGTACACCGTTTGTCACTGCCAGATGATGTCAACGGAATGAGTGAACAAACACGGTCTTTTAGTGTGTGTGTGTGTGTGTGTGTGTGTGTGTGTGTGTGTGTAGTTGTGTGTGTGTGTGTGTGTGTGTGTGTGTATGTGTATAAGGCCAGTCGACGCAAGTGCAGTTGTGTCAATGGTAAGCTGTTACTGCCTGCGGGTGAGGCTGGTAAGTATAGGACGTAAATGTCACCATTCAAAGGTTTCGGGATTACCACATCTGACTACCAGCTGTAGTCGCCCCCCCCCCCCCCCCCCCCACTCACACACACACACACACACACACACACACACACACACACACATGTGCCCACTCACTGTGGCACTGGCACACAACACCCATGCAAGTAAGTCAGAGAAAGCGCAGGATGAAGGAGGAGGGTAGAGGATGCCTGCTGAACAATTCTAAGTCCTCGACATTGATGAAAACCTTTTTTTTTTTCTTTTTTGTACTCCCAGTTCTTATAGAACAGCGAGTACTTTATCACGTAATAATAATAATGAGGACAATTTCTACAGCGCCCATCCTAACAACGTGGGCTACAGGGCGCTTTACAAGTTTTAACAATTCAACATCTAAAAAAAAATTAAGCAGAAACACACACACACACACACGCACACACACACACACACACACACACACACACACACACACAGCGCGCGCACACACACACACACACAAATTCTGCGTTCACGAGTCATAAAACACACACACACACACACACACACACACACACACACACACACACACACAATGCATGCATGCATGCATGCACGCACACAGCACACTTGCGCGCGCGCACACACACTCACACACACACACACACACACACACACACACACACACACTGGAACATAATGTTGCATACATAAACACACTATATGACCGGTGAACAGCTCATTTGTACACGAGCAAAGTGTGCAAGTGACATGTAGTAATTTAGTAATATTTCAGGTGGTATCCTGCAACTGGCGTTTGAACAGATACGTTTTAAGTGCAGACTTGAAAGTCGGGAAGGATGGGGCATGACGTAGATGGAAAGGAGTGAATTCCAGAGTATTGCCGCAGAAAATGAGAATGCTCTAGAACCGTGCTGCTTTCGGTTATATGAGGGAATTCGAAAAATTCGGTCATCAGAGGAAGAACGGAGGGGACGTGTAGGAAAATATATTTCGAAGCGATCAGAGAGATAGGCAGGCGCTTCACCTGTGATAACCTTATAACATAGACACGCCGACTTATACTGAATTCTGTGCTCGATTTTGAGCCAGTGTCATTTCTTCAAGAGATCCGAAGTATGGTGCTTTAGGCACCTTGAAGATAAGGCGTGAGGCTGAATTTTGAAAACGTTGTAGTGGCTGGAGTAAGGCTGCGGGTACACCAAGGAGAAGAGCGTTACAATAGTCTAGTCTTGACAGAATGCAGGAAGACGCCAGTGTCTTCGTGGCCTGTTCTGTAAGGAAAGGTCTGATAGAGCTGATGCGACGGAGTTCGCGAAAGGATGCTTGGCAGATTTTGGCTATGTGGTGTTTCAGGGTGAGGTCAGAGTCTAGATAGAAGCCAAGGTCACGAACAAACGGCATAAATGAGATGTCAGTGGAGCCTATATTGACGGATGAAGACGGGGCTTGTGAGGCTTCTGTTTTATCATCATTTGATTTCAGCTTATTAGTAGACATCCACTCTTCGATATCACAGACAAAAGCCTTGAAGATTTTTGACAAGATTGTCATAGTTGTCTAGCATGTCAGAATGTTCAAGCTGAGTATCATAGGCGAACATTTCATGATGAACAGAATGGCTGTTAATGATCTCAGTCAGGGGCGTTGTGTACATTATTAAAAGGACTGGATCCAGCACAGACCCCTGGGGAACGCCAAAGTTTGATGACATTTTAGAAGAGCGTTTCTCGTTAATAAGGACAAACTGCTGTCAGTTTGACGGATACGATCTACACCAATTTAGTGCAATGTCACATATGCCAAAGTTTGAGCTCAGACGTGAAAGGAGTATTTCGTGATCAATTGTGTCGATAGAAACTTTATAATGGGAACGAAGAAATGCTGTCTGTCAGTCTGTCTGTCTGTCCGTGGTCAAAATGTGTTCCACTCGCTCCAGGCAAAACTTCTGGGCCGATCGTTCTGAAAATTCGTAGGTATGTTCATTATGAGTCACGGATGATGGCCGGTGTTTTATTTTACCAGAATCAGGCATGAAAGTGACGAGCAGTAAAAAAGGCTGAAAAATGGGCAGGGGTCTGGGGGCCGCTGTAGGCCCCCAGTGGGGCCCAGGGGCAACGGCCCGGCGGGGGTCAGGGGGCAGAGCCCCCTGAAGCTGAAGCT
>CM065743.1:16180531-16238031 GCA_033310375.1 Conus canariensis
CATATGACTGGACCGCTACCGCTGTCATTCATACCGCATGGACTCACAGCACCACCAAACCCTCACTCCTACTTCCACCACTCCCTTTCTCCCCCCCCCCCCCACCTCCCCCCCTCCCCGCACTCATACCCACCCTCCCCAGGGTCAGTCACGCATGCGGCACATGCTGAAGGAAATCCACTTTTCTGCATTCCTTCAGTGTTGTCCAGGAGTACAAGCCGTGTTTGCATGGTCGGCTATGAGCGTGTGCAGGTGCACGTCGGTGTCCATTTGCGGCGTTCATGCCTCGTTGACTGTGGCTATCGTTTGAGCGTCAGCTGTCTTAACCACATTCTGTGAAAAGACAACCCAAATAGTCTTCATTCTACTGCTTTAGAACTCTATAGTCTCTCTCGAGTCTACTGTTTTAGTACTCTGTTCTCATAGCGAACGCAGGTGATGAGTCTTCTTTCCAAGCTGTGGGAATGAGCTGTTACTGCGAGACGCTGAGCATCAAATATTGATCGTATCACCAATCAACAAGCGCGTCAAGCCATCATGCAGCACGTGACACTCGATGCCGATCTGCTGACAACAGTTAAAGAACAGAAAACTAGGTTGGCATGGCCGCGCAACAAGGGCGCATGGCTGTCCTTAAACAACATGGAGCTGTTGAGGGAGGGAGGGGGAGGGGGAGATAACAGCAAGGCAGATAAGCAAACAAACAAGGCAGATAAACAAACAAATACCCATGAACTGACAACATTGCGGAATAAACATGGAAACCTTTTGCAGATGCTATGACCTTAGCACACAATCGACAAGAGTTGGAGGAACCTGGTGAACAGTTCTTCACTGTGATGCCCCCGATGGTTATTCACAAAGTCAAAGAAGAAGAAGATCAAGAAGAAGAAGATGATGATGAAGAAGAAGATGATAATATAGAAAGTCTGACAGACTGGATTGTCTATCCAGTATTTCAAGTTTCTACATGGGTGAGATCTCTAGTCTTATTGTACCGGTCTGGCAGTGGCCAATACTGGCACCCTATCACAGCAGTGTCGGGGTAACAGTTCCAATGTCAACAGACTGTGGTGAGTTGAGTGACGACGGTCAGGAAGGAGACAGTCTCCCTCTGTCTCACACTGTACCACAGTAGGGTCCCATAGAGTGCTATACCGGTGTTTTGATGCAACATGAGCACCATACTGGAACACATACACAGACCGAGGTCAAAATAATATCGAACACGTACGTGGACACCATCACTGTGGAAGGTCAAAGTTCAAACAACAAAAATACGCAATAGTGTCATATAACCAAATTGAAGCAGGCAGGTACAGGTGGAATCAACCCAACATACAAACGCACCGACATATCAGACTCCACGCTTCCTGTTCTTCATCCTATGTGCGCGAGCAGAACACAACACAACCACAGCACAGCTGCGGCTGACACATACACATATTATTTGCATGACGTAACCACACACGCGATAAAAAAAAAAAATCTCTGTCCAGACTCCGCTTTGCACACACTCGGTCACATCTGCATATCAGCTAAATTCTTTTCAGTATAATCTGTAATGGGTTCTCCTGTCGTGTCCGACGGATCAGTAGGCAGGCAGGTCATCTGCTGATGTGGGTCCTCATGTGGGAATAAAGACCAATTCCTGAGGCACAAAGTCGTCCACAGACGCTGCATGGACTGGAGTCTTGCAAGGATGGGCCCCATTTTCTCTGATTCCTCTTTTCCTGGATGGCGGCTGCTCTGTTGCGCTGGAATGTTCGTGTGTCCTGGGTACACCGTTGCTTCCACTGTGTATAATACATACGTCTTTTACAAATACTTGACAAAATCACCACATAAGGAGGAGGCCATAAGATGATCTGTCAAAATATACATTGATCACCTGAAAAATCGGTTTAGTAATGAAACATCCCATCCAGACAAGATTGCTATGAGGTATTGAGCATACATCACTCGTTTAAGTGGGATACTCACAGCCCGATCTGAGGCAGAGGCTGTCCTGTATTGTCACGATGTTGACCCGTGACTTTAAGGCTCTCAGACAGAACAGAAGGAAAAATGAATACTGCTGTCCATAACTCCCCTGATGCACCTATTCCAGGTTCCGAAATCCACCGACAGAGGCTGCTTGGTCAGGTTTCAGTTTGACCCAAGATGTAAGGTAGAGGGGACAGGACTGGATAGAGGTGGAAGTATGGACAGAGGTAGAGGGCTGGATAGAGGTGGAGGTATGGACAAAGTTAGAGGGCTGGATAGAGGAGGAGGTATGGACAGAGGTAGAGGCTGGATAGAGGTGGAGATATGGATAGAGGTAGAGGCTGGATAGAGGGGGAGGTATGGACAGATTTAGAGGCTGGATAGAGGTGGAGATATGGACAGAGTAGAGGCTGGATAGAGGTGGAGGTATGGACAGAGTAGAGGCTGGATAGAGGTGGAGGTATGGACAGAGGTAGAGGCTGGATAGAGGGGGAGGTATGGACAGAGGTAGAGGCTGGATAGAGGTGGAGGTATGGATAGTTAGAGGCTGGATAAGGTGGAGATATGGACAGAGTTAGAGGCTGGATAGAGGGGAGGTATGGACAGAGTTAGAGGCTGGATAGAGGTGGAGGTATGGACAGAGGTAGAGGCTGGATAGAGGTGGAGGTATGGACAGAGGTAGAGGGCTGGATAGAGGTGGAGGTATGGACAGAGGTAGAGGATGGATAGAGGTGGAGGTATGGACAAAGTTAGAGGGCTGGATAGAGGTGGAGGTATGGACAAAGGTAGAGGGCTGGATAGAGGTGGAGGTATGGACAGAGGTAGAGGCTGGATAGAGGGGAGGTATGGACAGAGGTAGAGGCTGGATAGAGGTGGAGTATGGACAGAGTTAGAGGCTGAATAGAGGGGGAGGTATGGACAGAGTTAGAGGCTGGATAGAGGTGGAGGTATGGACAAAGTTAGAGGGCTGGATAGAGGAGGAGGTATGGACAGAGGTAGAGGCTGGATAGAGGTGGAGATATGGACAGGGTTAGAGGCTGGATAGAGGTGGAGATATGGACAGGGTTAGAGGCTGGATAGAGGTGGAGATATGGACAGAGGTAGAGGCTGGGTAGAGGTGGAGGTATGGACAGAGTAGAGGGCTGGATAGAGGTGGAGGTATGGACAGTTAGAGGCTGGATAGAGGTGGAGGTATGGACAGAGTTAGAGGCTGGATAGAGGTAGAGGTATGGACAGAGGTAGAGGCTGGATAGAGGTGGATGTATGGACAGAGTTAGAGGCTGGATAGAGGTAGAGGTATGGACAGAGTTAGAGGCTGGATAGAGGTGGAGGTATGAACAGAGGTAGGGGCTGGATAGAGGTGGAGGTATGGACAGAGTTAGAGGCTGGACAGAGGTGGAAGTATGGACAGAGTTAGAGGCTGGATAGAGGTGGAGGTATGGACAGAGGTAGGGGCTGGATAGAGGTGGAGGTATGGACAGAGTTAGAGGCTGGATAGAGGTGGAGGTATGGACAGAGGTAGGGCTGGATAGAGGTGGAGGTATGGACAGAGTTAGGGGCTGGATAGAGGTGGAGGTATGGACAGAGGTAGGGGCTGGATAGAGGTGGAGGTATGGACAGAGGTAGGGGCTGGATAGAGGTGGAGGTATGGACAGAGGTAGGGGCTGGATAGAGGTGGAGGTATGGACAGAGTTAGAGGCTGGATAGAGGTGGAGGTATGGACAGAGGTAGAGGCTGGATAGAGGTGGAGGTATGGACAGAGTTAGAGGCTGGATAGAGGTGGAGGTATGGACAGGGGTAGAGGCTGGATAGAGGTGGAGATATGGACAGAGTTAGAGGGCTGGATAGAGGTGGAGGTATGGACAGTTAGAGGGCTGGATAGAGGTGGAGGTATGGACAGAGGTAGAGGGCTGGATAGAGGTGGAGGTATGGACAGTTAGAGGCTGGATAGAGGTGGAGGTATGGACAGAGTTAGAGGCTGGATAGAGGTGGAGGTATGGACAGAGGTAGAGGCTGGATAGAGGTGGATGTATGGACAGAGTTAGAGGCTGGATAGAGGTGGAGGTATGGACAGTTAGAGGCTGGATAGAAGTGGAGGTATGGACAGAGGTAGAGGGCTGGATAGAGGTGGAGGTATGGACAGAGGTAGAGGGCTGGATAGAGGTGGAGGTATGGATAGTTAGAGGCTGGATAGAGGAGGAGGTATGGACAGAGGTAGAGGCTGGATAGAGGTGGAGGTATGGACAGAGGTAGAGGCTGGATAGAGGTGGAGGCTGCATAGGGTTAGAGGTAAGGTAAGGTAAGGTAATGTACGTTACTTATAGCCCAGCCGACTGCAAAGGGCCATATCAGGGCTGTCACCGCGTTGAAGTCAACTCGTATAGGGCTGGATAGAGGTAGAGAGCTGGATACAGGTAGAGGGCCGGATAAGGGTAGAGGGCTGGACAGAGGTAGACAGCTGGACAGAGGTAGACAGCTGGATAGAGGTAGACAGCTGGATACAGGTAGAGGGCCAGATAAGGGTAGAGGGCTGGACAAAGGTAGACAGCTGGACAGAGGTAGACAGCTGGATAGAGGTAGACAGCTGGATACAGGTAGAGAGATGGATACAGTAGAGGCTGGATACGGGTAGAGGGCCGGATACAGGTAGAGGGCTGGACAGCGGTAAAAAGGCTGGATAGAGGTAGAGAGTTGAACAGAGGTGAGGAGGCTGGATAGAAGTAGAGGGCTGAATAGAGGCAGAGGGCTGGATAGGTTGGAGACAGGGGTAGAGGGCTGGATAGAGGTAGAGGGCCGGATAAAGGTAAGGGCAGAATAGAGGTAATATGCTGGATAGAGGTAGAGAGTTAGATAGAGGTAGAGAGCCGGATAAAGGTAGAGGGATGGATAGAGTTAATAGGCTGGATAGAGGTAGAGAGCTAGACAGAGGTAGGAGGCTGGATAAAAGCTGAGGGCTGGATAGAGGCAGAGGGCTGGGCAGGATGGAGACAAAGGGTAGAGGGCTAGATAGAGGTAGAGGGACGCACAGAGCTCTGTTCAGAGATAGAGCATCGGGTAGATGTGTAGGGTCCAAGAGAGAGAGAGAGAGAGAGAGAGAGAGAGAGAGAGAGAGAGAGAGAGAGAGAGAGAGAGAGAGAGAGAAGATGAGGTGCCTCATACGTCTTCGGTCTAGGAACACATCCCCAGACATAAATCTCACAATCTACAGCAGAGAGGTGGAGGCAATGTCGTTCAGCTGCCTGGAGGGGGTCACGCAAGGGACAGCATCAAGAATCAAACCTGGGGAGAGACAGAGACGCTGTTACTGCAGAGACCAAGAATAGTGATTTATTCAGTAACGCCTCAGTCGCCCATGAAGGAGAAAGTGGAGAGAAACTAAGACAGTGGAAGACAGAAGGAACTAGTTCACGTCTTTTACAGTCTATTCAATTTCTCCTTCCTCCATCCTTCAGGAAGGTTGGCGAATATTTTCAATAGCGTCTTAAATGTTGGTTTGTTTGCCTGTTAGGAAGATCATGCAAAACTTGCGCATCTCTTATACAAGAAAGTATGTGAAAAGAGGAAATGTGGTTCAAGGAAGTACATTTTGGTACGGATCCATGGAACGGATCCTGGATCAAAGAGGAGATCCTGGATCTATAATCAGAACTGATAAAAGAAAATGATCTACTGAAATGGAGTGTGGCCCAACAAAGATGTAGAGAAATTTGAAAAAATGATTGTTAAAGCTCTCCCCCCCCCCCCCCCCCCCCCTTCCCAAAAAAAAAACCCCAACCCCCCAAAAAAAGCCGTTCACAAACGAATTACAAGATTCGTTTTTTGGGCAGAGTTTTATCAATAATTTTTTTCAGATTTGTTTAGATTTCCGCCTGCAGTCGCCTCACTTTGCAACTAAAGATGTACATGGTAAAACAACAACAACAACAACAACAACAACAACAACAACAACAACAACAACAAACAGTATCTCCGTTTGTGCTAGTTGAAGGCATTCACCACTTCCTGTTGGTTTCATTGGCTCTTGGGACTGGAGAGTGGATGCAGGATCTGTTTGACGTTTATTGAGGTCTGGGCTTTTCCGAGGGCCCTTCCAATATTGTCGTCGGAGTACGTGATTTAAAACGTTTCACTTTTGAAACTGAGTCTAAAAAAAAAAAAAAAAAAAAAAAAGTCTTTCATTAAATACAAATTACCAGATTCTCATTGTTGTGGAAGAGATTTGTTCTATGCTCGTGTATCTTTCCCATTGTGTTCATTAAATGTTAGTTCGGTCCAGTCTGAGAATGAACTGGTTTCAGTCAGGCAGTGTGCGTGATGAACTGGTTTCAGTCAGTCAATGTGTGTGTGTGTGTGTGTGTGTGTGTGTGTGTGTGTGTGTGTGTGTGTGGTGCGTGCGTGCGTGCGTGTGTGCGTGTGTGTGTGTGTGTGTGTGTGTGTGTGTATGTGAGAGAGAGAGAGAGAGAGAGAGAGAGAGAGATCGTTCATATGTGTGTGTGTGTGTGTGTGTGTGTGTGTGTGTGTGTGCGTGTGCGCGCGCGCGCGCGCGCATATGCGGGCATGCACACGCACAAGCTTAAAACTGTGTATGTGTGTAAGAGTGTATGAGCATCGCGAGAATGCACCGTACACGCGGCGGATAGCAGGTTTACTTTTAATTAAGAAAATTGAAAATGAAATGAGGCAGGGAACAGTAAACAATGAACAATAAACAAGTAGGGGAGCAAGAGTTACCCTACTTGTTTATTGTTTAGAAATAGTGAAAAGAATACTTCTTGGTAGAAAAAGATGAACTCCAACCATTTTCATGAAATACAATAGAACAATTAAAGGTAAGTAAAAGAGTGCATCGATGTAGAAATTACATAAGTAAAAAAAAATCTCAGGTCAGTCTGTCTCACACCTGTACAAGATTATCTTAACACAGATTGCGATATGTATGCCATAGGAAAAAGTGATATGGACAAGACCTGATTGTTGTTTGTTGTTGTTGTTTTTGTCTGCGAGACTGTTATTTGATGTCTGTCAGAAAGTGCTTGTTAACATTATTGTTTGTTATTTTGAATTGATTGCCGACCTGCGAAGATCCCTTTCTTCCATTAAGAAAGGGTGAACACCGTAGTCGCACCTTCTCGCCACGTTAATGTGGGTGTTTCCTCAGGGGGACATGGGGCAGGTTGTTTTCACTAACGCGGCACGGGAGCGGAATACTGGCGCTATATCAAAACTAGATCCCGGCCTCTCCAATCAAGGAAAGCCGCAGGCTAGACCAGTCCAGATGGAGGAGTAAGGCCCCACCAAAATGGAAGGAACTGAGTGAAGGCCCACGGCGTGTGGATACGCCCTGACACTGCTCCAAGCCTTACCCCAGCCATGGGTTAAATGGCAAAAGCATCCAGCCTGCCGAAGACGGAGTGTGTCAGCTACGGCGCAGGTCCTGGGGATAAATTAGGACACACACGCATCAACGATTATGGTCATGCGTCAGACTACCTTGTTGTCATGGCGTCGTCCCTATCAGCGACAACGGGGAGGGACGGAGCGGGCCTTAGCCTCAAAGGGGCCCACCCAAGCGACCGGTGCTCTGTTAACTGACGGTCGGGGAAGGCAGAGTAGAGCGACTGACCAGACTACTCACGCAGCTCTACAACACAAAACCTGGCCGGGGGGAGCGGAGTTACAGGCGCAGCTTTGGGGAGCCCGTTCTGACCTGGAGAAGACCGCGGGCTTCATCATGGCGGCCGGGTTACAAGTCTGACGCATCCAGCTTCAATCGAACGCAGAAGAAGAAGAATTGATTGCCAAGTGATTTAGAATCAAGTTCAAAGCAGGAAAGATATGTGCCATGAATAACTGGAAAATGTAAACAAGGGAGAGTATCCCGGAATCAAAGTTCATTGCAAGGTAGCCTCCCTTGAAACATTGTCGGCGACAAACGGTTTTAATCTTTATTTAAGAGTAATTCTGCAAGAACCCATTTGCATATACCAAGAGTGAATCAAGTTTGAAAGGAAAACAATGTCTTTCAGCTCCCCATCCCACCCCCTTCCTTAAAACGAAAAGCAATTACGAAGAACGTGAACGTGTCATCCGTTTTGTCACTGCACTGTCAGACTGTCCCGTGTCCAGAAGTGTTGAGGTTCTGTAAGGGTTTTACTGAGATGTTGTACACGAATCTATTGAAAATAATAATATATAAAGCTAACTTACGGTTTAATAACGCTCCAAGCAGTGCATTAATTAAAGTATTTCACGAGAAGTTTTAACTGAATACAGAATTTACTTTCTCTTTACATTAATGCAAAAGCACGTGACTCGTACATAGTTTCCGTTGCCATACTCTCAAACCTCAGGAGGAAAATTTTCTCTTTCGTGGTGTTTGTATTAGTGCAATAACATGTTTTGGCTAAATCGTTTCAAAATAATACAGTTTTTGTACACGGTATTCAATGATATGCTTGGTGTTATTTTTAATAGGAGATTTAGCACCCTGTTCGAGCCCCTCCCGAGTCGCACGCACCAAGTCAGGGCCATCATGCATTTCCGTCACTGCAACGAGTCGTCGTGCTGAAGACACACACACCACAAGTTTGGAGCGGTGACACTGGAACGTTCCTGCCGATCTAATCAACAGTGCCGTGAATTTGGAGTGGAAACAACGATCAGGTAAGATACAAGTCAAATGTAACTTCTTTCGAAATGTTGCTGCTGTGTGGATGAAGTTTTTGCAACTTTGAACGGTAAAATCAGTCAGGCGGTAAAACTGGTTGACATGTGAATGGGCGTACTTGACACAGGCCACCAAGTCGCTCGTCCTCTGTGGAATGTGGTTCCCCAAGCACGTGATATAGCGCAGGGGGGGTCTAGGGAGGCCAGGTATGCAACTTTCTTCCTCGTCGGCGAGAGAAAAAGCACGTTCAATCACGATCGTGGCGAACGCTGAATGTATTAATTCTAGTGCCGCTGACTTGTTGAATTTAGGGCAAAGCATGTCGCACGTGTGTGCACGATGCGCGTGACTGTTGCGTGCCAAGCCACGTCATGACAGGCCGTTTGCTCGGTGTTTGGCCTTTTTTTTTTATTCTCTCTTTCATTCTTTTGTTTCTGTGTTTGGTTCTGTTGAAAGAGGGTAGGTCAACGTTTTTGTTCGATTGTTTGTTAAACTTTAAGCAGTGTAAGGCGCAGACCAGTGCTAGTTCTGTAGTGAAAATTAATGTGTTTTTTTTTTTGTTTTGTTTTTTTAATATTTGGGGTCACATCCTAGACTGATAATTTAATGTGCTCTGGAAATTTTACTCTTAATGAAATGTCACATTCATAAGATATGCAGTACATGTGCCACTATCACTATGTTATAAAAAAAAAAAAAAAAACCATAAGCAATTTTAGGTCATGTAAGTAGATACATCATACATTACCTTTTAGATTTCACTCTCAGTTTGTGATCTGTAAACATTACAGATTCATTATTAAGAGAGAAAAGATAGTGTACAGATGTTAGTGTACAAATGTTCAAGAGGTTGTATATTTCTGATTGGTTCATAATCTTAATGTTATTGGTCAGAAATATTGATTTAGTTATTTAGGCATAGTAATGTTGGTTTAGCCCAGCCGACCGCAAAGGGCATAGGCTTCAACAGAGTTGTATGAAATATTTTTGAAATCATGTGGTATTTTAAAAAAATCTGTTGTTCTCTTTTGAACTTTAACATGAACAATTTAATGTTTTAAGATTCCGTTTTAAATACTGGCTCAACTGAATTAACATCTCAGTTTACAGTGAAGTGTTTCATGAAGTTCAGCAAGATTTAAACCACTCGGTCTTAGAGTGCGTGACCAGGGCGACTTTCTCAGCTTTGCAAGTTTGAGCTGATCTGCTGGAATGAAAGGGGTGCTTCACTAAAAACTTGTTATCTTAAAAGCTTTCAATCAGGATTAAAGAAATGTAGGTGTTACAATATATACAGTGCATTCTAATTTCAGGTAATGCCATCCATCATGAGGCAGGTTTCGTTTGTTTTAGTGTTACTTTTAAGGCTTTGAGTTTGAGAAAGTCGAACATTACTTGATTTTTTTAATGTCATTTTTGAATGTTAGTGGTAAACATATTTTCTGTTCCACACCCTTAAAGCCTTGGCATGTAATAGAACAATATTATTTTTCTTCAGCTGTGCCAGATTTGTTAGTTCTTTCGTGCATATATACTAAGAACTGCTATGACAGTTGTTTTTTTTTTTTTTTAGACAGTCTTTCATGTGTACAGTTTGGGTAGTCGTTCCTGACCTTGAAACTAGCAAACACATGCTTTGAGTTTTACAGTGCAGCATTTCTTGAACATCTGTGTCGTCAGAATTTTCAGATGAATAACTCATTGAAGTATAAATGTTGAATCCAAATCAGTGTCAGTATGCATTGAGATTTTGAGAACTTGTTTGGCAGTCAGATTCTGCTGTTTAACCATAATTTGAAAGGGGGGGGGGGGGGGGGGGTAAAAGATACCCATCTGACTGAATTTCATAGCAAAATCATCAAACCAGTATGAATGCATGTTGAAGTTATTTTTACTTGTAAGTTAAATGCGAATGCATGAGTTTTAAACCAGTTTGATGAAACAAGCGCTTGAAACAAGTGTTTGGGTGCAGGCATGGAATACTATTTAGTGTGGTTGGTCTGAAAACATAATGTATAAAGACTGCAGATTCTTAAAAGAAAAAAAAAATTCTAATGTCAAAGCTATATGATACGCAATTGTAAAGTAATGATATTTATGGTTACTTGAAAAAAAAAAAAACATACTGTTATTGTTTGAGCAGTGGTCACTCTGGTCATCATGCAAAATACAGGAGTAAAATAATCTATTCCCCTGTTGAGCACCTTTCAGTCAAAATGGCTTATGCAGGGTACTCTGAACTGTTGTAAGCAACCTTTCTTTGAGGAAATTCTCTGTGTAATTTTTCCGTCACACTTTTGATGCAGAAGGTATATGAGTTCTCCCACACATTGTAATCCTCAGGTACCATGTAAGTGGTTGGATTGAAACATTTTCAAGCCATAAAGGAAACCAGCCTTTTTCCTTGCCAGAATATCACACACAGAGTGCGCGCAGTTAGAAGAAAAAGAAACACCCGAAGGTGCTGGGGAGGACCCAGAGAAGCACTGTCTTCACCTGCCTTTAGAGCAGTCCTGTACCACCCTTGGAGGCCTGCGCTGTGTTGACGATGGGTACAGGCCTGTACAGAGTGCGCACAGTTACAGATTATAATGATGTTTTCAGGTCAGCTATGGTGTCTGCAGTGCAGTATGGCTATTGATGATGATGGATTACATTGTTTTCAGCTCATCCATGTCTGTGACACAGAGAGCCAGGCTGATGGATTCTAATGCTGTTTTCTAATAATTCATGATGTCTGTGATGTGGATTGCCATGATGATAGATGGTAATGATGTTACCAGATCAGGCATTGCATCTGTGACAGGAATTGCCTTGTTGATGGACTGTAGTGATGTTTTCAGATCAACCATGGTGTCTCTAGTGTGACATGAACTGCTGCCATAATCATTATATTGATTTTGAATCAGATATGGTGTCAGTTTTATGGATAGCCATGATGGTGGATTATAATTATGATTCTTTCAGATCAGTCATGTCATAAGTGTTACAGCGAATACCATAATATTTTATTAAAAACGATGTCAGATCAACCATGGTCTCTGTAGTGTTACATGGATTGCCATGATCATGAAGTACAATGTTTGCAGATGTTTCATGAGGTCTTGCTTGTTAACTCGATCATCATAGTGAAATATGTTTTCAATTCAGCCATGGTGTTATACATGTAGTGCGAACATGATTCCCATTGATGATAAAATTTTAATGTTTGCTCACCAGCCATGGTGCGTGTGAAATGGATTGCCAGAGTGATGAATCATTGTAATGACTTGATTTCCAGATGAACCATGGTGTCGGTAGCGGATGAGGAGGGGCGGTTGGTTTTGATGGGGGTGGATGCCACATATTGTGTGGTTGACGAAGTGGACACCACCACCTCCACCCTCAACGACCACTTTCTGCATCAAGTAAGGGGTTCCTTATCCTCGACTTTTTTTTTTTTTAAACTTCATTGCTGTCTCACCTTCAACCTTTCTGTCTCAGCTTTGCCTTCAGTTCTCATATCTTCCCTTCTGCTCTTCTTGTGTGCTCAGCTTGAAAAAGGACAGTGAGAGGATGACTGTGTATGTCTGTCCATGGGTTCTCAGAAGAAGTGGGGCATGAAGATTCTTAGTTAGAACAGGAGGTTGTTTGAGTTTGGGAGGAAGGGTAGGGATAGTTGTGTTTGGGGCGGACTTTTAACAAGCTGTTCTTGTATTCCATAATGTTGTGCTGTCGTAGTTCAAGTGTGATCAGGTGCTGATGACAGGAACCCATTTGGTGCAGATCTTGTAATCTTTAGTACAAAAATTACAGTGTATCTGAAATGGGCAGTGCATTCATTGGAACTGCATTTGGGTGTTTGTCTTGAGGGTGGATGGCTCCATATTTTAATTTGTTTTCGTGATTGTGTAAACTTCAAGCCCAGGTGATTTCTAAAGCTGGGCTACATCACAGCTTAATAAGCTGGGCTGTATCAGGGACACTGCATATGAAACAACACACAAACAGAACAAGAGACACAGAATCCTGTTTTGAAAAGAAAACAAGAAAAAAGATTCTACATACACACTTAAACCCAAAGCAGTGCATGCATACAGACTCTTCAAGAATTCACTGTGGTAGTGTAGGTATTGATGTCTTTTGCTGAAGGCATTTTTTGCATCTAGATAAAAAAATTTAAATGTCAAAACAATCATCAGTGAAGAATATCCAAGTGCCAGAAAAAATATGTAGACTTCCAGGTAAGTTAATGTCACTGCTGTGATGTAGTGCCCATTGTAATGTGTGCAGTCTGGAAACCTGTTCACCAGGTAACAGTGGCATAAGTCACATACTATATTGTAAGAAGAAAATACATAGAATGTTTCAGGTGTTTGTAAACCAGAAGACAGGCAAATGACATGGGCCACATAGACAGAAAAACAGCAGACAACAGTAAAGCATAGAAGATGACAAAAAAGCTTAGTGAAACTGAAAGAGATGAATGGAAAGGTGGAAAAGCATTTCTTTAAGGTTGGAATACATTTTCTACTAACATTTTAACCTGGCTTTGCCCAGTCTGTAACCCTCTAACCACCTCATAATTGCATCCACCCCCCACCCCCCACCCCACCCCCCCACTTCACACACACTTCCCAATCCCTTCCCCTTTAATAGTGGCTGTTTGAATTCTTCGCATATGTGTTAGTGGTTGAAAAAGCACAACACACCGATTTCACTGGCTTCAGAATATTTCAAGCACCGACTGCACACATGACATTGTGCAGTGTGGGTGTTGGAGTTGTAAAGTGTGCATGAAGTGAAAACAGTGTGCAGCATGGGAACAGAGGCAGTGTGTTCACACAGTATTTCCAGATCCAGTCTTCCTGTCAAGGTCATTCATGGTAGCCCAGTTGTTTGATTCTCATTAACGCTAATGATTTAATCTGGAGAATGATCAAGCTCAGAAAGTTAGTTTCTGATGTAAACTTGGTACCAAGGATCATGTGTACTGAATTGCAGGTTGATTCACACAGCCGTGTAGGTGTGATGTTGTCACAGGTGTTCTTACACATAAACACAGCAAAGAGTTATCACATACTTCAAACAGACCTGGGGCTGGCCATTTGCCTTGGGAGCAGGCATGCTTTGATGCAGGCGTCATCCATTGTCAGCAGTGTAAAACTCCCCCACCCCACCCCACCCCTTCCCTCTCCCGCTCCATGGCCTCTCATAGGGGCAGGCATGCACTGATGCAGGGTCATTGTTTGTTAGTTATGTTGGATTGCCTCCCTCTTCATCCTGCCCACAGTGGCTTAAATGAGAGGACTGGGCAACCCAGAGTTCAGGCAACACGTGTGCTGTAGGCTTACGTGGGAAGACCGGGTGACCCAAAGTAGTGAAGAAGGTGCTTCAGGTTTAGGATTCTAGTCTCACGGGAGACTGCATGGTTTAAAGAGATATTGTCTTCAGAGTTGACTTCTACAAGTGCAGACTCCAATCTTCTCTTAGTCCTTCAAATGAGACTTTACACCAAGGTCCCAGGCGTGAATGCAGTCATAAAAAAATTTGCACGCATGTTAAATCCCGTTCCACCTTTTGGAGAAGAGTAGGCCATCATGCACTGGTGGGATGGATGAAACAAAAATAAAACTGTAATACACACTAGTGCTGTGCTCAGACATTATTTCTGAAGACAGAATGTGGCTTCCTAAATGATGAGATGGAAAACCGTCGCACATGCAAAATTTTGACTAGTTGTGAACCTCAAGAGTTGTAACCTAGGAATGAAGAAAGACAGAATGGAGAAAGACAGAAGCACCCAGAATTATGGCAGTAAATGAGCAATAGGCTGGAATGAGAAGTCTGGATGACCCAGAGTTAAGACATGGCA
Source organism: Conus canariensis (assembly GCA_033310375.1). Classification (NCBI taxonomy): domain Eukaryota; kingdom Metazoa; phylum Mollusca; class Gastropoda; order Neogastropoda; family Conidae; genus Conus; species Conus canariensis. The sequence continues at coordinate 16,195,039 of CM065743.1, forward strand.
ATAAATGAGCAGTAGGCTGGAATGAGAAATCTGGATGACCCACAGTTAAGACATGGCAATAAATGAGCAATAGGCTGGAATGAGAAGTCTGGATGACCCACAGTTAAGACATGGCAATAAATGAGCAATAAGCTGGAATGAGAAGTCTGGATGACCCAGAGTTAAGACATGGCAATAAATGAGCCAGTAGGCTGGAATGAGAAGTCTGGATGACCCAGAGTTAAGACATGGCAATAAATGAGCAGTAGGCTGGAATGAGAAGTCTGGATGACACAGAGTTAAGACATTATGGCAAGAAATGAGCAATAGGCTGGAATGAGAAGTCTGGATGACCCAGAGTTAAGACATGGCAATAAATGAGCAATAGGCTGGAATGAGAAGTCTGGATGACCCAGAGTTAAGACATGGCAATAAATGAGCAATAGGCTGGAATGAGAAGTCTGGATGACCCAGAGTTAAGACATGGCAATAAATGAGCAATAGGCTGGAATGAGAAGTCTGGATGACCCAGAGTTAAGACTACATGTGAAGTCCTTTGTCATGTTGATCCATCATTTTGATTGTTATGCTTCACCAGTCCACTGCTGATGCTAAAATGAATGGAAAAGATGTCCCCTATCTCCCCCTTCCCCATCCTCCCCCATGCCTTGTAGTTTTATCCTGCCACAAATTCAGTTCCATGTATTCCTGAAAGCATTTATGTCGGTAAGCAGTATCACTTAACACACTGAAATGTTTCCAATAATTGTCCCTCCTCCCCCCCCCCCCCCCCCCCCCCCCCCAAAAAAAAAATGTTGCGGTAACAGTTCAGTATCACAACCTATTTACCACAAACTGCTAATAGGACTTCGAAGTGAAGAAACTGCTGGTAAGCTACTAATTTGGTTTCAATTTGGTGTAGCAAATAATCAGCCACTTACTAAAAATAGAACCTTTAGTGCAAGGGGAAAAAAGGAAGAAAAAAAAATCAGCCAGGGCAAACAGGTGTTTGTGTGTGTGTGTGTGTTGTGTGTGTGTGTGTGTGTGTTTGAATGAGCAAATGCACGTGCCCCTGAATTTGCATGATTTTAACCAATCTCCCGATCTCTCTGTTTTGATACTGTTCAGATCAACCCTAAATAGCAGGCGTCTCTTCACTAAGTTCAGCAGAACATAGCAAAACACGTCATTGAAGAGTATCTAAATATTTATGGCACTCTGGGTTCTCGTTTTGATTGCTGGAGATTATTTTCAGTCATTACAGTGCAGATATGTGATTGATGTTTCTCTTGGCTCCTTTGCTGCTAGTTCAGATTTTAATGACATCCAGACTTGGTTCCAAGAGTGCGCACAGTGATCAAGGGGATTTAATGCAAGTCATCCACAACTGAGCCACTCTGTAAGAGTTGCTTCCCTTTTCAGTTCGTCCTGCAAGCTTTTCAGTATGACATATTTTTCTGTAGAGATTAAAACTGTGCGTTACAGAACAAAATTAAGACATGTCATACCCTGTAGAGGATAAGACTGTCCAGTCAGTCAAAAAGTGTTAAAATTGTATCTGCTGGGAAGACTTTAGTCAGGATTGTGTCATGCTGTCTCAGTCATCATCCAAGGCTGCATTTTAAACCACCACAATCTTTTTTTTTTTTTTTTTTAAATGGAGAGCATCACATTAGTCTCAAACTGATGACAAATGGCTGTGTGGGAATAGGCCAGGTGCTGAGTCAAGGTCAAGCAATTCATTGGGTTTAAGTTTGACAAGGAATTCAAAATAACTCTGCCTGTTGACATGGACAAACTAATTGCAAAACAAAACACAACACGTTTCGACCTCTGAGGTCTTCTCCAGGCAAGATAAACAACATTCAGGACACTGAAAACAGAAGAACGAGCGATCACTTTCCTTGTCAGATTCAGCGCAAGATGGGCATTTAAGATAAGTGATTGCTTGTTTTTTGTTTTCATTGTCCTGAATGTTGTTTATCTTGCCTGAAGACAACCTGAGAAGTCAAAACGCATCACGTTTTGTCCTGTAATTTGTTTGTTCATGTTAACCAGTGAATTTACTTTAAATTCTTTATGAAATTTGTTTCAGTTTCCCCTGCAGTCAACCTTATTTTGAAACTGATTCAGTTTAGTTTCAAACATCCCCTGAAACATAGGACACCTTAGCCATAAAAGGCCTTACATGCTGACATCCTGTTTTTGTTTAATCATTACTTATCTGTGTAATGAATTGTTTGCTGAATTGTTATTGCACTACAGGTAGTTACTTCCATTACTGGTCTCTTTATTTTAGGGAAGACAAAGCAGAAATTTTTGGGGAGAATTGAAAATTATCTGGGAATTTAGAGAACTGTAAAACACATAGGCTGACAGACATCCAACACATAAAAACATATGCACATGCATGCACATGCTCATCCACACACACACAGAGACTCACACAGACACATGCGTGCACACACACATGCACGCACGCACGCCGCGCGCGCGCACCACACACACAACACACACACACACACACACACACACACACCATTGCCATGAAATGGAATTCGGACAATTGAGGTTTTGCAATATTGACTCATGGTCTTCAGTTTCTCATGGTATCTTCCAGGCTATTGAAGATGCTGAGGGGCAAACCAGCATCAAGCAGGAGCCTCTGGCACCAGACAGCGACACAGAGGATTCAAGAAATGACCAAAATGACACCCTGACCCCTGACCTCAGTGTCAAAGATCAAACCGAGTCAGGCACACACAAATTTCTACAGAATCAGCCAGCCCCAGAGAGGTTAAAGTTGAATGCTTACCAGAGACACGGGCAGAGAGGGAGCCAACGGGAAAGAGGCTTCCCCGTCTCCGACACCAGTGTTCTGAGAGCAGTGTTAGAACGAGAGCCAGTCAGCTTGAGAGAGCCGGAAAAGCCGCCGCTTCCCTCTCTCAACGTGCTTGGTCAGTGGTCAGCTTCTACACCCCACACTGTGGAAATTGTGGATTCTGCCACAGGGAAGATCGTGGGGGGGCCCTGTCCTCAAGCGCAAGGTCCAGCGGAACAGCCGACCAAAACCCTCTTCACCCGGTGACAGCACTGAGGAGGTCCGTGGGAGCACACCTGAGCATGAAGGAGGAGAGGGAAAGGAATGGGAGACCAGTGAGAACGCAGAAGGAGAGGTGGTAAAGGGGAAGCGTCAGCGGGAGAAGTCGTACCAGTGCGGGGTGTGTCAGCGATGGTTCAGCTGTAAAAGTCATGTGGTGGAGCACATGCGGACCCATACAGGTAAGTGCCTTTTGGGGCAGGTTGTGCTGTGCTATATTGTATAGAGGTATCATACATGATTGTGCAATATTAGATGGGTCATACATGACTGTATTATATCAGGGGATTGTGTAATATTAGATGGGTCATACATGACTCTATTGTATCAGGGGATTGTGTAATATTAGATGGGTCATACATGACTGTATTATTTAAGGGATGGTGCAATATTATTTAAGGGATGGTGCAATATTAGATGGATCATACATGACTATTATATCAGGGGATTGTGTAATATTAGATGGGTCATACATGACTGTATTGTATCAGGGGATGGTGCAATATTAGATGGTTCATACTGACTGTATTATATCGGATGTAATATTATTAACTGATTTTATATCAGGGGTTTGGGTGCAATATTAGATGGTTCATACATGACTGTATTATATCAGGGGATGTGTGTAATATTAGATGGGTCATACATGACTGTATTTATCAGGGGATTGTGTAATATTAGATGGGTCATACATGACTGTATTTATCAGGGGATTGTGTAATATTAGATGGGTCATACATGACTGTATTATATCAGGGGATTGTGTAATATTAGATGGGTCATACATGACTGTATTAGATCAGGGGATTGTGCAATATTAGATGGGTCATACATGACTATTATATCAGGGGATTGTGTAATATCAGATGGGTCATACATGACTATTATATCAGGGATTGTGTAATATTAGATGGGTCATACATGACTGTATTGTATCAGGGGATTGTGTAATATTAGATGGGTCATACATGACTGTATTTATCAGGGGATTGTGTAATATTAGATGGGTCATACATGACTGTATTATATCAGGGGATTGTGTAATATTAGATGGGTCATACATGACTGTATTATATCAGGGGATGGTGAATATTAGATGGTCATACATGACTGTATTATATCAGGGGATTGTGAATATTAGATGGGTCATACATGACTGTATTATATCAGGGGATTGTGTAATATTAGATGGGTCATACATGACTGTATTGTATCAGGGGATTGTGCAATATTAGATGGGTCATACATGACTGTATTATATCAGGGGATTGTGCAATATTAGATGGGTCATACATGACTATTATATCAGGGGATTGTGTAATATCAGATGGATCATACATGACTATTATATCAGGGGATTGTGTAATATCAGATGGGTCATACATGACTATTATATCAGGGGATTATGTAATATTAGATAGGTCATACATTACTGTATTATTTAAGGGATGGTGCAATATTAGATGGGTCATACATGACTGTATTATATCAGGGGATTGTGTAATATTAGATGGCTCATACATGACTATTATTTAAGGGGATTGTGCAATATTAGATGGGTCATACATGACTGTATTATTAAGGGATTGTGTAATATTAGATGGGTCATACATGACTGTTATAACAGGGGGTCATAGATTTTTGTATTAGGGGGTCACATATTGTAATACTAAAGATTATGCATTGTTGTGTAGGGAGTCATATATATAAAAATGTTATGTTAGTGGTATGCGTGGTTTTATGAGGGGGTTATAGTAGTATTGGGGGAGGGTCTTATATGGTTATATTGTAATAAGAGGGTCATACATGGTTGTATGGTTTGAAGGGGACCACGTATGATCTGTGGTTGTATAGTATTAAGAGGGGTCACAAATGGTAGGTTGTATAAGGGGTTAAAAAGGGTTGTGTAACAGGTCATGTACAGTAGTATTGTAACAGGGAGTGATTGAGGAGGTCCCATGGTGCCTAGCGTGCTGCCAACCACTTGGCAGTCAGGAATGATATTAGAATGTGTACAGTCAGGGAGGGACGCAAACAGTGTACTGCAGATTTCATGAAGACCTTATTCTGAGACGTTCAGTTCCATTAGAATGTGTACAGTCAGGGAGGGATGCAAACAGTGTACTGTAGATTTCCTGAAGACCTTATTCTGAGACGTTCTATTAGAATGTGTACAGTCAGGGAGGGACGCAAACAGTGTACTGCAGATTTCCTGAAGACCTTATTCTGAGACGTTCTATTAGAATGTGTACAGTCAGGGAGGGACGCAAACAGTGTACTGCAGATTTCATGAAGACCTTATTCTGAGACGTTCTATTAGAATGTGTACAGTCAGGGAGGGACGCAAACAGTGTACTGCAGATTTCCTGAAGACCTTATTCTGAGACGTTCTATTAGAATGTGTACAGTCAGGGAGGGACGCAAACAGTGTACTGCAGATTTCATGAAGACCTTATTCTGAGACGTTATTAGAATGTCTAGCCAACTGTATGCGAATGAAGAAGAGAAATGGAAATTCCTGTGATCAGATTGTGAAATGTTGATGTTAATTTGGTATTAAATTGTTTGGGTTTTTTTTTATTCTAGAAGTATGAAACGGACAGCAGCATAACCAAAATAAGCCAAAATACAAAGAAAAACATAAAATAAGGTGCAAAGTAATACATATTGAATACGCAAGACAGGCAAATGTTTGTCAACAAATTACCATCTTCTTTTCGTATGTCAGAAATACTTCACATTGAAAATGCACCAATCAGAACTCGCCAGATGGCTTTCTGCAGCTAGCTGCTGGTTCAGCCATTTTGGCAGTGGTGTTTTCTGCTGCTGACAACCATTTTGTGAGTGCTGATTTGCACTTCATGTGCACTGTGATGTTTCAGTAACTGAACAAGACATATTTGTTGAGAATTCATTTGTCTGTGTAGGAATGAATATTAAATAAGTGTTACATGGTACCTTTCAGTTTAACTCTTAAGAACTTGACTTCATTTTGATTTTTTGATCTTGCCATTTTAACTGGCAGACACTTTCATTTTTGACTTGCTGGCCGCTCTGATGTGACTTTGGTGGTTAGCAAAGCTACAGACAACATGATTTGTACACATTTGTTGCATGATTCTCTGCCTGTGCATGCAGTGTTGAAGCAGGGATGTTTATGTGTGTGTTTGTGTGCAGGGGAGAAGCCGTTCCAGTGTCCTGTTTGCCACAAACGTTTCTCCCAGAAATCCAACATCCACCAGCACATGAACACCCACACCCAGCAGCGCCCCTTCCGCTGCAACGACTGCGGCAAGGACTTCATGTACCGCGGCTCTCTGTACAAGCACAAACGCCTGCACACGGGGGAGCGACCGTACACCTGCGGCATCTGCAAACGTCGATTCACACATGCCTCCCAGCTGTTCGAACACATTCGCACCCACACCAACGAGCGGCCGTTCAAGTGCGGGGTGTGCCAAAGGGCATTTGCCATAGCGGTACCATGCACAGGCACCAGAGAAACCATTTTAGCCAGGCTAGATCCAAAAGCACAGGGGTGGTGGAGGTGGGGGACGAGGGTGAAGAAGTGGTGAAGGACATCAATCACAACACTGTGCCGTATAGGTCTCACATGGACAGCCAGAGAAGTGTAGACATACTGTCTGAGGCTACTCAGCCGAGCCCAGATGTGAAAACCAGTGAATTGGACCAGCTACAGACAGCTTTGAACACTGATAAATCCCCCTTGGTGATCAAGTCCTCACAGAGACAGAAGACCACAACGAAAGAGATGAATCATTACCATCTTCTATGTTAGTACGGCTCATGGCCCAGAGGGGTAGTCCATCCAGTCAGGCAGCAGACTTGTCCTCTAGCTCACCAGCAAGAACTGCCCATTCCACACCACTTAAGGGCACGTCCAAGACCACCAAGGAAACCTCATCCAGAACTGGCTCCAGAAGAAAGAAACCTACAGCAGGAAAACCACAGGTGTCGGATGGAGGAAAAGCAGACGTGAATTCAGTCCCTTCAGGGTTCACTGGGACCTCTGTACTGGATGGTAGCTCTCCTGACATTTTCCATGAGGATGGGGCATCTTCAGAGTCCTCTCTGTCGACAGCCAGCACAGCCATTACCCAACAGCATGAAGTGGTCTCCTCTGTTACAAAGACAGCGGCTCTAGAGGTCCCAGAGAAGATGGAGGTGGTGTGTTCAGCTCCGTCAGTGATGACTAACTCTCATGAGAAGACTCCTAGCAAAACGGTTACATTGTTGCTGGCATCCTCCTTCAGTCTCTCCCCCTCCAGCCCCCCAGCCATGAACACTAACACAGCATCAGCCTCAGTCACCCCCACTCCCACAGTGAAGTCCACCGGAAAGATCCCCACCAAACGCAGCAGGGCCACAAAGCAGCCCCAGGATGGCCCAAAGAAGAAACGGACACGCCTGGAAACCCCTGAGTTAAAAATTTTCTCCTGTGATATTTGTGGCCGGGGTTTTTGCCATCGGCGATCAGTGAAGCGTCACAAGTTGGCCTCCCATCCAGAATTTGTACAGGACGGGGAGTTGGGCAGTATCGATACACGGCTGAAAGTCGTCCAGAGGTTAGACTGGAAGGCGGGACGGGAACCGTTGACACAGCAGCTGAAAGTGCAACAATCCTCAGCCAAGAACAGCAGCAGGGAAAACTGAGCCATGTTAACACAACTCTCTTGAAATCCCTGCTCACCTTGACGGCAGAGCACAAAACCAAACCCTTGTCCCAAAGCCAAGTACCAGCACCTGGGATTCAATTAAAAGCAGTGCAGTCGCTTGAAGATCAGCTACAAGTTCAGCCAGTGGGATCCCAACCATCTGGGGTTCAAGTAATAGGGCCACCGCTATTTGGAGAGGCTTCTGCCAGTCTGCAGGCCATTGCTCATTTGTGTGTTCAAGATCAATCGGCAGTCGACAAGATCAACCGCATTTCCAAGATTGTCTTGGAAAAGAGCCAAAAGGACAGTTTAACATGCAGCATCAACAACCAGGTACTTCCACAATCGGGAAAACCTTGCCAGAAGAACATTGCAGCTGATGTAAATCAAAACATTCCTAAGATGATGCCAGCTCTGGGCGAGCAAGAGGTCACAACCAAGCTGAATCAAAGCATGCCCAAGATCTCCTTGAAGAGCAGCCGTACAGGCCCCACTGGCTGTGACGTCAGTCAAAACCCCTCCGCAGACAGTGACTCCTGTTCACTGGGCAGCCCCACTGGCACGAGGCGGATGAAGGCGACATGGGTAGCAGGAGCAATCCCTCAGACTCCAGTGTCCAGGACAGCCCCTGGGCAACAGGGACGGATACATGTGAAAGCATGGCGAGCATTGTGGTGAAACTGGAGCCAGTCGATGATGCTGACTAAAATGTCTGCGGGAAAAATATTGGGCTTGCGTACTCCCAGGTGCTAAATATGAATACAGAATAGCAGACTCAACTGACAAATTTTAGAAAAATGTGGAGATTCTGTTCTTCTCTTTTAACAACAGATGGGTTTGAAGATAAAGGGAAGCAGGGCCAGTTTTTTAATTCTTTGCTTCTAGGGCAAAGATGAAAATGTTTCAGGTAACGTGACTAATTGAATTAAGATTGGTACGCAATAACATTTTTTCTTTTAACATTTGTAGCCATTTTTATTTTAACATGGGTTGTCCCCTGAAGGAATTATAGAAGAAGTGTAAGAATTATGTTTGAGTGCTTCTGTTGTCAGCTGTGTTGATCCTCAATGTCAGCTTCTTTGTGTGCACTAATTTTGTGTGTGTGTGTGTTTCTGGCAGTTAAACAGAAGTTAAGAGATGAAGGTGATTCTAAGTTAGGATTAGTCTGGCGACAGGAACCCCCCACACCGACCCCAATGTTATTGTCTTGAGAGCTTTGGTGATGGTTGTAGGCAGGGAGGCATGAATGTCCAGTTCTCAGTCTCTTTTGCCAAGTTTTGTCTACAGGTGTGTGTGGGGCGACTACGGGGCATGAACGTTGGTGGGAAAAGGAAAGTGGTGAAGACTTGGAGACATAGTGGATGGCTGGAGTTGGGGGTCTTTTCAGTAAAAGCCAGAAGGAAACCCCACATTGGGGATGAAAATGCTGGACAGGATGAAGGTTCATCTCTGTCTGCGGGGGTTGTCAGAACAGATGTGTGCACCCATATTCCTCTGAGGTGCTTTGTACTCTATTACCACCATCCGCGTCCCCATCCCTCCTCTCCTCACACAGACACACACACAGACACACACACAACACGCAAACACACACACACACACACGCTCTTGAAAAAATACTCCATCCATCATCCTCTCCTCGAAACCGTGTACACACAAACCCTCCCTTCAACAAGAACAGATGAATACTCCGCCATAGCAACCAATCTTATTTAAATGTCATGTATACAAAACAGGAAAAAAAAAAAAACTTTTTGACTTTCACTATTAATATTTCATACATACATGAAGTTTTGATAGTGAACCAGTGTGAAAGTTTTTGTTGTTGTTGTTTGAACTTGTGAACTGTATTTCAGTTGACATAATATCCCACCTCATAAAAGACACAGCAGCAACACCACCAAAAGGGCCAACAAACCCCCCAGCTCAGCTGCTGACCATATTGATTACCCATGAAGTATTGAAAATGAATGAATGTCAAAGGCGTTCCTTTTTTTTTTTTTTTTTTTTTTTACTATATATTTCAGTTGATTTGGAATATCCCTCCTCATAAAAGACACAGCAGCAACACCAAAGAAGCCAACAAAAGCCCCAGCTCCACTGCTGACCATATTGAGTTCCCTTGGAGCTAGAACTCTTTCACTGTTGTATCTCCCCCACCTTCCACGTATTGCAGGTTTCTTTTTAGGGTTGGGTGCCTTTTTTTTTTCCTTTCTTTTTTTCTTTTTCTTTTTTTTTCCCATTTATGGTCACAGATTGGAGAGAGGGACTCTATGATCGGTTAGGCTGAAATAGAAACTGTAACTAGAAAATTTCCTATCAGTTTTCTGAAGACGTTCGTGTCCCCCTCTGAGTCATATTCATATTTTAGGTACTGTCAGTGGTGTTGACTTCTTTTCTGTCCTCGCTGCATGTTCAGACAGGGATGTCAGTGACTGTCATAAGGTTTGCTGTATCTGTGTTTGACATGCATTGTATGAGACTGTCTCCATTTTTAGGAGTATCCGCCCTTAGCAATGTTGGGGAAGTGATGCTATTCTATGCAGTTAGTCTTCAGGAACAGCACATCTGAAAAGGCTGTCCATTGCTGCTGTCAAATGTCAGTTGCATGTCTTGGGATCCCTGGGATTTTTGTCTCTCCTGCCATCTGACAGGGGAAGACGTTGTGCTGTGTGTAGTATAGGATGGGCCACTGTGTGTGTTCAACATGTCATTTATCATGGATGTTGGCTTTGACTTGATGTAAAGCCTTGTTTGTTTGTTTTTTACTTGAAAGAAACTTTTTACTGCTGATTAAACGTTTTCTGAGATTTTACACCTGAAGAAAAATTGCTGAGTTTTAGAAAAAAAAAGAATTTTAAAGAAAATTAGTTGACATGTATTCATTGAGAGAAGTTGGTTTTAAATTAGTGTTTTCATTTTCAAGAATTCATTTTATGGTTTAAAAGGAAAAATGTTTAAAATGTTAACTTTGTTTTACATGTTTCACTTACTGACTTAGTCTTACATTTTGCAGACTTGACGATCGTCTCCCTCCCTTGTTTCCCCCCCACCCTCCCCCACCAAACACACACACACACACACACACACACACACACACACACACACACACACACACACACACACACACCAGTGATCAGCAAGGCTATAAACAAATATATTTCTGTCTGCATTTCATGTATATGCCCTTGTGGAGGACATGAAAAGACAGACACATTCTTTGTCTATACTCTTCCCCCTTGAAACCAGTATCTGAATCACCCTCTGCCTCTGCCTCCCCAGCATCTGGGAGATGGACATGAGGCATGAAAGAAACAGATGAAAAAAATCACTCTCTGCCTCTCTGTCCTTGTTCACTGTTGTGTCTGCAAGGTAGATGGAGTCATAGCAATAAAAAGATAGATTCTTCTTCTTCCTTGTTCGCCATCCGTTAGATGAGCAGCCCGGTGTCCTCGATGAAGGCTGTCGTCCGTCGCAGTTCCTCCAGGGTGCTGTACAGCTTGGCTTCCACTGCTGTCGGTGTTGGCCAGTACTTTCTCCTGGATGCTGCATACGTCGTACAGACTTGAAGGATGTGGTCGGTTGTCATTGGTCCCTCACCACAAGGGCACTCTCCACTCTGTCCAATGCCAAATTTTGTGTGCATGTGGTGGAGCAGGCGATTGTGTCCAGTCCTCAGGCGGAAGATCTTTGACCTGTTCCCGTCGTCCCAGCAAATGGTATGTGTCTTCTGGGTTTTATTTGGGATGCAGGAGGCGCCATTTTGTTCCTTGCTGTGCCTTGATGATTGTCCTAATTTCATTGTATGACACCAGGTTGTTGGCCTGCTCCTTCTGTGCACCGTCTTTTGCCAGAATGTCCGCTTTTTCGTTGCCTCTGATGCCACAGTGTGCTGGTACCCATTGTATCACCACTTTCTCCACTCTGGCACTCAGGGCAACAAGGGCTGAAGTGAGATGGATCTGTTAAAAGATAGATAATTAGTAACCCCCTCTCCCTCCCCCACCCCTTTCCCTACCTTCATCTTTCAGTCTTTTTTTCATATAAAAAAGTAGAGCATGAAATTCCTGTTCCCATCTTCAGCCTTACTTGTCACCCCTGCCTGCCACTTCTCTGTTGGTTGTGTGTCCGACAGGAAGATGTTTCTTATGAAATAAATAAGTGAATAAAATGACTCCCTGCCCACCCTCACCCCCTTTTTTCCCTCATATTTTACAGACATGACTAGCCAAAATAAACAGAGGAATGAATTAACTCCCTGTCTCCTTCCCTGCCTCTAATATATATAGTGAAACAAATAAATCGACCCCATGCCGCTTTCTCTCTTGTTTTTGACAATCGTACAAGAGTGATTGAAAATGTGAATACATTCCTGCTTCCGTTCCCTCCTTTCATCTTCTCCCCTATCCCCTGCTCCCCCCCCCCCCCCCCCCCCCCCCCCCCTCCCCAACATCTTTTCCCACCCTCTTGCCTCTTCGTGCCTTGTTTCTGACACATAGACGTCAGTTAAGCCTTTCGCTCCCGGCTGCGGATATAGCCGCAGTTCATGATTGTGAGTTATCTCATCCTGTCAACATGAAACATAATAATTATATTCTCCATTCATTTTCCTTCAATAAATTGTATACTTTTGTATACTTTAGAGCAATACTTGAATTTTTGTGATTGTTTTCGTAAGGTTGGTGTTTTTTTTTTTTTTCCCAAAAAATTACAAATAGTTGTAGGAGTCAAAGGGTTAAAAGATAAATAGACGGATACATCAGCCACTGCATGTTCCTCCCTTGATCTTTTTTTTCTGACAGATAGACTTCAGGTAAAATATAGACTGACAGACTTCAGGTAAAAGATAGACTGACAGATAGACCAGGTAAAAGACAGACTGACAGATAGCATCAGCCACTGCATGTTCCTCTGTTGGTCTTTTTTTTTTTCTGGCAGATAAACATGAGTTTCGAGATATATATATATCAGTCACTGCATGTTCCTCCGTTGGTGTAATTTTTTTGACACATACCACATAGACATGAGTTTTCAGATCACATGTATCAGCCACTGCATGTTCCTTCGTTGGTCTTGTATTTTGACTGATAGACACAAGTTTTCTCCCTTTCCCTGGGGTTCCAGGTGTGAAGTGCACATTTGGGTGCGCAAGTGATGTTATAGTGTTTACCGTTCACCCAACCATGAGGCCTACATTACGGTTATCACCCGGGGTCATTGAGCTGGTATGGAAACCAACTGCATTTTAATCATCACCCTCAAAGGGACTGCTCTCGGGTTTTGCCCTAACTGTTTGCAGTCCTCTACCCCTCCTGTTCCAACAGTTGACCCACCCCACTCCCTTCCCACCCTCCACAGTGTTGGGATTTGCTGTATTACCACACACTGTGGTGCAGTGGTTAGCATCGCAGCTTTCAGGCTTGGAGGTTGTCAGTTCAAATTCATTCAGAGGCATTCATCTGTTGGATTTTTTGCGCTCATACGTGGTATCGAGCTGTGGCCTCAAATGTGAAGATTGAAACGAAACAGTTGGGTTTCATCCACAGGATGAAGGTGTCTCTGAGAGTGTTGCTCAAATTTCCTGACCAACATTGTAGGTGCCCTCATTCCAAGGGTCTTGTTGATGCTGGGATATAGAAATGAAACATAGAATACAGCCAAGCTGCATAGTTTTGACTAGAATGGAACTCCATAGTGTCGTCCTTATTATCCTCATCCTTGCTGATCATCATTAAAGAAAAAAAAAGTCTCAAATTCTATGGCCTTTCAAACCCAACAGTTGTGATGATCTTACACTGGACTGGTTTTCCCATGCTTGTCATGCCTGTAATAAGGTTGTGTCCAAATTGGTGGAGTTGGCAGGTTCCTGGAAACTGGATGGCTGGATGTGATAGTGCCCTCTGAAGATTTATGCTTTCTCACATTGGCTATGAGACAAAGGAGTTATTGTCATCAATAGGGGCTCGGTGGTGTCCTGCACATGTTGATGAGAACAGGCACCAATAATAGCCATGAGAGTGACTAGGCAGCAGTGCAGTGTCTCCTACAGAAAGTTGCCTGAGGACAGCCTGAAACAGATTGCTCCCTGTGCACCGCAGTGTAGGGCTTGCAGCCGTTGGAAACTGGACATGGGTGTGCATGGTTATGCCAGAACTAGCAGCATGGGAATAACGTCACACGGCAGACGTGAGACTTTTCCTGTGTTTACCTGCATTCAGGTTCTCTAAAGGTATTCAGGACTACTCTGGAGATTGGCATGAATCTGCCAAGAAAAGTTAGGGATGTATCTGATAATTCATTAAAATGAAGACCATCATGGGTCGTTGCCATTTCACTGTAGCCGATTGTGGATGTCAACCTGAAAGTCATAAACTAAAACTAAAAGGCCACTAGGCTGCGGCTTCCAGTCAAGTAGCAATCCAGTCCATCATTTTGTTTTTCAGATTTAATTTGTGAATGCTTTTGTCAGATGGACCCATGAAGAATTTTCACTTTTTTCCTACCTTCATCTGTCCCATGTCTGACTTAGGCTGTACAGAGGATGAGACCATAGGAAAAAGTTATTTAGTATTAATAGGACATCGTTCTCTCTGTGTTCTAGATGTACCTCCCAATGAAGATTGCTTCTGTATGACTTTTTTCTTTTGGGTAATTATTTGAACAGGTGGTTACTGACAGACAACTGCCATAGAGGTGTTCTCATGTATGTTGTTCTACCTTCAACATTTGTCTGGATTGGACATTTAGAAGAACATAGCTGGCTCTCACTGTTCTTTCCTTCTTTCTGTGTCTTTCTTTTTTCCCCAAGAAAGGCACGCATGAGTACAGGCAAGGAGTTTGATTACCACAATTGGCATGTGAAGGATTTTATTCAATTCTGATTGCATGAAATGTTCATGCCAAGGTTTTTTTTTTTCCTGATGTGCGTGCATGTATGCGTGTGCTCATTTATTCCAGATGTTGATGTGCGCCGACAGTGTTTCAGAGGCAGAAAGTTCTGGTGTGTATGTTACAGCTGTCATGTTATTGACGGTTCTTCCAGTCCTCCAACATTCCATCCTGATGGTTGTGAGAAACAGTGGCATGCTGCCTTTTCCCACCGACACTCCACCATCCATTTTAAACACCCTCAGTTTGTCATATAGTCTTATTTTTCCACATCTAAACTCTGGTATCTTCTGAGGCTGATATAAAAGATCATTTTCATTCTCAGAATTTGTCACGTTTGTCTTTTACATGGTTTATCAGATGACTGCTTTGAATTTGTTATGTTGACTTTTTTAAAGTCGTATCACATATATTCTCTGAATTTGTCATATTGCCTTTTTTCCCAAATGCCTGAATGCATACATGTATGCTGATTTTGTCATTTTTTATAGCCTCCTTTTTTTCCCTAGGTTGTACATCAGTTTGATTCCAGGCTGATTGAGCCTGTAACATAGATTTACTTCTGAAACAAAAAGTTAAGGTGATTTTGAGTTTGTTTTTTGTTGTTGTTTTTTTTTGTTTTGTTTTTTTACTTGAACGGATGAAGAGAAGGGGTAGAGAGAGAAGGAAAAGAAGAACAGAAGAGGAGATGAGTGAGAAGTAGGGGGGTGGGGAAAAAAATGTGATTCTTCATGGACCTGACAGTACTGTATACCTGTGTTCTACAAGTGCTGGTTGGTGGGATAGCCTGTCAGCAAGACTATGCAAAGGCAGTAAAACTTTGCAAAAGCAATAAACTGTTGAAGAAAGGAGACATTGAAGTTGATGTGAATGTCTGGTGCTGATCTAGATCAACAGGATGTGATCTGTTTTCCCCCATGGTGAGTTTGACAGTCCTGGAAAGGCCCCTGTGGTCAGCTGGGTTTTATAACTTATGATTTGAAAAGAAAAAAAAAAAATTCCACAGGTTCTGAATTCGTTCAGCAAGATAATTATACTTTTTTTTTTTTCACTGGACATGAACACAGTGAATTTGCTGTTGATGAATGGATAATCAATGGATGTAATACATTTCATGGAATAGTACAACTTCGAAATGATATGAAAATTGAGATTTTGCATTTCTACAGTGCAAAAGAAGACAAACTACAAGGGAAGTTACTCTTTTGTCAGTACCTGTTATCACTTCCCCTGGTGGTTCCATTAACCTGGACGGAGGTCTGTGCTCTTGTCAAATGGCTCAATACCCTCCTAGTTTAGATATCACAATGAACTGGAGACACCACGGAGGCCTTGTCTGTCAGTAACTTGGGGGATATTATGTTCTTTCCAGCCTTGTTCAAACAGGCCACGAAATTGTTGCAGAAAACCAGATGTGGCTTCTTCTTGTGTCGTGAGAGAAAAGAAGCCAGAGAGAAGCCAGAAAATCTTTTATTTACAGAAGTGTGTGATGTTCTTGACAGCAGTGTGAGGCAAAATCTCAGTGTAATGCTCGTGTTAGTGGTAGAGTATTTCTTTCTTTTTTTAATTTCAAATTTCATTTTTATTTCAAATTTCATAACTGCTGATTGATGAGTCTATGTATGTCCTCTCTCTCACTCTCTTTGTCTGTCTGTCTCCATCTCTCTTTTTCACTCTTGTGTGTGTGTGTGTGAAAAGGATGAAGATGGGGTAAAATTGACTACTTGAACATTCCCTGTTGTGGGTATTTTTGTCATCAGTGTTTGTTGTTGGTGATGGTGTTGGAAATTTCCTGGTTGTGGATGTCGTTTATCTCTGTGTGTTCTAATTGATGGGTAACACAGTGGAACTTTCAAGATGTGGATTCTTTTGTTTATGAGATGATGGGTAGTATCACGGATCCACATCTGTGTGTGCTAGCATAGTAGAAGTTTCTGTGTTTGGTCTTTGTGTGTTTTATTTGTGTATGTGCTAGGTGATTGGTATTTTGTTTGAATTTTCAAGGGGAAAGAATTCGGGGACAAGAAATAAAAAGTGACAGGGTCAGATTCTTAGAATCATGGTCACATGTTCAGTACACCAGCTGACGACGCTGAGGTCGCAAGATCTTGTGTTCTTCGCGAGAAGCGTCCGTGGCCATGTTACTAACTGGTTGTAGGTCTTGAAGGGAAGCTAATGTCAAACTGTTATGTCTTACATCAGCAAGGTGCTGTGAAAGTGAAAGATATTGACAAAGTCTGTACCAACAAAATAGTCCTGGTTGCAACAGGATCGAAAAGTGAATGATTCACCACTTGGTGCTTAGGTTGGACTCAGACTGCACCATTTTGAAAACATTGTATCTGAGTTCTGTTTGTGTGTGTGTGTGTGTGTGTGTGTGTGTGAGGTGTGTGTGTGTGTTATGAGTTAGGGAAAGTATTCTGTCAAGTGTCTGTCATGTTACTGAGAACCAGTGGATGATATCTAGCATCTGTAAGGCGTCTCTAATGTTATTGTGAACCAGTGGAGTGGCGGATCTACCATCTGTATGATGTTATGTTGTTGAGAGCCAGTGGAGTGATATGTATCATTTCACATGATGTCTGTCATGTGACTGGGAATCACGGTGTGATAACGTCCATCCTTATGGTGTCTGTAATGTTGTTGAGAACCAAGGAGTGATACTTACCATCTGTATGGTGTCTGCCATGTTGTTGGGTACCTTGGTGCGGAATCTACCATCAGTATGGCATTCCCATGTAACTGCGCACCAGTGGATTGAAACATACCATCTGTATATTGTCGGCCATGTTCTTGAGAACCAAGGAGTGATATTTACCATGTATATATGGTGTCTGCCTTGTTGTCAAGAACAATGGAGTGATATCTATCATCAGTATGGCATCCCCATGTGACTGGGAACCAGTGGAGGAAAACATACCATCTGTGTAGTGTCTGTCTTGTTGTTGGGAACCAGTGGAGGAAAACATACCATCTGTATATTGTCTGCCATGTTGTTGGGAACAAAGGAGTGATATCTATCATCAGTATGGCATCCCCATGTGACTGGGAACCAGTGGAGGAAAACATACCATCTGTATAGTATCTGCCATGTTGTTGGGAACCAGTGGAGGAAAACATACCATCTGTATATTGTCTGCCATGTTGTTGGGAACAATGGAGTGATATCTATCATCAGTATGGCATCCCCATGTGACTGGGAACCAGTGGAGGAAAACATACCATCTGTATAGTGTCTGTCTTGTTGTTGGGAACCAGTGGAGGTAAACATACCATCTGTATAGTGTCTGCCATGTTGTTCGGAACAAGGAGTGATATCTATCATCAGTATGGCATCCCCATGTGACTGGGAACCAGTGGAGGAAAACATACCATCTGTATAGTGTCTGTCTTGTTGTTGGGAACCAGTGGAGGTAAACATACCATCTGTATAGTGTCTGCCATGTTGTTCGGAACAAGGGAGTGATATATCATCAGTATGGCATCCCCATGTGACTGGGAACCAGTGGAGGAAAACATACCATCTGTATAGTGTCTGCCATGTTGTTGGGAACAAGGGAGTGATATCTATCATCAGTATGGCATCCCCATGTGACTGGGAACCAGTGGAGGTAAACATACCATCTGTATGGTGTCTGCCATGTTGTTGGGAACAAGGGAGTGATATCTGTCATCAATATGGCTTCTCCATGTTACTGGGCACCAGTGGAGGAAAACATACCATCTGTATAGTGTCTGCCATGTTGTTGGGAACAAGGGAGTGATATCTGTCATCAATATGGCTTCTCCATGTTACTGGGCACCAGTGGAGGAAAACATACCATCTGTATAGTGTCTGCCATGTTGTTGGGAACCAGTGGAGGAAAACATACCATCTGTATAGTGTCTGCCATGTTGTTGGGAACCAGTGGAGGAAAACATACCATCTGTGTAGTGTCTTCCATGTTGTTGGGAACCAGTGGAGGAAAACACCATCTGTATAGTGTCTGCCATGTTGTTCGGAACAAGGGAGTGATATCTATCATCAGTATGGCATCCCCATGTGACTGGGAACCAGTGGAGGTAAACATACCATCTGTATAGTGTCTGCCATGTTGTTGGGAACAAGGGAGTGATATCTTATTATCTGTCATCAATATGGCTTGTCCGTGTTACTGGGAACCAGTGGAGGAAAACATACCATCTGTATAGTGTCTTCCATGTTGTTGGGCACCAGTGGAGGAAAACATACCATCTGTATAGTGTCTGCCATGTTGTTGG
Source organism: Conus canariensis (assembly GCA_033310375.1). NCBI lineage: Eukaryota > Metazoa > Mollusca > Gastropoda > Neogastropoda > Conidae > Conus > Conus canariensis. The sequence continues at coordinate 16,213,942 of CM065743.1, forward strand.
GAACAAGGGAGTGATATCTGTCATCAATATGGCTTGTCCATGTTACTGGGAACCAGTGGAGGAAAACATACCATCTGTATAGTGTCTTCCATGTTGTTGGGCACCAGTGGAGGAAAACATACCATCTGTATAGTGTCTGCCATGTTGTTGGGAACAAGGGAGTGATATCTGTCATCAATATGGCTTGTCCGTGTTACTGGGAACTAGTGGTGGAAAACATACCATCTGTATAGTGTCTTCCATGTTGTTGGGCACCAGTGGAGGAAAACATACCATCTGTATAGTGTCTTCCATGTTGTTGGGCACCAGTGGAGGAAAACATACCATCTGTATAGTCTCTGCCATGTTGTTGGGAACAAAGGAGTGATATCTACCTTCATCATGGCTTCCCCATGTTACTGGGCACCAGTGGAATGAAGTGTACCATCTGTATAGTGTCTGCCATGTGGATGGGAACCAGAGGAGTGAAATGTACCATCTCTATGGTGTCTGTCATGTTACAGACAATCACGGTGTGATATCGTGCATCCTTATGGTGACCATCATGTTATTGGGAACCATGGAGTGATATTTACCATGTGTCTGGTGTCTGCCATGTTGGGAACCATGCCATCAATATGGCATCTTGCATGTGGTTGCTGGGAACTGTGGAACAAACCGTACCATCTGTATGGTGTCAGCCATGTTGTTGGGAACCAGAGGAGTGCAATGTATCATCTATATACTGTTCATACATTATGCAGCAAAACCGTCATGTGGAAGGTTGATACTTTTGTTCTTTTCATTCCCCACTGTGGAGGTTTTCTTAATGAGAGCACTGGGTTATTTGGATAGTAATCTTTTTATCAGTTCTGAAATGAAATGGTATTGTTTAGCTAGGAGAATCATTCAACAATCAGTGGGTTAATAATCAAATTCTCTCTCTCTCTCTCTCTCTCTCTCCCTCTCCCCCCCCCTCCCCCCCCCCCCCCCCCTCCTCTGTGTGTGTATCTGTGTGTGTGTGTGCGCATGTGTGCACATAATGTACTCTTGCTACTGCATGTTGGTCAGATTTCCACATGTAGAGAAAGAACCACAAAGTTACTGAGGGTTTTCTACTTCTTTTTGTGAGCAGTGATAGAGAGACAGAGAGCAATAGACAGACAGAGAGAGGGCTTTATAATATGGTGCAATGTGTGTTTTTTGTGTGTGTGTTTTTTTTCTTTTATCATTGAATATTGGGTCAGGAAAGATTACTTGGCTTAGAGGTACACTCCCCTCTTTCTACTGACTGTTATACACACTGAAGGGAATGGGGGGGGGGGGGGGGGGGGGAATGATAATGGAAGGAGGAGGATGTACAAATTTGGGGGCCATAGGCACGTAAAGTTTTCATCGATAGCCTTAGGTATGTTTGAAAGGAAGAATGGAGTGGAGCCGCCATCCAGTGGAAGTTCAGTCATGTGGCTGTGCAGAGTAGTACCTGTGATTCTGCCTCTTCATCAAATAAAGCAATGTTTCAAGTCCTCAATTCTGCTGTTCGGTGTGGCAGAGTACAGCATTATAGTTGTATTCCTCGTAGTGACCGTTAAACAATGTTCTCAACCCTCCTGTTTGTTGTGGTAGAGTACTGCAGTATCTGCCTCCTCACTAAACATCAGAGCAGAAAGAAACTGTTAATGTTCTCAGTTTTGATGTTCTTTATGATAGTGTTCAAATGATCTTTCTCTTACTCTCTACTCACCATATTTTCTTTTAAAACGTATGATACCTTCAGTTTTGCTGTTCTTTATGGGAGGGCACAGCATTCTTGTGCATGTTAATCATAAGACTAAAGTCCTCAATTTTGCCGTTCTTTATGATAGGGTACTATACAGGAAACATTTAATGTCCTTTTCCTGTTTGTATTATTCTCTTTCTTGTTAATTAAGAAACAAAGCGGAAGTTAATTTCCTGTTTTGCTCTTGTTCATGATAGGGTTCAAAATTATGAATCTTTTATACCAGAAGTCATGACATAAACAGTCATATTCCCAGCTTTGCTGATTATGATGATATATATCACATTATCATTTTCCCCCTCAATTATCACAAAATCAAGAAATAGCACCAAAATTTGGCACCTGTACAAGTGGCACTCTTAACATTTCTAACACTCAAACTACCTGTTGTGATAAGGTGATGTTCTTGATTTGGTGACTTCATGAGAATAAGAAAATGATTTAATAGCACTGAAAAGAAAGTGTTTATAAAGTATGGTTTAAATGATTTTAAAGATAATTATATAGTAATGAAAATAATCAGTGTAGCATGGTTTTAACAGTAATGATAATAATGAAGTGTTGTAAGAGTGTGATAATGAGAAATGATGATAGAATGAAAATAAGTGTGTACATTATATTGTAGTGTTAATTATAATGAAGCTTTTAAGAAGGAAGTGCTGGCATGGTGTGGGTTTGATAATGATAACAGTAATTAAGTGTTGATAGTATGGTTTTAATTACAATAATGATAATATGAGGAGCATGGTTCTAATTATGATGATAATTAAATAATGTTGATATAATGTGGTTCTAATAACGATAATCATAACAACAATAAGGAAGTCTTGGTAAAGTGTAGTTTTAGAAATGATAAGGAAGTGCAGATATCACGCACACATCCAGAGCCAGTTGGAGTCTGGTGTCCTGTAAAATAACTCAAAATATATTTGTATATTAAAGACATTGGTAAGGAAATGGAATGCCTACATGGTGAGCACATTTACGCTTCCATGACATGCTGCACCTGAGGATTGTTGATTGCCATATTCAGCTGTCTTTTAACAGAAGGATTTTCCTCTTTCTGTGCAACCGTAATGGCAGCTATTTGTAAAACATCAGTCGTGAAATTAAAATATTTCTCTCTGGTCTTAATCTCACTCTACAATGTATCTTTTTGAGGGCATGCCAACTTTATGTGTGTGTGGAGTTGGGCTTTTGTGCTTTGATCTAGTGTTTTCTTGTTTGTTTGTTGATTTTTTTTTTTTTAATTCATTTGTGTCGAACACCATCCTTCCGCTTTCCTAACTCGCCCCTTTTTGTGTGTACCTGTTTGTTGGTGTCTGCTCTATGCATGTGGGTGGACATGCCTGCTTAATGGAACCTTCAGTTTGCACAACATTCATGTTTGTTGGTGTCTGCTCTATGCATGTGGGTGGACATGCCTGCTTAATGGAAACCTTCAGTTTGCACAACATTCATGTTTGTTGGTGTCTGCTCTATGCATGTGGGTGGACATGCCTGCTTAATGGAAACCTTCAGTTTGCACAACATTCATGTTTGTTGGTGTCTGCTCTATGCATGTGGGTGGACATGCCTGCTTAATGGAAACCTTCAGTTTGCACAACATTCATGTTTGTTGGTGTCTGCTCTATGCATGTGGGTGGACATGCCTGCTTAATGGAAACCTTCAGTTTGCACAACATTCATGTTTGTTGGTGTCTGCTCTATGCATGTGGGTGGACATGCCTGCTTAATGGAAACCTTCAGTTTGCACAACATTCATGTTTGTTGGTGTCTGCTCTATGCATGTGGGTGGACATGCCTGCTTAATGGAAACCTTCAGTTTGCACAACATTCATATGAATATTTCAAAAGGGCAACTTGAAATGTTTTTAATCCAGCCAGCCTATATGTGTGTCGCAACTTCAGGAGAAATGAAAATCACCGACCTTTCCCCTGTCAAACATGGACTAGGCAGTGTATGAGATTTAGAGGCAGTGCTATTGGACCAGACAGATTGTTGATTGCGGAAGGAATTTTGAGGCTGCTACATGTATTGCTAGGAGACTGACGTTAAGGAGTGGAGTATTTGTATGTCTGTGTAACATTCTTTACTCTGTTCGCATGTGCAGGCAGATGTCCGAGTCATGGGGAGGGGAAGGAGGGGGAGAGGGGGGATATCAGAAGTGCCTTTATATAGATCTGTGTGTGTTTTCAAAGTGCATGCAAATTCATGAACATGGACCACCTGTGTGGTAAACTTGTAGTGTGCATGGGTGTGCATGTATGTGAGTGTGTAAATGTTTGTTTCTTTTTTTTTTTTTTTTTTTTTGTTTGTTAAATAATGCATCTCACCTCATACCCAGAGGGATAACGCAGAACAAAAAAGTGGGAAATATACCGGTACCTTATAGATCAACATAAATGGGTCAGTTTCTTACTTTTTGTTATCTGAGATGCAGTATGCGTTGTTTCTTACAAAAAAAAAAAAAAAAATGTGCATTCGCTTGTTGGATGATGGGCAGGAAACAGTTTTTTTTCTTTTTATCAAACCTGTCACTGCTTCGCCACATATATTCCTTTCCAGCCATGTTTATCATGTGTTGTTTATAGTCCAGCCAACCACAAGAGGCCACTTCAGGGCTGGGCTGTGTTGATTTAAAGCATTCCAAGGAACGAAGAATTGAACCCCAGACCAAACATTCCATTAACTGCTATGTACCACAGAAATAAAGGATGTTTTAGGATACATTCCCGGACCCACGCGTTTACCAACTTTTTTTTTTTTTAATTTTTTTTTTTACACGATTTTGATAATAATTATGTGACATTACAAAGAAAATACACCAAATCATTGTGGGGTGTATAAATTTATGGTTCATGTGAACACCAGTTTCTCTGTCTTTCTCTCTTATTTATTATTGATGGTTTTATGGTCCAGGTAAGCTTTAAACCTGACGTGTTAATACTACCATACTCATGCTGAGATGCAAGTCTGGTCAGCTTGGGGTGAAGAAACTATTCAGTCGAGAAACTGGGAAGAGCAGAGAAGATTCTGAAATGCAGATTGTCACAGAAATTTTGTAGCTTTAGATGAGAAATCATTCAAAAGCAAATTGTCATGTGTATTCCCTAGATTTCTCACTCCCTCATCGTTTCCTCTAAACGTCCTTTTCTCCATCTTATTCGCTCCCTCCCCTGTCATCCCATCCCTCTTACCCCTCCAAACCCCAGGGTTGCCCCTTTTTTTGGTTTGATGGTAAATACCGTTCCCTATCATATAGAAAATGGAAAATACTATCACCCACCTTTAGGAACTTGTGTGCTGAAAATGTCTCCTGCCAGTTCGTAAATACTGTTGCCCACCTCATGGAAATTTTGTACTGAAAATGTTCTTTCAGTTGATGAAGATTGTCTTTTGCCTTTAAATTGTGCTGAAAATTTCTTATTTCAACTAATGCATAATGTGCCCCTCCCGCCATCAGGAAATTGTGTACTGATTTTTTTTTTTTTTCTCTCAGCTGCTGAATACCGTCCCCCATCTCCTGGGATTCTGTACTGAACATTTTTTTCTGGAAATGGCAGATACTGTTTCCCCCGTCCAGAAATTGTGCGCTGAAAATCTCTTTTCAAATGGTGAATACTGCCCTCCATCCTCTGCAAATCATGTGCTACATTTTTTCTCCTTTCAGCTGGTAAATACGGCCTTCCATCTTCAGAAAATCATGTTCCAAACGTCTTTCCTTGCAACAGGTGGACACTGGCTGTTGTCTTCAGGAACTATGTGCAAAAATGTCTTTCTGATTGTTAAAGATTTTTTCCCGGTATCTGAAAATTGTGTGCTGAAAATTTCTGCTTTCAAAATGGTAAATACTGCCGCCAGCTTTCTGGAAATTGTGCTTGGAAAGCTTCTCCTTTCAACTGGTGCATACTTTCCCCATCATCTGCAAATGGTGCACAAGAAAAAAAAAATCTGCTGTAATTAAAACAGAAATGTTCTGTTTTTTTTGTAGTACTGTCGTCCCCACCCTCCCTCCCCTATGTTTATCCGTTTCTTTCTGTCACACTTTTTCTCTGTCAGCCTTTTTCTGTTCTTTTTGACAGTTTTTTTGCCCCAGTCTTTTCTGTTCTTTCTGTCATTTTTCTTTTTGTTTGTTTGTTTTTTTGTTGTTTTTTTTTTAATGTTTTATTCTTTCTGACAGTCTTAATTTACTTTGTGTCAGTTTGTCTTTCCTTCCTTTCAGTGGCTTTGCTTTTCTGTTCATTCACCTTGGCCAATGGTCTCTGTCTTCTGTTCTGTTCATCACCTTGGCCAGTGGTCTCTGTCTTCTGTTCTGTTCATTCACCATGGCCAATGGTCTGTCTTCTGTTCATTCACCTTGGCCAATGGTCTGTCTTCTGTTCATTCACCATGGCCAATGGTCTGTCTTCTGTTCTGTTCATTCACCATGGCCAATGGTCTGTCTTCTGTTCATTCACCATGGCCAATGGTCTGTCTTCTGTTCTGTTCATTCACCTTGACCAATGGTCTGTCTTCTGTTCTGTTCATTCACCATGGCCAATGGTCTGTCTTCTGTTCATTCACCTTGGCCAGTGGTCTGTCTTCTGTTCATTCACTTTGGCCAATGGTCTCTGTCTTCTGTTCTGTTCATTCACCTTGGCCAATGGTCTCTGTCTTCTGTTCTGTTCATTCACCTTGGCCAATGGTCTCTGTCTTCTGTTCTGTTCATTCACCATGGCCAATGGTCTGTCTTCTGTTCATTCACCATGGCCAATGGTCTGTCTTCTGTTCTGTTCATTCACCTTGACCAATGGTCTGTCTTCTGTTCTGTTCATTCACCATGGCCAATGGTCTGTCTTCTGTTCATTCACCTTGGCCAGTGGTCTGTCTTCTGTTCTGTTCATTCACCTTGGCCAATGGTCTGTCTTCTTTCTGTTCATTCACCATGGCCAATGGTCTGTCTTCTGTTCATTCACTTTGGCCAATGGTCTCTGTCTTCTGTTCATTCACCTTGGCCAATGGTCTGTCTTTCTGTTCATTCACCTTGGCCAATGGTCTCTGTCTTCTGTTCTGTTCATTCACCTTGGCCAATGGTCTGTCTTCTGTTCATTCACCTTGGCCAATGGTCTGTCTTCTGTTCTTTCATTCACCTTGGCCAATGGTCTGTCTTCTGTTCGTCATTCACCTTGGCCAATGGTCTGTCTTCTGTTCATTCACCTTGCCAATGGTCTTTCTTTCGTTCATTCACCTCCTGGTCTGTCTCTGTTCATTCACCTTGGCCAATGGTCTGTCTTCTGTTCTTTCACCTTGGCCAATGGTCTGTCTTCTGTTCATTCACCTTGGCCAATGGTCTGTCTTCTGTTCATTCACCTTGGCCAATGGTCTGTTCTTCTGTTCATTCACCTTGGCCAATGGTCTGTCTTCTGTTCATTCACCTGGCCAATGGTCTGTCTTCTGTTCATTCACCTTGGCCAATGGTCTGTCTTCTGTTCATTCACCTTGGCCAATGGTCTGTCTTCTGTTCATTCACCTTGGCCAATGGTCTGTCTTCTGTTCATTCACCTTGGCCAATGGTCTGTCTCTCTGTTCATTCACCTTGGCCAATGGTCTCTGTCTTCTGTTCATTCACCTTGGCCAATGGTCTGTCTTCTGTTCATTCACCTTGGCCAATGGTCTGTCTTCTGTTCATTCACCTTGGCCAATGTCTGTCTTCTGTTCATTCACCTTGGCCAAGTGTCTGTCCTTCTGTTCATTCACCTTGGCCAATGGTCTCTGTCTTCTGTTCTGTTCATTCACCTTGGCCAGTGGTCCTGTCTTCTGTTCATTCACCTTGGCCAATGGTCTGTCTTCTGTTCATTCACCTTGGCCAATGGTCTGTCTTCTGTTCATTCACCTTGGCCATGGTCTGTCTTCTGTTCTGTTCATTCACCTTGGCCAATGTCTGTCTTTCTGTCATTCACCTTGCCAATGGTCTTCTTTCTGTTCATTCACCTTGGCCAATGGTCTGTCTTCTGTTCATTCACCTTGGCCAATGATCTGTCTTCTGTTCATTCACCTTGGCTAGTGGTCTGTCTTCTGTTCTGTTCATTCACCTTGACCAATGGTCTCTGTCTTCTGTTCATTCACCTTGGCCAATGGTCTGTCTTCTGTTCATTCACCTTGGCCAATGGTCTGTCTTCTGTTCATTCACCTTGGCCAGTGGTCTGTCTTCTGTTCATTCACCTTGGTCAATGGTCTGTCTTCTGTTCTGTTCATTCACCTTGGCCAATGGTCTGTCTTCTGTTCCGTTCATTCACCTTGGCCAATGGTCTGTCTTCTGTTCATTCACCATGGCCAATGGTCTGTCTTCTGTTCATTCACCTTGGTCAATGGTCTGTCTTCTGTTCATTCACCTTGGCCAATGGTCTCTGTCTTCTTTTTTTGTCTTTTTTTTTTTCCATGTCGATTTTCTCTTTTTGTCACTCTTCTGTTTCAGTGGATTTTTCTTTTCTTTCCTTTTTCTTTTTTTTTTTTTTTTTCTTTTCTTTTTCCTTTTTTTTTTTTTTTTTTAAACTTTCATTACTAGAAATCTGTTTCCTGTCGCCTTGTTTTCTCATCTTCAGTTTATGTTTTCATTTTGGTCGATAGGTTTTAGGTGTTAATTCATTTATCTGTTTATTTCATTTCATTGTTGTTCACCCAGGCAAAATATGTCACTTTATGTGTGTGAGGAGATGTCAAACTTAACATGACTGACACCACGCACTGTGAATGAGTGGAGCAGACTGGATGAAATATGTGTTCTGCTGCTGTTTATGTATCCAAGTGAGGCCATCAAGAAAAAAAAATGTGTAATGTCCGAATGTGAGCATGAATCTCTGTCTTTCTCTGTCTCTGTTTCTCTCTCTCTCTCTGTCTGTCTCTGTCTCTCTCTCTCTCTCTCTCTCTCTCTCTCTCTCTCTCTCTCGTCTCTCTCTGTATGTGTGTGTGTTAGAGGTAAAGAGAGATATTTTGCAATATAAGATAACAGATCAGTTTTTTTTTAATGTGCCTTCTAATTACATCAAAACATACAACAAAAAGTAACATTCTCATATATATATATATAACAGTACTCGTTTTGTTAAAGTATGCTACTGAATTGTTTGAAATGTCTACCATTGTTTTCCACTAATTTGAGAGAAATACAATCAGTGACCTGTTTAAAAAGTGTTTGCGGTTGTTTTTTTAATCGTTCAGAAGAAATGGCAATAAACTGTTCATATTTGCATTCTTTCATTTTGTGTCATTTGTCTATGCTTACTGACCCTCTCTCTCTGTGTCTCTGTCTGTCTGTCTGTCTCTCTCTCTCTCTCTCTCTCTCTCTCTCTCCTCTCTCTCTCTGTCTGTCTGTCCCTCTCTCTCCAGTGCCGTGTACATCATTTTATGATCATCACACGGTATCCATCTTGACATAGATCAGCACGTCACCATTATCCCTCAGAATCCACTTTGATACAGTACAGCACGGCATGATTTTCAGACAGTATCATCTTGACACAGTACAACATTTCATGATCTTAAAATAGTGTCCACTTTGACGCGGTTCAACGTGTCGTCATCTTAATACAGTATTCACTTTGACACAGTACACGTCATCGTCTTGATACAGTATCCACTTTGACATAGTACATGTCATCATCTTTGAACAGTAATCCACTTTGACACAGTACAACATATCTTAATACACTATCCACTTTGACACAGCACATGTCATCATCTTGATACACTATCCACTTTGACACAGTACAACATGTCATCTTGATACACCATCCACTTTGACACAGTACAACATGTCATCTTGATACACTATCCACTTTGACACAGTACATGTCATCATCTTGATACACTATCCACTTTGACACAGTACATGTCATCATCTTGATACACTATCCACTTTGACACAGTACAACATGTCATCATCTTGATACACTATCCACTTTGACACAGTACAACATGCCATCATCTTGATACACTATCCACTTTGACACAGTACAACATGTCATCATCTTGATACAGTATCCACTTTGACACAGCACATGTCATCATCTTGATACACTATCCACTTGACACAGTACTACATGTCTTAATACACTATCCACTTGACACAGTACATGTCAACATCTTGATACACTATCCACTTTGACACAGTACAACATGCCATCATCTTGATACAGTATCCACTTTGACACAGCACATGTCATCATCTTGATACACTATCCACTTTGACACAGTACATGTCATCATCTTGATACACTATCCACTTTGACACAGCACATGTCATCATCTTGATACACTATCCACTTTGACACAGTACACAGTCATCATCTTGATACACTATCCACTTTGACACAGTACAACATGTCATCATCTTGATACACTATCCACTTTGACACAGTACATGTCATCATCTTGATACACTATCCACTTTGACACAGTACATGTCATCATCTTGATACACTATCCACTTTGACACAGTACACATGTCATCATCTTGATACACTATCCACTTTGACACAGCACATGTCATCATCTTGATACACTATCCACTTTGACACAGTACATGTCATCATCTTGATACACTATCCACTTTGACACAGCACATGTCATCATCTTGATACACTATCCACTTTGACACAGTACAACATGTCATCTTGATACACTATCCACTTTGACACAGTACAACATGTCATCTTGATACAGCATCCACTTTGACACAGTACATGTCATCATCTTTATACACTATCCACTTTGACACAGTACATGTCATCATCTTGATACACTATCCACTTTGACACAGCACATGTCATCATCTTGATACACTATCCACTTTGACACAGTACAACATGTCATCTTGATACACTATCCACTTTGACACAGCACATGTCATCATCTTGATACACTATCCACTTTGACACAGTACAACATGTCATCTTGATACAGTATCCACTTTGACACAGCACATGTCATCATCTTGATACACTATCCACTTTGACACAGTACAACATGTCATCATCTTGATACACTATCCACTTTGACACAGTACAACATGTCATCTTGATACACTATCCACTTTGACACAGTACATGCCATCATCTTGATACACTATCCACTTTGACACAGTACTACATGTCTTAATACACTATCCACTTTGACACAGTACATGCCATCATCTTGATACACTATCCACTTTGACACAGTACATGTCATCATCTTAATACACTATCCACTTTGACACAGTACATGTCATCATCTTGATACACATCCACTTTGACACAGTACAACATGTCATCATCTTGATACACTATCCACTTTGACACAGCACATGTCATCATCTTGATACACTATCCACTTTGACACAGTACAACATGTCATCATCTTGATACACTATCCACTTTGACACAGTACATGTCATCATCTTGATACACTATCCACTTTGACACAGTACATGTCATCATCTTGATACACTATCCACTTTGACACAGTACAACATGTCATCTTGATACACTATCCACTTTGACACAGTACATGTCATCATCTTGATACACTATCCACTTTGACACAGTACATGTCATCATCTTGATACACTATCCACTTTGACACAGTACATGTCATCATCTTGATACAGTATCCACTTTGACACAGTACATGTCATCATCTTGATACACTATCCACTTTGACACAGTACAACACGTCATCATCTTGATACACTATCCACTTTGACACAGTACATGTCATCATCTTGATACACTATCCACTTTGACACAGCACATGTCATCATCTTGATACACTATCCACTTTGACACAGTACAACATGTCATCATCTTGATACACTATCCACTTTGACACAGTACATGTCATCATCTTGATACACTATCCACTTTGACACAGTACATGCCATCATCTTGATACACTATCCACTTTGACACAGTACAACATGTCATCATCTTGATACAGTATCCACTTTGACACAGTACAACATGTCATCTTTGATACACTATCCACTTTGACACAGTACAATCATCATCTTGATACACTATCCACTTTGACACAGTACATGTCATCATCTTGTTACAGTATCCACTTTGACACAGTACATGTCATCATCTTGATACAGTATCCACTTTGACACAGTACAACATGTCATCTTGATACATATCCACTTTGACAGTACATGTCATCATCTTGATACACTATCCACTTTGCACAGTACAACATGTCATCTTGATACACTATCCACTTTGACACAGTACATGTCATCATCTTGATACACTATCCACTTTGACACAGTACACATGTCATCATCTTGATACACTATCCACTTTGACACAGTACAACATGTCATCATCTTGATACACTATCCACTTTGACACAGTACATGTCATCATCTTGATACACTATCCACTTTGACACAGTACATGCCATCATCTTGATACAGTATCCACTTTGACACAGCACATGCCATCATCTTGATACACTATCCACTTTGACACAGTACATGCCATCATCTTGATACACTATCCACTTTGACACAGCACATGTCATCATCTTGATACACTATCCACTTTGACACAGTACAACATGTCATCATCTTGATACAGTATCCACTTTGACACAGTACAATGCCATCATCTTGATACACTATCCACTTTGACACAGTACATGCCATCATCTTGATACACTATCCACTTTAACACAGTACATGCCATCATCTTGATACAGTATCCACTTTGACACAGTACAACTGTCATCATCTTATACAGTATCCACTTTGACACAGTACAACATGTCATCATCTTGATACACTATCCACTTTGACACAGTACATGCCATCATCTTGATACAGCATCCACTTTGACACAGCACATGTCATCATCTTGATACACTATCCACTTTGACACAGTACATGTCATCATCTTGATACACTATCCACTTTGACACAGTACATGTCATCATCTTGATACACTATCCACTTTGACACAGCACATGTCATCATCTTGATACACTATCCACTTTGACACAGTACATGTCATCATCTTGATACAGTATCCACTTTGACACAGCACATGTCATCATCTTGATACACTATCCACTTTGACACAGTACAACATGTCATCATCTTGATACAGTATCCACTTTGACATAGTACAACATGTCATCATTTTGATACACTATCCACTTTGACACAGCACATGTCATCATCTTGATACAGTATCCACTTTGACACAGCACATGTCATCTTGATACACTATCCACTTTGACACAGTACAACATGTCATCATCTTGATACACTATCCACTTTGACACAGCACATGTCATCATCTTGATACACTATCCACTTTGACACAGTACAACATGTCATCTTGATACAGTATCCACTTTGACACAGCACATGTCATCATCTTGATACACTATCCACTTTGACACAGTACAACATGTCATCTTGATACACTATCCACTTTGACACAGTACAACATGTCATCTTGATACACTATCCACTTTGACACAGTACAACATGTCATCTTTATACACTATCCACTTTGACACAGTACATGTCATCATCTTGATACACTATCCACTTTGACACAGTACAACATGTCATCTTGATACACTATCCACTTTGACACAGTACAACATGTCATCTTGATACACTATCCACTTTGACACAGTACATGCCATCATCTTGATACACTATCCACTTTGACACAGTACAACATGTCATCTTGATACACTATCCACTTTGACACAGTACATGCCATCATCTTGATACACTATCCACTTTGACACAGTACATGCCATCATCTTGATACACTATCCACTTTGACACAGTACATGCCATCATCTTGATACAGTATCCACTTTGACACAGTACAACATGTCATCATCTTGATACAGTATCCACTTTGACACAGTACAACATGTCATCATCTTGATACACTATCCACTTTGACACAGTACATGCCATCATCTTGATACAGCATCCACTTTGACACAGTACATGTCATCATTTTGATACAGTATCCACTTTGACACAGTACAACATGTCATCTTGATACACTATCCACTTTGACACAGTACAACATGTCATCTTGATACACTATCCACTTTGACACAGTACATGCCATCATCTTGATACACTATCCACTTTGACACAGCACATGTCATCATCTTGATACACTATCCACTTTGACACAGTACATGCCATCATCTTGATACACTATCCACTTTGACACAGCACATGTCATCATCTTGATACAGTATCCACTTTGACACAGTACATGTCATCTTGATACACTATCCACTTTGACACAGTACATGTCATCATCTTGATACACTATCCACTTTGACACAGCACATGTCATTTTGATATAGTATCCACCTTGACACCGTGCTATATGTCACATTCACACACTATCCACCTTGATAATGTCATTCTTCCCACAGTACCCACCTTGACACAGTACAACATGTCACCATCTTCACGTGGATTTCACCTTGGCATAGAACATGTCCCGATCATCAGTCTTAACCCTGACAGGGAGCATGTCGCCATCATTATACAGTTTTCACCTCGGTACAGAACATTCCACCTACATCAGAGTTCACCCTGACACCACACATGTCACCATCGTCAGACAGTTTTTCACTTTCACACAGAACATTTCATCATCATCAAACAGTTTTCACTTTGACACATACCATGTCATCATCATCAGACAATGACACAGACAATGATGCAAAACATAACATCATTTTATTTGTTGTCACTTTGACACAGCTGATGAACCCATGTTCATACATCATCAGACAATGACACAGACAATGATGCAAAACATAACATCATTATTTGTTGTCATTTTGACACTGAACATGTCACCATTACACAGACAATGACACAGACAATGATACAAAACATAACATCATTATTTGTTGTCATATTGACACTGAACATGTCACCATCAATAGACAATTTTCACCCTCACACACAGCATGTCACCATCAGACAATTTTTTCCCCTTAAACAGAACGTCACCATCATCAGACAGTTTTCACCTTGGCACAGAACATGTCACCATTATCACATAGTTTTCACCTTGACTTTTGAACATGTCACCATCATCAAACAGTTTTCACCTTGACTTTGAACATGTCACTATCATCAGACGCTTTTCGCCTTGACTTTGAACATGTCACCATCATCAGACAGTTTTCACCTTGGCACAGGACATGTCACCATTATCAGTTTTCACCTCGGCACAGAACATGTCACTATTATCAGACAGTTTTTACCTTGACACAGAACATGTCACCATCATCAGACAATTCTTACCTGAACACACACTATGTGTCACATTGAAATGATCCAATGGCAAAGAAAAAGGTTGAGGAAGTTCCTCAATCAGGTTGAGCAGCTCTTGGCGACTGACAGACACAGATGGTGGTAAATGTAGAAACATACTGTTATCGATTTATACTAAGTGATTCTTGTACTGAAGCTTGAACCAAAGAAATTTGTGGACGAGTGACGAGACTCCTCCCGTTTCTTCATCTACAGTGGGTTGTGTTGGTTTCGAGAACAGTGAAAGCCAGAAAGCGTAAAAGATTTTTTTTTACTGTGAATCTGCATCTCCCGGACAGCAATCACCACAGGCTCCAGTTGTTGACAGAGGAGCTGCAGCTTCTAAAAATCAATGTGAGTTATGACCTCAGATGTTCAGATGGAGTACCTTTTCATCCATACTGGTGTGACAGTGGTAGACATTTTAGTCCATCTTCGCGTCCTCATCCGAGACCTGTAGCTCTGAAAATAAATTTGAAACACTTACTGTTGCTTTTTTTGGCTGACTGACCAGCAGGTTCAGACCCAGTGGGAGAGGGCGGAGACCTGTGGACCATCTCCACCACCTCGACTTTTCCTCTGGTCTGGGATTTGAGCTTAGGGGTCGAGGGAAAAGTGAAGGATTCCTGAAACGTGCAGCAGGAGGAGGTTTGGACTGCTGGACAGAGTGGGATGTGGTGGCACTAACGCCTCCACTGTGGGCGTGCTGAATAGATGTATTGGCAGGTTAAAGCCTCTGCATGAGGCTCTTTCTTGATTGTGTATGGACTTGACTGGCGGGAAGGACAGGTCTGCATGACAACAGACAGACGCTGTTGGGTCACCTTCAAATGGAGGTGACTGCAGACGGAAATTCGAACAAATTTTGATAATGATTCAATGAGTTCGCCAAAAAAAAGGACAAACAAATCACAAGACAAAACATGGCCTCGTTTTCATTTAACGCCCTTCTTGTGCCGAATACGAGAAGATAAGTGATCGCTCGTTCTTTTGTTTTCATTGTCCTGGATGTTGTTTATCTTGCCTGAAGAAGAGCTAAGAGGTCAAAACGCGTCGTGTTTCGTCTTGTAATTTGTTTGTCCCTGTATTGGGCGGACTCACCAAGACTTATTCTGAAGATACTGTTGAACTCCCCGTGTCAGCTGCTGAATACGAAATACTCAAGACGTTTCGACTGCTGACTACCAGTTTTCTTGCTTCTTCGAAGGGGATTTTCTTTTCAGTTTTAACTGTTTGATCTGCCACTGCCACTTTAGCTGCCACTTGGGACAGTCTTGTGAGGGAAAAAGGAGTGGCTGCCAACGCACTTCGCACAAAGGGCTGCTGGTGCTACAAATCTCCCCCGCGAGCGTGGCCAGTTTTCTGACAGGAAAAGCTCCTTATCGGAACTGGGACATAGAGGTCTACTCTGACACTGAGGTAGCCAACTCTGATTGTATGTGGTAGTGATGGTGTCAGTCAGTCAGTCATTCCCTTGACCGCTGGGGTCGTTGGGGGGACGTGATGAGGCAGCCGCCGTTTCTCTCCAGGCTCTTCTGTTGGTGGCTGTCTTGAGGAGATCTGGCATGGTCATTTTGGTCCAGTCCTTTATGTTGTCGGACCAGCTCTTTCTCTGCCGTCCTCGTCTGCGCCCTCCTTCAACGGTACCTTGAAGGATGGTTTTGGAGAGGGTGTTGTGACGAATGACGTGGCCAAACCATGCCATCTTCCGTCGTTTGACGGTTGCCAGAAGTGGTTCGTGGGGCCCAACTAGGTTAGTGACCAGGTTCCGCGCATAATCATTGGTCTTGTATTCTTTGTAGGAGATGCGGAGTAGTTTCCTCAGGCACCTGGTCTCAAACGCCTGGATTCTTCTTTCTGTTTCGGCCAGCAGCGTCCATGTCTCGCAACCATATAAGAGGATCGAGACCACTAGTGACTTGTAGAGCCGGAATTTTGTGTGGAAATTGATGTCGCTCTTCCACACTCTGTTCAGTCTGGCCATCGCTGCTGATGCGGAGTTGATCCTGATTCGGATTTCTGCTGTGCAGGTGCCATCTTTGGACAGGGTTGCTCCCAAGTACCTGAAGCTGGTCACTTCTTCCAGGGGCTCACCATTCATGGTTACGTTGGCACTGCTGTTAGTCGTGCTGTTGACCATGATCTTTGACTTCTCTGTGCTGACCTCCATGCCGTAGGCACTTGCTCTTGTGACAAGTCTGTTTGTGAGATCCTGGAGCTCGATGTTGAAAGGACATGATGAGTGATGGTGTACAAAAAGTCAAAAGAGCGTGTTTGTTGCAACTCTATCTGACCCTTTGCGAATGGTCACATTGTGAACGTTGGTCTGTGGTCCTGATTCACTCTCGAGCTCTGCTTCTGAAATCCCTTAGAGGCCAGAGCACTGTTAACTCCTTTGGATGAGTTCAGCTGCTTGTGTGGAGACACCCTGATCCCCCTGTCAGCCAAATTTGTGGCACTTCAGAGCTGTTCTGATCGGCATTTTGACTGGCATTCGATGAGGACAGTCACTTTCAAGCGTTTGATGGATTTAGGATCGCACTTCAAACGCTTTTTGGTTCGGAAAAGAGTTCAGCGCAGATAAAGACTTTTCTTCTTCGATTCCTTCCACTACTAACCAGGATGCCCCCAAAGCTGTCCTGGTTTGCTGCTGTGACAGAATCACTATCGGTATGGGATTCATGGGATGGTGTGGGTGATATCTGTACTTTGTTTCTTCTGGGAGGGGGATGTTTAATGAAGAAGCCATGTTGCATTGTTTAGACTTTCATCCCTCCGTTACCCACCGCCATGGAGGGGCAAAGAGACTCATGTCTTGACCCTGTCCAGACTTTGGGAGGGATATAATTATGATAAACAGAGGGACAGAAAGTTGAGCACTACAGGGGTTACCTTGGCCAGACTGGGAAACTGCCTGTCTTGACCCGTCCCTACTGAGAGATAGTCGATTGATACACACGGGCTGGTGTAGATGTCCTGTTTAGGAGAGGTCCGAGCCAAAGAGATGTGTTGGAGACCATCTGCTCTCTGAATCACCACGACCCCCCGCCCCTCCCACACACACACACACACACACACACACACAACACCCCACACACACACACACACACCATCACAGGTCGCTCTGCGAGGCAAACGCAGCTGGTCTTAGGAAGATGACAAAGAGTAAAAAGAATGTGGAAAAGAAGATTTGAAGGGAAGAAGAAAATAGAAAAGATCCATTCAGAAAGGCAGAAGACAGAACAGGGAAAAAGGCGGGTTACTCTTTGTCAGGGCCTTCACCCTTAGCCTGTGTGACGTGGGAGGCCCTACCAGGGGCATTAGCTCCTACTACCTTGTGCTTAGGCGCGCGCACGCGCGCGCATGTGTGTGTGTGTGTGTGTGTGTGTGTGTGTGTGTGTGTGTGTGTGTGTGTGTGTGCGTGTGTGTGTGTGTGCGTGCGTGTGCGTGTGTGCGTGTGTGCGTGGGATGTGTTTGAGGGGGAGGAGTTGTTGTTCTTATTGTTATGTGTATGTATGTGCACGCGCGAGTGTGCGCATGCACTTATATGCTGTATTTGATGGTCTTGTTCTTGTTCCTAAGTCATCTTCTGAACATTCACGCACACAGTCACAACACACACACACACACACACACACACACACACACACACACACACACACACACACACACACACACACACACACTACATACACGCGCGCGCACTCAAACACACACACACACATATACGAACATGTGCGCGTACGTTCGCTTGCTCTTACCCACACACATATACATATGTGTGCATGTGCACGTCCACACCGACACATGCGCGCAGACACACGCATACACGTAAGCGCACAAATGCACACACACACGCACATGCGCACACGCCCACATACAAAGACACACACATACACACAAATATGTACACATATAGCCTACATGCAGACACGTGTGCTCACAGTCAGTTCAGTCAGTTTTGCCCATCACTCCTCCCGAAGCATGGGCCGCCGACAACAGTCCGCCAGAGTCCTCGGTCCTGGGCTGCCCTCTCTAGTTGTTTCCAGGTGTGTCCCATCTTCTTGCTGTCTGCCTCAAGGTCCCGTCGCCAGGTGTTTCTTGGCCGTCCTCTTTTCCGTTTTCCCTGGGGTTCCATGATAACGCCTGTCTGGTAATGTTACTGGCTGGCTTCCTCAGGGTGTGCCCAATCCATCCCCATCTTCTGCGCCGGATCTCATCTTCGGTTGGCAGTTGGTTGGTACGCTGCCACAGGTCTGAGTTGCTGATGGTGTCGGGCCAGTGGATCTGGAGGATTCTTCTCAGGCATCTGTTGATGAAAGTCTGCACTTTCCTGGTGGTGGTCTTTGTTGTCCTCCATGTCTCGGCTCCATACAGTAGCACTGACTTGACGTTGGAGTTGAACAGTCTGATCTTCGTGCGAGTCGATACCACCTTGGAGCTCCATATGTTCTTCAGCTGCAAGTATGCTGCCCTCGCCTTGCCGATTCTTGCTCTGACGTCTGCGTCTGTGCCACCCTGCTTGTCAATGATGCTGCCCAGATATGTAAAGGCCTCCACTTCTTCCAGCTCGCTTCCATGCAGTGTGACTGGGTCCTCACTTTCCGTGTTGATCTTGAGGATCTTGGTCTTGCCCTCATGGATCTTGAGACCAACTTGTGAGGAGGTGGCTTCTAGCTCTGTTGTCTTGTCTTGCATCTGTTGGTGGCTGTGGGAAAGCAAGGCTAGGTCGTCAGCGAAGTCCAAGTCATCACGTTGGTCCCATAGTGTCCACTGGATTCCATTTCTTCTGTGTGCTGTTGACCTCTTCATGGTCCAGTCGATCACCAGGAGGAAAAGAAAAGGCGACAGGAGGCAGCCTTGTCGGACTCCAGTCCTCACCCCAAAGCTGTCTGTGAGCTGTCCACCATGGACCACCCGGCAAGTCATTCCATTGTATGAGTTCTTGATCAAGGTGACCAGTTTAGTTGGCACTCCATAATGGCGTAGCAGCTTCCAGAGGGTTTCGCGGTCAATGCTGTCAAACGCCTTCTCATAGTCGACGAAGTTAATGTACAGTGGTGAGTTCCACTCTAAAGACTGCTCAACGATGATGCGCAAGGTGGCAATCTGGTCGATGCATGATCTTTCTGGCGGAAGCCGGCCTGCTGGTCTCGGAGGAGGGGGTCAACTGCACATTTCATTCTCTCGAGAAGGATCCTGTTGAAGACTTTTCCTGGCACTGACAGAAGCGTTATTCCTCTGTAGTTTGTGCAGTTGCTGAGGTCTCCTTTCTTTGGTAGTTTGATGAGGTAGCCCTCCTTCCAGTCTGCTGGTACCTCTTCTTCTTCCCAAATCTTCACGAAAAGAGGGTAGAGCATCTCTACGGTTGCTTCCAGGTCTACCTTGAGTGCTTCTGCAGGGATGTTGTCTGGTCCTGCCGCCTTGCCGTTCCTCAGTAGCTTGATGGCTTTCCTGATCTCCTCTCGCGTTGGTTGCTCGCAGTTGATGTCAAGGTCTCTGTCGGCTGGATCGATGTCAGGGGGGTTTGGTGGGACGGGTCTGTTCAGAAGCTCTTCAAAGTGCTCTGCCCATCTGCTCAGTTGTTGCTCCATTCCCTGGACAGTGTTTCCTACCTTGTCCTTGATTGGTCGCTCAGGTCTGCTGTACTTCCCTGACAGTTTCTTGGTGGTGTCGTACAGCTGCTTCATGTTGTTACTGGCTGCTGCTTCCTCTGCTTCTTCCGCCAGGCTGTCAACATACTTCCGCTTATCTGCTCTTGCGCTATTCTTCACTTCTCTGTTGGCTTTTGTGTAGTCTTCTTGTGCTTTGGCCTTTGCTGCCCTTGTTCGGCTGTTGTTTACTGCTGCCTTCTTATGCTTTCTCTCCTGTATTTTGCGCAGTGTGTCTGCAGATATCCATTCCTTCTGTTGGTGTCTCTTGGGGCCCACTACTTCCTGACAGGTTGATGTGAGTGTTTCCTTCACTTTTTGCCAGTGGGTCTCCAGATCAGCCTCATCCTCAGGTAGTTCTTGTAGCACTTGGTATTTGTTGGTGAGGGACAGCTTGAAATCTTCTCTAGTCGTTGGATCTTTCAGTAGGCTGAGGTTTACTTCTGCCTCTTTATAGCTGGTTTCATCCAGTTCTTCTTCAGTTTCAGCTTCAGCCTGGCGACCAGTAGGTGGTGGTCAGATGCAACGTCTGCTCCTCTTCTCACCCTTACATCCTGTAGGGACCTCCTGAATTTCTTGGCCATACAGATGTGGTCAATTTGATTTTCTGTCGCTAGATCTGGTGATACCCAGGTGGCCTTGTGTACTCTTCTGTGCGGGAAAATGCTGCCACCGATGACCAGGTTGTTCATAGCACAGAAGTCTGCAAATCTCTCGCCATTCTCGTTTATCTCTCCCAGTCCGTGTCTTCCCATCACTTCCTCATACCCGGTGTTGTCTTGTCCGATTTTGGCATTGAAATCGCCCATGAGGATGTTGACATCTCTCTCTGGGTACTTGGCTATGACGTCATGTAGTCTGTCGTAGAAGCGGTCTTTTGCTTCTTCATCACTGTCATTGGTTGGGGCATAGCAATGGATGACATTCATCTTTATCTTCTTCTTCTTAGTTCTGAAGGATGCTGCAATGATTCTTGGTCCGTGTGCTTCCCATGCTATCAGAGCTTGCTGAGCAGGTCCAGACAGCATGAGTGCTACACCTTCTGTGTGTGAAGCGTTGTCTTCTTCATGTCCGGAATACAGCAACATCTCTCCGCTGAGCAGTCTCTTTTGTCCTGACTGTGTCCAACGGGTCTCACTGATTCCAAGCAGAGTGAGGTGGTAGCTTTTCATTTCTGCCGCTACTTGTGATGTTTTTCCCGTCTCATACATGGTCCTCACATTCATGTTCCGACGTTGATGGTCCTAGTCGATAGAAGGGGGGTCGGCCTTGTGGCTTCCGTTGACTCACGGCTTTCACTACACGGCGTCATACGTCCTCCTGAGGAGGACCCTTCCTCTCCCAGGGTAGAAGATCCTTGGTCTGCTGTTGGCGTTTCTGTAACAAGTTGGTTTTTACGGGATGGGGGTGTTAACCCCATGCCCAACCCTCCTTCTTTATCCGGGCTTGGGACCGGCTGGATATTCCCCAAAGGTTACAACCAGGCGGCGTTACGTGTGCTCACACAAACCCACAAATTACACACACACACACACACACACACACACACACACACACACACAACACACACATGCACACGCACTTCTGCACACGCACACACACACACACCACACGCGCGCGCGCACACACACACACACACACACACACACACACACACCACACAAATGCGCACACATGCCTGTGCGCACACACACATACACGCGCACACGCACACACACACACACACACATGCGCCCACGCACACGCATGGGCCCATGCCCACACATCATACACACAAGTGTACATCCACTAGACACACACACACACACACACACACACACACACACACACACACACACACACACACACATACACACACACAAATGGTAGGTAGGCACTCAAGATCTGACCAGCGCGTTGGGCTAATGCGTAGGTTAGACATCCACTGAGTTGTAGCCACGAGACCCTCTTCTTCAATTGTCTCATCTTTGTTGTTAATTCATTTATCCATCAGCTTCAAATCATGCGTAGTGTGGTCTCAAAACTTAGCGGATGTGGTGTAGCATATATGGACTAGTCTGCACGCAGTGACGCCTCCTTGATGAAACTGAAACTGAAACTAGGCCTGTCAGCAACTTGGCTTATACAGGCCTAATAGCATCTTCGAAAAATTGCCATCCCTTCTAGTATTGATGCCCCCGTCAGCAGATCCTAAAGGATCACTGGACCATGGAGGACCATGGCAAGGTCCATCCCCCCCCCCCCCCCCCCCCCCCCCCTTTGGAGGGAAGCGTTGAGTCAATCTGTTAACAAAGTCAAACTCCTTAAATAAGGAGAAGCTGGATCTTGCCAGAGAAGCTGAAACAAGATCAAGGTCAAGATCAAGACATTTAGGACACGAAACATGCAGCTACAGGTTCCATTGATTCACTGTCATACCGTCAGCAGTCAAAATGCTAAGTGAAGGCGAAGGGAGCTTATTCATGACATGAGACAATGAGTACTAATTGCTTCCCTTTGATAGGAAACGGCGAAACCGTACGACTGTTCACTTACAACGTAACCATTCTGATACATTGAATCGTTTCTTACCTCCGATGAAAATCTGAGTAACAGACACGAGACTCTTCAGTATAGTGTAGAGTGAGTGAGTGTTTGGTGTAATGTGTGCATGTAATGTGAGTGATTGCTTGGGGTAGTGTGTGCATGTAATGTGATTGCGTGGTGTAGTGTGCGCATGTAAGTGAATGTTTGGTATAGTGTGTGTATGTAATGTGAGTGGTTGGCTGGTGTAATGTGTGCATGTAATGTGAGTGATTGCTTGGGGGTAGTGTGTACATGTAATGTGAGTGATTGTTTGGTGTGGTGTGTGCATGTGGTATGAGTAACTAGTCGGTATAGTGTGTGCATGTAATGTGAGTGGTTGGCTGGTGTAATGTGTTCATATAATGTGAGTGATTGCTTGGAGGTAATGTGTACATGTAGTGTGAGTGACTGCTGAGTATCATGTGTGCATGTGGTGTGTATGGTAGCTTGGTGTAGTGTGTGCATGTGGTGTGAGCGATTGGTTGTTATAGTGTGTGCATGTGGTTTCAGTGACTGCTTGGTGTAATGACTGCATTTTGTGTGAGTAACTGCTTGGTGTAGTCGTAAAGTTAGCATGAATGGTTGCTTGGTGTCTTGTGTGCGCGTAGTTTGAATGATTTCTCTGTGAAATGTGTGTTTGTGGTGTGGGTGATCCTTGTTTACTTTTCTTGATCCTTTACTGTCACAAATGTTTCTCATTTTCAGAAACTGTATATAGAAATCATTTCTTCTTCTTCTTCTTCCTTTAGGCGGCCAACATCGTTATGTGGATGAT
>CM065743.1:16243031-16273031 GCA_033310375.1 Conus canariensis
ACACCCGGTTCATGACTCATGGTGTGTGTGTGTGTGTGTGTGTGTGTGTGTGTGTGTGTGTGTGTGCATGTATGTCGCTGTGGGGTAACGTTGCTTTTGTGATGTGTCTCTTTCGTGGCACTAGCTGTAGTAGTATGTCGCTCCAGTGGGAAGTCGCTGGAGTGGGAATCGGTTAAACTGAACGCAGTCGCTTACCTGGAAAGTCGCTCCACCGGATGTCACTGAAAAAGCAAACCCACACTCAGTCAGCTATGACTGTGGTCACCCTACAGATGGAAAGAACGAAGAAATGAAATATGACTAGTGATCACGTCAGTGATCCTCCTTCTTTCTTCTTGTTCCTCTGCGGTCGATTTTCTTTTTTAATTGCGTTAGATCTAATCCTGTCGCCAAGATGAAACCCACAGTCTTCTCGAGGTCTTGACAGCTGCCTCAAAGTTGTTGCATCTGCAGTTCTGCACCCTGTGGGCAGGTTTGACGCCGTAGAACATCATGGTCTGGACAGTGCTGGTGGTTGTGCCCTGGAGTCTGATATCCAGTGCCACACGGACATTCGTCTATGTGGGCAATTTGAATTTGACTGAGGTGGCTCAGCAGTCGGCAGTGGCCAGTTCTTAGTCTGAAGAGGATTGTTTGCTGGTATCTGATCCTCCTTCCCACTTTGAAGTCAGAAGGTAACAAGACAGGCCATGCTGAAGAAGACATTGACGGCAAGGCTGTGGTGGACAAAATCGTTATCAGTTCTGCTCTTTCCTCGCCAAAGAAGTCAACCTCATCAGCTTTGTCAAATCCGGTGCCGAACCAACAACTATTGTCGACATTAATTCCCATCCCCACCCCGACCCCAAACTCGCCACCCGGAACAGACCCCGCAAGACTGGTGGCTCAGAGCTGTGGCAACTGACACCCTTGCCTCCTTCTAGTCAAAGGTGGCACATGTCTAAAGTTCCAACATCACAGATATGTGGAGCATGTACGTATAGAGGTATATTCATCCGTATCACTACGCCTTTCCCACTGTCCTTAGAAAGTTTACTTTTTTTTTTTTTTTTGTGGTTATTTTTGGGTCCGGTTCTGTACTCAGATAGGACGTGTCGGGGATCAGATAGTTCTTCGGGGGAACGCGATAAATAGTAGCTTGCTGATGAAATCCACATATAGTAGATATATTCTGACTGGTATATGTCTCTTTTGTTTTGCTAAAGACTCTTCCATCTATGCAACATACAGGAGGGGGAAATAATTAGCAGGTTGTGGTCGTCAAGCGGCTGCAGACTTGCAGTTCCGATAATAAGAGATTTTACAGTAGAAAGATACTTTTAATCGGTATCCGGTTTGTCTGAAAACGTGAAAGGAGAAAACGGCGCATTCGCATGCGAGGTGTGCTATTTATTATTATAAATGGCAGCAACTGAAGTGGAAGATCTAGCCGCTCTTATTGGCATAGAAATTTTACCAGGCAGTTCCAGCGAAGAACAGAATGTGACACATGGTTCAAAAGAGAGAAGACACCAAGATGATCAGCCGAAGTTGGAGACTGTTCAGTTGAATTGCAAAGGGTCGTCCAGGTCTTCCAGTTTTGGGGATATAATCGTGCCTTGCGCTCAGCCGTCTCCACAAAGACCATCAGGTTATCATTTTCTCCTAATTGTTATTTTGTTGATGATGTTTCAAGCAGTTTCCAGATTTAGCTTACCCCACCGCATTCCCATTCCACTCTCTCTACTTTTCATCAAGTTCAGGTGTTAAATTCATTCAGCGACAGAGCGCCAGAGAGACCGTTGCCAAATAAAGGGTGTGTTGTGTAAGAAAAGTGCATTATTAGACTCTGCTATCGGAAAAACGCTGGTGTTTTAGTGATATAAGTAGTAGTAGTAGGGACCGGCTTTTTGGCCATAGGCCTTACGGCCTATTTGCGTCCCCTCATAATTTTTTTAAATTTTGTTTCGGTCTGGTTGCATGCCTGTCTTATAAAATAACATTATATTCAATTCACACAAAAGAAAAGGTCTTTCAATTTAGGGTCTTCATCTAGGAGTTTTTTTTAAAGCTGTTGATGTCAGGTGCATATTTGGTGTTAGTAGGCAGTGCATTCCAATAATTAGCAATTCTGAAAGCAAAACAAGACTTTCTTTTATTGGTATGGCGATGTCTGATAAAAATCTTGCCTTCATTATCTCTCATGCAACCAACTTCTGAGAATTTGAAAAGCGCATACACATTAACGTCAACATAATTATGGAATATTTTTAAAAATTGGATTAGGTCTCCTCTGATCCTCCTTCCTTTCAGTGAGTGTAATTGGAGATAATGTAATCTTTTTTTAATATTTTAAATTACTACACTCTTTCAGGATTTTAGTAGCTCGCCTTTGTACATTTTCTATCATTTTTGACTGTCTCTTGAGATGGGGACTCCAAATTACATTCGTATTCGAGATGGGGCCTAACAAATGCTTTAAATAACTTGACAAATGTCTCCTTTTCTAGAAAGGTAGAAGTTCTCCTGATGAGTCCCATCGTCTGATTTGCTTTACAACTCGCTGGATGTGAGGATCAAAGGATAGATCTTTATTAAAGGTTACTCCCAGATCTGTTTCTTCATCAATTTATTTTTGTGCAATTCGTCATACGCAATCATAGTGTATATATTCAAACTGTTTATTCTTGTTGCCAGTGTGCATCACCTTACATTTTGCTACATTGAAGTAAAGGTTCCATTCATCTGACCATTCTTGTAGCTTGTTTATATCCTGTTGGATCTTTGTACTGTTTGTCGCCTTATCATATATTTTTGTGTGAAGTCAGGAGAAGGGAGGAGGGAACTGAAACATAAGAGGGATAAAAATGCTAATCATATCATGTCAGTGGCATTTTAGGCGTTTTCAGCCTTTAGCCTGCTCAATATGGATGATTATATCTACAGTTTTAGCAAGAAATATTTTGGTCTTATTCTCACAAAGCACATGCGTGGTTTTAAAAATGCAAGTCAATATGTTTTTGAAACATAAGGTGTATCCAGTGTTTCTCAAGACAATTTCTGAAATCGTTTACAGTTTCTGCTGTGGAGCAACATTGACTGGCAAGTTATTCCAAGTATCAACAATTCTGTTAGTGAAAAAGTTTGTTGTTTTTGAAGTCTTAGTAATTTTTTTTTTTGTTAGTTTGAACAGATGCCCTCTAATTGTAGATTCTGTCAACTGAAATAGTGTGCCAGTGGTTTCAATGTCATAAAATCCATGTGTAAGTTTGTAAGTTTCAGTCATGTCACCACATAGGCACCTGTATTCCAAACTTGGTAATCTTAAAAACTGAAGCCTTTGTTCATATCAATACTTCCGCAATCCACTAATCTTTTATGTAAATCTTCTCTGAATATCTTCAGTGGGATTACTGTGTTTTTTTCAAATTTGTTGTCCATACAGCATTGCCATAATATATTCAATAAGCGGTCTGAACCTTTAATTCATCATCTTTGCACTGAATATTGCCTACAAATTACAATCATCCATGCTAGTCTATTTCAGTATTTGCTCTTCTTGGTTTCATTAACATGTTTAAATCAAATGATAAATCTGGGTCTGTTACCACTCCTAGGTCTTTTTCAGCATTAGTCTCTTCAAGCAATACACCTTATATAATAATCATACGTAGGATTATTTTTTACCTGCATGAAGAACTTTACACTTCCTATTGTTAGATTTAATCTGCCAGGCATTTGTCCATGCAACAAGTTCATCAACAACAAGTTCATCAATACTCTTCTGTAATTCAGTAGAATTATCAACAGTCTCTATGGGGGGTGTAAACTTTTGTATCATCAGCAAAGATTTTGACCAGACTACTAACAACATCAGGCATATATCATTTATGTAGTAAATAAACTGGGTGGGTCTCAGGACAGTGCCTTGGGGACCCCACTAGTCACTTTCCCAAGAATCAGAAACCTGATTCCTAACTTTAACATATTGTTGTCTGTTACTTAGAAAATCAGTAATCCATGAGAATATGTCTCCACTTATTCCATAGCCTTCAAGTTTAATAGTCTTTTATGTGGTACAGTATCAAAAGCTTTCTGCAAGTCTTGTAGTAAACTGCATGAACATGCAGACATTAAAACTACTGGCACACTATTTCAATCTCACCTATCTCTCTCTCTCTCTCTCTCTCTCTCTCTCTCTCTCTCTCTCTCTCTCTCTCTCTCTCTTTTCAACCCAACCAACCACTTCTCATCCCCTGGTTCCTAAATATAACCACAGAAGGTTGGCAGTTATGCCCCCACCCCCACCCCCTCTCACCAACTTTTCCCCTCATTCACTCTTTCTCACCCTTCCCTCCACCCTGCACCCCCCCCCCCCCCCCCTTCCTTTCATTATTTTCTCTCTCTCCCTGATCTCTTTCTCCCCCCCCCCCCCCCTTTTTTTTTTTTTTAATCCTTCCCCCATTTTTCTCTGTCTCTTTCTCTCCATGGATCTCTCTGTCTCTCAGTCTCTGTCTCTAACCCCCCCCCCCCCCCCCCCCCACACACACACACACTTCCCTTCTACCCTGCCTTCCCTCCCTACACTCTCTCAGTCTCACCCTTTCTCTCTCTCTCTCTCTCTCTCTCTCTCTCTCTCTCTCTCTCTCTCTCTCAAGATATATATATTTTTTTACTGTTGTTTCCTTTTTAGTTGTGTGCTGCTGTTGCTAGATTACGTATCAAACCCCCTCGCCAACAGTTTTTTTGTTTGTTTGTTTGTTTGTTTTTGCTAATGGCAGTAAAATTTTGTCAGCCGTCTCTCATGGGGGAAAAGGAGAAGAAGGTGTTGCATGTTACAATACCACAGGCATCTGATGATGACAATGTATCAATACTATCATGCATAATTTTCATCCATCTTCACCACTCGCACTTTTAGGTCAAGTTACTTTGGGTTTCCTAGGAGAAAAGTCAGCACAAATGTGACGTAGGAGCTGAAGTGAAAAAAAGCGTGGGTTGGTAAAGTTCTGCTTATGACCCGTTCACAAGGGAACCTGGGCTGAAGACGTGGTGTATAGCATGAAAGTTGCCTTTCAAGTTAGGAAATGGATGTGTTTTTGACTCGTTTCGTTTTAAAAACTGAGTTCTTTGGAAGAAAACCAATATGATTTAGTGATCTTAGTGACTGGGAACTATCAGGAGTTTTGATTGTTGCAAAAGCAGAACAGGCAAGATATCCTCATTGCCTTTGCCAACCATAGTTTAAGAGGATGTGATGCCAGTACTGGGCTGTAGAATGCCCTCATGCCAAACCTCTGCCTGTCAGTTGGCGATTATTTGAAGTTACATGAAATACAAAATCAATAATGATGGAGAAGCAGGAAAACAACTTATGGTTGCTGGCAAATAGTCAGAATTAGACAGCCTGTGAATTCCATTCTAATTGAGCCATGCCTTCCGACTCAGCCAGTCACTTGACGTGGTCTGTGTGATCATGCCATCAGCAGTAACTATGGGAGTTTTATCAAGTGAAATCTCTTGCTCTTGCAATGATTATGTGATGTGGGCAAAATAATGCCAAACTTTTTTTATTTCTCCACCACAGATGTGTGAAAGATATTGCCGTTGCCCAGTGGGCAGTTTGCAACATTGACAGTGTGCCTGTCAATAGTGATTGCTTGCCCTGGGCAGTCAGGTACCCGTTACTGTCCTGCCATGGTAAAGTGTGCAGATACAAAAGTTTTTTAATTGCAATTTGGAGCTGCCATTCATTCAACAGAACCTGAAGAGAAAACCCGCAAGCCATAACCCTTTACTTTATGTGGGTCTTTAAGTAACTTTTAGGACAGTAAACTGAGTTGAAAGGAAACGTCCTACTTGGGCATCATTTTGTTTTTTTATGGCTGCTATGATTATGCTGTCAACAAGAGGGAAACAAATTACACTTTTAGTCCATTTGTCCAATGAACACTGTTTTGCATGTCAGCTTTGGATGAATTTCGACAGAGGCTGACACAACGATAGTACAACAGAAGGGTTGTTGTGAGAGTGTCTCAGAGGATCTGCCTTCCAAACAGCATGTGTGCAGTATGCTTGGAATTGTATTTTGTTAATGTTCCAAAGTCCAAATGAAAATTAATGATAAAAAACCACTCAATTTCTCCAAAATCACAGCAATGAAGATAAAACTTAGGATTAAGAATAGGATGAAATAATGCTAGATAAAACAAAAATAACTTAATAAGACGGTTTGTGTATGTATGTGTGTGTGTGTGTGTGTGTGTGTGTGTGTGTGTGTGTGTGTGTGTTAACTGTTATTGTGTAGTTCTGCATGTGTGAAATCAAAGGATTGTTTGGGGGAATAAAAAAAAAACTGAGCACTTCAAAGATGAACACTTCCCATTTTGGATGTTCACACAGCAGTTGGACTGCTCCTTCAAAATCAGCCTCCACATGAAACTGAACTGGTGCAGAACATGAAGTTGAAAACTCAGACATTTTCCCAGTAAGTGTGATTTTATAGTGGGTTTGTTGGTTAATTTTCAAAAGATCAGGAATGCATAAGTATGAGTTAGATGTCTGCCAACTCGCTGGTCCTTTAGGTAGGAGATCCAGGTGTCAGCCAGGTGTTTACAGCACCCTGGTTCTTCAGGTAGAGTGTCCACTACTAGTCAGGTATCTGCCTGCACTTTGGTCCTTCAGATAGGATGTCGAGGTGTTAGTAAAGTATCTGCCAGCACTCTGGTTGTTCAGGTAAGGGGTCCAGGTGCCAGTCAGGTGTCTACCAGCACTCTGGTTCTCCAGGCTGGATGTCAAGGTATCAGTCAGTGTCTGCCAGTGCTCTGGTTCTACAGGTAGGGTGTCATGGTATAATTAATTAACAGCATACGAAGTCCTGCACTAGTAGAAAGAGTTCTCCCCAAATATTTAGGTTAGACATCTGAAGAGTGACGATCCAGAAGTATTGTGATGTCTAGTTATGAGTGCAATCGTCTTTTATCAGAACATGCTTTACTGTCACTATAAAATGAATAGTTTATAGAAGAAAAATATGATAATGCTGTAGGTACAGTGGCTGACCCTGGAGCTGTTCTAAGCGGTGATGAAGATCAGCTTGAAGAGCAGTTATCTGCTCTGGAGAAGGAATTTGCCCACCGATACACCTCACGTGATGCCCAGTTCGTGGACAATCTAAACACTCCCACCCTCCCCCCTCCTTGTGTGGCGCCTTGGTGGATGTACAATCGGGGTAACAGGTCAGTGCCTTTGGTTGTCTGACTCAGACTGGGTGTCTGTCTTTGTCTGTGTCTCAGTGGTCCGTCAGCTGGGTGTCTGTCTTTGTCTGTGTCTCAGTGGTCCTGTCTTTGTCTTTGTCTCAGTGGTCCGTCAGCTGGGTGTCTGTCTTTGTCTGTGTCTCAGTGGTCCTGTCTTTGTCTTTGTCTCAGTGGTCCGTCAGCTGGGTGTCTGTCTTTGTCTGTGTCTCAGTGGTCCGTTAGCTGGGTGTCTGTCTTTGTCTGTGTCTCAGTGGTTTTGTCTTTGTCTCAGTGGTCCGTCAGCTGGGTGTCTGTCTTTGTCTGTGTCTCAGTGGTCCTGTCTTTGTCTTTGTCTCAGTGGTCCGTCAGCTGGGTGTCTTCTTTGTCTGTGTCTCAGTGGTCCGTCAGCTGGGTGTCTGTTGTTGTCTGTGTCTCAGTGGTCCGTCAGCTGGGTGTCTGTTGTTGTCTGTGTCTCAGTGGTCCGTCAGGCCAATCAGTGTGTATGGTTGTTTGTACTTTGTGTTTCATGTCTCTGCATTTTCTTTGTGAAATGTCTGGTGAAGAAAGTGAGGGTGAGTCGTGCCAGTTCGTTCTTTCTTTCTTTCTTTCTTTCTGCGTACGCAGGCTGATACTCCTGCGGACACTGCCTGTATAGACAGGCAGTGGAGTTTTGAATGTATTCATGACCATTTTTTTATCCCGCCATTAAGGCAGCCATACTCCATCTTCGGGGAAGTGCCAGTTCAAAGGAACAGTGTTGGAATGAGAAACAGATTGGTTCCAAGGGGGGCCTTTCGGTCTCCTGAAATTCATGGATTTCAGTGAAATGTAAAGATGAGAGTCTGTGAGGACCCCCCCCCCCCCCCCCCCCCCAAAAAAAAAAAAAAAAAAAAAAAAAAAAAATTCAACGAAAACAGAATCAGGGAAGAAGACCAAAAAGAAAAGAAAAAGAAAATTCAACAAAAAGAGAATCTGGGGAGAAGATACAAAGAAGCAGTGGACTTTAGACGTCGCAGTGGTCACGCTTTTTACAAACTGTGCATGCAGTTCATGGCAATCATGGAAAGACAATATATGAATATGAAAAAAAAAAAAAACATTTTCCAGGACTGAAAAGTCAAGGAGCTGTGATTCGAGTCATTAGAAATTTAGGAGTTAAAAATTGTCTTCAGCAGATCAAGAAACACAAATTTATACTTGATACAATGATAGGGACATGTGCATTTCATAGTGGAAAACAAGTGAACATTAAAGCAGTTACAGGCATCGCTGAAACAAATCACAATGTCATATATTGATACATTTTGTGTGGGAAAATGACTCATTTGCAGACATTGACATTTCTCAAAATGCCGTGGAAAAAGTCATGTCAACCTGTATGGATTCTTTGGTATGCTAGCAGATGATACTGATGTCACAAAATCTTATGTTGACTCTTTAGCAAGAGCAGGCAGTCGACATTTTGTCTACTTGAATAAAGGTAACTAAAATGCTTCACAATCTGACCATATAGGTATTGAGGTGAATAACTTTGATAATGGCAGTACTGTTTTATATGGTTCATATGTTGCTGAAATTGCCATGGTCATTTCACAGTCACAGGTTGCAAAATTTTTGTAAAAAATCATAATGTTGTGTACCACTTGGGTATTTCGCGTATGTAAATAAGTATCAGATGTGGGTTTGAAAGTACTAACATGGATGATTAGTTGAGTGTGAAGTATTTAGGTTTTTTGTTTTTGTTTTAATAAGTGTCTAATATCATCTGGCGATGAAAAGACATTAAATAAACTACTGAACTGAACTGAACTGACATGCACTGGCAAGACAGTGCAGAAATGAAAGAGATTGACAAAAGCAGTAGGAGCAAATGGCTCAGATTGTGGTTGGACCCAGAACTGGACAGTGCACCACTCGATGCTCATATATGCGTTGGACTGCATCCTTTTGAAAGCAGTTTTCAGATTTTTCAGGGGAGGGAAAAGGGGGGGGGGGGGGGGGGATCATGCCTGCATGATACACATGCTCCTCCCCAACTCTCGGAATTTCAGTAATTTTTCCTTTCTCTCATTTGGCACCGTAGTTGAAACAAATGTCAGCAGTACATCAGGAGCGATGGAAACAGTGCTGCCACCTCAGAACTGGTGGGGAAAGGAGAGGATGAAGTGACCAGGGTGAACAGGTTTGGCGCTTGCCCTCTTCCCCGGCAGGGCAGAACTAGGTTTCTACGATAATGAAAGCCTCAGTCTCTAGCTGTCATTGATAAAAGAGCTGAGAGTGGAGCGTTTTTCTTTCTGAGTGCCATGTGTCGAGCGTTACATGTATCCTCAGCAGAATGGATGCCGAGCTCCATGTGTTGGTGACTTCATAAAGGGAAAGATACGTGATGTTCTGTTTAAAAAACACATTCATTGGCTGAAGCAGAAGGGAAACAAAAAAGCTTTTTGTGAAAAGACAAACTGCCCTTACCCCTACCTTTCTAGACCCCTGCATCCCCAGTCTCCTGAGCTTAAACTCCAGATAGTCGGTAGCTCTGCGTTTGAGTTAGAGATGGTTAAGAACTGTTGATAGGAAGGAATTGTTATGAGACAAGAAAAGGGGTGGCTTGACCTTGATGACATAATGAATAAAGGAATGAGCTAATGTGGCTTGACCTTGATGACATAATGAATAAAGGAATGAGCTAATGTGGCTTGACCTTGATGACATAATGAATAAAGGAATGAGCTAATGTGGCTTGACCTTGATGATATAATGAATAAAGGAATGAGCTAATGTGGATTGACCTTGATGATATAATGAATAAAGGAATGAGCTAATGTGGCTTGACCTTGATGATATAATAAATAAAGGAATGAGCTAATGTGGCTTGACCTTGATAATATAATGAATAAAGGAATGAGCTAATGTGGCTTGACCTTGATGATATAATGAATGAGGTAATGTGGCTTGACCATGATGATATGATGAATACATAAATGAGCTAATGTGGCTTGACCTTGATAATATAATGAATAAATGAATGAGCTAATGTGGCTTGACCTTGATAATATAATGAATAAATGAATGAGCTAATGTCATTAGGAGCCATGAAGTGAGCAGCACCCACGACTCAAACAAGCATGCAAAATTTCCATCATTTCCTGTATGATACTTTTCTGCTGAAAACGGCAACATTGTATTCCAGGAAGGACCACAAAGAGCAAAAAGTGGTTCTCTGAATAGTCCCATCGGAATGATAGGAATGCGTTGTTGGATGGCTGAAGTTACTCCCTCCCCTCCCACCCTTCTCCTTACCCCTCTGTTACAAAGTTGTTTTCGAAGATGAAAGTCCTCCCCCCCCCCCCCCCCCCCCTTCCCAATTGCCCTGACTTTTTAGGGTTTTCCATTGTTTTGGAGGACAGCAGACATACTGCATTTTATGTAGATATTGTTGTGGTCAGCCATCATACTGCATTTTATGTAGATATTGTTGTCAGCCATCATACTGCATTTTATGTTGATATTGTGGTCAGCCATCATACTGCATTTTATGTAGATATTGTTGTCAGCCATCATACTGCATTTTATGTAGATATTGTTGTGGTCAGACATCATACTGCATTTTATGTAGATATTGTTGTGGTCAGCCATCATACTGCATTTTATGTAGATATTGTTGTGGTCAGCCATCATACTGCATTTTATGTAGATATTGTGGTCAGCCATCATACGGCGTTTTGTGTAGATATTGTTGTGGTCAGCCATCATACTGCATTTTATGTAGATATTGTTGTGGTCAGCCATCATACTGCATTTTATGTAGATATTGTGGTCAGCCATCATACTACATTTTATATAGATATTGTGGTCAGACATCATACTGCATTTTACTTAGATATTGTTGTGGTCAGACATCATACTGCATTTTATGTAGATATTGTTGTGGTCAGCCATCATACTGCATTTTATTTAGATATTGTTGTGGTCAGACATCATACTGCATTTTATGTAGATATTGTTGTGGTCAGCCATCATACTGCATTTTATGTAGATATTGTGGTCAGCCATCATACTACATTTTATATAGATATTGTGGTCAGACATCATACTGCATTTTACTTAGATATTGTTGTGGTCAGACATCATACTGCATTTTATGTAGATATTGTTGTGGTCAGCCATCATACTGCATTTTATTTAGATATTGTTGTGGTCAGACATCATACTGCATTTTATGTAGATATTGTTGTGGTCAGCCATCATACTGCATTTTATTTAGATATTGTGGTCAGATATCATAAGTACTGCATTTTATGTAGATATTGTTGTGGTCAGCCATCATACTGCATTTTATGTAGATATTGTTGTGGTCAGCCATCATACTGCATTTTATGTAGATATTGTTGTGGTCAGCCATCATACTGCATTTTATGTAGATATTGTGTAGTTGCAAAGCGAGATGACTGCAGGCGGAAATCTAAACAAATCTTAAATAAATGTTAGCGAACTGCCCAGAGAACGTGGACAAACGAGTCACAAGATGAAACACAACGCATTTCGACCTCTTAGGTCTTCATCGGGTGAGACATAAACGAATAAAACAACGAAAATTCACTTAGCTTTGATTGCTTCAGATCACTTCACAGGGTTCAGCGCAAGGAAGAAGGCGTTGAATGAGAACGAGGCTGTTGGAAGGGAAATATTGAGCGAGTCAAAGTCGTAATGAAGATAATAATATTACTGATAGGAATACTAATAATGGTCAAAATATTGAGAAAAAAAAAAAAAAAAAAGGGACAAGATTACTACCAATCTTAGTGTCAATAAGTATGGGTATGGGAGAAAGGAGAGTGGGTTAGAGGATTCTTAAACAGCAGGGTTGCCGTGGCAACAGTCCCAGAGGCGAAGGTGATGGTGATGTCAATGCCAGTGGTCTGGTAGTATCAATACTAGCAATAGTATTACTGAATGATACTGCTAACAACGATAGTGAAGGTTAAGGTAATGAAAGCATGATACAGAAATATATTTAGAAAATACATTTTTATAATAATCAAATAAATAAATAAATGAAACATAAAAAAAAAAAAATTAAAAAATAAGTAAATAATAAAAATAAATAATAATAATAATAATAATAATAATAAATGCATAAATAAGATAGCTATAAGTTGTGTGTGAGGTGAATAGTGGGAGATAAGGTAGTATGTGTGTGTGTTGTGGGAGGATATTGTGGGCTGAGATTGAAGTGGTGGGTTGGTACATGTTACTTTAAGGTGTTGATGCTATGAGGGTGGAGGGAAGAAGGGGATGTAGAGTTCAAAAAGTGTAGAAAAGAAATCTCTCAAGTTAAATCCAAACCTGTCCGCAATTCCAACCTCTCACGGGATGAACAAAAAGCCCTTGAATCACTGAGACAAAGACAAGACATTGTCATCAAACCAGCAGACAAGGGTGGTGCAGTGGTGGTCTGGGACAAACAGTTGTACATAAAAGAAGCACACAGACAACTGTCAGACACAAATTTCTATACACCACTCACAGTATCACCCCTCCCCCAACACCAGAAACTCATCTCAACCACAGTTAAACAAGAAATCAAACATAACAACTTACCGAAGACAGCCAAACTCCTCATAATGACAGACACCAAACAACCCACCTTCTACCTGCTCCCTAAAATACACAAAACCAATACTCCCGGCAGACCCATTGTATCTGCATGCAGCTGCCCTACAGAACACATTTCACAGTACTTAGACTCTCTCCTTCAGCCCATAGTACAAGGCCTCCCCACATACCTCAAAGACGCTACACACACACTCAACATGATTAATTCATACAACACAGATCCCACTTTCAAACCCAGCCTCCTCTTTACACTTGATGTCGTCTCTCTCTACACTTCCATCCCTCATGCTGATGGACTGAAGGCCCTCACATTCTTTCTTAACAAACGGCCCCCCAACCAACAACACCCTCCCACAGCTACACTGGTCAGACTTGCAGAATTAGTCCTCACCCTCAATACTTTTGAATTCAACAACCACACATTCTCACAAATCAGTGGTGTTGCTATGGGGACCAAAATGGGACCATCCTATGCCTGCCTCTTCATGGGACACCTAGAACACCGCCTACTAACCTCTTACACAGGCCCAACACCAGAGCTCTACAAAAGACACATAGATGATGGATTGGGAGCCACATCCATGCCAGAACATGACCTCCAGAATTTCCTCAACTTTGCACAGACCTTCCATCCATCCATCCAGCTGACCTACACTATTTCACAGTCAGTTAATTTCCTGGACATCACATTCTCCCTCAAAGATGGACTGCTTCAAACCTCAGTCTTCTACAAACCTACTGATGCGCACTCATACCTGGACTACACATCTTCCCACCACCAGTCCACTAAAAATAGCATTCCATATTCTGAATTCCTTCGCCTAGGCAGACTCTGCTCTAGCGAAGAAGATTTCACTATACAAGCAGCCAAAATGTCTGATTTTTTCACCAACCATGGATACCCTAGTGCCGTCATCAGTGATGCTCTCAGCCGCACTGCAGCTAAATCCAGAACATCTACTCTGGAAACTAAACCTCCCAAAGAGACAGACAGACCCACTGCCTGCCTTCTCTTCTATCCTCACAATCTGCCCATCTGCAGGATCCTGAAGTCTAACTGGCACATAGTAGAAAATCATAAACCTGCCTTTGAGACCAAACCAATGATCACTTTCAAACGTGACAAAAACCTCAACGACCTACTGGTGCGCTCTAAGCTGAACAAAATCTCCACACCTAAGCCACCAGGTACTTTCCCCTACTCAAAACCCAACTGCAAAATCTGCTCTCTCACCAAACCAGACACCATCCTACATGGCCCCACAGGCTCTTTCACTATTAAACACACTTTCTCCTGCCAGAGCCACAACATTGTGTATGCCATCTACTGTCAGCTGTGCGGTAAGATCTATGTAGGTGAGACATCTCGCACACTTGAGACGCGCATCTCTGAACACCTGGCCGACATCCGCCACCATCGGCCCAAACCAGTCGCTCTACACTTCAACCATGCCCAACACAACATCAACCATGTCAAACTCTTGGCACTTTGGCAATCTAAGAGTGACAACTTGGAACGCCTTATGCAGGAATCTCATCTCATTGCCAAACTGGGCACCGTCCACCCTCATGGCATCAACGTCCAAAAGTAGTATGTACCATTCCATCTCTGCAGCTCCAGCCTGAAATATCCCCCACCTACACACACCCATACCACCCTACCTCCCACTGTTTACCTCAGACATAGGTTGCAGCTATCATCATCTTCCCTTTTCCTACACTCTCTGAGTCTCTCCATTTGCTACATCAATCGACTTACTCCCCCCTCCCCCTGCCCTAGTAATGATGTGTGTAGGGGTGTTGGTGGATATGGTGGTTGCTGGGGGTGGAGGTGGGGGTAACCAATGAATAAGGCTGATATTACAAATGGGAGACACACACACACACACACTCACACTCACACTCACACTCACACACAATAAATAGAATGCTGGCTCCTTTATTGTTGGTCGTGAAGGGGGGGAGGGGGGGGAGAGAGAGAGAGAGAGATTGTGTATAGGTGTGAATATGTTGCCCTTCCCCCTCCCCCAGTTAGTACGTAAACCCATCCCCTTCTTTCCTCCACCCTCATAGCATCAACACCTTAAAGTAACATGTACCAACCCACCACTTCAATCTCAGCCCACAATATCCTCCCACAACACACACACATACTACCTTATCTCCCACTATTCACCTCACACACAACTTATAGCTATCTTATTTATGCATTTATTATCATCATTATTATTATTATTTTATTTATTTATTTATTTATTTTTTAATTTTTTTTTTTTTTTAAATGTTTCATTCATTTATTTATTTGATTATTATAAAAATGTATTTTCTAAATATATTTTTGTATCATGCTTTCATTACCTTAACCTTCACTATCGTTGTTAGCAGTATCATTCAGTAATACTATTGCTAGTATTGATACTACCACTGGCATTGACATCACCATCACCTTCGCCTCTGGGACTGTTGCCACGGCAACCCTGCTGTTTAAGAATCCTCTAACCCACTCTCCTTTCTCCCATACCCATACTTATTGACACTAAGATTGGTAGTAATCTTGTCCCTTTTTTTTTTTTTTTCCTCAATATTTTGACCATTATTAGTATTCCTATCAGTAATATTATTATCTTCATTACGACTTTGACTCGCTCAATATTTCCCTTCCAACAGCCTCGTTCTCATTCAACGCCTTCTTCCTTGCGCTGAACCCTGTGAAGTGATCTGAAGCGATCAAAGCTAAGTGAATTTTCGTTGTTTTATTCGTTTATGTCTCACCCGATGAAGACCTAAGAGGTCGAAACGCGTTGTGTTTCATCTTGTGACTCGTTTGTCCACGTTCTCTGGGCGGTTCGTAGATATTGTGGTCAGCCGTACTCATTGTATGTTGCAGTTTTACTTTGTGCGGCAGGTTTTGTTAATTGTTTGTTGTAAATCTGTTCTGCATGGGTGGATGTTTTCTTGCTGACCATTATCATGATGCTATTAGAACGTACCTGACGACAGTTGTTATCAGCATTGTCTGTTTATTTGCAGGTCTAGAGGCGGTGGAGGACAAAATTGGGGTAGAGGTCGTAGCAGGGGCAGAGGTTACCATGACAACCAGCAACATTACCGCAACCGCTGGGAGCATTCCCATCCAAGGTCGCAAGAGCACCGATACCAAGGTCACCACCAGCGTGACGACAGGAGGGACCATTATCGTGACCGTGAACCCCATGGACAGCGATATCATGAACCTCATCGATACAGAGATCGTTCTCCTGTGCATAAAAACCAATATTAGTAGGAATGTGTTAGTGTGTAGATTAGGTGGTCATATTGTGTGTGTGTGTGTGTGTGGATTTATATGGTTGTAGGTTTGGCACATTCGCCTGTTCGGATGACAGGGCAAAGGAATGGGGTTAATGACCACAGTGCATTTGCATCATCGTTGCCCACAATACACAGACTACCATCCACAAACAGATTATTCAGTTACTACAGGAGACACGGAGAGGATGTGTGGTTGCACTAGATGACAGGGAAGAAGGGAGAGGAAACATTGGAAAAGTGAACATTGGGGTAGAGAGAGTAGTTTGATCACTGCTATGCAGTTGTAACTATCACGTGTAAGGAATCATAAGCATGAAATGACCATTACTGCTGCCGATGCAAGCTGTCTCTCAGATAACTCCTTGTGGGTGTTTCCACGTCTGCGGAGCTGGACAAATTCGGTCGCCTCAAGCAAATGCAAATTCTATGCAGGTGGGCATGTGGATTTCAGA
Source organism: Conus canariensis (assembly GCA_033310375.1). Taxonomy (NCBI): domain Eukaryota; kingdom Metazoa; phylum Mollusca; class Gastropoda; order Neogastropoda; family Conidae; genus Conus; species Conus canariensis. The sequence goes on from CM065743.1 coordinate 16,259,620, forward strand.
ACTGAAGAGCCCATCAGGTGACTCCAAAATTGGCTGTCTGCGCTGATCTTTCCTCTGAGAATTTTATTCTGAAACGGTCATTAGCTTTGCTGCATACATAGTGTGATCAAATAATGATCTCCAGTATTTTTAGGTGTGCAGTAGCCTGTAGTGGATGTGATTAAGTCAGCTCATTCCCCTGTGAGCTCTGTTGCTCTGCCATTGCCATAGTTGTCTTTCTGCCTCTGAAGTATTCATTCCAGTCCTCGGTGTTCACTCTAGTATAGGAACATGAAAACATCTCTACACTGCTATGAAAAGAAGGTTTCAAAGCAGTGAGCAAATACGGGGAGATTTGGGAAGGGTTGAATGGCAAGAAACGGACCCAGTTGATCGTCATTCTAACAAGAGCACTGTGCAGTGCTTGCTCAGGATTCCCCTTTGACCTGTTGAACTTGTAGACCTGTTTCCCTGTATGGTTTTAGTGTATTCGGCACCAGTGTTGAAAAACTACTGGAAGAAATACTCCAGGCACAAACTTTTTGAGTTATTATCGCACATGTCGTGTGTAGCCAAGGTATTGTCTTGGGCGTCAGTACAAGTGCTTTAAGCAGTGAGCAACAACTTGCATGTGTAGAGTGTCATCTTTTTCACAGGTCAGTCTGCCTCTTTGACAATGTGCTAAGAACATGAAAACAACAGTGGAGCTAAAGGCCCTGAAGTATGGGGGAAAAAAAAGAAAGACTAGCGAAAGAGCAGGAATTTCCCCCAAAGTATGTTGATAAAACGGCTGCTGAAGAATGATCTGTCGTTAAAAACCTATGCTAATTATAGATCATTCTCGATCAACTTCAGTGTTGTCTGTTCCTGCAAATTTAACTTGACCCGCCATTGTTCACAATTCTTTTCCCTGTGAGAATATGCATATCTTTTTAAGGGGAAAAAAATTTGGGGAAAGTACATCAATATCATTTTGAGGGTAAACAAATCTGAACTTGTTTCAATTTCGATGCTGATTACTTGTTGCGAAGAAAATTAGAATGAAAAGTAAAAAAAGAGGAAGATCAGAGATGTGGAAATACCTTTCAAACATCAGGCTAGTGGGAAACGTTGGCAGCCTGGTTGGATTTTGGATCCACTAGCTGGGCTGGCTAATGAAAAAAAATGTAAAGTTCTCCAGTCCTGGTGAATGTTCACAGTAAGTATTAGCATGCTGGGATCTTTCTTTGACAATATGGCGGCTTACACCATGGCAGGCTGTTGAGTAGATTCAAGGGAGAATGGGTCTGAATTTCACAGAAGAACAGCCTGGTGGTGTTATTTCAAAGGTTTTTCCCAGGCAACCCTGGAATGCAAAATTATTAACATATATCTTTATGTATACGAGACTGCCAACAACAGTTTGGGTGCTTCCACAATTCACTGTCATTTGAGCTGCTGGAAGTCGAAGACAACTCAAGCTTGCTCTGGTAATGCGGGCTGTTCAGCCTCCAAAGGGCTGCGACTTACCTGACATGTGTCAGGAGGAAGAATAGTGGCTTGCTATTGTTTCTGTCTTGATATACTTGCGGTTATTGCAAAAAAAGATGGAATGGAAGAAGGTTGGTTTGGCCGCTGTGTGCAGCTTCTTCTTCTGCGTACACAGGCTGATACTCCTGCGGACACTCCCTGTATAGACAGGCAAGTATTAAACCCATCTGCCCAGCAAAGGGAGTGGAGCTTTGTGTGTATGACCGTTTTTTATCCTGCCATTAAGGCAGCCGTACTCCAACTTCGGGAAGCTGCGTGCAGCAATGCTGCATGGGAAGCAGTTGTGCTGTCATTGCCACCTCCCCCATCCAGGCGATGAGCTTTCCCCGCTTAGCTGTGGAAAGATGTTGGAGGGTAAAGGCAGTGTGTACTGTATAGTTTTAGAGACATGCTCACCTGCATACATGTACATTTACATATCAACATGCACACACACACATGTACATAAGTTTGTGCAAGGACATGTATACACACAAACATATACATAAACAAGTTTGTGCAAGTACAAGGAGATGTATACACATACACATTGATTCTCTCTCTCTCTCTCTCTCTCTCTCTCTTTCTCTCTCTCTCTTTCTGCATCTGTCTGTCTGTCTCTCTCTCTCAATACAGTTATGCTTTGCAGTGTTTTGTGAAAGCAATTGGTGTGTAGCGTTAAGTCAATGGCTAGTTGTGACAAGACCCTAGAAAAAGAAAGAAGAGCACACACACACACACACACACATACATACACACACACCTACATACACACCTACATACATACACACACACACACACACACACACACACACACACACACACACACACACACACACACACACACACTTCATCAGTTGGAAGATGCCCCTTTGCCTCTTCAGTACAAGAGGACAGGACTTAGACCCTCTTGATATTACCTCAACATGGGAAAAAGGAACACTCTCAGGTACATTTCAGGTCACCTTTACTATAGTGGAAAGTAAAGAATATATATATGGAGAGCATCTGAAAATGTTTGACAGGTTCTGTTCAAGGCAGAGAAGTTTTTTTCCCCCAAGCCAAACAGTTTTGCTTTGAAGATGGACAACACGGACTGGTGATACCCTCTGAAAATCTGGCATTTGCTTTGTATGAAGGTTCCAATCCATCATCATCACTGGAATGGTGATGTAGTATGTCCTAATGAGCATACCTGACCTCATTATGAACTAAAATAATGACTTGCAGAGAGAAAGAGAGAGATGTTACCCAAGGAAGCTTGTCAGTGGGTGTGGGTGTGTGTGCATATGTGTTGTGATGAAGACTGTGTGTGCATGCGAGTGATGAATAGGGATGAAAGATGTGATCCTCTCAGAGTTTCTTTTTCTCTATTGGGATTGTAGAGTAGTTTTTATATCAAAATTCCACCTCCACCCTGTCTCTTACAAGTGGTTAAAGAAGCAACTTTCTGGTTCTTGTCATCAAAAGAAACTTTGATTTTTTTTTTGGGGGGGGGAGGGGGGGGGACAGTTAAACATTCTCAACCATGGTACAGGTGTAATTTATCTTCGGCTTATGCACTTGCTAGTGGTAGTGCTTTGAATGACAGACACAAATAGAAAAAGGTTCAAACATGAAACAGTGTATGAACAACAAAGAGACTGACACAAGTTTAAGTGCAATTTCACACACAAAGCGTTATTTTTGTATACAAGATTAAAATATATGAAATAGTTATACTTGAATGAAATTCAGTCTGTCTTTGCATGGGCTGGCCTTTTTCCCATTTTATCTCATAAGCAGAGGGAAGGTCTTGTTGATTGGAGTTGGAGTCCGATGGGTATATGTGGACTTAGCTGATTTTGGATTGGCTCCTGGGAGAGGTGCCCAGATCACTCTCCTGTGTGTTGGTGTCACCACTAGTGGTAGGTCTGCTGGAGAATCAGATTTCTGTTTGGCCACGTGGTAGCGTGGATTCTTGCTCCTGTGCTGGACCTGCTGTCATGGACCTATTGGGGTCCCAGGGTCTGAACAGGTCTGTAGAGGAGTGGATAGGCTTCCATCGTTACGAGCCCTCACACTGACCACCTGAACATTCACAAAAGTGTGAGGTCTCAGCTGGTGTAAGTGAGACAAATGTAAATGTTATCACCTGCATTATCTTCTGTCTCCCCTTTAGTTCCTGACTCGGGATTAAGTGGTGCGAGACCATAAGAATTTGTATTAAAACAATTGAATGGACATAGCTCTTCAAAGGAGTCAAATGCTTGGATGGTTTATTAGATACTGGCAGACTTTTGGACCAAGCACACATGTTAATTAGAGTCACCTACTGCAAAATGTTTAGACACTCAAACAGTATTCAAAAGTCATCTTAACAGAGTTTAAGAGGTATTGGCCTTATGTTATCCTGTCGAGATATTAAGCATGAATACAAACAGTGCATTGTCTCCAGATTTGGAAACTTGTTTCAGCTTGCATTCCTTCAGGAACAGTCAGTGGCTCTTAACACAGGATCTCAGAGTAGAGAGATAAGCATTCGCTTCTCTAGCATGCACGGGTGCTGAGTCTTAAACTCTAAGAATAACTGTTTTCAGTTCCATGGCCTACAGTGAGTCAGTGTATGGTTCAGGCTGGATCTGATCTTTTAGAGAGTTCAGCTGGTATGTTTTGGACAACTGTGTGACTGACATGTAGTCAGAAGAATATGACATCAAGTGAATGTTATTGTGGAAGTGGGGGGAAGGGTTAGTTATCTGAAAGGAGCCAGAGACTTCTCAACACATGCAGTGCGACGTAACGCAGTTTGGACCAAACAAGACGATCGCTCAGGTCTTGGCGCTATTCAGCCTTTAGTGCTGATGCGTGAAGTGACTTGGTCCTCCACGTGTGTGGCACTTGTGGGCTCAAGAAATGCGTGAGGGAGTGTCACAACTGCTGGCATCCTTTGTAGTCTCATGGGTGGCAGAGGAAAGACACAGGCTGTTCATGCATGGGTGACAAAGGAAAGACACAGGCTGTTCATGCATGAGTGGCAAAGGAAAGAGACAGGCTGTTCATGCATGGGTGGCAAAGGAAAGACACAGGCTGTTCATGCATGAGTGGCAAAGGAAAGACACAGGCTGTTCATGCATGGTTGGCAAAGGAAAGACACAGGCTGTTCATGCATGGGTGGCAAAGGAAAGACACAGGCTGTTGCATGAGTGGCAAAGGAAAGACACTGGCTGTTCATGCATGGGTGGCAAAGGAAAGACACAGGCTGTTCATGCATGAGTGGCAAAGGAAAGACACAGGCTGTTCATGCATGGGTGGCAAAGGAAAGACACAGGCTGTTCATGCATGAGTGGCAAAGGAAAGACACAGGCTGTTCATGCATGGGTGACAAAGGAAAGACACAGGCTGTTCATGCATGAGTGGCAAAGGAAAGACACAGGCTGTTGCATGAGTGGCAAAGGAAAGACACTGGCTGTTCATGCATGGGTGGCAAAGGAAAGACACAGGCTGTTCATGCATGAGTGGCAAAGGAAAGACACTGGCTGTTCATGCATGGGTGGCAAAGGAAAGACACGGCTGTTCATGCATGAGTGGCAAAGGAAAGACACAGGCTGTTCATGCATGGGTGACAAAGGAAAGACACAGGCTGTTCATGCATGGGTGACAAAGGAAAGACACTGGCTGTTCATGAGCATCACACCACTATTAAACCAGGGAGCACTGTGGCAACCTTATCTGTGAAGCTGGGCTATAATTACGTCAAAATTCTCTACAGTGTTGGCACTAGAGTGGCATCTTGTCATTGTATCAGCCTGCAACCTAGCCACAGACAGACAGACAGACATAGGGGAGGGGGCGAGAGGAAAGGGGAGGGGTGGGGGTGAAGACAGGCATCAAAAAATGATGTCAAACTGATAGCATCAAGGAATGTGTGTGAGGGAGAAAGTGGCTGTTAATATAGTGTCACAATGATAATGATGATGTATTGTGCATGTGATCATTTGGTGTGTGTGTGTGTGTGCATGCAAGTGATGATGAGGATGATTGTGTGTTGGATGAGAGACGGTGTGTAGGCGAGCATCCTTAAATGTGTGTGTTTGAGGGGGGGGGGAGGGTGTCCAGCTAGAAATGGGTGAGTGTGTTTTCACCCACAATCGCATGCCATTCCATATTATATCGGCGGATTGGTTTTTCAGTGGGCGTGTTCATGTCAGTTCCAAAGAATTATGACATTTGTAGTGCTCAACCAGTTGAGTACGGACGTACACACTCGCACACTGCGCATTGTTGTTTTCACAGTCAGCTGTTTTTGTTGTTGTTGTTGTTGTTGTTTTACATATATTTCTTTCATTTCATTGGTGGTGGTGGTGGGATTTTGTTGTATTGTTGTTGCTGTTTATTTTGGCATGATTTGCGAAGTGATTTTCTCTTTCCTTTTCAGCGGTGTGTAGCCCTTGTAGAGGGTGAGGACTGCATGAAAAACAAAGCATACATATCCTCATATAAAGAGTTGTGTGTCCTTCTCTTGTCTTGTCTCGTCATCTCTGTTGAAAGTGAGGTCTACAGAATCAGTTCACTTTGATGAAGTTCATAAAACTTGAGTACAGAAAGATGATTCAGTTATGCGCGGATGGAATATGATCTTCAGTTGCTTGATACACATGGGCATTATCTGTAAGTATTTTTCATTACTACGGTTTGCATGACTGTACATTCTGTTTTCTATTCATTTTGTGGGGACGCATGTTTTGCTGATTGTTATTATCCTCATGCATACTCTGTCTGTCTGTCTCTCTTTCTCACTCTGTTATTATCCTCATGCATACTCTGTCTCTCTCTCTTTCTCACTGTTATCCTCATGCATACTCTGTCTCTCTGTCTGTCTCTTTCTCTTTCTCACTCTATTATTATTCCCATGCATACTCTGTCTGTCTGTCTGTCTGTCACTCTTTCTCTTTCTCACTCACTATGATCAGTAAGATGTGTTACTGCGTTATTAAACCAGTCGATAATAAATCAGGAATTAAAAATCGATGCAATGTTGTTGTATTGATTTCTTTTGATGGTGCTTTCAAAACTGAATTTCACAACATCATTGCCACTGCAAAATTCTGTGACACTTACACGGTGTGATAAACATGAAGCACATTTGTCAGAAAGACTGCGTGACACTTCCACTTCATGATAAACACTAGGCATATTTGTTGGGGGTGGGGGGGAACTCGCAGCAACTGTGTCATTCTGCGATGTGTCATGTTCCACACAAACCGCTTCTTTCCCTTTCAGCTTCATGGTGGTGGGCAGGTCCAAGTTCACCCACCTCCCCCCGTCTGCCTCATGATGCATAAGGTTTGGCTTCAGCCGTCTGTAGTAGACATGTACAGCAGGGCCTGGTGAAGTGACTGCTCTTCCCCTAGGTGATTCTTATTTGAATTAACTTCTACAGTTTGGAAGCAGACTTCTTATTGTTATCATGAATACTTATATAGCGCCTAAATTGGCTAGAGACCAAGCTCTTTAAAGCACTTTACAATCCACACTCATTTACTCAACAGGCTGCCTACCTGGGTAGTGCTGACTGAAGAGCTGCCAGCTGACGCTTCATTCAGTCATTTCCTGTGTCATCCAGTCAATATCGTTCACTCAATGACTTCCTTCATTCTTTCCATTTCTCACGCAGGGTGCATGCTGTGTGTAAAGTGTCATCCATACCAACGACCAAACTGGCCTTCTCTTCCGAAACAAGACATTCATGAAATTATTTCCTCACTGAACATGATTATTTACAAGCTTTTTTGCTCGGATGATTGTTATAATAAGATAGTCTTTTTTTTTTTTTTTTTTTTTTTTTTTTTTTTGCTGTCCCAACCTCTGCGCCACCTCAGAGGCAGTGCACCCACGCCGCTCATTCCGACGCCCCGTCCACAGCCACAGCCCGGTCGGCCCCGCCGCAGCCCCGGCACCAGCAATCCACAGGGAGCAGTCGATGTCAAGTCGTCAAGAGGCAACCCACCAGAGGAGACACTGCACTGCTGCCGAGTCACTTCGGTGGTGTTCAGTGGTGCCTGTTCTGATCTAACATACGCAGGACACCACCTACTAAGCCCCCTACTGACTACAATAATTGCTTAGTTGCGGAGCCGGCGTGAGTGAGCTCTCCCTCCGGAGGGCGCCACCACGTCTGTCCAACGACAACCCCCATGGACTCGCCGATACCGGTGACCCCGACGGAACCAAACCAAGGCCACAGACGTGGAGAGGACATCGAAATTGAGGTCACCATGAGAGCAGGGCATGAAGGGTCACAGAATTTGAGACTTTTTTTTATGCTGATCGATGAGAATGAAGATGATTAAGATGATGCTACGGATTTCCATTTCGGTCTGAGACTACATGACAGGGCTGTACTCTACGCTTCCTTTCATAATATATCCTGGCGTCAACCAGGCCCGAGAGATACAGGCACCTGCAGTGTTGGTCATGACATTTGAGCAACACTCTCAGAAACGCATCCATTAAGTGGATGAAACTCGACTGTGTGGTCCCAGTCTTCCCAACTGAGCCCGCAGCAACTCAACTCTGGGTAGGAGCCGGTCGGGGCAGAAAAACCCACATGACTTCTGATGGGATTCGAACCCACGACCTCCCAGCCGGGAGTCTGCGACGCTAACCACTTCGCCAGGGCGGCTGGTATAATAAGATAGTCTTTTCCAAAGGGAAAAACATCTCCATATCCTGCTGAGTACTGCTTAGTAGAGCTTAACCAATAAGATCCTATGAGCTTGGGTTTTATTAAAATCAGTGTCGCAATCTCAGTTCAAATTTCCACAAGGTTTATGAACTGAAATTCCTTGAAAACCCCTGAAATCTTAGCAGCTTAATTCAAGTGATGATGAATTTAATAGTCATCCCTTGAAAACATGAAATTATTAGTCAACCCTTGAAAACTAAGCTGTTACAGAAAAAGAAATATACATCTGAGAAGAAAAAAACATGCACATGAAGTTCATGTGAAGGGCATGATTCTGCCCAATTTTGAGAGCAGAGAGTTTGCAGGGGTTAATCCCTCGAATGTGTCATGGGATCGCAGTGAGGGGTAACCTAGCTGGTAGTTCAGATTGTCGGTTAAGATGTCTGGAGACTGTGGTCACTTGGCAGACATGTTGGCTACAGCTGGTCTGCGCAGACTGGTTTAGAAGGCTAGTTAGAGGCTGGGGAGTCGGCCATTGGACTTCAGCAACACTGTAATGGGTGTTACCTTTGCTGAAGAGGGGCTTGAGTCTCCCTTTGACCATGGCTGGTCTGGAGGGATTGGTCTGAAGACTCATTTGAGGCCGAGGAAACAGTCTTGGAGGTCTGTGGTGCCGTAGTTGGTGTTGCCTTTGCTGAGGAGGGGCTTGAGCCTCCCTTTGACCCTGGCTGGTCTGGAGGGATTGGTCTGAAGACTCATTTGAGGCCGAGGAAACAGTCTTGGGGGTCTGTGGTGCCGTAGTTGGTGTTGCCTTTGCTGAGGAGGGGCTTGAGCCTCCCTTTGACCATGGCTGGTCTGGAGGGATTGGTCTGAAGACCCATTTGAGGCCGAGGAAACAGTCTTGGGGGTCTGTGGTGCCGTAGTTGGTGGTGTCTTTGCTGAGGAGGGTTTGAGCCTTTAGAGAGGTTCCCCAGGTGGAAGTCATTGGCACAGAGTTGAGACATGCCGGAATTCGCCTTAGATGTGGGGTCCAAAGGGTCTGTCTTGATGTCCACCTGCACCCTTCAAGATCCAACCACTTACATGGCTGTCGGCCCCATTGTTTATCGGGCCCTGTGGGATAGAATGTCAGTAGAGAGCAGCCTGGTGAAGCCGGAACTGACCTCATTAGACACTGTAATGGTTCCTTGTGACTCAGGTGTGGCGATGGCCACAATGGGAGTTTCTGGAAAGTTCTCGTTGAAAGAGACTGGGAGGCCTACATACTCCCAGCGTCCTGGCTGTAAGGCCATTTCTTCACTGAGCAGAGTGTGGTGAAGGCTGTGACGCTGATTCTGTTGTTCATGTGTTTGTGAACGTAAAGGTATGTTGATGGTTTTTTGCCTATGGTTTGGCTATGTGTCACCTAGGGTGAGGGCAGATAGAGTACTTAGTGAAACAACACAAGCAGATAGAAGTTAAAAGTTCTATGTACTTACATTCTATTGTTCAAACTCCATTTCTTTATTGATACGGAATGTGAAATACTGATTTTCCACCCTCATTCATACAAGGAACTCTGCAACTGAGGAGGGGCTGGCGTTTTTATTATGACTGAAACTGAAAACAGCAATTCAGTATTATCACATTGTTGTGTTAGTAATCAACAAATTGATGGCAGAAAAAAATGAATATAGATTACAGACCTTGCTGTCTTTTATTGTGACTAGTAGGTAAAGTTTAACGCGCACCCTGCAGGTTCCTTGTGTTCAAACACTAGACAAACTGGCTTGTGAACGTCGCCCTTGTTGGCTGCCAAGAAGGATAGAGTTAAGTCACAGTGACAAAAACGCACAGCAGCCTGTTCAAATGATCAAGATCCTGTCAGGGAAGGTAGTTTTTGATGATTCCTCTGTGTGTCTGGGTTGCTACCTATCTACAAACGAGAGTTTTAGGCATTTGTTCAATTGTTTACTGTTTGAGCGACTGAATAGTGGTGTGGTTATTTGGCTGTGTAATTAGGCAGATAATTACTTGCATGCTGTTCAGTTGTTTGTGCATTCGTGTGGCTATTTTGTGAGCAGAGAGCCATCGGTTCGTCTGTGTACTTAATCGTTTGTTGCATCAATTAGGTTGTGAGTGTTTATTAAATTTTGTTCAATATATTCACACCCATGGGTCCATTGCAGGGCTGAAAAGGAACAGCAGTGCCTTATTGGGCCGGTGTGATGGTGAAATGGGAGGAGCCATAGCGTGTAGCACGCACTGTCCTGAGGTGGGTGTGTCTACGGTGAAAGAAAAATAGGTTTAGTTGGTTGGTTGATGTGCGATATGTGTCCTTTTTGAATTTGAGCAAACGTATGGGAACTACGCAGATGACTTGTGGTTTCCAAACAGTTGTCCTACTATTTTTTCCCTACAATTGTGTAACTGCCATATGGCCCAAGTGATGCCTTGCTATTGGAAATTGGATGTTGATTCATTCCATTCATTGTTCATAACTCCTGCCGTTCGCGACGGGGAATCCCTTTATTTGTGTGTTTATGCATGTTCATTGATAACACTGTTATTCACTGTAAGTTCATGATCCATGCTTTTGACTGTTCGTAACTCCTGCCGTTGGCAACAAGGAGCCCCTTTGTCAATGTTTTGATTATGAAATGATCATGTTGTCGATTGCAAAGATATGCTTTTACCTCCTACCGTTCGCAACGGGAAAACCCTTAGTGTATTTTGGTTGTAAATCCTTGCACCTTAATCTTGATAATGTCTGTGTGCTGCAGGGACTATATTCAGATGTTCTTCGAAGCCAAAACCTATTGTTTTAATCCATGATTTCATAATGAACGTTTGATACTTGTCTTGGCTTAACTTTGATCATTTGTACCTTATTAATGTTTGATCTCTTCCCTGCTTTGAATCTTTGGTGAATGCGCTTTATGAAACTATTCCTCATGTTGAATGATCATGTTTTTCACTATATGTACTTTTGATAACACCTCATGTTTATGATCATTATCGTTTATGTCTTAATAGGTTAGTGAGGTTGGTTCGGTCCTAACTGGTCCGTTGGTCCAACTATGATTTGGAATAAAAGGGGAAACCAAAGAGCTGGTGTTGATGTGGAAGATGATGTGCCCACTGGCTCTCTTCCCCGTCTCCTGCTCCTCTTCCTTCCCACTTCTCAACTCATCCACCATACCAAGCCATCACATATTCAAACTTTTTCTGGTTTGTTTTCAAGTAAATGGCAAGTGTCATCAAAATTTCCCTTGGAGAAACCACGGACATATTTGCTTCATCTGTTTGTAGCGAAGGGAAATGATTTGTCATTCTTTCATAATAGGCATAGACTAAGCAGCAGTTTCTGTGTTGAAAGGTTTTGAATGTCGATGCGCCTGAGGGAAATGTTTGCATTTTCATGGGTTAGGAGTTCACCAAAACAAGTTATTCTGATAGTATTAGAAGAAAGACAAGAAATATGCTTGCTATCGTGATGTTTGTGAAAAGAGTTTGGATTTGCGTACAGTGGACTAGAGCTTTTTTTTTTTTTTTTTTTTTTTTTTTGATTGTCCAAAAAGAGGGGGGGGGGGGGGGGGGGGGGACAAAATTTCAGCCTTTAGAGCATTGGCAGTAAGGACACTGGTGACCAGAATACCAGTCACAAGTTATCATGAAAAGGTACCAGGCATTAAGGGTTTTTTTTTTTCCTTTAAAATCAAACAGTATCATTGTCTAAGGTGGTTAGTGTGACAGAGTTGAAATAGACTGTAAGTGAATTGAAACAACATAATGAAATATATCTAACTTTCTCTGTGTGTGTGTGTGTGTGTGTGTGTGTGTGTGTGTGTGTGTGTGTGTGTGTGTGTTTGTGTGAATAAAATGTTTGTGTACATGCATGCATTTATATGGATGATGGGGAGCAAAAGAGTTGATGTGGGAGAGGGTGAGGAGAAGGAGGGGGGTTGGGGGGGGGGGGGCTGTGTGGCCCATGCACATGTGTCCCAGGGAGTGCTTTCACAGTTGCTGCAGTTTTGTGACTTGAGAATACATTATAGTGTTCACAGGTTACAGGAACAACATAATGGACTGGTATACCCATCCTGAACTTCCATGATAATCTTTGTTAGGATTGAATTGCACACTTGAAGGCCATCAGGCCAACATTTTGGAAATAGATGAATGAGAAAGCAGTAATTGGATACAAATGAATAGATAGATTTCTATCGATATATATGATACATGAATGTATGCTTGTTCTGTTTTAAACACACACACACACACACACACACACACACATGGATAGATAGATAAATGTGTGTGTGTGTATTGTAGATCATTTAGAAAGGGAGGTGAGTATAGTATTCTTTTAAAGGGAAATATCAGGTGAAGAAAGTTACAAAAATAGGTAAGAACATGTATTACTTCAAAGAGGACTTGTCACCTACAGTTTATTGACTGTTGGTATGCAGTTTGAAGAGTTTCGTGAACTCTATCGTACTCGCAAAACTTGTGTGTGTGTGAATTTTTTTTTAGGTTTTGTTGATGTTTTGTTTTGTTTTGCAAATGCCACGAAACTGTCAGTTGGAGAATGACTAATGAACAAAGACATTCATTGGACGAAAGCAGTTTTGCCCAGGGTCTTTACCACCATGTAATTGTCCAGTGCCATGAGAGTAAGCTCCCTTTGAAAGTTGCAAAATTACACTCGTCTGAGAGTGAAAATGCCCTTGATGGTGAAGGACGTAAAATGTTCAGACCCAAATGCTCATTTCATGCATGCACCTGAAAATTCTTGCTGGAGGGATGATCACCATCGCAGTTTTCTTGCAAAGGGTATGACTGAAACTTGGTGTGAGATTAATCTGAAACGATCTATGTTTAAAAACAGATACAAACACACCACTGCTGTAGATCTGTATCAAACAGCAAATACACATTGATATGACAGATCATGGATTCTGTTTCTGCATTTGTGCTTGCAAGCGCAAACACACATTTTGATATGATAGGTGATGGATACTGTTCATCGTAGATCTAAAACGGCCTGTTTTTTACATGTGTGCATGGGGTCATGCCATTGGTCCCAAGGTCCGTTGGTCCCAAGGTCAATAAATCTGTCTAATATACAGTAGTATGTGGCTATCTTGAAAACACAGTAGAGAGAGAGAGACAGACAGACAGTTTTTTTTTTTACTGGATCCAATGGACCTTGGGACCAACAGACCTTGGGACCAACGAACTTTGGGACCAATGGACCTTAGGACCAATGACACGC
>CM065743.1:16278031-16293031 GCA_033310375.1 Conus canariensis
GTTACTCTGTGTTAGGTTTTCTTATGGGAGCAAAACATACCCCACTTGTTTACTGTTTATCGTTTACTGTTCCCTGCCTCATTTCATTTCCGATTTTGTTTTGATTAAATTGAGGTTATTTGTATTTGTTTCTGTCCGTCTGTGTGTTTGTCTTTTGATCTCCCTTGCATCTTTGGGTGGATCCTCAAGCGTAGGCTCAAAGGCCTGCGCTTGTTTTTTTCCCCACTATTAGATTGTTCGTCTATGTATTTGTCTGACTTTATTCAAGTTTAAAAGGCTGTGCCAGTCTTGAATAAAAGTTACTCTGTGTTAGGTTTTCTTATGGGAGCAAAACATACCCCACTTGTTTACTGTTTATTAAGAAATGCATGAGAAATTAGAACATCCGCAACTTCGAGAGTGTGTAAGTAAGAGCAACATCCGGCGAACGTCAATTCAGCAGGTGGAAGAATTTCAGTCGCTGCGTTGCATTTTTTCTTCCTGCTAAGGACGTTCATCTAACCTCACAAACATCAGTGTTGTAAATATAATCTCTGTTTCAAACAATTTCCTAACGAAAGGTGGAGGCCAGGGGACATTTTGGGTCAGGGATGAGAAGATACGGACACATTTTGGGCAGCCGGTAGCATGAACTGACCTATGTGTGTATGGGAGTTGGGGGGGGGGGGGGGGGGGGGGGGGGGGCAGTTTGGATGGCGGGACTACAGTGTTAATCTGTCCCACAATAGACAGTACAGGTTATTATGGCCAGTGCTGTCCCGCCAGACAAAATGGACCAGTATAAACCGTCCAGGGGTACAGCTTGGGTAGGGGACACTTTGGGGAGGGGGGTGGAACACCAGTCCATCCATCTATCTAATGTACAAATGCAAAAATGTTTTTTAAAAATACTTATTTAAAGGATTTCTCGTGGATCACGTCAAAAACGGTGCGCACATAGGACTGCCGTTAAGAACCCATTTTAGGTAACAATGTAAACACTCTTCAGTTTAGAATAATCAGCAATGATTTATTCGACGAACCAATGTGCAACTGCGAATGATTGGCAGTAAGACATGAGCACTGACTGTGTACAAGACAAGCCAGCCAGTAGAATGAACATTCTCCAGTCAGACTGGCTATCTCCACATCAGGCCTACGCTATTTTTAGTTCACGCGGAGCTTCGCCCGTGTGGTGCTCCGCGAGAGAGACAGAAAGTGAAAGTGAGGACGCTCAGAAAATTTAACAATAACAAAAATAAAATAAAGTAAAATAAAATGAAATCAAATAGAACAAAAATTTTCAAAGAAGAAGAAGATAAAAAGCTTCGACGTTTGGGTCATAGACCGTCTTCAGGACTGATGACATCAAATGGAAGACAAATAAATACGTATGAACAAAGACGTGTAAAAACACATACGTAAACGGACGAATACGTCCATTCACTTTGTAAGTCTTTGGTATTAGTCATGGAAACGATACTGCTGCTGCAGGGTTGAGGATGGAGACATAAGTTGGGTGTGGACTGGGAGAAGCCGGGTTCAAAATGCCAGTGCTTTGACATGGTACAAATCTTTTGACATCCTACACAGCTACCACGACCCAGTTCACGAACGCACTGTTCTCGCTAAATAACTCCACCTCTAGAGACCAACCTTTGGTATGACCTTGTAGGCCTGACATGTGTATTAGTTTGTTAGATTCCCCCCCCCCCCCCCCCCCCAAAAGCCCCTCTTCCCAACTTTCCCCATTATTTCAGGTTGTTGTCCACATGCATTGTGGCCTCATTGCTCGAAAGATGTGCTGTGATGATGATGATGATGATGATGATGATGAAGATGATGATGATGATGATGATAATAATAAGAAGAATAGTAATAATAAATAAAGAACGAAACAAAGAATGAGACAAGGATGTTTTGACACACACTTAGTAATTCACGATACAATCGTGTTTGCCTTCTTGAATGCTCCCAGCTGGTTGGTTTGGCAGGTGAAGACAGTGCCTCTTTGGGCCCCACTCGCACCTTCGGATGTATCTTTTTCCCGCCTTTTGGCCGACTCTGGGGAAAGGCTCAGTGATAGTGAGAAGACTCTTTCAGCAGCCGCCGTGGCGAAGTGGTTAGCGTCGCGGACTCCCCGGCTGGGAAGTCGCAGATTCGCTTCCCATCAGAGTCATGTGGGATTTTTCTGCTCCGACCGGCTCCTACCCAGAGTGGAGTTTGCTACGGGCTCAGTTGGAAAGACTGGGACCACACAGTCGAGTTTCATCCACTTAATGGATGCGTCTCTGAGAGTGTTGCTCAAATTTCCTGACCAACACTGCAGGTGTCAGTATCTATCGGGCCTGGTTGACGCCGGGATATATTGTGAAAGGAAGCGTAGAGTACAGCCCTGTCATGCAGTCTCAGACCGCAATGGAAATCCATAGCATCACCTTTATCATCCTCATTCAGCATAAAAAAAAGTCTCAAATTCTGTGGCCCTTCATGCCCTGCTCACATGATAACCTCAATTTCGATGTCCTCTCCACGTCTATGGCCTTGGTTTGGTTCCGTCGGGGTCACCGGTATCGGCGAGTCCATGGCGGCTGTCGTTGGATGGACGTTGTGGCGCCCTCCGGAGGGAGAGCTCACTCACGCCGGCTCTGCGACTAAGCAATTATTCTCGTCAGTAGGGGGCTTAGTAGGTGATGTCCTGCGTATGTTGGATCAGAACAGGCGCCACTGAACACCACCGGAGTGACTCGGCAGCAGTGCAGTGTCTCCTCCGGTGGGTTGCCTCTTGACGACTTGACATTGATTGCTCCCCATTGATTGTCGGTGCCGGGGCTGCGGCGGGACTGACCGGGCTGTGGCTGTGGACGGGGTGTCGGAATGAGCGGCGTGGATGCACTGCCGCTGAGGTGGCACAGAAGTTAGGACAGAAAAAAAAGACTCTTTGACCGTTGCGAAAGTCCTGTTGACAGCAGGAGAGACTGCAACCCAGGATCCTCTACAGAGGGCACGTAAGACCTCATGTGACGTAAGCTTGACCCTGTTTGGAATAATGCTGTGTTTGTGCGTACCTATCTGTCAGCAGAACAGCAAAGAGTGAGGCTGCAAGACACACGCGGAAACTACTTGACGGTGGCGTCTTTCGCCAGTGGGCTCTGCAGCCATAACATATGGGCCGGAACAGCCATGAGGGATGTTCCCGTGGAGGTTCTGTCGTGTCACTTCCGGTGGCCATTGCACAATGGCATCAGCCAGGAAACAATGATTATGTCCCTTGACGTCTTAATGGAATGCCCTGTGCGTGCCTGCACCCTATGTGAACACAGCGCAGGCTTCCAAGGGTGGTGAGGGATAACCACCAGCTGGTTGGTTCGGCAGTTGAAGACAGCACTTGTCCGAGTCCCACTCGCACATTCGGGTATATCTTTTTCTTCTATTCATGATAGGATTGTTTGTGCTTTCTTAAGTAGCATTTTGGATTAATGTAGATTGTTGACTAAGGCTGTACCGGACTGCCTCTGGTTGGTGGCTGCGACACCCGCATCCCCCGTCTCTCCCCTCTCCCCGCCTGTATAGAAATGTGGAAGACACCCACCCCCACCCCCCTTCCTTTATAGAAATGTGGAAGACACGCCTCCCCTTCCTATATAGAAATGTGGAAGACACCCCCCCCCCCCTCCTTTATAGAAATGTGGAAGACACGCCTCCCCTTCCTATATAGAAATGTGGAAGACACCCCTCCCCTCCTTTATAGAAATGTGGAAGACACCCCTCCCTCCTTTATAGAAATGTGGAAGACACCCCTCCCCTCCTTTATAGAAATGAGGAATACACCCCTCCCCTCCTTTATAGAAATGTGGAAGACACCCCTCCCCTCCTTTATAGAAATGTGGAAGACACCCCTCCCCTCCTTTATAGAAATGTGGAAGAACACCCTCCCCTCCTTTATAGAAATGTGGAAGACACCCCTCCCCTCCTTTATAGAAATGAGGAAAAATCCCTCCCCTCCTTTATAGAAATGTGGAAGAACACACCCCTCCCCTCCTTTATAGAAATGGGAAACACCCTCCCCTTTAATAGAAATGTGGAAGACACACCCCCCCCCCCTCCTTTATAGAAATGTGGAAGACACGCCTCCCCTTCCTATATAGAAATGTGGAAGACACCCCCCCCCTCCTTTATAGAAATGTGGAAGACACCCTCCCTCCTTTATAGAAATGTGGAAGACACCCCTCCCCTCCTTTAGTAGAAATGTGGAAGACACCCCTCCCCTCCTTTATAGAAATGTGGAAGACACCCCTCCCCTCCTTTGTAGAAATGTGGAAGACACCCCTCCCCTCCTTTTAGAAATGTGGAAGACACCCCTCCCCTCCTTTATAGAAATGTGGAAGAAATCCCCTCCCCTCCTTATAGAAATGTGGAAGACACCCACCCCTCCTTTATAGAAATGTGGAAGAAACCCCTCCCTCCTTTAAGAAATGTGGAATGACACCCTCCCCTCCTTTATAGAAATGTGGAAGACACCCCTCCCCTCCTTTATAGAAAGTGAGGAAACCCTCCCCTCCTTTATAGAAATGTGGAAGACACCCCTCCCCTCCTTTATAGAAATGGGAGAAATCCCTCCCCTCCTTTACAGAAATGTGGAAGACACCCCTCCCCTCCTTTATAGAAATGGGAAAAACACCCCTCCCCTCCTTTATAGAAATGTGGAAACACCCCTCCCCCTTTATAGAAATGTGGAAGACACCCCTCCCCTCCTTTATAGAAATGAGGAATAAACCCTCCCCTCCTTTATAGAAATGTGGAAGACACCCCTCCCCTCCTTTATAGAAATGTGGAAGACACCCCTCCCCTCCTTTATAGAAATGTGGAAGACACCCCCTCCCCTCCTTTATAGAAATGTGGAAGACACCCCTCCCCTCCTTTATAGAAATGTGGAAGACACCCCCCCCCTCCTTTATAGAAATGTGGAAGACACGCCTCCCCTTCCTATATAGAAATGTGGAAGACACCCCTCCCCTCCTTTATAGAAATGTGGAAGACACCCCTCCCTCCTTATAGAAATGTGGAAGACACCCCTCCCCTCCTTTATAGAAATGTGGAAGACACCCCTCCCCTCCTTTTAGAAATGTGGAAGACACCCCTCCCCTCCTTTATAGAAATGTGGAAGACACCCTCCCCTCCTTTAGAAAATGTGGAAGACACCCCTCCTCCTTAATCCTCCTCTATAGAAATGTGGAAGACACCCCTCCCCTCCTTTATAGAAATGTGGAAGACACCCTCCCCTCCTTTAAGAAATGTGGAAGACACCCTCCCCTCCTTTATAGAAATGTGGAAGACACCCTCCCTCCTTTAAGAAATGGGAACACCCCCCCTCTTATAGAAATGTGGAAGACACCCCTCCCCTCCTTTATAGAAATGTGGAAGACACCCCTCCCCTCCTTTATAGAAATGTGGAAGACACCCCTCCCCTCCTTTATAGAAATGTGGAAACACCCTCCCTCCTTTATAGAAATGTGGAAGAACCCCTCCCCTCCTTTATAGAAATGTGGAAGACACCCCTCCCCTCCTTTATAGAAATGAGGAATACACCCCTCCCCTCCTTTATAGAAATGTGGAAGACACCCTCCCCTCCTTTGTAGAAATGTGGAAGACACCCTCCCCTCCTTTATAGAAATGTGGAAGACACCCCTCCCCTCCTTCATAGAAATGTGGAAGACACCCCTCCCCTCCTTTATAGAAATGTGGAAGAAATCCCCCCCTCCTTTACAGAAATGTGGAAGACACCCTCCCCTCCTTTATAGAAATGTGGAAGACACCCCTCCCCTCCTTTATAGAAATGAGGAATACACCCTCCCCTCCTTTATAGAAATGTGGAAGACACCCCTCCCCTCCTTTATAGAAATGTGGAAGAAATCCCTCCCCTCCTTTACAGAAATGTGGAAGACACCCCTCCCCTCCTTTATAGAAATGAGGAATACACCCCTCCCCTCCTTTATAGAAATGTGGAAGACACCCCTCCCCTCCTTATAGAAATGTGGAAGACACCCCTCCCCTCCTTTATAGAAATGTGGAAGACACCCCTCCCCTCCTTTATAGAAATGTGGAAGACACCCCTCCCCTCCTTTACAGAAATGTGGAAGAAACCCTCCCCTCCTTTATAGAAATGTGGAAGACACCCCTCCCCTCCTTTATAGAAATGTGGAAGACACCCCTCCCCTCCTTTATAGAAATGTGGAAAACACCCCTCCCCTCCTTTACAGAAATGTGGAAGACACCCCTCCCCCTCCTTTATAGAAATGAGGAATACACCCCTCCCCTCCTTTATAGAAATGTGGAAGACACCCCCCCCCCTCCTTATAGAAATGTGGAAGACAGCTCCCTTCTATATAGAAATGTGGAAGGACACCCCCCCCCCCTCCTTTATAGAAAATGTGGAAGACACGCCCTCCCCTTCCTTATAGAAATGTGGAAGACACCCCTCCTCCTTTATAGAAATGTGGAAGACACCCTCCCTCCTTTATAGAAATGTGGAAGACACCCCTCCCTCCTTTGTAGAATGTGGAAGACACCCCTCCCTCCTTTGTAGATAATGTGGAAAGACACCCCTCCCCTCCTTTTAGTAAATGTGGAAGACACCCCTCCCTCCTGTATAGAAATGTGGAAGACACCCCTCCCCTCCTTCATAGAAATGTGGAAGACACCCCTCCCCTCCTTTATAGAAATGTGGAAGAAATCCTCCCCTCCTTTACAGAAATGTGGAAGACACCCCTCCCTCCTTTATAGAAATGAGGAATACACCCCTCCCTCCTTTATAGAAATGTGGAAGACACCCTCCCTCCTTTATAGAATGTGGAAGACACCCTCCCTCCTTTATAGAAATGTGGAAGACACCCCTCCCCTCCTTTATAGAAATGTGGAAGACACCCTCCCCTCCTTTATAGAAATGTGGAAGAAATCCCTCCCCTCCTTTACAGAAATGTGGAAGACACCCCTCCCCTCCTTTAAGAAATGAGGAATACACCCCTCCCCTCCTTTATAGAAATGTGGAAGACACCCCCCCCCCCCCCTTTATAGAAATGTGGAAGAACCCCTCCCCTTCCTATTAGAAATGTGGAAGACACCCCCCCCCCTCCTTTATAGAAATGTGGAAGACACGCCTCCCCTCCTTATAGAAATGTGGAAGACCCCTCCTCCTTTATAGAAATTGGAACCCCTCCTCCTTTATAGAAATGTGGAAGACACCCCTCCCCTCCTTTTAGAAATGTGGAAGACACCCCTCCCCTCCTTTGTAGAAATGTGGAAGACACCCCTCCCCTCCTTTATAGAAATGTGGAAGAACCCTCCCTCCTTATAGAAATGTGGAAGACACCCTCCCTCCTTTATAGAAATGTGGAAGAAATCCCTCCCTCCTTTACAGAAATGTGGAAGACACCCTCCCTCCTTTATAGAAATGTGGAAGACACCCCTCCCTCCTTTATAGAAATGAGGAATACACCCTCCCTCTTTATAGAAATGTGGAAGACACCCCTCCCCTCCTTTATAGAATGTGGAAGAAATCCCTCCCCTTTTAAGAAATGTGGAAGACACCCCCCCTCCTTTATAGAAATGAGGAATACACCCTCCCCTCCTTTATAGAAATGTGGAAGACACCCCTCCCCTCCTTTATAGAAATGTGGAAGACACCCCTCCCCTCCTTATAGAAATGGGAATACACCCTCCCTCTTTATAAAATGTGGAAGACACCCTCCCCTCCTTTATAGAAATGTGGAAGAAATCCCTCCCCTCCTTTACAGAAATGTGGAAGACACCCCCCTCCTTTACAGAAATCTAGGAATACACCCTCCCTCCTTTATAGAAATGTGGAAGACACCCCCCCCCCTCTTTATAGAAATGTGGAAGACACCCTCCCCTTCCTATATAGAAA
This sequence comes from Conus canariensis, assembly GCA_033310375.1. NCBI lineage: Eukaryota > Metazoa > Mollusca > Gastropoda > Neogastropoda > Conidae > Conus > Conus canariensis. The sequence goes on from CM065743.1 coordinate 16,285,935, forward strand.
TGTGGAAGACACCCCCCCCCTCCTTTATAGAAATGTGGAAGACACCCTCCCCTTCTATATAGAATGTGGAAGACACCCTCCCTCCTTTATAGAAATGTGGAAGACACCCCTCCCTCCTTTATAGAAATGTGGAAGACACCCTCCCCTCCTTTTAGAAATGTGGAAGACACCCTCCCCTCCTTTGTAGAAATGTGGAAGACACCCTCCCCTCCTGTATAGAAATGTGGAAGACACCCCTCCCCTCCTTCATAGAAATGTGGAAGACACCCCTCCCTCCTTTATAGAAATGTGGAAGAAATCCCTCCCCTCCTTTACAGAAATGTGGAAGACACCCTCCCCTCCTTTATAGAAATGTGGAAGACACCCTCCCCTCCTTTATAGAAATGTGGAAGACACCCCTCCCCTCCTTTATGAAATGTGGAGAACCTCCCCTCTTTAAGAAATGTGGAAAAACCCTCCCTCCTTTAAAATGGAAACACCCTCCCTCCTTTTAATGGGAAACACCCCCCCTTTATAGAAATGGGAAGAACCCTCCCCTCCTTTAAAAATGTGAAGACACCCCCCTCCTTTGAATGGGAAACACCCCCTCTTTAAGAAATGTGGAAGACACCCCTCCCCTCCTTTTAGAAATGGGAGAAATCCCTCCCCTCCTTTAAGAATGTGGAAGAACCCTCCCCTCCTTTAAGAAATGGGAAACACCCCTCCCCTCCTTTATAGAAATGTGGAAGACACCCCCCCCCTTTTTAGAAATGGGAAACACCCTCCCCTCCTTTATGAAATGTGGAAGACCCCCCCCCTCCTTTATAGAAATGTGGAAGACACCCTCCCTCCTTATAGAATGTGGAAGAACCCTCCCCTCCTTTAAGAAATGTGGAAGACACCCCTCCCCTCCTTATAGAATGGAAACACCCCCCCCTCTTTATAGAAATGTGGAAGACACCCTCCCCTCCTTGTAGAAATGTGGAAGACACCCCTCCCTCCTTATAGAAATGTGGAAGACACCCTCCCCTCTTCATAGAAATGTGGAAGAACCCCTCCCCTCCTTTATAGAAATGTGGAAGAAACCCTCCCCTCCTTTAAGAAATGTGGAAGACACCCTCCCCTCCTTTATAGAAATGTGGAAGACACCCCTCCCCTCCTTTATAGAAATGGGAAACACCCTCCCCTCCTTTATAGAAATGTGGAAGACACCCCTCCCCTCCTTTATAGAAATGTGGAAGAAATCCCTCCCCTCCTTTATAGAAATGTGGAAGACACCCCTCCCCTCCTTTGTAGAAATGTGGAAGACACCCCCCCCTCCTTTGTAGAAATGTGGAAGACACCCCTCCCCTCCTGTATAGAAATGTGGAAGACACCCCTCCCCTCCTTCATAGAAATGTGGAAGACACCCCTCCCTCCTTTATAGAAATGTGGAAGAAATCCCTCCCCTCCTTTACAGAAATGTGGAAGACACCCATCCCCTCCTTTATAGAAATGTGGAAGACACCCCTCCCCTCCTTTATAGAAATGAGGAATCTAAACACCCTCCCCTCCTTTATAGAAATGTGGAAGACACCCTCCCCTCCTTTATAGAAATGTGGAAGAAACCCTCCCCTCCTTTAAGAAATGTGGAAGACACCCCTCCCCTCCTTTATAGAAATGAGGAATACACCCCTCCCCTCCTTTATAGAAATGTGGAAGACACCCCTCCCCTCCTTTATAGAAATGTGGAAGACACCCTCCCCTCCTTTATAGAAATGGGAATGACACCCCTCCCCTCCTTTATAGAAATGGGAACACCCCCCCCTCCTTTATAGAAATGTGGAAGACACCCCTCCCCTCCTTTATAGAAATGTGGAAGACACCCTCCCCTCCTTTATAGAAATGTGGAATACACCCCTCCCCTCCTTTATAGAAATGTGGAAGACACCCCTCCCCTCCTTTATAGAAATGTGGAAAGAACCCCCCTCCTGCCCCCCCCCCTCCTTTATAGAAATGTGGAAACACGCCTCCCCTTCCTATATGAAATGTGGAAGACACCCCCCCCCCCCTCCTTTATAGAAATGTGGAAGACACGCCTCCCCTTCCTATATAGAAATGTGGAAGACACCCCCCCCTCCTTTATAGAAATGTGGAAGACACCCCTCCCTCCTTAATAGAAATGTGGAAGACACCCCTCCCCTCCTTTATAGAAATGTGGAAGACACCCCTCCCCTCCTTTGTAGAAATGTGGAAGACACCCCTCCCCTCCTTCATAGAAATGTGGAAGACACCCCTCCCCTCCTGTATAGAAATGTGGAAGACACCCCTCCCCTCCTTCATAGAAATGTGGAAGACACCCCTCCCCTCCTTTATAGAAATGTGGAAGAAACCCTCCCCTCCTTACAGAAATGTGGAAGACACCCCTCCCCTCCTTTATAGAAATGTGGAAGCACACCCCTCCCCTCCTTTATAGAAATGAGGAATACACCCCTCCCCTCCTTTATAGAAATGTGGAAGACACCCCTCCCCTCCTTTATAGAAATGTGGAAGACACCCCTCCCCTCCTTTATAGAAATGTGGAAGAAATCCCTCCCCTCCTTTACAGAAATGTGGAAGACAACCCCTCCCCTCCTTTATAGAATGAGGAATACACCCCTCCCCTCCTTTATAGAAATGTGGAAGACACCCCTCCCCTCCTTTATAGAAATGTGGAAGACACCCCTCCCCTCCTTTATAGAAATGTGGAAGAAATCCCTCCCCTCCTTTACAGAAATGTGGAAGACACCCCTCCCCTCCTTTATAGAAATGAGGAATACACCCCTCCCCTCCTTTATAGAAATGTGGAAGACACCCTCCCCTCCTTTATAGAAATGTGGAAGACACCCCTCCCCTCCTTTATAGAAATGTGGAAGACACCCCTCCCCTCCTTTATAGAAATGTGGAAGACACCCCTCCCCTCCTTTATAGAAATGTGGAAGACACCCCTCCCCTCCTTTATAGAAATGAGGAAGACACCCCTCCCCTCCTTTATAGAAATGTGGAAGACACCCCTCCCCTCCTTTATAGAAATGTGGAAGACACCCCTCCCCTCCTTTATAGAAATGTGGAAGACACCCCTCCCCTCCTTTATAGAAATGTGGAAGACACCCCTCCCCTCCTTTATAGAAATGTGGAAGACACTTCTCCCATCCATCCTCTTACCTTTTTAAGAAAAATTGGATGAAGAGTGCCACTCTCCCCCGCCCCATCTCAGTTGCCCCTTCCGCTTTTACTAAATATTTGTTCTTCAAAACGCTTTCAAACTTTTGTGGAAACTGACTCCAAGAAATGATCTGATCCGCCCCTAATCGAATCGAAATCATAAGTTATTTATTTCTGATTCATATTCATTTATTTATCTATTTATTCGTTCATTCATTAGTTTACTTATTCATTTGTACCCTGCAAAAAAACCAGAATTTGTCTGCGTCGTGAACAGGATCAGTCAGCAGGTAAGCGACCGTCAAACCAAAGCCAAAGTCTGATGCCATGGTTCCTGGCCACTTCTGCCACGGAACCGGGCGGGGAACAAAGGAATTGAAGGCGGGGCCAGGGGTGGAGGGGTGGGGATGGGTAGGTGAGTAGTAGGGGGCAGGAGGAGGAAGGAGGAGGTTGGTGTTACGCCCACCTTGGTCAGGCGATGGGTCACGGGTCACGCAGAAGCAGAAGAAAAACTACCACGAAAACAGAAACGGGAAGAAGGAAGGGGAAAAAAAGAAAGAAAAAAGAAAAAAAATAATGGATCTGCTGGATGGCTGCTTCACTTCACTTTACCGGCTCTGACACGACTTGGGGTCCAGTGCCAAAGCCCCCTCACCTCACCCCCCCCCCCCCCCCCCCGCCTCACCCCTCTCCCCCACCGACCCGCCAACCCCATCCCAAGAAAACAGAGGAAAATGGTGTGTGTGTGTGTGTGTGTGTGTGTGTGTGTGTGTGGTGGTGGGGGGGGGGGGGGGGAGGATGGATGTGATAGAGGAATAGCGGAAGGTTTTCTTTCCTCCCTGCCGACCTATCCTAACGGAGGTAACCGGAGGATTCTGGCATTGAAGCTGACGATCTCAAAGTAAGCTTGTCAGTCAACACTGATACCTGAAGCAGGTGCGTTGACTCCGCGAGCGGGCAGGTACGTGCACGACCGAGTTTCTTCGGTCCGAAATAGCCACTGTCCGAAGTGGTCCTGGCGAAGCAGTGGCAACATACTGGGACCAACGCTACACTTTTCTTTTCTCCTCTCACGAAGGATTCTACGTCATAAAATGTTCAGAAGCAGCCCGACGCGGGACAGTTCGAAAAATGTCAAACCCAATGGCCAGAAAATTTCAAACCCACATCGGCAGTTTTCAAACCCAGTAGTCGGAAATCTGCGCAAAAATTCTCTCTCTCTCTCTCTCTCTCTCTCTCTCTCTCTCTCTCTCTCTCTCTCTTCTCTCTCTCAGTTTGTCTGTCTGTCTGTCTCCCGCCCTTTCTGTCTCCCTTAGTTAAGCAAGTAAGAAAAATTGGAAAAAAAAGAAAGAAAACGTTAAAGCAGAAAAAAAAAAAAAAAAAAAAAATTAAATAAAAAAGGGAAGAAAGAAGGAAAGAAAGAAAGACAAAGAAAGAAGGGATGGATTGAAGAATGAAAGGGAGAAAATGAGTACGGAAACTATCAGAAACGAGGAAAGGAAGGAAGCGAAGAACACGGAAATAAAGGAAGAAAGTTCGAACCAAAGGAAGAAATCAGATAAAAAGAAGAAAAGGGGAAGATGGAGAGAGGAGTGGCGGGGCGGAAAGGTGGGGGGGGGGGGGAGAAAAGAAACCGGAAGAAAGAATGAATGAATGAAACAAAGAAAGAATGAACGAACGAAAGAATGAATGAATGAATGAAACGGAGACTGAAAGAAAAAAAACTAGAGAAAAAAAAATGAAGGAGGGAAAAGAAGAATTGTAACATATAAATAGAAAGCAAAATTCTCAGTACACTGGATTTTTCCCTTCATACTGTTTGTGTCTTATTATGTCCGTTTCAGTGTGTCTCCATCTGTTTGTTCTGTCCGCATGCCGTATCTGTCTGAGTGTATCAGTCTGCAGGTCATGACTGTCTGTCTCTCTGCGTGTCAAGACTTGTGTTTTGTTTGTCTGTGTGCAGATAGGGTCTCTGTCTTTTTTCCCTTTTTTGTTGTTGTTGTTGTTGTTGTTGTGGTTTTTCCTTTACGTTTTTCTTCTTTCCCTCTTTGATTTTATATTTTCCCCTTCACACTCGTGTCACACACACACACACACACACACACACACACACACACACACACACACACACACACACACACAGATTGCGCCGGTATAGTTCCATCGCTACGTCAAATCTGTGCAACGACGTGACAGGGACTAAGCTTGATGAATTACTTAGCTCCATGAGGCTAATCGTTGCATCGCCAGAAACGAGTAGGCACTAGCAAAACCTGGACCTGTTGCACTCCAACTGCTCGAAAACTTTCCGGGCTTACACGAACACCGGAACCGTAGCACTTCGGGCTGTCGGTAGCCTACGTCGAAGCCGTGGCATTGAACGGACGATGTAGTCGGACCGATACCTTCACGAAGCTCCCTTTGACTCTGTCTCTTCTTTCGGTAGGGTGTTTCCGCCGGGCCGTTTCGGTACAGGGGGATTTTCCCCTCGGAGTTAATATTGGTTGACTCCATTTCCCACACAGTCCTTCGAATGAGACTATAATAAACCGAGGTTCCGTGTGTGAACGCACGCATAACATCTTGCCCACACGTCAAATCCCATCACCAACTTTCCGAAGAGAAGGCCAGTTTGGCCGTTGGTATGGATGACACGTTACACATAGCATGCACCTTTCCCGAAGATGGAGTATGGCTGCCTTAATGGCGGGATTAAAAAAACAAACAAAAAACAAACAAAAACGGTCATACACACAAAACTCCACACCCTTTGTTGGGTAGATGGGATTAATACTTCTCTGTCCATATAGGGAGTGTCCGCAGGAGTATCAGCCTGCGTACGCAGAAGAAGAAGAAGAAGAAGAAGAAGAGGTAGGATGTTTCATTCCATGACGGTGAGCAGAAAGTTGCCCACACAGCAAGTCAGGTGAGGTCAAGAAAAAAAAGATGTTAATCCGGAAAACCCCGTAGGGATGCAGTTGAAATGTAAAAGCATTCCAGAAACAACGCATGTTTAAAAAAAAAAAAAAAAAAAAAAAAAAAGTAATAAGCAATGACTCTTTCACACACGTACATCGTGACCGATTGAGAAGTTGTTCTCCTGTACTTATGTCTTACCCCATTATGTGTGTGTGTGTGTGTGTGTGTGTGTGTGTGTGTGTGTGTGTGTGTGTGTGTGTGTGTGTGTGCAGGTTAAAGGTACCTGCTCATTCTGACATGGTAATCAGCGTGACGTATCGGAACAATACCGCTTTACTGACATCTATATGATTGTTTCATTCAGCATCTTGAAAGCGGAATTGGATGGTTGTGTGGCCACCGTTTTTTTTTGTGTGTGCTGATTTCCAAAGCCTGTGAAACCATGTGCAGAAAACTGCACCCTGATCGGTCATGCTGATGTACCACAGAAACATCTGTTAATGCTTGTTTGTTGTTCGTGCATGTAAGATCAATGAGAATTGCTGTTGTGCTAGACATTTTCGTTGGGCTTTGTATTAACTGATAGAGTCAATGAAATGATGGTGTGCTTGTCCGAGCTGGTTGGTGATTAAACACACCAGAGTCTCCTAATAACTGAATATTTTTTTTTATTTTTTTTATTTATTTTTTATTTTTTTGTGATTGATGGTTGATCTTTAATACTCAAGGACGAAGGCTTTAAGCCCAGGTCTAATCTAACAATCTGTCCTTGTCATTCACATAGGTCTACGATTTCAATGCTTTATCATTTATATACTGTTGTGACAAATCAACGTGACAGCACTGTAAATCTTATTATTTATATACCGTTGTGACAAATCAGCGTGACAGCACTGTAAATCTTATTATTTATATACTGTTGTGACAAATCAACGTGACAGCACTGTAAATCTTATTATTTATATACTGTTGTGAAAAATCAACGTGACAGCACTGTAAATCTTTTTATTTATATA
>CM065743.1:16295531-16308031 GCA_033310375.1 Conus canariensis
AGAGAGAGAGAGAGAGAGGAGAGAGAGAGAGAGAGAGAGAGAGAGACAGACAGACAGACAGACAGACGAGGATTCATCGGTTCGTGGGTCATCGGTAAGTGCCAGTCGAAGTTAAAAAAAATAATCTGGTAGCTGCTAGACGTGCGTCACGAGGTGGGCGTTCTTGCCGTCATGGACAGAGAAAGGAGAAGACAACTGCTCTGCTCTCACACTGCAAGCACAAATCATCAAAGAAGGTTTGTTTGTTTTTATATTAGGCTTTATACCGTTAAGGCTAGGTGAGGGTTATGCGTCCCGAAGTTGTTGGAGGTTATCCGATTTTGTTCTTTTTGTTTTGTTTTGTTTTTTGTTTTGTGAAGGCTGCTATCCTTCAAGAATAAACACAAAGCCTGCGTCACAAGCCCTCTCGGTTCCTTGAAGTTAATCGACCCATGGTGACCTCTGACCTTGCGGTGTTGACCCCTGAATAATTGATGTGAGTCATGTGAGCGTTTCGTCATTTGACAGAAGCAGAATACCAAGGAAATCAGTCATATGGAGTCAGTTTAATAAAGATTAAATATATGAACGTAAAGAATGATGAACTTACATATACTTCAGCCCTCTTATCCACACACACACGCAAACGCACACACCAGAGAAACGGGAGAGTCTCCCACTTCAGAGAGAGAGAGAGAGAGAGAGAGAGCGGACAGGGGAAACAAATCTCGACAACTAAGCTATGCAAGATGGCGCACCTTTTTATCATAAAAAAATAATAATGAGAAAACGAAAACACTTTCGCCGCCAGCAAACCCGCCTCCTCTTCAACCTTTTATCCTGTGGTGTTGGATATTTTAATTTGACACGAACATAGTCACTGTTGTAGCGGTATGTCGGTCTGATCTAAAAATATGTCTGCTGGAACTGAACCGTAAATTACAGAAAGTCGGCCGACGTCGAACGCAGCGAGTCTGCGGTGCCGGTGCTTGTGCCTGAATCCCGACTGGCACATCCCTCATTATGATAATCAGCCTCTGGAGAAAGATGGCGTCGCAGTTCTAATGCCAGAACCTCGTTGAAGTAGAAAGGCATTTTGAGCTTCATCACTTCCTGGATCTGTGTTGGAATTCGAGTGTATGATACGAGGTAAGTTCCCAAACAGAATTCTTGTTTGGCTGGGCGGGGACGGTGGAATAAGTCGACGGCCGAGACAGAAATTGAGATCGTAATGTGGGTTGTGGATCAGCATAATTTCTGTCTGAAGACTTGCCATGATGTCTGCCCGTGGTACTGGTAGACAGCCGTATGTCAGCTTCCGCATTTTCTCTCTCATTTCTTTACTTCTCTGTTCACATGCTTGGTAGAGATTTTGAAGTGAAGATAGATTCATCATAGCTTTAGCAGAAGTTGTTGATATTGATGATATGACAATCGTTTTGACTTTTGTAATTTTCTAATCTTTATAATGTAATCGTGTAACCTGTAGATTGTACTGACTGTTGTAAATTATGAAATATAAACTTACTAATGAAACAATGTGATCAGCCCCAAAATGACTCCATGTAGTAATGTTGCCCCTGAAGCTTTTGTGTGTGGGGGGTGGGGTGGGGGGTAGGGTGTGTGTGTGTGTGTGAGTGTGTGTGTGAGTGTGTGTGTGTGTGTGTGTGTGTGTGGGCTCTCGCGTATGGACGCATGTGTGTATATGAGTGTGTTTGTGTGTGTGTGTGTGTGTGTGTGTGTGTGTGTGTGTGTGTGTGTGTGTGCATTGTCAGTTTACACCTGTAGACTAATGTGACCGCTCTATCAGATGATCTTCGCACACATACTGTCTCAGATTGTCTTGTCTAGTGGGCTGCTCATGCAATTTTAATTGTTTTAGGCCAGTTATTTCCAGAATTATTTCAACTGCTTTTGTTTCCATTTGCATACAAATATAACTCTAGTCATCTAGGCCGTTGGTCCCATATTGCTCGTCGAAGGGTATACATAGCTTATATGGAAGACTGCTCGTGGAAGATGGTCTCAAGGCATTCTCTATAGTGTTACGACTACAAGAGAGAATTCATTTCAGTTTTTTTATTGTGACGGATGGACTTGCCATGGTCATACAAAGTGCATCTTAAGTTCTTAAAGTGCATTGCCAAGGGTGTATTTTATGCTTTAATCATGTTCAGTTATACATAGTACATCTCAAGTTCTTAAAGTGCATTGTCAAGGGTGTATTTACTGCACTAATCATGTTCAGTTATACATAGTGCATCTTAAGTTCTTAAAGTGCATTGTCAAGGGTGTATTTACTGCACTAATCATGTTCAGTTATACATAGTGCATCTTAAGTTCTTAAAGTGCATTGTCAACCTTGGTGTATTTACTGCGCTAATCATGTTCAGTTATAGTGCATCTTAAGTTCTTAAAGTGCATTGTCAAGGGTGTATTTACTGCACTAATCATGTTCAGTTAACCATTTGCAGAACATTGCATACTTGTGTATAATAAAATTGAGACACTCCATTTACACTCTCAATGTCAGAGCGTAATTTGAATTCATTATATATATAACAGCACATCAACATTGTATGCACAAAGGATCTCTTCATCATGCATACTCCCATTTGCGTGACATGCATACATATATGTGGGAATAGTGGCACAGCATCTGATGCACTTGGAATGGTTTTCTGTTGTCATATATATAAACATGCAAATGTCTGCCATAGGTCATGTTTTAATTACAATAACAACAAAAAAAGTAACCTTAATTTACGGCCAGTGTAGCTGTGGTGTAACCTAATTGATCCTGCCTTTCTACATGGACCCAGTACATTTTTTACTTCTTGTTCTAGTTTAATCAATAGCAGCAAAAACTCTCCTCTGTAGTTAATCAGTTAACAACTAAACAAAGTCACTGCACGTTTTACAAGCAGTGTCACATGAAATCTGTTGGTGAAATGGAACATTAGAATTAAAATGATTGCAAATTTTCCATTGAATATGAAGACCGTGAAGTTAGGGAGTATGAATCAGTAGACCATTTGATGACAGTTTTGTGTGTAGCAGTGTATAGCCAACATTACTGCCCCAATAACAGAATTTAAACACCAAACACAAAACCATAAGTTATTGTAGAAAGTGTCATTTGAAATATTGGAATCAGTCAGTAAATGTGCAGACTTGAGTATTTAGACTTATTAGTTTAACTTTGATATGTTTGCTAAGAAACAAAGACTAGCGTGTTGTGGACTTGATGACCTTTTGGCGCAAAATTGTGATGGTAACTGTTATGATCACTTGGGTTTTGAAGCTCTTGAGTGACTAGAATATAATACTCTCCTTAGTGCGACAATTTACAAAACACAAATGCTGCCTTATTAGTCAAACCAATGAGCTAATGAGTAACAGACAAGAGAGGTCTTTCAGAGAGAGAGAGAAAGAGTGAGAGAAGATAAGAGCAACCTGACCATCCTCTTCCTGTCTGCGGGTTGGAATACCTTCGATGCCTGTTTCCCAGGAATTCTACCTACCCGGTCACTTCACTCCAACACAGTAGTATGAATGTGGACATTTTGTATGCTTTCACATTGAGGGGGAAAATTGGGACTTAGCACTTTTTTTTCACTGCAGTACCACCAGGGGAAATAATTTTACTTTCACTCATGAACAGATGTGTTCACAATCACAGTTCAAGTTAAAAAAAAAAAAAAAGGAATAAAAAAAAAAGAAAGGAAAAGTAGCACCATACTACATACTTAGCCTACTCTACCCTTAGGTTACAGGTAAGTAGATCTTTGGTGGGAAGGGGGGGGGGGAGGGGGGATGAAAGGGGTAGGAGGAAAGGGCTATTGCCGTAAATAGGCTTAAATAGTTTATGATGAATGGGTATTTTTCAGTTTCTTTTTATAGTTTATGACGAATTGGTATTTTTCCACACCCAAATCTAGGTCCATATTTGCTGAGAAACTGCCAATGGCTTTCCAGTTCCTAAAGGCTAACTGTGGCTTCAGGAAGGCTGCCACTTCTCAGTGAATTTCAGAGGATGAGTAGGGAGAGATAGAGGGAGAAAGAGAGAGAGAGAGGGGGGGGGAGAGAGAGGATGGGGTGGATGAAGAAGAGCAGCCTCAGGGTGTGGTAGCTTGAGGACATTGAACCATTTCAGCTTGAGGGTGTTGAACTAGCATTTTGGCAGGTACAGTCCTCCTGTTATAAAGAGTTCATCTGCGTAATGGTGGACTGGTCTCTGTTCATGATGAAATTTGGTGGGCGCTTCTAGTTTCTGTGGATCCGTGGAGAAAATATCGCGTCCCTTTTGACCCAACTCCAGGTCCACTTTGGCTGACCCTGCCTATATGGCTTTTGGCTTCCTCTGGGCATCTGGCTGACTGTGGCTTCAGGAAGGCTCCCACTCTTCAGTGAATTTCGATGAAATGTGAACTCGAAAATCTGAGGAAACGCAATGGGGAAAAAAAAAAAGTCAGAGGAAAGGTGGAGAGTTCGTGGCATTGTTGGTATTCTGGCGGATGAAATTAAATCACTGTGAAATCTCATGTCAACTTCTTGGTGAGACTGACAACTGCCATTTTGATCTGTCCAGTTCAGAGCAAAATAATGTCACACTCAGCTGTCATGTATCAGGAAGATGCTGGAAAAGTACGAGATTGACAAAAGCGTTATGAAGGAATAGTCCATGATTTGGTTGGACTTAAAAAAATGGACAAGACAGCACTCGGTGTTCAGTTTTGATTCAGACTATACCATTTTGAAAGCAAGTTTAGATATTTTTTTTTTAGGAGAGGAGCAACATGCGCACTGAACATCCCTAGAATTTCAGGAATTAAAAAAAATTTTTTCAGTGGGAGCCCTCTTTCTCCTGTCTGTTTGGCTAACCTAGAGTACAGGTTTCTTTGGCTGATCCTGACTTCAGGTCCTTTAGTCTGACCATGACTTCATGTCATATCAATGGCTGATCCTGACTTCAGGTCCTTTTGTCTGACCATGACTTCATGTCATATCAGTGGCTGACCCTGACTTCAGGTCCTTTTGTCTGACCATGACTTCATGTCATATCAATGGCTGATCCTGACTTCAGGTCCTTTTGTCTGACCATGACTTCATGTCATATCAATGGCTGATCCTGACTTCAGGTCCTTTTGTCTGACCATGACTTCATGTCATATCAGTGGCTGACCCTGACTTCAGGTCCTTTTGTCTGACCATGACTTCATGTCATATCAGTGGCTGACCCTGACTTGAGGTCCGTTTGTCTGACCATGACTTCATGTCATATCAATGGCTGACCCTGACTTCAGGGTTCTTTGGCTAACGTCAGGTTCCTTTGGGTAACCATAATATCAGGTTCACTGCAGCTTTCAGGTTTCTTTCGTTAACCATGACTTCAGCTTGCAGGTTCGCTTTGCAAACTCAGACTCTAATTCCTTTAGTTAGTTTTGACATTGGCTGATCCCGACTTTAGGATTTCAGCCTTCAGGATTAAAATGCATTAGCTGCCATTTGTTCAAGGGTTGCATTTGCAGTGTGCTTTGCTGTTTTGCATGCAGGGTACATTTCTTGCAAAACAAAAAAATGCATTCCTGATGAAAAAAAATGCATTCTAATACCAAAAAAAAAAAAAAAAGGAAAGCATAGACAAACACAAATAGCACACCAAAAAATGGGAACATCCCCATGTAGTTGTACTCTTGTCATTCTATTAAAAAACGAATTTAGCATCTCTGTCTTGCTGCAGGAAGCCTTGCTGTCTTTTTCTTTTCTTTTCTTTTCTTTCCTTTTTGTGTGTGTGTGTGTGTGTGTGTGTTGTGTGTGTGTGTGTGTGTGTGTGTGTGTGTGTGTGTGTGTGTGTGTGTGTGTGTGTGTGTGTGTGTGTGTGTGTGTGTGTGTGTTTTGTGTGTGTGTGTGTGTGTGTGTGTGTGTGTTGTGTTGTGTTGTGTTGTGTTGTGTGTTGTGTGTGTGTGTGTGTGTTGTGTGTGTGTGTGTGTGTGTGTGTGTGTGTGTGTGTGGTGTGTGTGTGTGTGTGTGTGTGTGTGTGTGTGTGTGTGTGTGTGTGTGTGTGTGTGTGTGTGTGTGTGTGTGTGTGTGAGCTGAAACACAGCTGTTGTTGTAGCACTACACAGTACAAGGCCGATTTGTAAGTGAAGTCCATTGCAATGATTCATTTCCCATGCCCATATGTTGTGTGGCTCCACCATTGAAGGAAAACAAAGATGCTTATCTTTTCACCAAGGCATCTGCTTCGTTCTATTTGCTTGCCACCTAGCACATACATGCCTCGGAATGGGGACTTTGTGTGTGGCCAGTATTAATGGAACTGATTCAATGCTCAGACCTGTTTTGAAAAGTTTTTGCCTTTCCCATCCCACTGCCATCACTGGGCTCAGTGATTTGAGCTTGTTACACATGGCCACATGTTGTTTAAGCTGAGAGGAACGGCTCAGTGAGTTGAGCTTGTTACACATGGCCACATGTTGTTTAAGCTGAGAGGAACGGCTCAGTGAGTTGAGCTTGTTACACATGGCCACATGTTGTTTAAGCTGAGAGAAACGTCTCAGTGAGTTGAGCTTGTTACACATGGCCACATGTTGTTTAAGCTGAGAGGAACGGCTCAGTGAGTTGAGCTTGTTACACATGGCCACATGTTGTTTAAGCTGAGAGGAACGGCTCAGTGAGTTGAGCTTGTTACACATGGCCACATGTTGTTTAAGCTGAGAGAAATGTCTCAGTGAGTTGAGCTTGTTACACATGGCCAAATGTTGTTATTAAGCTGACAGGACAAAAAGCTTGCAATGTATGACACAGTTCATGATTCCCACTGCCAGGGCTAGGGCTGTCTCAAAATACGATCTGCGGACCCAGGCTATTTCTAGAAGTAGGCATGCTACTGTGAAAATGTCAATATTCATGCGGAATTCTGCAATAATTGCGATGCCTGTTCTTTTATGGGGAGGTATCTCTTGCTCATACTTGCCAGGTAAATTAATTACCTGACACTGGCAAGCCCTGGAAACCAGCTTAGTGTTCAAGGTAGTGGCTGCTCTATGGTAAATTGTGGGGAGTTCATGAGTGGGCATGCATGAAAGCATCTTTCCACCTGCTTATGTAAACAGCTGAGGGAACAATCTCAGCAAGCTAGCAGTCAGCACGAAGAAGTTGTTCAAAAAAAAAAAAAGGTAAGATGTGTGAGGAAACCTTGCAGTTCCTCCCATAGAGTGGAAGAAGCTGCTGCCAACCAAGATGTAATGCCCTTCCCCTTCCCCCACCTTCCCCTGTCTCCGTTTCTCTCTCTCTCTCTCTCTCTCTCTCTCTCTGTTACTTACCTGTGTTTTCTTGTCTTTACTAGCTTCCTGATCTTCCATCTGTGCTGTGTGGTGAAGTCAAGGTGTTTTTGGAATGTCGTAAAATATCTTTACGTCATCACTTGTAAAACACCTTCGTTCAGCATTCTCTTGCAGATGCGTTTCTTACTCACCCAAGTAGCAATCTCATTCTCTTTTTGTGTCACATGGTTTGGGGTACCTGTTCGTTTATCTGGAAAAGGTCGCTCAGATGAAAATTCACAATCTTGTATCTTGCCTTTTAATGCATCGAGTGTTCCATTGCCTGCTTGAGTGCTTGTCTCTTTCGTTTGCAGCAATGCAGTCTCGTTGGTCTTGCTTTCGGAACTTGACATCAGAACCCCATGATAATGTGTGCCTTAAAAATCTGTACTCTTAGTAAAACTGTATGTCATCAGAAACATCTGAAGAATACGCAGCACACTAGTGGTGCACTGAGGATGAAAAAGTGATATAACAAATTGTCCTGAACCAGAAAAAAAAAAATGAAAGGTCAGGATGTCCTGGCTAGAAGAAGGACAGTGTTGCATGCGATGAGAAGATGCTACCAAAGTCCTGTGGCTGTGATAGGTGGATTTTAATTATGAAGATGGAATCCTCAGTAAACTTTTTTTTTGCAGACCTGGCTGCCAGTCTGTATGTCTGTGTGTACACAGGATTGAAAATTTGTAATGACCATTGGAGTATTAATCTCAACCAAACCCAATATTGTTCAGTGGATCATTGATTGACTAACACTAGAGCAGCCAGGCAGCTGATGAAACTAGTGCATGCAACAGGCATTTTTAAAAAATTCAGATTTGTTTTGTCTAATGAAGACCAACACTACATCTGTCTTGGTCCTTTCATTTAAAACTTACACACATTTTTCTTCCACAGTGAGTGTGCTGTTTTTCTTGATCTCTCCCTGTCCCTCTGTTCCTTCTCTCTCTCTCTCTCTCTCTCTCTCTCTCTCTCTCTCTCTCTCTCTCTCTCTCATCTCTCTCTCTCTCTCTCTTTTCTCACCCTCTTTCCCCCTCTCTGTCTCTGGCTGTCTGTCAGTCCTGCCATGTCAGTAGAAAGTTCTGGCTGTCTGTCAGTCCTGCAGTGTCAACAGAAAGTTCTGGCTGTCTGTCAGTCCTGCAATGTCAGTAGAAAGTTGTGGCTCTCTGTCAGTCCTGCAATGTCAGTAGAAAGTTCTGGCCGTCTGTCAGTCCTGTCAGTAGAAAGTTCTGGCTGTCTGTCAGTCCTGCAATGTCAGTAGAAAGTTCTGGCTGGCTGTCAGTCCTGCAGTGTCAACAGAAAGTTCTCGCTGTCTGTCAGTCCTGCCATGTCAGTAGAAAGTTCTGGCTGTCTGTCAGTCCTGCAGTGTCAACAGAAAGTTCTGGCTGTCTGTCAGTCCTGCAATGTCAGTAGAAAGTTGTGGCTCTCTGTCAGTCCTGCAATGTCAGTAGAAAGTTCTGGCTGTCTGTCAGTCCTGTCAGTAGAAAGTTCTGGCTGTCTGTCAGTCCTGCAATGTCAGTAGAAAGTTCTGGCTGTCTGTCAGTCCTGCAATGTCAGTAGAAAGTTCTGGCTGTCTGTCAGTCCTGTCAGTAGAAAGTTCTGGCTGTCTGTCAGTCCTGTCAGTAGAAAGTTGTGGCTGTCTGTCAGTCCTGCAATGTCAGTAGAAAGTTGTGGCTGTCTGTCAGTCCTGTAATGTCAGTAGAAAGTTCTGGCTGTCTGCCAGTCCTGCAATGTCAGTAGAAAGTTCTGGCTGTCTGTTAGTCCTGCAATGTCAGTAGAAAGTTGTGGCTGTCTGTCAGTCCTGCAATGTCAGTAGAAAGTTGTGGCTGTCTGTCAGTCCTGCTATGTCAGTAGAAAGTTCTGGCTGTCTGTCAGTCCTGCAACGTCAGTAGAAAGTTCTGGCTGTCTGTCAGTCCTGCAATGTCAGTAGAAAGTTCTGGCTGTCTGACAGTCCTGCAATGTCAGTAGAAAGTTCTGGCTGTCTGTCAGTCCTGCAATGTCAGTAGAAAGTTCTGGCTGTCTGTCAGTCCTGCAGTGTCAGTAGAAAGTTCTGGCTGTCTGTCAGTCCTGTCAGTAGAAAGTTGTGGCTGTCTGTCAGTCCTGCAAAGTCAGCAGAAAGTTGTGGCTGTCTGTCAGTCCTGCTATGTCAGTAGAAAGTTGTGGCTGTCTGTCAGTCCTGCAACGTCAGTAGAAAGTTCTGGCTGTCTGTCAGTCCTGCAATGTCAGTAGAAAGTTGTGGCTGTCTGTCAGTCCTGCAACGTCAGTAGAAACTTCTGGCTGTCTGTCAGTCCTGTCAGTAGAAAGTTGTGGCTGTCTGTCAGTCCTGCAATGTCAGTAGAAAGTTGTGGCTGTCTGTCAGTCCTGCAATGTCAGTAGAAAGTTCTGGCTGTCTGTCAGTCCTGCAATGTCAGTAGAAAGTTCTGGCTGTCTGTCAGTCCTGCAATGTCAGTAGAAAGTTCTGGCTGTCTGTCAGTCCTGTCAGTAGAAAGTTCTGGCTGTCTGTCAGTCCTGTCAGTAGAAAGTTGTGGCTGTCTGTCAGTCCTGCAATGTCAGTAGAAAGTTGTGGCTGTCTGTCAGTCCTGTAATGTCAGTAGAAAGTTGTGGCTGTCTGTCAGTCCTGCAATGTCAGTAGAAAGTTCTGGCTGTCTGTTAGTCCTGCAATGTCAGTAGAAAGTTGTGGCTGTCTGTCAGTCCTGCAATGTCAGTAGAAAGTTGTGGCTGTCTGTCAGTCCTGCTATGTCAGTAGAAAGTTGTGGCTGTCTGTCAGTCCTGCAACGTCAATAGAAAGTTCTGGCTGTCTGTCAGTCCTGCAATGTCAGTAGAAAGTTCTGGCTGTCTGACAGTCCTGCAATGTCAGTAGAAAGTTCTGGCTGTCTGTCAGTCCTGCAATGTCAGTAGAAAGTTCTGGCTGTCTGTCAGTCCTGCAGTGTCAGTAGAAAGTTCTGGCTGTCTGTCAGTCCTGTCAGTAGAAAGTTGTGGCTGTCTGTCAGTCCTGCAAAGTCAGCAGAAAGTTGTGGCTGTCTGTCAGTCCTGCTATGTCAGTAGAAAGTTGTGGCTGTCTGTCAGTCCTGCAATGACAGTAGAAAGTTCTGGCTGTCTGTCAGTCCTGCAACGTGAGTAGAAAATTTTGGCTGTCTGTCAGTCCTGCAACGTCAGTAGAAAGTTCTGGCTGTCTGTCAGTCCTGCAACGTCAGTAGAAAGTTCTGGCTGTCTGTCAGTCCTGCAATGTCAGTAGAAAGTTGTGTCTGTCTGTCAGTCCTGCAACGTCAGTAGAAACTTCTGGCTGTCTGTCAGTCCTGTCAGTAGAAAGTTCTGGCTGTCTGTCAGTCCTGCAATGTCAGTAGAAAGTTGTGGCTGTCTGTCAGTCCTGCAATGTCAGTAGAAAGTTCTGGCTGTCTGTCAGTCCTGCTATGTCAGCAGAAAGTTCTGGCTGTCTGGTAGTCCTGCAATGTCAGTAGAAAGTTCTGGCTGTCTGTCAGTCCTGTAATGTCAGTAGAAAGTTCTGGCTGTCTGTCAGTCCTGCAATGTCAGTAGAAAGTTCTGGCTGTCTGTCAGTCCTGCCATGTCAGTAGAAAGTTGTGGCTGTCTGTCAGTCCTGCAGTGTCAGTAGAAAGTTCTCGCTGTCTGTCAGTCCTGCAATGTCAGTAGAAAGTTCTGGCTGTCTGTCAGTCCTGCAATGTCAGTAGAAAGTTCTGGCTGTCTGTCAGTCCTGCTATGTCAGTAGAAAGTTGTGGCTGTCTGGTAGTCCTGCAATGTCAGTAGAAAGTTGTGGCTGTCTGTCAGTCCTGCAATGTCAGTAGAAAGTTCTGGCTGTCTGTCAGTCCTGCAATGTCAGTAGAAAGTTCTGGCTGTCTGTCAGTCCTGCAATGTCAGTAGAAAGTTCTGGCTGTCTGTCAGTCCTGCAACGTCAGTAGAAAGTTCTCGCTGTCTGTCAGTCCTGTCAGTAGAAAGTTGTGGCTGTCTGTCAGTCCTGCAATGTCAGTAGAACGTTCTGGCTGTCTGTCGGTCCTGTAATGTCAGTAGAAAGTTGTGGCTGTCTGTCAGTCCTGCAATGTCAGTAGAAAGTTGTGGCTGTCTGTCAGTCCTGCAATGTCAGTAGAAAGTTCTGGCTGGCTGTCAGTCTTGCAATGTCAACAGAAAGTTCTGGCTGTCTGTCAGTCCTGCAATGTCAGTAGAAAGTTCTGGCTGTCTGTCAGTCCTGCAATGTCAGTAGAAAGTTCTGGCTGTCTGTCTGTCCTGCAATGTCAACAGAAAGTTCTGGCTGTCTGTCAGTCCTGCAATGTCAGTAGAAAGTTCTGGCTGTCTGTCTGTCCTGCAATGTCAACAGAAAGTTCTGGCTGGCTGTCTGTCCTGCAATGTCAGTAGAAAGTTGTGGCTGTCTGGTAGTCCTGCAATGTCAATAGAACGTCCAGATCTTGATCAAAGCAGTGCCAGTGTCTTATCCCTGAAGGTAGAGGTTCAGGTGCTCACAGTTTGTATGGCAGCCTTGATGCATCAGAATGTGAAAGTTTAGATCTGAACCAGACGCTGATGACACTCAATGGGCCAGCAACCAGTTAACGCTGACAGAAAGTGATATGCTATTTTTTTTTTAATGTAAGATAATATATGAACTAAAAGTGAATTGTTTACCTGGTTGAATTTAACCAAAACTTTTACTGATTGTAAAATGCTCATTGCAATCATTTTGCAATGCACCGGCATAGCCCATCCTGGGATGACGTTGTTTCATGATTCTTGGAAGGGACATACATTGCTGTCCATTTTGTGACACGGTTGCTTTCTGCAATTTTGAACACAAATGTCGAGCTGAATTGTTGGCTTTGGTCACAGGTCAGCATGCATCCTTCTTTCAAAACAAACAAAAAAGAAACAAAAACAAAAAAAAAGAAAAGATTGAAAAGGTCCACATACTTTGCTGGCCTTTGTCAAACTACAGAATCTTTTTAAATGGCGTCAGTTTTTGTCCACCAACCGCCTAAAGCTACAGCTGGGCATCTTACAAAATGAAATGTAACAGCGGCAGTGAGGAAAACCTTGTCATTTAGAGCAAGGCTGGAATGAGTACTTACTTAATTATGTAATTACTATGCCAGCATTGCAATGGGCCACTTAATTATGTAATTACTATGCCAGCATTGCAATGGGCCACTTAATTATGTAATTACTATGCCAGCATTGCAATGGGGCACC
>CM065743.1:16313031-16323031 GCA_033310375.1 Conus canariensis
TTCTTCCACTCAGGAAAAGGGAAGCCATTTCCTGTACACTTTTTTTACAGCCACAAAACTACTTACCTTGGAATTCTAGTAGTGCTTGGGGAATCTGTTAGTGTTATAGATCGTTCATCAAACCTGACCAACAGAGATGTGATTGCACACCGTGTGGATGCCCATTTCCCACAAGCTACACATCACATATATGTGATGTCATATGCTCAGTTGTATTCAGGTGCACCATTTTCGGTCCTTAGGTACAGAAAATACACATCACAATGCCCACAGTCATATTAGTTACAGGCCTCACGTCGACATGCAGCAAGCACAGACCTGACATCTACATACTGTAAGGAGATTCATCCATTTATGCTCAGGTAGCCTCACATCCTGCCCCAGGGGACCTGATGAGGTTACCAGGAGAATTCCATGGCTGTCAGCTGCAAATGTGTCTCATTCATACAATTCCAGCCAGCTGTTGTATGGCATTTAAAATATTGGGTACATAGGATTATGGGCGGTTCATGCATTTGCCCACTGGTCCTTTGACCTGACCAGTTGGCTAACCGTGACGTCAGGTCCCCTTCATTAACCTTTCAGTGTTTAGGTCACTTGGGCTAATTCCAATTTTAGTCCCTTTTGTAAACCATGACCCCTAATTCCCCTAGGCTGTTCCTGTTTTAAGCGTCAACGTAATTTTGGCTAACCCTGGCTTGAGGTCCTTTTTGCTAACCCTGACTTAGGTCCCTTTGCTGACCCTGACTTAGGTCCCTTTGCTGACCCTGACTTAGGTCCCTTTGCTAACCCTGACTTAGGTCCCTTTGCTGACCCTGACTTAGGTCCCTTTGCTGACCCAGACTTAGGTCCCTTTGCTGACCCTGACTTAGGTCCCTTCGCTGACCCTGACTTAGGTCCCTTTGCTAACCCTGACTTAGGTCCCTTTGCTAACCCTGACTTAGGTCCCTTTGCTGACCCTGACTTAGGTTCCTTCGCTGACCCTGACTTAGGTCCCTTCGCTGACCCTGACTTAGGTCCCTTTGCTGAACCCTGACTTAGGTTCCTTCGCTAACCTGACTTAGGTCCCTTCGCTGACCCTGACTTAGGGCCCTTTAAGTAAACCTGACTTAGGTCCCTTTGCTAACCCTGACCTACGTCCCTTTCAGTAAACCTGACTTAGGTCCCTTTGCTAACCCTGACTCAGGTCCCTTTGCTAACCCTGACTACTTAGGTCCCTTTTGCTAGAACCCTGACTCAGGTCCCTTTGCTGACCCTGACTTAGGTCCCTTTGCTGACCGTGACTTAGGTCCCTTTCAGTAAAGCTGACTTAGGTCCCTTTGCTAACCCTGACTTAGGTCCCTTTGCTAACCCTGACTTAGGTCCCTTTGCTAACCCTGACTCAGGTCCCTTTGCTGACTCCAGGCTCCACTTGTTTGCCATGACTTCAGATCCCTTTGGCCAAGCGTTACTTAAGGTCTTTATAGCTAACCATGACTGCATATCTAATGACAAACTGGTTCACAACAGGTAGATTGATGTGAATGACTAAATGGTTCATTTAGACTATATGGTTCAGAACAGATAGAATGATAATGAATGACAAACTGGGTCAGAACAGGTAGATTGATGTGAATGACTAAATGGTTCATTTAGACTATATGGTTAAGAACAGATAGAATGATAATGAATGACAAACTGGTTCAGAACAGCCCCCATACTTGTGTGTGGTTATTCTGTCCAAGGTTGGCCCATCAGTTCTGAACATAGACAGATGCCTCTTTTTAACCAACAATGAGTCATTTGACCCCAGATGCCCGAAAAGAGCCTGAAGTCTGCAGTGTGACTGTGAGGATGATGTCAACGCTGTGACAGATGGAGCCCTAGACAATGAGAGCGATGCTATGCAGACAGATGATGCTGACAGTGACATGACATCAATGCTGTTGACAGATGGAGCCTTAGACAATGAGAGCGATGCTATGCAGACAGATGATGCTGACAGTGATGATGATATATCAGTGCTGTTGACAGATGGAGTCTTAGACAATGAGAGCGATGCTATGCAGACAGATGATGCTGACAGTGATGATGATATATCAATGCTGTTGACAGATGGAGCCTTAGACAATGAGAGCGATGCTATGCAGACAGATGATGCTGACAGTGATGATGATATATCGATGCTGTTGACAGATGGAGCCCTAGACAATGAGAGCGATGCTATGCAGACAGATGATGCTGACAGTGATGATGATATATCGATGCTGTTGACAGATGGAGCCCTAGACAATGAGAGCGATGCTATGCAGACAGATGATGCTGACAGTGATGATGATATATCAATGCTGTTGACAGATGGAGCCCTAGACAATGAGAGCGATGCTATGCAGACAGATGATGCTGACAGTGATGATGATATATCAATGCTGTTGACAGATGGAGCCCTAGACAATGAGAGCGATGCTATGCAGACAGATGATGCTGACAGTGACATGATATGACATCAATGCTGTTGACAGATGGAGCCCTAGACAATGAGAGCGATGCTATGCAGACAGATGATGCTGACAGTGATGATGATATGACATCAATGCTGTTGACAGATGGAGCCCTAGACAATGAGAGCGATGCTATGCAGACAGATGATGCTGACAGTGATGATGATATGACATCAATGCTGTTGACAGATGGAGCCTTAGACAATGAGAGCGATGCTATGCAGACAGATGATGCTGACAGTGATGATGATATGACATCAATGCTGTTGACAGATGGAGCCCTAGACAATGAGAGCGATGCTATGCAGACAGATGATGCTGACAGTGATGATGATATGACATCAATGCTGTTGACAGATGGAGCCTTAGACAATGAGAGCGATGCTATGCAGACAGACAATGGCCGAGGCTTCCGCTTGTCAGGTCTGACCATGGACTCCAACAAGAACGTCACTATGGCAACTGTCGCCCATTCGAAGGGTTCCAGCAGCCCGAAGGTAGGACACAGCTGCAGTTTGCTGCTGATGTGGGACAGTTTGGGATGCAAGTGTTGTTGTTATTGTTGTTGGGGTTGGGGTTGGGGTTTTTTTGTTTTTGTTTTTCTGTCATGATACTAGCTGGGTTTTACTGTTTGAACACACTGTAGAGGCACAGAACACCCACAGACACACGCAGACTCTCTCTCTCTCTCTCTCTCTCTCTCTCTCTCTCTCTCTCTCTCTCTCTCTCTCTCTCTCTCCTCCCTCCTCCTCCTCCTCCTCTCCTCCTCCTCCTCCTCCTCCTCCTCCTCTCCTCTCCCTCTGTCTGTCTGTGTCTGTATTTCCTATTCTTTCTCTTTCACTATTAGTCATTTCTGTGTACGTGTGTGTGTGTGTGTGTGTGTGTGTGTGTGTGAGTGAGTGAGTGAGTGAGTGCGTGAGTGCGTGCGTGCGTGCGTGCGTGCGTAGTGGTGAGTGAGTGCGTGCATGGTGCGTGCGTGTGCATGCATGTTTTCTGTTGGTGACGTTGTTCTCGTTTTGCTGCTTTAAGTCTGCTGATCTTTGTGTCTGTTGGGACTGCAGCTGAGAAAATGTAATAAGAAGTACCCCTTAAACAGTATAAAGAGAAGAGATGGGGGGAATGGATGGGGGTGGGGAAAGGATGGGGGTGGGGGAGTGGGAGGCGAGGGAAAAGATAAGGGCGGAGGGACAGGGGGTGAAATCAGACCGCCCCGAGGAGTAAGGTAGAAATCGGGCAAAGGTCCCTTAAGGTAGGTTTGAAAAATTACACTTGGAAAAAGAAATATTACAACATAAAAGGAAAGAAAACATCAACAGAATAGCAGTGAAAACCTTTCCAAGACCACTTTGAAAAATACTAGTACTAGTCTACCGAAAGAGAGACAAACAAACGAAAGACATTGCACTTATACTAATGTATACTATCATTAAAAAAAATTCATCCGTTAATTAAATAGTATGTTCAAAAGAAGTGGTCGTCGCAAGGAGAACATCAGCGCACACACACACACCAAAAAGGAAAAATCCGTCTCCCCATGTCCCTCCTGCCCCACCCACACAGATGACGCATCATCATGACTTGGGTGCATTGTAGTTCCCTCCGTGGACGTGATCAAATTAGAACAAATTACAGGCCAGTGTTCGGCTGAGAGCCCGCCTCCCCCCACCAGCGGCTCCCAGAGCCAAGGGGGCTGTTATCTGCTTCACCTTGGTCCGCTCAAGGGAAGCCCGCAGCCTGGTGAAGGTCAGCGAGGAGGAATTTAGAGAGGGTGGCCTCTTGCCGCACATCTGTTTGTTGATCAGTGGCTTGCAGCAGGGAACACATTTGTGAGGCGCCCTGCAGGGAAAGAAGACACCGACAGCACTGGAATATTGAGAAAAGATGTAGGGCAGAGAAAATAAAGGAGCCCCAGTGTACATGTGATATATAATATATATGTATTTTCTCATTAGAATATGAGAAAGATGCAGGTGGAAAATACAGAGCCCAGTGTCATGTATATATATATATATATGTATTTTCTCATTAGAATATTGAGAAAAGATGCAGGGTGGGAAAATAAAGGAGCCCCAGTATATATGTATTTTCTCATTAGAATGTTGAGAAAAGATGTAGCGTGGTAAGATAAAGGAGCCCCAGAGTACATGTATATATGCAAGTATTTTCTGACTAGAATATTGAGAAAAGATGTAGCATGGGGGAAAGTGTTGCCCCAGTATACATACATATGTATACATACATACATACATATATGTATATATATGCATTTTCTCACTAGAATATTGAGAAAAGATGTAGGATGGGGGAAAATGTTGCCCCAGTATACATACATATGTATATTTTCTCACTAGAATATTGAGAAAAGATGTAGGATGGGAAAAAATGTTGCCCCAGTATACATACGTATGTATATATATATGCATTTTCTCACTAGAATATTGAGAAAAGATGTAGGATGGGAAAAAATGTTGCCCCAGTATACATACGTATGTATATATATATGCATTTTATCACTAGAATATTGAGAAAAGATGTAGGATGGGAAAAAATGTTGCCCCAGTATACATACATATGTATATGTATTTTCTCACTAGAAATGCCAGCCTGTACATGCACAAATGCCCGTCAGCTTGAGAAAAAAATGAGGCATGGTCTGTGTATTGCAGGATGTTTGTAGTGAGCATATATCACAGTTGAAATGAGCATAAAAGCTGAACGAGTTTGTTATTGAAAATGAGTGTGAAAGCTGAATGTGTTTGTTACTGATGTGATTTATAATGTTTCATTTCTAAATATGCCGGTTTACTTTAGTCGGATTGACAGCAGTGTGCCATGCAGTATCTTTAGGCTAAGCCTGATTGTCAGAGGAGCATCCTACAGACTCCAGAGGATAACCTTGACTGTTAGCAGCGCCTGATTGTCTGTGGTGAACTGTATTGTCTCTGGAGGCTGAACCTGGTGGTAGTGCTTGATGTGTCAGTGGTGCATCATAGAGGGTTTTGAGGCTAAGCCTGATTGTTAACCGAGTTCCATCTGAACATTCCAAGGCATAGGATACATGTTCTAGCGTCTATAGGGAAAATCAGTCGGTCATTCCAGAAATCTTTTGGAAAAGGTAACTGGATGCTTAGAAAAGAAAATGTTGCTGCAAGGATACTTTTATATGAAAGAAAAAAGAATTGTTGCTGTCAGCTGAAATATATCATAAAAGTTTCATTTTCAAGTGATACTTCAGTGAAAATCAGTAGGACATTGGAGATGTATTGGACAAAGTGTAAGGCTGCTTATTTGGGTAGCTGTTTGAAAGTATTCAGGTACATTGATTTGGATTAAAAAAAAAAAAAAAAAAACTACCCCCCAACAAAACAACTATATCAATTGTTTTTAGCAATACAGAAAAGATGAATATGAACATGTGTGTGTATGTGTGTGTGTGTGTGTGTGTGTGTGAGTGTGTTTGCGCGTTCCAAAGTGACAACCTGTAATTTTGGGGCAAGTTTTGAAACTGAAAATAGCCTACTGCTTCTGGCTTGATCAGTTGATATGGACTGGTTACTGTTATCTTAGTCCTGGTGTGTGACCCAAAAGAACTCTTGGTTTACCTGACTTCCAGGGTTTTGAGCAGTCAAAAATACCACAGACACTGGCCTGGCTACTACAGTTCTGTTCTTCAGGATCACGTTTAGAATAGACAGTGGGAGTTAGTTCCCTTGAGGGGAAGAGTCACTTTCCACAGTGCCCAAAGGAACATGGTGAATGAGAGATGAGGGTCATACGTGATGATGCAGTCATGAAATGATTTCAGCAGATGATTGGACGCAGTTTTAATGATGCACACATTGACTGCTGTGTCACACTTAGCAGAAAGTCGCGTACAGAGATGATTGAAAATGCTTTTGCTCATGTTCAAGAGGGGTCATCCCAGTGTCCAATGTCTGAGGCTCAAATGGATCCCTGTGGTGGTGAGTGGTGTCTCTTGTGCTATCTGGAGGCTGAATCTGAATTTCAGTAGCGCACCATGCAGTAGCTTTGAGGCTAAGCTGGATGGTCAGCCTTGAACCAGTATCATGATGGATTGTCAGCCTTGAACCAGTATCATGATGGATTGTCAGCCTTGAACCAGTATCATGATGGACTGTCAGCCATGAACCAGTGTCATGATGGATTGTCAGCCTTGAACCAGTATCATGATGGATTGTCAGCCTATAACCAGTATCATGATGGACTGTCAGCCATGAATCAGTATCTTGATGCTATGTCATGTCAGCCTTGAACCAGTATCATGATGGATTGTCAGCCTTGAACCAGTATCATGATGGATTGTCAGCCTTGAACCAGTATCATGATGGATTGTCAGCCTTGAACCAGTATCATGATGGATTGTCAGCCTTGAACCAGTGTCATGATGGATTGTCAGCCTTGAACCAGTATCGTGATGGATTGTCAGCCTTGAACCAGTATCGTGATGGATTGTCAGCCTTGAACCAGTGTCGTGATGGATTGTCAGCCTTGAACCAGTATCATGATGCGAAGTCTGAATGTCAGATATGTAGGGTGCACTTTCCTCAAAGCTGAGGCACCCTCCCCCTACCTCCCTTCCCCTCTCTTCTACTTCTACTCCACAAAATGTTTCGTTTCCACTATTGTGGTTAATAAAAACAGTGTGCATAGTAGGCTTCCGTGTGTGTGCGTGCGTGCATGTGTGTGTGTGTATATGTGTGTGTGTGTGTGTGTGTGTGTGTGTTAGGTTACCTAAATGCTTGTGGAGTGTTCCGAGCACTTTCTGTCACGATTTTTATCCTAGTAAGGGCATTCCCCTGAAAGAACCTGGAATATGTGAGCACTTCAGTCTTCCATTATGTCAGTCCACAACCATAACTTCTCTGTAGGTGTTGTTTGGGTGTGCATGGCTTTAAAAAAAAAAAAAAAAAAAATAGCAGCAGCAGAAAGGAAGTTCAGCATCAGTGGCAGAACGTTAAACCGTTGATCAGGTGACCAGAAACAAAGAACTATACTTGTAGCCAGAGCGTGATTGTCAGGGGTTTACCCATGCAGCATCTGACGGCCTCAGTCTGATTGTGAATGGTGCGCCGTGTCGTATCCTGGAACATCTATGCCCCCTTACTTGGGCATACAAAAAGGTCAGGTTGACTGAATCGACACGTCAAGTGACTGTGCCGGCGCTAGTTCAAATGTCAGGGTTGAGACAATCGACAGCCAAGTCACCGAGCTGGTTCTGCAGGAAAGGTTGGCGCCGGTGTGCGTCGCGTTGCTCTTCCAGTGTTGTTTTCTGTCAATGTGCTGACTGCACTCGGCAGTTAGAAGCCCCCCCCCCCCCCCCCCCCCCCCCGACACCATGATCAATGTTGTCAGGGAGAAATCAATGGCTGCTTACGGTAAAAGAGTTTGCCCCCGGTTTCAGTTTTTCGGGCTGATGATGTAAATGACTGGCGTCACCAGTGTTGTCTGTCGACTTACAAGAGCCATGGACAAGTGCTGTTAGCTTTGCTGCTGTATCGCCCAGACTGAGCAGGGGAGTAGGGAGAGGTGGGGTGGGGGAAATTGTTGGAATCTCGTGTGTATCAGGGATGTTAGGAATAGCCAGATTAACCCCTGTTTTCCCAGCCGAGATATTTGTCAAGTTGTTGATCAGTGCCTTGCTCTGTGCTGTGCTGTGCTGTGCTGTGTGTGTGTGTGTGTGTAGAAGAATTAAGAAAATATACTGTGTCAGTCAGTCTTACTTATGACAGTCCCTGGAAACTTACAGGAACAGATATATGTTTGTAAGTGAGTGTAAAATTTCTTTAAATTCCAGGCCTTTTTTTCTTGTTTTTCTTTTTTCTCCAGATAGTCTTTTTGAGATATGTAGTATCCATCAGTCAGTGTCACCGCAGCGATCTCTGTCTCTCTCTCTCTGTCTCTGTCTCTTACTCTCTCTCACTGTGTCTGTCTGTCTCTCTCTCTCTGTCTCTGTCTCTCTCTGTCTCTCTTGCTGTCTCTCAGGTTTTTTAAAAAAAAAATCTTTTTATCTATTTTCAGATCTGTCTATCTCTCAGTCTTTGTATCTTTTTATCTATTTTCAGATCTGTCTATCTGTTTGTCTGTCTCAGTATGACTGTCTGTCTGTTTGTCTGTCTCTGTATTTCTGTCTGTCTGTCTGTTTGTCTCTCTTGATATTTCTGTCTGTCTGTCTGTCTGTTTGTCTCTCTATTTCTGTCTGTCTTCAGCGCAGGGCTTCATGTTCGGAGTGATATTGTTGGCGCGCCTATTGCCATTAGCAACAAGTCTGGAATGACAGGAGCCCCCCTGTGTCTGCTGAGTGCATATTGATCAGCGGATGTCAGCCTGTAGTGACGAATCCAGTCAGCGCTTAATACAGTCGTAGCGCGTAGGTCGTAGGTCATAGGTCGCAGCTACAGAATGAGAAGCCTGTTAACTGGGAGTGCATTGCGTCACGGTGATTGGCTGTTGCACCTTAAAATATCCAGTCAGTATTCATGTTATTTTTACATTTATTGGCTGAACATTGCAACGTTATAATATCCAGTCACTATTGACCTTATTTTTGTACCAACAGTTTTGCAAACCACGACACTATGTCTATGAAAAAGAATTTGGAATTAGATTGAAACTAGACAGGTCTTTTTAACCAATAAAACTGTTAAGAGTGTACTTGTTGTATTTGAAATTCGTATGTGAAATAATTTAGTTATGAAGGCCCTAGTGTTACTAATTGACATGACAAATGAAGATCAGGCTGTGGTGTCCCCCAGCAAAGACTGAGTTTAGGGGACCCAGCTCTTCAGACGTGCAATACAAAGACTGAGTTTAGGGTTAGGGGACCCAGCTCTTCAGATGTGCAATACAAAGACTGAGTTTAGGGGACTCAGCTCTACAGACGTGCAATACAAAGACTGAGTTTAGGGGACCCAGCTCTTCAGACGTGCAATACTAAGACTGAGTTTAGGGACCCAGCTCTTCAGACGTGCAATACTAAGACTGAGTTTAGGGACCCAGCTCTTCAGACGTGCAGTACTAAGACTGAGTTTAGGGACCCAGCTCTTCAGACGTGCAGTACTAAGACTGAGTTTAGGGGACCCAGCTCGACTGCATCAGACTGAGTTGGGACCAGCTTCAGACTGCATACTAAGACTGATTTAGGGGACCCAGCTCTTCAGACGTGCAATACAGAGACTGAGTTAGGGGACCCAGCTCTTCAGACGTGCAATACTAAGACTGAGTTTAGGGGACCCAGCTCTTCAGACGTGCAATACAGAGACTGAGTTTAGGGGACCCAGCTCTTCAGACGTGCAATAAAGACTGAGTTTAGGGGACCCAGCTCTTCAGACGTGCAAACAGAGACTGTTAGGGACCCACTCAGTGCATACAGAGAGAGTTGGACCAGTCTAGACGTGCATCAGACTAGTTTAGGACCAAGCTTCAGACGGCAATAAAGATGGTTTAGGCCAGTCTCAACTGCATACGATTTAGGGCCCTTCATATGCATAAACGAGTTTTGG
>CM065743.1:16328031-16329668 GCA_033310375.1 Conus canariensis
TGTTGAACATTATCATAAGTATGTGTGTGTGTTGGGTTATCACTAATGTTGAACATTATCAAGCACATTTTGTGTTGTGTTGGCTGGTCATTAGCACTGAACCTTACTGTGTGTGCATCATCTACATGTGTGTCACTTTGTCAGGAGTGCTGAACAAAGCTAAACTGTGTATGATCTAGTTGCAGAGTGGGGCAATTTCAGGCAGAAATCTAAACAAATTTTTTAAAGTTTTTTTTTAGGCTCCGCCGAAAGTATATATATATATATATATATATATATATATGTGCATATTGGCTGATCACTACTGCAAGTAAACAACAGTGCAGAACGATTTTTATACCCAGTACAAAATGGTAAATTTTCAGCAAACGTGTTTTCCACAGATATTACAAAATAAAAATAGGCTCAAAGATTGCCCCCTACATTTTATACTGTTTATATCATGATTTTAGTTTTTCAGCAACTTTTTGGAATACCACTCTTTCTTTCTGTTTCACGTTTCTTCACCTTCGCTGGCTGGTTTTTGGTGTGCTGTTGGATTTTTTTTTTTTTTTGGAACCCTTGGTGGTGAGAACACCACAGAATTATGGACGGTGGTGTGTCTCCATTTGACGCCAAGGGAGCACCGACACGATCAGTCGTGTCTCCCGGATGAGTCCGATCCAGCGGACGAAAGGCCTTGGAGCAGGCAGTATGAATAGATCTGTCTTCAAGAGGGATTACAATGGTTCCCATGTGCTTGTGGTGAAGGGTTTAGCTTTTATAACATATTTTCCTTAATTTCAGGCTCTCATTTTTTTCCCTCTCCCCCTCCCTCCTATTCCCCTCCACCCCTTTTTTTTTTTTAAATTGAAATCTTTGCCAAGTCATTAGTGTAACGATGGAAGAATTGTTAGCCTACACTTGTTTTCCTCCATTACTAAAATTGTTCAGCATTGCAAATAAAAGACATGAAAAAAAAAAAGCACAAAATAATTCCTCTGGATGGCTTGTCAGCAGAAGAATGACAGTATGGGAAAGGGACGTGGAGAGGCGAGGTCAGAGGTCAGCTTGAAAATGTAGAGAGCAGGTGCAGGGAGAGAGAGGGAGAGAAGTCAGGGGTGGGGTGGTGGTGGTGGTGGGGTGATGGTGGTGGTGAGGAAGACGTCCTCTACACTGCTGCTGTTCTATCTGCTACAGTCATTGTCCTGTGATATGTCTCCTGTACCTTGCACAGTCACTCACGGTGCGGTTATGAAAGAAAAGAAAAGAGAGAGAGAAGAGAAAAGAAGAGAAGAGAAAAGAAGAGAGAGAGAGAGAGAGAGAGAGAGAGAGAGAGAGAGAGAGAGAGACTTAACAGTTTTTTCAGCTGGCTGGTAGCCCGTTTAATGACATAAGTGGCCTGTTTAAAGGGAGAAAGAAAGGAAAGAAAAGAAGAAGAAGAAGAATGGTCAACAAGGTAGAAACGGCTGGATGGCCGCCAGGAAGGAGTCCAAGCGTTGTTGTTTGGTCGGGCGGAATGTTCTCCGGAACTTTGGAGAAGGGGTTAGAAGACTTGGACAATGTTTCTCATCACAAGTACATGGGAGAGTTGTGGGGCGTGCTTGTTGCGTGGGGGGGGGGGGGGGGGGGGGGGGGGGGGGGGGGGGGGGGGGGGG
>CM065743.1:16329768-16337268 GCA_033310375.1 Conus canariensis
CCATATCATGATGGATTGTCAGCCTTAACCATATCAGAGGTTTTGTCCCCCCTTGAACCAGTGTCCATGAGGATTGTCCCCTTAACCAGTACGTGGGATTTTTCACCTTTGACCAATCGGAAAGGTTTGTCACCTTTTGAACCATGCGGAGGATTGTCCCTTAACAACATGAGCGAAGTCAAAGTCAATAGTAGGGTGCACTTTCCTAAACGGGGCACCCCCCCACCTCCCTTCCCCTCTCTTCTACTTCAAACTCCACAAAATGTTTCTTTTTCCACTATTGTGGTTAATAAAAACAGTTGGCAAAGTAGGCTTCCGTTGTGTGCGTGCGTGCATGTTGGGGTGTGTATATGGTGTGTGTGTGTGTGTGTGTGTGTGTTGGGTTACCTAATGCTTGTGGAGTGTTCCGACACTTTCGTCACGATTTTTATCCTATTAAGGGCATTCCCCTGAAAGAACCGGAATATGTGAGCACTTCATCTTCCATTATGTCAGTCCACAACCATAACTTCTCTGTAGGTGTGTTGTGGGTGTGCATGGCTTTAAAAAAAAAAAAAAAAATAGCAGCAGCAGAAAGAAGTTCACATCAGTGGCAGAACGTTAAACCGTTGATCAGGTGACCAGAAACAAAGAACTATACTTGTAGCCAGAGCGTGATTGTCAGGGGTTTACCCATGCAGCATCTGACGGCCTCAGTCTGATTGTGAATGGTGCGCCGTGTCGTATCCTGGAACATCTATGCCCCCTTACTTGGGCATACAAAAAGGTCAGGGTTGACTGAATCGACACGTCAAGTGACGTGCCGGCGCTAGTTCAAATGTCAGGGTTGAGACAATCGACAAGCCAAGTCACCGAGCTGGTTCTGCAGAAAGGTTGGCGCCGGTGTGCGTCGCGTTGCTCTTCCAGTGTTGTTTTCTGTCAATGTCTGACTGCACTCGGCAGTTAGAAGCCCCCCCGCCCCACTCCCCCCCCCCCCCCCCCCCCGACACCATGATCAATGTTGTCAGGGAGAAATCAATGGCTGCTTACGGTAAAAGAGTTTGCCCCCGGTTTCATTTTTCGGGCTGATGATGTAAATGACTGGCGTCACCAGTGTTGTCTGTCGACTTACAAGAGCCATGGACAAGTGCTGTTAGCTTTGCTGCTGTATCGCCCAGACTGAGCAGGGGAGTAGGAGAGGTGGGGTGGGGAAATTGTTGGAATCTCGTGTGTATCAGGGATGTTAGGAATAGCCAGATTAACCCCTGTTTTCCCAGCCGAGATATTTGTCAAGTTGTTGATCAGTGCCTTGCTCTGTGCTGTGCTGTGCTGTGCTGTTGTGTGTGTGTGTGTAGAAGAATTAAAAAATATACTGTGTCATCAGTCTTACTTATGACAGCCCTGGAAACTTACAGGAACAGATATATGTTTGTAAGTGAGTGTAAAATTTCTTTAAATTCCAGGCCTTTTTTTCTTGTTTTTCTTTTTTCTCCAGATAGTCTTTTTGAGATATGTAGTATCCATCAGTCATGTCACCGCAGCGATCTCTGTCTCTCTCTCTCTCTGTCTCTGTCTCTTACTCTCTCTCACTGTGTCTGTCTGTCTCTCTCTCTCTGTCTCTGTCTCTCTCTGTCTCTTGCTGTCTCTCAGGTTTTTTAAAAAAAAAAAATCTTTTTATCTATTTTCAGATCTGCTATCTCTCAGTCTTTGTATCTTTTTATCTATTTTCAGATCTGTCTATCTGTTTGTCTGTCTCAGTATGACTGTCTGTCTGTTTGTCTGTCTCTGTATTTCTTCTGCTGTCTGTTTGTCTCTCTTGATATTTTCTGTCTGTCTGTCTGTCTTTTTTGTCTCTCTATTTCTGTCTGTCTTCAGCGCAGGGCTTCATGTTCGGAGTGAATTTTGGCGCGCCTATTGCCATTAGCAACAAGTCTGGAATACAGGAGCCCCCCTGTGTCTGCTGAGTGCATATTGATCAGCGGATGTCAGCCTGTAGTGACGAATCCAGTCAGCGCTTAATACAGTCGTAGCGCGTAGGTCGTAGGTCATAGTCGCAGCTACAGAATGAGAAGCCTGTTAACTGGGAGTGCATTGCGTCACGGTGATTGGCTGTTGCACCTTAAAATATCCAGTCAGTATTCATGTTTATTTTTACATTTATTGGCTGAACATTGCAACGTATAATATCCAGTCACTATTGACCTATTTTTGTACCAACATTTTGCAAACCACGACACTATGTCTATGAAAAAGAATTTTGGAATTAGATTGAAACAGACAGGTCTTTTTTAACCAATAAAACTGTTAAGAGTGACTTGTTGTATTTGAAATTCGTATGTGAAATAATTTATTATGAAGGCCCTAGTGTTACTAATTGACATGACAAATGAAGATCAGGCTGTGGTGTCCCCCAGCAAAGACTGAGTTTTAGGGGACCCAGCTCTTCAGACGTGCAATACAAAGACTGAGTTTAGGGTTAGGGGACCCAGCTCTTCAGATGTGCAATACAAAGACTGAGTTTAGGGGACTCAGCTCTACAGACGTGCAATACAAAGACTGAGTTTTAGGGGACCCAGCTCTTCAACGTGCAATACTAAGACTGATTTTAAGGGACCCACTCTTCAGACGTGCAATACTAAGACTGAGTTTAAGGGACCCAGCTCTTCAGACGTGCAGTACTAAGACTGAGTTTAGGGGACCCAGCTCTTCAGACGTGCAGTACTAAGACTGAGTTTAGGGGACCCAGCTCTTCAGACTGCAATACTAAGACTGAGTTTAGGGGACCCAGCTCTTCAGACGGCAATACTAAGACTGAGTTTAGGGACCCAGCTCTTCAGACGTGCAATACAGAGACTGATTTAGGGACCCAGCTCTTCAGACGTGCAATACTAAGACTGAGTTTAGGGACCCAAACTCTTCAGACGTGCAAAACAGAGACTGAGTTTAGGGACCCACTCTTCAGACGTGCAAATACAAAGACTGAGTTTAGGGGACCCAGCTCTTCAGACGTGCAATACAGAGACTGAGTTTAGGGGACCCACTCCTCAGACGGCAATAACAGAGACTGAGTTTAGGGGACCCAGCTCCCCAAACGTGCAATACAAAGACTGAGTTTAGGGACCCAGCCCTTCAGACGTGCAATACAAAGACTGAGTTTAGGGACCCAGCTCTTCAGACGTGCAATACTGAGTTTTAGGGGCCCAGCTCTTCAGACATGCAATACAAAGACTGAGTTTAGGGACCCAGCTCTTTAGACGTGCAATACTGAGTTTAGGGGACCCAGCTCTTCAGACGTGCAATACTAAGACTGAGTTTAGGGGACCCAGCTCTTCAGACGTGCAATACAGAGACTGAGTTTAGGGACCCAGCTCTTCAGACGTGCAATACAAAGACTGAGTTTAGGGGACCCAGCTCTTCAGACGTGCAATACTGAGTTTAGGGGACCCAGCTCTTCAACATGCAATACTAAGAAGTAATTTCTATTTAAAAAGAAATAGGTTCATAACCATTTGATACTACTTCCCAGTTTTGGCTATGATGAGATTACCCCCCCCCCCTCCCCCCCCTCTCTCTCCTCCTCTCTCTCGCCTCCCCACCACCTCACCTATCCTCCCCCCCCCCCCCCCCCCCCTCTTTTTCTATCCCTGTTCGTTTCCATCAATCTGTTCAATGCCACGTTCAGTTTTGGCGAGGTTGAATTTACAACAACCCCCCCCCCCCCCCCCAACACACACACACTTTTTTTTTTTTTTTTTTTTGACTGCTGGAGGGATGTTGATGTCATGATTCCTTTGAAATGCATGAAAAGTGAACAAAACTTGTAAAGGTGATTGATTACATCGGGTGAAACAGGCCAACATTTTGTTGACTTAACCTCGTCTCTAGTCAAAACTTGATTGGGAACTGTTTCTGAAAGCCCAGCACACACTACAGCTGCTGTACCCATGTGGCTGAAGCGCTGATGTGTCTTTATGAGCTGCTGACTCATTTCAACTGGCGTCAGAAACTCTCTGAGTCTTGTGACTGAGCGTACAGATTCACCACTCATGTTTGATTGGGGAAACTAAACTCCGTCACGGCACTTTTGAACGGGCGGGCAATCGAACACACAGCGTAGAATTTTAAGGAGCGAATTTCGTGCAGGCATCGAAAATAATAAGAGTGAAATCGAGCTCCAAAGCACGAAAGAGGCATAATGTCCATGTCATGGAGAACTCAGTTGTGCTTTTTGAAAATTTCTTTCTGGCTTGAACCAGTGAAAATTAATCACAGCTCCTTTGAAATAAAACTGGACAGTGCTCAGTCTGTTCCCCTGTTGCCCACTTACCCACCCACCCTAACCCCCCTCCCGTTCCCTCCCCCCCCCCCCTCCCACACCTCTCTCTATCTCTTGTCCTCTCTCTCTTTCTGTTCCCAAATCTCTTGTTTCTCCTCTGTCTGTTTGGCGGTACTTGTTTCCCCCCCACCCCTACTACCTCTTTGAAGTGACTGACTGACTCCCCTTCTCCATCCCTCTCCCCATCCGCCCCCCCCCCCCCCCCCCCACCCCCCACCCCTCCACTTCCTGCCCCATTCTTCTCTCCCCTGCTTCTTTGCATGTGTATTTTGGGTTGTCTTTCTTGCGGCTTGATCTCTCCTGTCTAACAGCACTCATTGCCCCTGTGAAGGTAGTGCCTGGAGTTTTTTTTCTTTTTTTTTTTTTTTCTTTTTTTTTTGCCTGGAGTTTGACTCAGGACTCTGCCAAACAGTGGAAGATGAAGAAAAAAAAAAAAAAAAAAAAAATCCTCATCAGCCATGTGCTGTGTGTGAGAAAAGAGAAGGCTGTCTGCGGGAATACAGGAATGCTCCTGCTACCTGGCTCGTCACCACCGTGGAGGTGGAAGGGAAGGTGGGGGTGGAGTGGGGTGGGGTTGGAGGGGGCAACCTTTGGACCAGAGGAATGAATTGTTGGACCTGTTGTTTTCTTTTTGCTGGGGGGATGGGTGGAGGGGAGAGAGAGAGAGAGGGAGGGGGGGGAGAGAGAGAGAGAGAAAGAGAGTCAAGGAAAAGGGAGGGAGGGGGAGGGAGGAGGGAGTCAGATAGGTACAGGGAAAAAGAGATAAGTGAAGTGAAGAGTGTGTGTGTGTGTGTGTGTGTGTGTGAGAGGAGAGAGAGAGAGAGAGAGAGAGAGGAGAGAGAGAACAGTGTTTAAAATTCAAAGTCAAATGAAGATGAGGAAGTCCCCGAAGAGGGAGTATGGCTGCCTTAATGGCGGGATTTAAAAAAAAAAAACCAGTCATACACACAAAACTCCACTCCCTCTGTTGGGTAGATGGGATTAATCCTTGCCTGTCTATACAGGGAGAGTCTGCAGGAGTATCAGCCTGCCTACACACACACACACACACACACAAAGAAGATGAGGAAGCAGAGCTTGTTACATCTAGGTGGGAAATGAAGGAAAGAATAGAATTTGGAAAGACATGAGATACAGCAGGACATGCACACATGTTCTCACTCTGCTTCACACACTTGCAAACACCACACACACACACACGCACTTATGCACGCACACACGCACAGTTGTGTGTGCCCACACACCAGACACACATAGTAATGCAGTTTAGCGTGCGCACACATAAGCCAGCATAATAACATGTACATTATACTCACGTGCGCGTACGCACACACACACACAGACACAGACACACACAGAGACTCACACACACATACCCTCACGGACATGTACATGGAATACAAATGATATTTGTTCAGGTAATGAGATTTAAAGGATAGGAGTCCCTTCTCCTCCTCTTTTTTACCCTTACACTGCACACACACACTCTCTCTCTCTCTCACACACACACACACACACACACACACACACACACACACACACACACACACATACACACACACGTAACACACACACACACACACACACACACACACACACGTACACACACACACACACACACACACACACACACACCACACACACACACACACACTCTCTCTCTCTCCTCCTCATCTCTCTCTCTCTCTCTCTCTCTCTCACACACACACACACACACACACACACACACACACCTCTCTCTCTCTCTCAAGCACTTACTGAAAACTAAACGACGAGAGTTCAGGAAGTTGAAAGCAGAATCTCTTGCCAATAATTATTGAATCCATCATGTTTTTGGAAACAGCTTAAAAATATGGGACATGGCAACAGAGATAAATCCACGAATAACATAAAAACGGTGGATGGGTTAATCATTTCAAGGCTGTATTCCAAACTGACACAGCTGCACATACTGGCTACTCGGGCCCAGAAATAGATTTAACGGATCATCTGGACCATGTTTTAAACAGAAGTATTTCGGAAGAGGAGGTAAATAGAGCAATAGATAAACTGAAGACGGGAAAGGCGTGTGGATTAGATGGAATTACAGCTGAAATGCTGAAGAATGGCGGCAGACAATTTCGCTCTTTTATTATAAAGCTGTTCAACTCAATTTTTGATAAAGGCATCTATCCAAAAGATTGGTCAAAAGCGGTTATAATTCCAATTCATAAAAAGGGAGATCCGAAAAATGTAGATAATTACAGAGGTATATCTTTGCTAAGTATTTTATCCAAATGTTACACTTCTATATTGAACACGAGATTGTACACATGGTTGGAAAACAATCAGTTAATATCAGAAAGCCAAGCTGGGTTCAGAAAAGATTACTCCACCGTTGACCAGATTTTCAATCTGTATGCGATTGTTCAGAAGTGTTTGAGCAAAAAAGGTAAAAAATTGTATGTTGCTTTTGTGGATTTTAAAAAAGCTTTCGATTCGGTTAGACACGATAAGTTAATTGATTGCATCAGAAGTAAAGGAGTAGAGGGGAAGTTTTTTGCGTCTTTAACAGCAATGTACGAATCCCTACTTTCATGTGTTCGTGCAAATTCTGATATATCTGAGTTCTTTGAATGCCCGATTGGTGTGAGACAAGGATGCGTGTTGAGCCCTACATTGTTCTCAATATTTATCAACCAGGTAGCAGATCATATGAGCGAAAGAGGAAGACATGGCGTTCATTTATTGCCAGACCTTATGGAAATATTTATTTTGCTCTTTGCTGATGATGTAGCTCTAATTTCTACAACTCCATGGGGCTTACAAAACCAATTAAATGTATTGAAGTCTTGTTGTGATGACATGCAGTTAACTGTTAACATTGAAAAAACTAAGGTAATGGTGTTTAGGAAAGGTGGGTTTCTTGGAAAACGCGAGCGATGGTATTTCAATGGCCTAAGATTGGAAGTAGTTAATAATTATTGCTATCTGGGTTTCTGTTTCACAACAAAAATCAGTGCTAAATTAGGTACAGAGCATTTTGTGACCAAGGGTAAGAAAGCTGTTGTGGAGTTAAATCGAGTTTTCCAGAAATATAAAGAAATGAATGCAAGCACGTTCTTTAAGATTTTCGACGTAAGAATCCAACCCATTCTGTTATATTCTTCTGAAATATGGGGCCTACAAAGATTAGAGGAAATAGA
>CM065743.1:16347268-16429768 GCA_033310375.1 Conus canariensis
GATCCTTTTGATGATCCAGGTTTTCGTCGATTTGTGCAGACTGTCTTGAGTAAGGAGCAGAGAAATAATTGACTTGCATGCCTAAAAAGCGATCCACATTCACATTGGCCAAAACCGGATTTCAGCATCATCAGGAACATCAGTTGTTCTTTTCAGCCTGGAAAATTCTGAGAATCAGTTTTCAGGCTTGGAAAATTTTGATAACATTTGTCAATTTTCCAGCCTGAGCACTTAGAATTAGATTGTGTGGCAGCTTTGCATACATGGCTGTGAGGCCATGTCTGCTGAAATGCGCTATTGCCCCAGCATGTCTTGAGGCGAAAGTTGTGGTCTCCGTTGCAATCCAAGAGCTATTGTAATGTTTTCCTGAACTGACCGGCTCCCTTGCTGTGCAGAAGGCATTCCGACATCAGCTTGAACTGTGGTGATTGGTCTCCCTTGCAACCCAAGACCTGTTCTGACATTGACCGCTTCATTTAAACAAACCAAAAAAGAAAAAAAATAGAAGAAGAAGAAGAAAAAAAAACTCACAACAACCAAGTATAAAAACTTGAAGACCAGAAGACTAACCTTTTCAGAGTTCACACAGAAGCATTTGTCTGTGTTTTAACCTTGGTTAATAGCTGGATTGGTAAGTCTGACCAGTTTGGACGTCAGAGAGCTACTTTGGGAACAAAACTGGGTGAAGACAATTGACAGATCACGACATAAAGATAAAGCATGAAAATGCATCACATTCTGCAGCAGAATGTGGGTAAATAAGGTAGATCTTGAGTTTGTAAGCAGCCTGACATAATCTGACGACAGAAAGTGTCCATGTTTGTTGAAACTGTAACGATGGAAAAATGTGGAGGGTATGTTATTGAATGCGGATGTTTGATAATGGAGAGCGCTGGTAAAGAGTTAAAGAAGCTCTGAGCCCTGATGTATATGAAATGGAACTCGCAGACAGATCACAAACTGTTCAAAATCCGCCCAGACCTGCAAGAATTTTTAACCATGTTCCCAAGATGGCCGTAAAGGAGAAACAGTCTTGTGCTGTTTGCTTACAGACCACTCCTTTTACACCCATCCTTACCTCTTAAAAAGTGAAGAAGCTTCGTGGTGCATTCCACGTCATGTACCACTTACAGTGAAACATTCTTTCAGTGTTGGGACTTGCATGATGTGAAACATAAACATTTTACAGCAGACTCCATGAAAACCTTGTTCAAAGATGTCCCACCTGATGTAATCTTTGCATTTCTGAAAGAGACCAACATTTTTCATCTGATCTAAGATTTTACAGAAGAAACATTTTAAACAAAATTTCCAGAGTGTGTTTAGAAGGTATGTATTAAAGGGTTGTGTGAATGAGGGTTTTTTTTTTGTTGTTTGTTTGCTTTGTTTTTTACAATTTTTTTTTAAAGGCTTGTGAGTTGACTTCACCATAGTAACAGCCCTGACATGGCCCTTTGCAATTGGCTGGGCCATTAGCAACATTCCCTTACCTTACTGCCCTGATGTAGATAGCGGAGAGGGCTGGATGCTGGATGGCATTGACCTTACCTCCCTGATGTAGATAGCGGAGAGGGCGGGATGCTGGATGGCATTGACCTTACTGCCCTGATGTAGATAGCGGAGAGGGCTGGATGCTGGATGGCATTGACCTTACTGCCCTGATGTAGATAGCGGAGAGGGCGGGATGCTGGATGGCATTGACCTTACCTCCCTGATCTAGATAGCGGAGAGGGCTGGATGCTGGATGGCATTGACCTTACCTCCCTGATGTAGATAAACGGAGAGGGCTGGATGCTGGATGGCATTGACCTTACCTCCCTGATCTAGATAAACGGAGAGGGCTGGATGCTGGATGGCATTGACCTTACCTCCCTGATGTAGATAGCGGAGAGGGCTGGATGCTGGATGGCATTGACCTTACCTCCCTGATGTAGATAGCGGAGAGGGCGGGATGCTGGATGGCATTGACCTTACCTCCCTGATGTAGATAGCGGAGAGGGCTGGATGCTGGATGGCATTGACCTTACCTCCCTGATGTAGATAGCGGAGAGGGCTGGATGCTGGATGGCATTGACCTTACCTCCCTGATGTAGATAGCGGAGAGGGCAGGATGCTGGATGGCATTTACTTTACCTCTCTGATGTAGATAGCGGAGAGGGCGGGATGCTGGATGGCATTGACCTTACCTCCCTGATGTAGATAGCGGAGAGGGCTGGATGCTGGATGGCATTGACCTTACCTCCCTGATGTAGATAGCGGAGAGGGCTGGATGCTGGATGGCATTGACCTTACCTCCCTGATGTAGATAGCGGAGAGGGCAGGATGCTGGATGGCATTTACTTTACCTCTCTGATGTAGATAGCGGAGAGGGCTGGATGCTGGATGGCATTTACTTTACCTCCCTGATGTAGATAAACGGAGAGGGCTGGATGCTGGATGGCATTGACCTTACCTCCCTGATGTAGATAGCGGAGAGGGCAGGATGCTGGATGGCATTTACTTTACCTCTCTGATGTAGATAGCGGAGAGGGCGGGATGCTGGATGGCATTTACTTTACCTCCCTGATGTAGATAAACGGAGAGGGCTGGATGCTGGATGGCCTGAGTTGAACTGACCCGTTACCCTGAACTGGGCTCATGCTGTGTTTCAGAAAACCTGGAAAGATTTCTCCCCGCCCTCGTCAGTCCCCTCCCTCAGCAGCTCCACAAAGATGGCAGAGAGCGGCAACGCCAACCAGAAGAGAATGGCGCCTCACGGTGACGAGGTGGGAGGAGGAGGGGATGACGGAGGGGAAGGGAGAGCGGGGGGACCGGCCAGGGCAGTGCCAGTCAGCTGGACTACAAGATCCAAATCGCCGATGGCCCGGTCATCCGAATGGGGATGACGGCTGTAACGTCTCGTCGGGATTGTAGCCGCCATCACCATCCAGAATCTTTGCCGGTCAAAGGTCAGATGGCCACGTGGAAAGACGTGTCCCCTCCTAAGGAAAGAAAAAGGCTGGTGGACATACTGGCAAAAGACAAAGGCCAGGACAGCGACGTCGGAGAAGAAAAGAACCGCAACCCCATCAGAACCAACCCGCTGTACGGAGAGTCGGGAAACAACACTCACCGAGCCAGCGATGGAGGTGGTCAGAATGAGAAAGGCATGGGAACAGACGCTGGTCTAGCGAGCGAAGAAGATTGTTGTGATACAGAGGAAAGTGTCGCCACAGAAACAGCGTCAGCGGTGACCACTTGGCGCGATGTCTCGCCCACCAAGCCAGCTGAGCGACGCAGAAAACGCCCGGAAAGCGGCTACTTCTCCAATGACGTCCAGAGCGAAGGAGGGCAGGAATCCCGTGAGGAGATCGA
Organism: Conus canariensis; assembly: GCA_033310375.1. NCBI lineage: Eukaryota > Metazoa > Mollusca > Gastropoda > Neogastropoda > Conidae > Conus > Conus canariensis. The sequence goes on from CM065743.1 coordinate 16,350,623, forward strand.
CAGCTCCCTCTCCGACAGTGACAGCACGCGGCGAGACCGCTCCAACTCTTCGGGAACTGGAGGGGAGGAAGGTTGTTTCCACAGCAGTGACTATTTCTATGAAGACGAATTCAGCGTGCAGTTTGACACCAACTTGAGAGAAACGCCTACCGTCAGCGCCGGTGAGCAGACTGCCCACGCCGATGATTCGCTCCCCCTGAACGGGAGTTACACCAAATTCCGAGACTCCCTCCTGCAGACCGATCTCTACCTAGGGCCCTATGAGTCGGAGCTGTCTGGGAGTCGAACCTCCATGGAGATCTCGTCCAGCGAGCGAGAGATGATGTGCTCGAGCGACATGCTTAACTTCAGCAAGGATCCGCTGTTCTCCCCAACACCACCTCTGACCGACCCCCCTCCGCAGAACGTGTCTGTGGACAGTCTCTCACAGCAAGGTCAAGGTGAAGACATGGGGAACTCCCGCGGCTCCAATGATCCAAGGTCAGGGGTGAACTGCTGTATCCGAAAGGATGCCTACTTCCTGTCGTTCAGCGGCTCGCAGCACCGGAGCATGGAGAGTGACGGGTCCTGTGTGTCGCAGGTGAGAGCCTTTGGGGTGTAAATGTTGGAAATTGAAAAATCTTTTTTTTTTTTTTTTGTCTTTTAGATTATCTATTAATTTGCTCTATTTCTTTTAGTTCTGTTTAGTTTGGGATTTGTGTTAGGTTTAGGTATTTCTGATTTCCTTTGTGAGTGAAGTACTTCTCCTCCTCCCCCCCCCCCCCCTTTTTTTCTCTTCCTTTTTAAAAGTAAAGTACTTCTCCTCCCCCCCCCCTTTTTTTTTTTCTCTTTTAAAAGTAAAGTACTTCTCTCCCCCCCCCCCCCCTTTTTTTTCTCTTCCTTTTTAAAAGTAAAGTACTCCCCCCCTCTTTTTTTCTCTTCCTTTTTAAAAGTAAAGTACTTCTCCCCCCCCCCCCTCTTTTTCCTCTTCCTTTTAAAAGTAAAGTACCTCCCCCCCCCCCCCCCCCCCCTTTTCCTCCTTTAAGTATTTCTCTCCCCCCCCCCCAACTCTTTTTTCTCTTCCCCTCCCTCTTTTCTTTCCCCCCCCCCCTTTTTCTCCTCCTTTCCCCCCCTTTTTTTTCCCCCTCCCCTTTTAAAAGTTTTTCTCCCCCTCCCAATATTTCTCCCCCCCCCCCAATTATTCTTCCTTTAATATCTTCTCCCCCCCCCCCCCCCCCCTTTTTTCCCCCTTTATCTTTCCCCCCCCTCTTCCTTTTTTAAAAGTATACTTCTCCTCCCCCCCCCCCCCCTCTTTTTTTCTCTCCTTTTAAAAGTAAGTACTTCCCCCCCCCCCCCTCTTTTTTTCTTCCTTTTAAAAAAAGTACTTCTCCCCCCCCCCCCCTTTTTTTTCCTTTTTTTAAAAGTATATCTTCCCTCTCCCCCCCCCCCCCCCCCTCTTTTTTTTCTCTTCCTTTTAAAAGTAAGTATCTCCCTCCCCCCCCTCTTTTTTCTCTTCCTTTTTAAAAGAAAGTACTTCCCCCCCCCCCCCCTCTTTTTTTCCTTCTTTAATAGCTTTTCCCCCCCCTTTCCTCCTTTTTTCTTTCCCCCCCCCCCCCCTTTTTTCCTTCCTTTTAAAAAATCTCTCCCCCCCCCCCCTCTTTTTTTCTCTTCTTTTAATACTTACTCCCCCCCCCCCCCCCTTTTTTCTCCCCCCCCCCCCACTTTTTTTCTCTTCTTACTCTTCTCCCCCCCCCCCTATTTTTCTCCCCCTCCCCACTATTTTTTCCCCTTTTAAGTAATTTCTCCCCCCCCCCCCCCTTTTCTCTTTTTAAAATAAGTACTTCTCCCCCCCCCCCCCTTTTTTCTTCTTTTTAAAAGTAAAGACTTCCCCCCCCCCCCCTCTTTTTTCTCTTCCTTTAAAAGTAAGACTTCTCCCCCCCCCCCTCTTTTTTTTCTTTCCTTTTAAAAGTAAGTACTTCCCCCCCCCCCCTTTTTTCTCTTCCTTTTAAAAGTAAAGTCTTTCCCCCCCCCCCTCTTTTTCTCTTCCTTTTTAAAATAAGTACTTCTCCCCCCCCCCCTTTTTTCTCTTCTTTTTAATAAAGTACTCCCCCCCCCCCCCTTTTTTTCCTCCTTTTTAAAAGTAAGTACTTCTCCCCCCCCCCCCTTTTTTCTCTTCCTTTTAAAGTAAAGTACTCCCCCCCCCCCTTTTTTTTCTCTCCTTTTTAAAAGTAAAGTACTTCCCCCCCCCCCCCTTTTTTCTCTTCCTTTTTAAAAGTAAAGTACTTCTCCCCCCCCCTTTTTTTTTCTCTTCCTTTTTAAATAAAGTACTTCTCCCCCCCCCCCCTTTTTTCTCTCTTTTAAAAGTAAGTACTCCCCCCCCCCCCCTTTTTTCTTTAAGTAGACTCCCCCCCCCCCCTTTTTCTTCCTTTTTAAAAGTAAAGACTCCCCCCCCTTTTTCTCTTCTTTTTAAAAGTAAAGTACTTCCCCCCCCCCCCTTTTTCTCTTCCTTTAAAGTAGTACTCCCCCCCCTTTTTCTCTCCTTTAATAATCTTCTCTCCCCCCCCCCCCCCCTTTTTTCCTTCCTTTTAAAGTAAAGTACTCCCCCCCCCCCCTTTTTTTCTCTTCCTTTTAAAAGTAAAGTACTTCCCCCCCCCCCCCCTTTTTCTCTTCCTTTAAAGTAAAGTACTTCCCCCCCCCCCCTTTCCTCCTTTTAAAGTATATCTCCCCCCCCCCCCCTTTTTTCTCTTCCTTTTTAAAGTAAAGTACTTCCCCCCCCCCCCCCTCTTTTTCTCTCTTTAAGTAATACTTCCCCCCCCCCCCCTTCCTTCTTTTTCTCTCTTTAAGAAAGTACTCCCCCCCCCCCTTTTTCTCTTCTTAAAAGAAAGTATCCCCCCCCCTTTTCTTCCTTTAAGTAAAGTACTCCCCCCCCCCCCCCTCTTTTTAGTCCCCCTCTTTTTTCTCTCCTTTTTAAAGTAAGTACTTCTCCCCCCCCCCCCCCTTTTTTCCTTCCTTTTTAAAAGTAAAGTACTTTCCCCCCCCCCCTCTTTTTTTCTCTTCCTTTTTAAAAGTAAAGTACTTCCCCCCCCCCCCTCTTTTTTCTTCTTTTTTAAAAGTAAAGTACTCTCCCCCCCCCCCCCTCTTTTTTTCTCTTCCTTTTTAAAAGTAAAGTACTTCCCCCCCCCCCCTCTTTTTTTCTCTTCCTTTTAAAAGTAAAGTACCCCCCTCTTTTCTCCTAAGTACTCCCCCCCCTTTTTTTCTCTTCCTTTTAAAAGTAAAGTACTTCTCCCCCCCCCTTTTTTTTCTCTTCCTTTTAAAGTAAAGTACTTTCCCCCCCCCCCTTTTTTTCTCTTCCTTTTAAAAGTAAAGTACTTCTCCCCCCCCCCTTTTTTCTCTTCCTTTTAAAAGTAAAGTACTTCCCCCCCCCCCCCCCTATTTTTTCTCTTCCTTTTAAAAGTAAAGTACTTCCCCCCCCCCCCTCTTTTTTTCTCTTCCTTTTTAAAAGTAAAGTACTTCCCCCCCCCCCCCCCCCTTTTTTCTCTTCCTTTTAAAAGTAAAGTACCCCCCCCCCCCCCTTTTTTTCTCTTCCTTTTAAAAGTAAAGTACTCTCCCCCCCCCCCCCCTTTTTTTCTCTCCTTTTAAAGTAAAGTACTCTCCCCCCCCCCCCTTTTTTTCTCTTCCTTTTTAAAAGTAAAGTACTTCCCCCCCCCCCCCTTTTTCTTCCTTTTAAAAGTAAAGTACTCCCCCCCCCTCTTTTTTCTCCTTTTTAAAAGTAAATATCTTCCCCCCCCCCCCCTCTTTTTTCTCTTCCTTTTAAAAGTAAAGATCTCCCCCCCCCCCTCTTTTTTTCTCTTCCTTTTTAAAAGTAAAGTACTTCTCCCCCCCCCCCCCCTCTTTTTTTCTCTTCCTTTTTAAAAGTAAAGTACTTCCCCCCCCCCCCCCCCCCCCCTCTTTTTTTTCTCTCCTTTTTAAAAGTAAAGTACTTCTCCCCCCCCCCCCTCTTTTTTTCTCTTCCTTTTTAAAAGTAAAGTACTTCTCCCCCCCCCCCTCTTTTTTTCTCTTCCTTTTTAAAAGTAAAGTACTTCCCCCCCCCCCCCCCCCCCTTTTTTTCTCTTCCTTTTAAAAGTAAAGTACTTCCCCCCCCCCTCTTTTTTTCTCTTCCTTTTTAAAAGTAAAGTACTTCTCCTCCCCCCCCCCCCCCTCTTTTTTTTCTCTTCCTTTTTAAAAGTAAAGTACTCTCCCCCCCCCCCCCCCTCTTTTTTCTCTTCCTTTTTAAAAGTAAAGTACTTCCCCCCCCCCCCCCCCTTTTTTTCTCTTCCTTTTTAAAAGTAAAGTACTTCTCCCCCCCCCCCCCCCCTCTTTTTTTCTCTTCCTTTTTAAAAGTAAAGTACTTCTCTCCCCCCCCCCCCCCCCCACACTTTTTTTCTCTTCCTTTTTAAAAGTAAAGTACTTCTCCCCCCCCCCCCCCCCCACTTTTTTTCTCTTCCTTTTTAAAAGTAAAGTACTCTCCCCCCCCCCCCCCCTTTTTTTCTCTTCCTTTTTAAAAGTAAAGTACTTCTCCCCCCCCCCCCCTCTTTTTTCTCTTCCTTTTTAAAAGTAAAGTACTTCTCTCCCCCCCCCCCCCCCCCCTCTTTTTTCTCTTCCTTTTTAAAAGTAAAGTACTTCTCCCCCCCCCCCCACTTTTTTTCTCTTCCTTTTAAAAGTAAAGTACTTCTCCCCCACCCCCCTCTTTTTTTCTCTTCCTTTTTAAAAGTAAAGTACTTCTCCCCCCCCCCCCCTCTTTTTTTTCTCTTCCTTTTTAAAAGTATAGTACTTCTCCCCCCCCCCCCCCCCCCCTCTTTTTTTCTCTTCCTTTTTAAAAGTAAAGTACTTCTCCCCCCCCCCCTCTTTTTTTCTCTTCCTTTTTAAAAGTAAAGTACTTCCCCCCCCCCCCCCTCTTTTTTTCTCTTCCTTTTTAAAAGTAAAGTACTCCCCCCCCCCCCTCTTTTTTCTCTCTTTTAAAAGTAAAGTACTTCTCCCCCCCCCCCCCCCCCCACTTTTTTTTCTTTTCCTTTTTAAAAGTAAAGTACTCTCCCCCCCCCCCCTCTTTTTTTCTCTTCCTTTTATAAGTAAAGTACTTCTCCCCCCCCCCCCCCCCCACCACTTTTTTTCTCTTCCTTTTTAAAGTAAAGTACTTCTCCCCCCCCCCCCCCCCCACTTTTTTTCTCTTCCTTTTTAAAAGTAAAGTCCTTCTCCCCCCCCCCCCCCCCCCCCCCACTTTTTTTCTCTTCCTTTTTAAAAGTAAAGTACTTCTCCCCCCCCACACACACACTTTTTTTTCTCTTTTTTAAAAGTAAAGTACTTCTCCCCCCCCCCTCCCCCCTCTTTTTTTTCTCTTCCTTTTTAAAAGTAAGGTACTTCTCCTACACCTCCCACACCCCTTTTTTCTTGCTTTTTGTTCATATTTGTTTTTAGGTAAAATATTGCTTGTCCTCTGTTTTTCTGATCTGTTTTGGTTATATATATATATATATACCTTTTTTGTTAATGATAAGTGTAACGAAGATTGACACTATAAATTAGGATAGAACTGAAATACCCCTTTGTATTGTTAAAAAAAAAAAAAAGGTATACACAAATCTCATTCTACAGCAGTATGAGCTGGGAAAGCTGAGCTGGCGCTAGTGAAACAGAGGTCTTGTCTCATAGTGGAGTGAACTTTGTATCATTGGGAACTATGGACATTACTTGCCAACCATTGTGAGAGCTCGGACATCAATCGCAGTTATACACAGACCTTGTCCCACTGTCGTATCAGTCTTGTGGTATTGGGAAAGGACCGTACTAGGGATACCAGGTCTACACAGAACTTGTCCCATAGGTGCATGAATCTTGTAGTTTTATTGGGAAAGGTATGCACAGACTGTTGTTCGTAAGAGTCTTGTATTATTGGGAAAGCGTGGAGACTGGTTATACACAGGCCTTTCCCCTGGCAGTTGTGTGAATCGTGTGTTATTGGGAGAAGTGTGGGCATTACACACAGGTGTTATTGGGAGAAGTGTGGGCATTACACACAGGTGTTATTGGGAGAAGGGTGGGCATTACACACAGGTGTTATTGGGAGAAGGGTGGGCATTACACACAGGTGTTATTGGGAGAAGTGTGGGCATTACACACAGGTGTTATTGGGAGAAGTGTGGGCATTATACACAGGTGTTATTGGGAGAAGGGTGGGCATTACACACAGGTGTTATTGGGAGAAGGTGGGCATTACACACAGGTGTTATTGGGAGAAGGGTGGGCATTACACACAGGTGTTATTGGGAGAAGGGTGGGCATTACACACAGGTGTTATTGGGAGAAGGGTGGGCATTACACACAGGTGTTATTGGGAGAAGGGTGGGCATTACACACAGGTGTTATTGGGAGAAGGGTGGGCATTATACACAGGTGTTATTGGGAGAAGTGTGGGCATTATACACAGGTGTTATTGGAGAAGTGTGGCATATACACAGGTGTTATTGGGGAAGTGTGACGTTACACACAGGTGTTATTGGGAGGAGTGTGGGCATTTTACACAGATGTTATTGGAGAAGTGTGGGCATTATACACAGGTGTTATTGGGGGAAGTGTGGGCATTATACACAGGTGTTATTGGGAAAGCGTGGAGACTGATTATACACAGGCCTTTCCCCGCAGTTGTGTGAATGGTGTGTTATTGGGAGAAGTGTGGGCATTACACACAGGTGTCATTGGGGGAAGTGTGGGCGTTCTACACAGGCCTTTCCCTGCAGTTGTTTGAATCGTGTGTTATTGGAGAAGTGTGGGCATTATACACAGGTGTTATTGGGAGAAGTGTGGGCATTATACACAGGTGTTATTGGGAGAAGTGTGGGCATTATACACAGGTGTTATTGGGAGAAGTGTGGGCATTACACACAGGTGTTATTGGGAGAAGTGTGGGCATTACACACAGGTGTTATTGGGAGAAGTGTGGGCATTACACACAGGTGTCATTGGGGAAAGTGTGGGCATTCTACACAGGCCTTTCCCCACAGATGTGTGAATCGTGTGTTATTGGGAGAAGTGTGGGCATTATACACAGGTGTTATTGGGAGAAGTGTGGGCATTATACACAGGTGTTATTGGGAGAAGTGTGGGCATTATACACAGGTGTTATTGGGAGAAGTGTGGACATTATACACAGGTGTTATTGGGAGAAGTGTGAGCATTACACACAGATCTTTCCTCGCAGTTGTGTGAATCTTGTGTTATTGGGAGAAGTGTGGGCATTCTACACAGGCCTCGTCCCAGCATGGCCAGCAAGGGGAAGGCAATCCGTCAGACAGTTCCCACGACCAGGACGCGGAAGATGAGGGTTCCAACAGCTTCCATTTCAAGGACAACGTCGACGACAAAGACAACAGCGAAGACGAGAAGGCGCCCTCTCCGTCAGATCCTTCTCCCCCGCCTCCCTGCCCTCCCCAGCCAGTCAGGAACATGCTGCTGTCACGTTACCCAGGTAACTGAGTGTGTGTGTGTGTGTGTGTGTGTGTGTGTGTGTGTGTGTGGTGTGTGGGAGTGTGTGTGTGTGTGTGTGTGTGTGTGTGTGTGTGTGTGTGTGTGTGTGTGAGTGAGTGTGTGTGTGTGTGTCTGTGTCTGTGTGTATGTGTGTGTGTGTGTGTTTGGGTACTTATTCTCCTGTTCTAGTAGGCCAAAAAAAAAAAAAAAAAGAATAAAAAGACTGTTCATCATGTAAGCCATGAAGGATTGTTGAAAGCTGGGCAAGGTGGTGTTGTCTCTCCATGTAACTGGGCAAGGTGGTATCTGCTCTCATGTAAAACCAGTAAAAGGGATTGTCGAAACTGGGCAAGGTGGGTATCTGCCTCTTCATGTAAGCAGTAAAAGGGATTGTGAATGGGACAGGGTAGTATCTGACTCCTCATGTAAAAGCCATGTAAAGGAATTGTTGACCTGGGCAGGGCAGATGTCTGTCTGTTTAAAAGCCAGTGAAAAAGGCGGACCTGTCTCTTTATGTAAAGGCCAGTAAAAGGATTGTTGACTGGCAGGGCAGATCTGTCTCTTTATGTGAATCCCAAATAAAAAAAAAATAAAAAAAAAAACGGACCTGTCTCTTTATGTAAGAGCCAGTAACAGGGATTGTTGAACCTGTGCCAGGTGGATCTGTCTCTTTATGTAATAGCCAGTAAAAAGGCAGCATCAGTCTCTGCATGTAAAAGGCAGTAAAAGGAATTGTTGACCTGGGCAGGGCATATCAGTCTCTGCATGTAAAAGGCAGTAAAAAGCGTTGTTGACCTGGGCAGGGCGTATCAGTCTCTGCATGTAAAAGGCAATGAAAAGCGTTGTTGACCTGGGCAGGGCGTATCAGTCTCTGCATGTAAAAGGCAGTGAAAAGCGTTGCTGACCAGGGCAGGGCGTATCAGTCTCTGCATGTAAAAGGCAGTGAAAAGCGTTGTTGACCAGGGCAGGGCGTATCAGTCTCTGCATGTAAAAGGCAGTGAAAAGCGTTGTTGACCAGGGCAGGGCGTATCAGTCTGTGCATGTAAAAGGTAGTGAAAGCGTTGTTGACCTGGGCAGGGCGTATCAGTCTCTACATGTAAAAGGTAGTGAAAAGCGTTGTTGACCTGGGCAGGGCATATCAGTCTCTGCATGTAAAAGGCAGTCAAAAGCGTTGTTGACCTGGGCAGGGCGGATTTGTCTGGAGGCACTTCAGGACTACTTGCTCAGCCGCTCCTCCAGTTCCAAGAGTGCTGGGTCCTCCCGCCATTCCTGCTCCAGTCACTGCAAGTTGTCTCCCCTGTGTGGCACTCTCCTGTCCAGCGGCGACCTCTTCATGTCGGCAGGTCATCGCAGGGGGCTACGGCGCAGTAGCAATCTGACCACATGGAAACAGGTAAAGGTGATTTAACACTGCTCTGTTGTCCCCCCTCCCCACCCCACCCCCTTTAAAAAAAAAAGTTCTTGTACTGGTTTCTATCTGTGCCTGCTTTTCGATACTTCTCTGTCTATCTGCATCATTTTCCTTCTTTTCTTTTCGTTTTTTGTTTTGGTTTTTTTTTTTGGTTTTTTTTTCTTAACTGACCTTGTCTTTTTTGTCTGTGTGAAAAAAAGTTCCTTCTCGCTCTCTGCTTGCCTTGATAAATGTGGATTTTGAAAACAGTACAAGTACATGATTTTCTTTCCTTTTCATATAAGTATCTTGTTCTGTAGTAATTTGTATTATTTGTCATTTAGACGTATCCTTCATATAATTCTGTTGGAAAAAGATGCTCTAGTGTTTTGCACCATACTGTATCTTGCAATGTATCCTCCCCCCCCCCCTCTCTCTCTCTCTGTCTGTCTGTCTGTCTCTGTCTCTCTCTCTCTCTGTCTCATGCATGCTTGTGTCCTTTAATGTGTTCATCTCAATTAGAATTGTATGTGAGCATGCATTTGGGGAACAAATGAAGTGAAACTGAATCACAAGCAAGGCGAAAGGACAAATATGAAACGTAAGATGGAGGTGAAATTTTCAACAGGCTACAGGGGGATTGCATGAATTTACAGAGGAGGGGGGGAAGGGGGGGGGGGGGGGGCATGGATGATGATGGTGAATTTACAAATAGGGAGCTGGAAGTGGGGTGAATTTTCAGAGGAGAGGGAGAGTGGGAGGAGGGGGGGAGGGTGGTGGGGGTGGGGGGTTGGGTGGTTGTGATGAATTTTTTCAGAGGAAAGGGAATGAGGGGCATGCTTGATGATGGATTTATAGAGACAAAGCCAGAAATGAGGGGGAATAATCTTTAAAAAAAAAAAGAAGAAAACTTAGTGCAGGAGTTGAGGGGTGAATTTATAACGATGAAGCATGAGATAGGGTGAAAATATATACAATCGAAAAGCAAGAGTTGGGGTGAATCTACTGACGTAAACAGCGAGAAAGTGTTATTGTACAAACAGTAAGCAAGCGATGGGGGTGAATTTACTGATACAAAGCAAGAGTTGGGGTGAATTTACTGACGTAAACAGCGAGAAAGTGTAATTGTACAAACATTAAGCAAGCGATGGGGGTGAATTTACTGATACAAAGCAAGAGTTGGGGTGAATCTACTGACGTAAACAGCGAGAAAGTGTAATTGTACAAACATTAAGCAAGCGATGGGGTGAATTTACTGATACAAAGCAAGAGTTGGGGTGAATCTACTGACGTAAACAGCGAGAAAGTGTAACTGTACAAACATTAAGCAAGCGATGGGGGTGAATTTACTGATACAAAGCAAGCGATGGGGTGAATTCACTGATACAAAGCAAGAGATGGGGTGAATGGACCGGCACAAAGAGAAAGATAGGATGATTGTACAAACATAAAGCAAGAAATGGGAGGGAGTCTGCAAACATACAGAGAGAGAGAGAAGGGGGTAAATGTACAGACATATAGCAAAAGTTGAGTGTGAATGAGTAAATGCACAAACGTGTGTGTTTTGATATGCTGTGTGTGTGTGTGTGTGTGTGTGTGTGTGTGTGTGTGTGTGTGTGTTTCGGACATCCTGTGTGTGTTTTTACATCTCACATTATGATAGTGTGCTTTGACATTCCTTCTGTGTAAAGTGCATTTTGACATCCCTTGTGTGTAAGTGTGTTTTGACATACCACGTTTGTCAGTATTTTCTTACAAATCTTGTGTTGAAGTGTGCTCTGACCATCCTTTGCGTGTGTGTTCTGACGTTCAAAGTGTGTGTGTACTGACATCATGAGTGTGTTAGTGTGTTCTGTCATTGTGAATGCGCAAGTGCGTTTTGTTGTTATTTGTATGTGTATCATGTATTCTGACATTGTGAACTGTCATTGTGTGTGTGTACTGTCATCTTGAGTGTTTTGGTGTGTTCTGTCATCATGCATGAATCGTCATCATGTTAGTGTGTTCGACACATCGAGTGTGTAAGTTTGTTCGGTTATCATGTATGAATCGTCATCATGTGTAAGTGTGTTCAACACATCAAGTGTGTAAGTGTGTTTAATACATTGATTGTGTAAGTGTGTTCAACACATCAAGTGTGTAAGTGTGATCTGCCATCTTGCATGAACCGTCATCATGTGTAAGTGTGTTCAGCACATCGAGTGTGTAAGTGTGTTTAATACATTGATTGTGTAAGTGTGTTCAACACACCGAGTGTGTAAGTGTGTTCTGTCATCCTTAGTATGCAGGCGTGTTCAGACATCCTTTGCACATGTTCCTACATTCCCTGTATGTAAGTGTGTACTCACACTGCCTGTGTCTGGCACTAGGTGAAGAGTCTGAAGCAGCTGGGACGGGAGCGGAACCTCCACGAGAGAGCGAGCAGCCTGCCGGACCTGACGGCGGAGGACGTGAAAGCAGCGGTGCGTCGCCGTGACCACCCGCCCCGCACCGTGGAGTCGCTGGCCAACAGCTTCCACAAGAAGCGCCACTCCGCCTACCTCCTGGACATGTACCAGAGGATGGTGACAGGCTCGAACCCGCCGTCCCCCAACACTCTCAGTCTCATCGACCATGTCCTCTTCCAGGTGAGACCGGCCATGCAGGCTACTAGGAAAAGGCAAGGGTTGGGAGGGGGAGGGGAGAAGGAGGGGAGGTGAGAGTGGGAGGAAGGGGGCAGAGGATGGGGGAAGGAGTGGGTGGGGGGAGGAAGGGGGGGAGGGGGTGGGGGGATCTGTATTATGTCTGTACTTCATAGAGGAGCTGTCATCAAATGGTTAGAGTATTCTGCTGTGAGACTGAGAGCACAGAGTTCAAACCATTCATGGGGGTGGATTGTGACAGCCTGAAAAGCCTCTGTGTGTGCACCCAGCAGTGTGTGGGTGTCTGATTCAGTTCAGGGAAGGGTGAGACTGTGGAAGGAGAGGGATGGGCTCATTGTCCATCGTGCTGTGCCCTATCACGCTGAGAGACTTGAACCTTCCAACTACTGCTTTGCCACAACAGATTTTCTGTTTGGAGTTCAGTCTGCTGTCCTAGAGGAAAGCGCATCTACAGAAAAAAGAAATATTGGTATCATTGCAACTGAAAGATACGGTTGGATTGTCTTTTGATATGGGTGGTGTTTTGACGTCATTTAGTACGATGTATGTTTTGATGTATGCTGATGTGAAAGGTGTTTTGATGGGTTTCGATATGAATGATGTTTTGGAACGAATGGTGTTTTTGAGTATTGTGATGTGAATCGGTGAGTGATGTTTCGATGTGAATGGTGTTTGATGCGTTTCAAATTGAATGGTATTTTTGTATGTTCCAACATGAATGGTGTTTTGGTGTGTGTTGATGAAAATGATGTTTTGATATTGATGGTGTTTCAGTGTGTTCTAAAGTGTATGGTGTTTTTATGCGAAGGGTGTTTTACTATGCGTAGAGATGGATGGTGTTTTGATGTGGATGTTATTTTCGTATGTTTTGATGTAAATGTATTTTTTAACATGATTTAATGTTGATTTTTTTTTCATGTGAGTGTTGTATTGATATGAGTGATATTTTGATGTAAATGGTGTTTTGATGTGGATGGTGTTTTGAAGTAAGTGGTGTTTTGGCATCCACAGTGGTTTTAATGTGAAGGCTGTGTTGATGTAGATATGTTACTGATGTGGTTTCAACTCTGCTGAGATACCCTGATTGTACACTGGGCTATTAACCAAAGATGGAAAGAGAGATGAAGAGAAGAACGATAACTTGTATGTGACAGTGTGATGTCAGGAAGGAAAGATAACTTGCATGCAGTGAAGTGATGTCAGGAAGGAAAGATAACTCATATGCAGTGATGTGGTTTCAGGAAGGAAAGATAACTTGCATGCGGTGATGTGATTTCAGGAAGGAAAGATAACTTGCATGCGGTGATGTGATTTCAGGAAGGAAAGATAACTTGCATGCGGTGATGTGATTTCAGGAAGGAAAGATAACTTGCATGCGGTGATGTGATTTCAGGAAGGGTTCGCTATGGAAAACCCCCATCCCCGTGAAGAGAGCCCCAAACGTGACCAGTCCAGCTGCCCCTCCTGTGGCGCCCCCACACGCGACCTTCACCTTGACCTGCGCCAAGACACCCAGTGCGGTCGTTCTCAGACCTCCGCCACCACCGGCATCTCCCCCCAGACTCTGACTCTGTGGTATGGACAGAAAAACTTCTCTTCCCAGTTCCCACCCAACACCGCCGACTGCGGCGTTCAGGCCTCCTTGTCTGAGGAGTCTCCCAGCCTGCATCACCGCTCCATGCAGACGTCACCGGGATCGCCAGGCGCCGACATCTTGAAAGTCCTGCACGAAATTCAAGCCAAAGAGATCCGAGAGGCCAGAAAGGCTAAAGACAGAGAAGAGAAAAGTTCCCCAGAGGCTGAGGCGAGGAAGTGGCGAGAGAAAGAGACGAGGATTTCCCAGGAGAAAGAGACGAGGCTCTCCCAGGAGAAAGAAACGAGGCTTTCCCAAGAGAAAGAGACGAAGCTTTCCCAAGAGAGAGAAGTGCGGATTTCTCAAGAGATGGAGAGCCGGAAATGGCAGGAAAGAGACATGAGGAGTTCTCTGGAGCGGGACAGATGGGGCGCTCAGGACAGGGAGGAGGTCAGAAGTGCGGCAGAGCTGGAATCCAGGAGCGGGCAAGAGGTCCGAGACAGCCGAGGTCTGTACCGGGAAAGGGGGCCAATGACACGTGCTAAATCTGCCACCGAATGCCGTGACACACACGCCGAGCGCTTGAAAGCTCAGATGAGACGCACTGTCAGTCTCTCCCCGTCCCGCATTGGGATGAACTCTTTCTACACCCACAGTTCCCTGCCGGATCTCAGCTTCCTGTCATCTCGCTCGTTGTCCAAATCACGGGATTCGTCCTCATCGGGGATTTCTCTCTTCGACCCGGTTCAGATCCCCATCATTCTGACCCCTGTCGTTGATGATGGAACTGCAAGGTCTTGTAACTCTCAGTCTCGATCGTCCACTTCCAGTGGCTGTACATGTGGTAAAGAGAGAAACTCCTCGTCAATGGCTAGTCGACACAGACGACGTTCTCCAGGGCGGTCGGGAGAGGTGACATCGAGTGGCAGTCTCAGTAGTTCTTCTGGAATCGAGTTGGGATACATGGAACCCCGCTCCTTGTCAGGCTTGGCTCCAGAACTAGAACATCTTCTGTTTTTTCCTCCACACCTGGAGAGCGCTTATAACCAGTTAGGACTGTCAGAGACGAGTCGTTGCTGCAGCCAGGGCAGTGCGGACACCGTAGCACCTGACAAAGGTCAGGGAGCAGAGCTGGCCTCTCCCACCAAGCGATGTGGCAGCACCAAGATCGAGCGCTACACCAATGAAGCTCACCCGTGCGTTGTCACGGGGACAGGGAGAGTGACAGGCCAGAGGCGGAACAGTGGGGCAGGGTCGTACCCTTCCTGCATGAACCCTGACCGTCTGGACGCATTGAAAGAGGAGAAGACGCCCTCCCCCGAACCCTCCTACTGCCACTTCCCACCCCGCGACTACACCGACCATCGCTGCTTCAGTTGCCATGACGACACCTCCGAGGATGGGGAGAGCAGTCAGGAACTGGGAGAGGACAAGTTCATGGCCTACCAACGCTGGCTTCAGGAGCGCAAACCGCCGCTGAAGTCCTGCCTGAGGAAGCGCTGCGATCGGGACAACAAAGCGCGGTCTCTGTCGCTGGACTACCCCCCGGCAGGAAAAGCAGACTCGGCACCGGAGAAACCGCCCCGCAGGCAGAATCGGCATTCCATCGCCTGCGATGGCATGATGCCCATGCTGGTGAATGAAGAGGGGTTTGAGTGTCATGGCATCCATCACCCGTGCCCCGTCTACCACCCTCCTATTTTCTCCCAGCCCCCTTCCCTGGTTCAGGATGGGATGGAAAAGGTGGTCTTGAGGAAGAAGAAGGTGGCGACAGCGGTTGGGGTCGTAGGTCAAGGTTCAGTGGAAGGGTCCATTGATGAGAACGGGCGATCCAAGCGGGTGAGTTTTGCGTCGGAGGTGTCGTTCCACTCGCCCAATTATACGCCTCAGGGGTCGCCACGAAGACAGGCCGGAGAAAGGGAGATCACTGCCATGGAAATGGAAGAGGATGTGCTTACTCTGCATGTGGTGCGACAAAGTGAGTGACTCGTTCAGATTCCTACCGTTATGGTAATCCTGTTGAATTTTTGTTTTGGAGAGATTAGGAGTGTTGATTAGGAACTGTAGTTTTATTTGTAGTATATTGCTTTTAGAATTTTTTTCAACTGTTGATCTGTAAAGAAAAGTTGATCAATTTGAAGTCTTAAGATTAAATCCCTGGTCATCTAGTCATGGGTAGACTGTCAAGTTTGAGAAAGACAACAGCATTCTGGTGATGAAAAGGAGAGAAGGTAGATGGTGTTATCCATCGTATCCTTTTTTTTTTTTTGAGATCAGAATTTTTCAACTGTTTCCTACCAAGAGGAAGAGCAGTGGACGAGAATCTTTTCTTTGTTTACTTTGTATTGCTATTTCTAATAGTAATGGACATAAGTTACGCATGCGTTAATATGAGCTCTCTCTCTCTCTCTCTCTCTCTCTCTCTCTCTCTCTCTCTCTCTCTCTCTCTCTCTCTCTCTCTAAGAGTGCTCATCGTCGTTGGTGCATCTTGACTGTCTTCTCTTCTGTTCGCTTCTGAATTTCTGTCAGTGGAGGTCTCATTCTTCAGTATGGCGTTCTCTTCAGTCACAAGTTGAACCTGTAGTGGTGTGGGGTCATGTCTCGGAAGGTCGAGTTCTTTTTTTTTTTTTTTTTTTTCCCATCAAAGTCATCTTATCCTCTTTCCCAGAGGACAGGGTGAGAGGACCTAGGTGATGGAGGGACACCTCAAAGTCTTCACTGTCTTTCAGTCAGTACCAAACTAATTAACGCCTCAAAGCAGTCTGCATCCTTCAGCATGTCCGCAGAGAAGTCTGCTGTTGGACGGTTAGTGTTTGGCTGTGAAGTTGACAGTCGTGTGTTTGAACCATTAGTGGGGTCAGCTTTTTGCAGTTCAAAAACCCTTTCTGTTCACCCAACAGTAAACGGGTACCTGATTCAGTTCAGGGAAGTTGAAGGCAGTGGAAGGAGAGAGATGGGTTACATCTTCTCTGATGTTGTGCTTGAGACATGGTGAATTTCTAGGTTCACTGCTCCTACGCCCATAAGGCTGTGGGGCTTTAACCTGTTCCCAGTCTGTACACACATGATCAACACCTTGAAGTCTTTACTGTCCTTCAGTCCTTCAGTCTGAAATAGATCGATGCCTTAAAGTCTTCTGTGTCTTTCACTGTATTGTATATACTTTGGTTGATACCTCGTATTCAGTATATTTCTTAGATTCTGTCTGTACATACTGATCAACACCATACAGTCTTCTGTCTGTGTACATCTATCAGTGTCTTAATATTTTCTGTGTCTTTCACTCTATATACTTTGGTTGATGCCGCGTATTCAGTATCTTTCTTAGATTCTATCTGTACATACTGATCAACACCTTACAGTTTTCTGTCTGTGTACCTGATTCAATGCAGGGAAGATTAAGGAGACAGAAGGAGAAGGATGGGTTCTCAGATGTTGTGCTTTAGACATGGTGAATTTCTAGGTTCACTGCTCCTGCGCCCACAAGGCTGTGGGGCTTTAAACCATTCCCAGTCTGTACACGCTGATCGACATCTTGAAGTCTTTACTGTCCTTCAGTGTGAACTCACAGATCGATACCTTACAGTCTTCTGTGTTGTTCACTCTGTACGTTTTGGTCGATACCTCATATTCAGTATCTTTCTTAGATTCTGTCTGTACATACTGATCAACGCCTTACAGTCATCTGTCTGTGTACACCTATCATGTCTGAAAATCTTCTTCCTTCAGTCTGCACCTACTGACCAGCACCAGAAAGCCGTCTGTCTTCTTCACTATACACACTGATAACGCTGTAATGTCTTCTGTGTTACTCAGTCTGTACATACTGATCAACGCTGTAATGTCTTCTGTGTTACTCGTCTGTACATACTGATCAACGCTGTAATGTCTTCTGTGTTACTCAGTCTGTACATACTGATCAACGCTGTAATGTCTTCTGTGTTACTCCGTCTGTACATACTGATCAACGCTGTAATGTCTTCTGTGTTACTCCGTCTGTACATACTGATCAACGCTGTAATGTCTTCTGTGTTACTCAGTCTGTACATACTGATCAACGCTGTAATGTCTTCTGTGTTACTCTGTCTGTACACACTGATCAACGCTGTAATGTCTTCTGTGTTACTCCGTCTGTACATACTGATCAACGCTGTTATTGTGTTAATGTCTTCTGTGTTACTCAGTCTGTACACACTGATCAACGCTGTAATGTCTTCTGTGTTACTCAGTCTGTACACACTGATCAACGCTGTAATGTCTTCTGTGTTACTCCGTCTGTACATACTGATCAACGCTGTAATGTCTTCTGTGTTACTCAGTCTGTACATACTGATCAACGCTGTAATGTCTTCTGTGTTACTCAGTCTGTACATACTGATCAACGCTGTAATGTCTTCTGTGTTACTCTGTCTGTACATACTGATCAGCACCTTGAATCCTTCAGTGAACTTCCATTTGTCCCTGCTGAGAAATGCCAGCAAGTCTTCACTGCCCATCAGTCTGTACATGGCCGAAATTTGTAGTGTAGTGTGTTCACATTTAATACTAGTGTCTCTTTATTTTTTGTTCGAATTGCATAACAAATGCAGTGAATGTCAAAACTGCATATATCCAAGGTACAGAGATCCGTATTATTTATTGTGAATAATGATTGTAACTACAGAACTGCTTTATTTTGTTGGTTGAAGATAATCACGAGTCTGTGTTATGTTCATCATCATCATGTTGACAGTTATCAAGGTGACATTGTTGTGTATGCAGTGAATTTCAAAACTGCGTATCCAAGGTACAGAGATCCGTATTACTCATTGCGGATAATGATTTATAACTACAAAGTTGCATTATTTTGTTGGTTAGAGATAATCATGAGTCTGTGTTGTTACTATCATCATGATCATCATGTTGACAATTGTCAAGGTGATATTGTTGCTTTTTGTTTTCCTCTCTGTTGTTGTTGGTTTTTGTACTCCCAGTTCTTATAGAACAGGGAGTACTTTACAATAGGAACGAAGAAATGCTTTCTGTGTGTCTGTCTGTGTGTCTGACCGTGGTCAAAATGTGTTCCACTTGCTCCAGACAAAACTTCTGAGCCAGTCTTTCAGAAAATTTGTAGGTATGTTCATTATGGGTCACAGATGATGCCCATTGTTTTTTTTCCCCAGAATAGCCATTACTAATGGCTTTAAAGGCCCAAAACGGTTTTTCTTCTTTGTGGAATATCTCAGCGACGAAGTACATAAAGACGCATGTTTGAATGTGACGTCAAATACATTATGACGCATGTCTGATTGTGACGTTTTTCAGGAACATAAACTGGGAATACGTTTATATGCTTCGCATCTTGTTTTGTTTGTTTTGGTTTTGTTTTCATTATCCTTCATTATCCATTGTGCAGATCGCCCCTCACCAATCTGCATAGACGGCAGTGCTAATTCTGACATGAAGATGGTCGCCCCACCCTCCTCATCCTCCCTACCCACCACCCATGCTGGGGAGTATAGTGCCACCTGCCCGTTGCTTCCAGAGTTGTCCCCATAGAGCAGAAAGCAGGTAAGATTATAGAGTTCTTTATTACAGAGTAGAAAAAAAGAATGCCAAGGTTGGAATGGTGTTTGATTCTTCTTTACAAATGGGTGTGTACAGTGAGCATAGTTTTGTGTTATTTGTAATTTTTTTTTGGGGGGGGGGTTTTGTTTGTTTGTGTGGTCTTTAATGGGTGTTGGTTGTTTGTGAGTTGTGTGCTCTTGGGGTTTTATTTGTTTATTTTCACTGGGTGTTTTTTTTTTTTTTTTGTTTCTGAGAGTTTACATTGCATTGGGTGTTGCTTGTTTGTGTGTTAGTTTTTTAAGAGGGTGTTGGTTGTTTGTGTTTTATACTTCATTGCGTGTTGTTCATTTATGAATGACGCGTTTACTGGGTGTTGTTTGTTTGTGTGTTAGTTTTTTAAGAGGGTGTTGGTTGTTTGTGTTTTATACTTCATTGCGTGTTGTTCATTTATGAATGACGCGTTTACTGGGTGTTTTGTTTGTGTTGTTTTAAGAGTGTTGGTTGTTGTGTTATACTTCATTGCGTGTTGTTCATTTATGAATGACGCGTTTACTGGGTGTTGTTTGTTTGTGTGTTAAAGTTTCATTTTGAACTGTTGCGTGTGTCAAATGTTTTATTGTGTGTGTGTTGAACTTGTGCATGTGGGTGTTAAGTGTGCAGGTATGTTGAGGTTGTGCAGGGTGTTGGGTGGTAAAATTGCTCAGGGTAGTGGTGTTAAGAGTGTGCTGGGTTGGTTGTGTTATGTACACTTTTTGGGTGTTAATGTAAGCAGGGTGGGTGTCGAGTGTTGCATGGGGTGGGTGTTGTGTGTAGGGTGTGGTGTTAAGTGTGCAGGTGTGGTTTAAGTGGAGGGTGTGTGTTAAAGTGTGCGGGTGTGGTGTTTAAAGTGTGCAGGTGTGGGTGTTAAAGTGTGCAGTTGTGGTGTAAGTGTAGCGTGTTAAAGTGGGCGGGTTGTTTAAGTGTCGGTGTGTGTTAGTTTTAAGTGTGCAGGGTGTTGGTTAGTTCGTGTGGTGTTTAAGTTGCAGGGTGTGGGTGTTTGTGTGTGCAGGTGGGTTTTGAGTGTGCAAGGTGGAGTGCAGGTATGAGGTATGGCATTGAGTATGCAGTATGGTGTAGGTGTTGAAAGTTTCAGCGTGGGAGTGTACAGGATAAGGTGTTACAGTGTTCAGGATGTAGTGCTAGTGTATGCAGGGTGTGGTGTTAGAGTAGCAGGTATGGCATTGAGTGTGCAAGTATGGTGTTTGCAGTGTGTACGTGGATGTTGGAGTGCGCAGGATACAGGGTGTTAGAGTGTGCAGGGTGTGGATGCTGATGCGCTCAGGTTCTCGCTGTTAACGTTTTCAAGATGTGGATAATAGTGAATCCTATCTTTAACTGACAAGACACCCATCGCTTTAAACTTGTGGACAGTGATGACATTAACTGCCTAACCATCAATCCGAAATACCAACACACACACACACACACAGAGTGAGAGTGCAGAGTAATGCAATTGAATGCAAGATTAGCCAGTGAATTTTCGACAGTTATGGTTTCTTCAGACATCACATGATTGGTGAGCGCAGTGACCATTTGACGAATGATTTATCATTTTAGACTTAGTAAGGCGACATGATAGACAGACAAATGACCTGTCATTTTAGGCCTAGTGACGGCATTGATGTAAATGAACCAACCAACTAGTCGTTATAATAAACAGAGAAATGACCAGTCATTTTCAGGCTTTGTGACAGCATTGATATAATGGACTGACAACCAGCGAACCATCCCAGATTTTTTTTAGGAAGGTGGTGTGATATAATTTAGAGACAAACAACCAGTCATTTCAAGCCTTAGAGAGGAACAGTGATGCAAAAAAAACCAGACAGAGCAACCAATCGTTTCGACTTGTGCAGTGTGATGTGAATAACAGACACGACCAGTGGTTTCAAATAGTGCCGTGGTGATGTGGGTAACAGACAACCGACCAATGGTTTCAGGCTTGGTGAGGGCGGTGATGCAGGCGTCGGAGACACTGGTGCAGCACTTTGCTCAGGCGCGCGACCCCTTCGATAAGGTGAGAACCGTCAGATTGTCCGTGTTTATCTGCCCTTGCCTGTGGTCCTCAGGGCAGAAGTAGGGACCAAGCGGTCAGAATACTGGCTTGGCATTTTGCTGGGGCACAAGTTCCTCCCTGGCAGCCCCATGGAGGCTGAGGTGTGGATGAGATGTTTTTTTCCCATCTGTCAAGCCAATATATGGGCAGATTTGCACGTGAATTAACTCCCTTCTGTGTACGTGTGTGTTTTGTGTGTGTGTGTGTGTGTGTGTGAGAGAGAGAGAGAGAGAGCAGAGAAGAGAGAGAGAGTGAGAGGTGAGTGTGTGTGTGTGTGTGTGTGTGTGTGTGTGTGTGTGTGTGTGTGTGAGGGATTGTGTGTGTGTGAGTGTATGTGTATGTGTGTGTGTGCACATGAACAAACCGATCAAATACCTTGGCCTTGTGCATCGTTTTCTGTTGCCTAGTGTACTCTTTTCTTGTGGACCCTTTCCATGGCATTGTACATTCTTTCCATTGCATTGTACATTCTTTCCATTGCCTTGTACATTTTCTTTCCATTGCCTTGTACATTCTTTCCATTGCCTTGCACATTCTTTCCATTGCCTTGTACATTCTTTCCATTGCCTTGTACATTCTTTCCATTGCCTTGTACATTCTTTCCATGCCTTGTACATTTTCCATTGCTTGCACATTCTTCCATTGGCTTGTACATTCTTTCCATTGCCTTGCACATTCTTTCCATTGCATTGTACATTCTTTTCATTGCATTGCACATTCTTTCCATTGCATTGTACATTCTTTTCATTGCATTGCACATTCTTTCCATTGCATTGTACATTCTTTCCATTGCATTGCACATTCTTTCCATTGCCTTGTACATTCTTTCCATTGCATTGCACATTCTTTCCATTGCCCTTGTACATTCTTTCCATTGCATTGCACATTCTTTCCATTGCTTGTACATTCTTTCCATTGCCATTGCACATTCATTTCCATTGCTTGTACATTCTTTCCATTGCCTTGCACATTTTTCTTTTCCATTGCATTGTACATTCTTTCCATTGCCTTGCACATTCTTTCCATTGCCTTTTCCATTGCTTGTACATTCTTTCCATTGCATTGTACATTCTTTCCATTGCATTGCACATTCTTTCCATTGCTTGTACATTCTTTCCATTGCATTGTACATTCTTTCCATTGCATTGCACATTCTTTCCATTGCATTGTACATTCTTTCCATTGCTTGTACATTCTTTCCATGCATTGCACATTCTTTCCATTGCTTGTACATTCTTTCCATTGCCTTGTACATTCTTTCCATTGCCTTGCACATTCTTTCCATTGCTTGCACATTCTTTCCATTGCCTTGTACATTCTTTCCTTGCTTGCACATTCATTCCATTGCCTTTACATTCTTTCCATTGCCATTGCACATTCTTCCATTGCATGTACATTTTTCCATTGCTTGCACATTCTTTCCATTGCTTGTACATTCTTTCCATTCCTTGCACATTCTTTCCATTGCATTGCACATTTTTCCATGGCATTGTACATTCTTTCCATTGCATTACACATTCTTTCCATTGGCATTGCACATTCTTTCCATTGCATTACACATTCTTTTCCATTGCATTGTACATTTCTTTTTTCATGCATTGTTCATTCTTTTCCATTGCATTGCACATTCTTTCCATTGCATTACACTTTTTCTTTTCTCCATGGCATTGTACATTCTTTCCATTGCATTGCACATTTTTTCCATGGCATTGTACATTCTTTCCATTGCATTGCACATTTTTTCCATGCATTGTACATTCTTTCCATTGCATTGCACATTTTTTCCATGGCATTGTACATTCTTTCCATTGCATTGACATTTCTTTCCATGGCATTGTACATTCTTTCCATTGCATTGCACATTTTTTCCATGGCATTGTACATTCTTTCCATTGCATTGCACATTTTTTCCATGGCATTGTACATTCTTTCCATTGCATTGACATTCTTTTCCATGCATTGACATTCTTTCCATTGCATTGTACATTCTTTCCATGCATTGCACATTCTTTCCATGGCATTGCACATTCTTTCCATTGCATTGTACATTTTTTCCATGGCATTGCTACATTCTTTCCATGCTTGTACATTCTTTCCATTGCATTGACATTCTTTCCATGCATTGTACATTCTTTCCATTGCATTGTACATTCTTTCCATGCATTGCCATTTTTCCATGGCATTGACATTCTTTCCATTGCATTGCACATTCTTTCCATTGCAATGTACTTTCTTTCCATGTCATTTTGCTACATTCTTTTCCATTGCATTGCACATTTCTTTCCATGCATTGTACATTTCTTTCCATTGCATTGCACATTTCTTTCCATGGCATTGTACAATTCTTTCCTATTGCATTGCACTATTTCTTTCCATGGCATTGACATTCTTTCCATGCATTCACATTCTTTCCATGCTTGTCATTCTTTCCATTGCATTGCACATTCTTTCCATTGCTTGCACATTCTTTCCATAGCATTGCACATTTTTTCCTTTTCATTGCACTTCTTCATTGTTCATTCTTTCCATTAACTTACTCGTACTATTGCCTTGTTTCATTCTTTCCTTTCCATACATGCACATTCTTTCCGTTGCCTTGCATTCTCCCCCTTTACAGCCTCTGCACCATTTTTTAAACATTGTTGTTTTTTTGCACTCTTTTCGTTGCTTTGTATCATCTTTGCCATTTTCTAAACTCTCTGTTATTGTCTTTGCCACTTTTCCCTGTTTTCTCTTTCCATGGATGGGACATTTCTTTCCATTGCATTGCATGGTCTTTCCATCGCTTGTACACCTCTTTCCATTTTCTTATACACTTCTTGTATAGTTTTTGTTGGGATGTAACCTTTTACCTTTACAGTGTACACCTCTTTCCATTTTCTTATACACTTCTTGTATAGTTTTTGTTGGCATGTAACCTTTTACCTTTACAGTGTACACCTCTTTCCATTTTCTTATACACTTCTTGTATAGTTTTTGTTGGCAAGTAACCTTTTACCTTTACAGTGTACACCTCTTTCCATTTTCTTATACACTTCTTGTATAGTTTTTGTTGGCAAGTAACCTTTTACCTTTACAGTGTACACCTCTTTCCATTTTCTTGTATTCCACTTTCCATTGCCTTGTACACCTCTGTCTGTGACCGTGTACATCTCTTTCTGTTGCCTTACACAAACAGTTCATTGCCTTGTGCAGTTTTTTCCGTTACCATGCGTATGTCTTTCCATGCCATATCTACCTTCTTCCGTTCCTTATACGTCTCTTTCCATTGTCTTGTTTGTGTCTTTCCATTGCTATGTGAACCTCTTTCTCTTGCCTTGTACATGTCTTTCCATGGTCTTGGTATGTTCAGGTCCGTCTGGGCAGTGCTCAAGAGACCCCTGTGGTTGGGTCATTGATCGTGACCTCCCTTTGCCCGGCCATTGAGCGCGTAGTCAGCGATGGCATGAAGTCGTGTCTGACCGGCCTGCACATCTTGGCAAGGTTCAGCTGAGTCCATGGAGGGTCACCCAGGCGTCTGCTGAAATAGGTCAGTGTGTGTTTGTGTGTGTGTGTGTGTGTTTGTGTGTTGTGTGTGTGTGTGTGTGTGTGTGTGTGTGTGTGTGTGTGTTTCTGGTCCTAATGAAGGCTTTTCTCTGTAAACCATATGGTGACCTCACAAGGTTCGGAAATGAAAACTGAGAGTGGTGAAGGTCAGCTGTACACCTGTCAGCCATAAAGGCGGTACTTTTGAGAATCTGGGATTCTCTTTGGAAATAAAGGTAATTTAGCGACTCTGGCATTTTTCCTCTATGTATAGTGATGAAATCCGATAAGAAAGTTTATTTCTTCTTCTTCTTCTTCTTCTGCTTACGCAGGCTGATACTCCTGCAGACACTCCCTATATGGACAGACAAGTATTAATCCCATCTACCCAACAAAGGGAGTGGAGTTTTGTGTGTATGACCGTTTTTCATCCCGCCATTAAGGCAGCCATACTCCATTTTCGGGGAAGGTGCATGCTGTGTGTAACGTGTCATCCATACCAACGGCCAAACTGGCCTTCTCTTCCGAAAGTTGGTGATGGGATTTTACACGTGTGCAAGATGTTATGTGTGCGTTCACACACAGAACCTCGGTTTATAGTCTCATTCGAAGGACTGTATGGGAAATGGAGTCAGAACCAATGTTAACTCCGAGGGAAAAATCCAGGTGTACCGAAACGGCCCGGCGGAGATTCGAACCTGCAACCCTTGGATTACGAGTCTGACGCTCTACTAACTGAGCTGTTCCGGCCCCGTGAGTTTATTTCAAATGAACTGACGCAAATGTTAAAAGGAATTTTTAGTAAGTCCACTGATTAACATGGACAAACAAATTACATGACAAAATTTGATGGGGTTTCGACTGCTTAGGTCCTCTGCAGGCAAAATTAAGAACATTCACAACAATGAAAATGAAGAACCTGACAGTCACTTACCTTCTCAGGTAAATTTATGAAATTTTCACTTTCGAGTCCTCGTAAGTTATGCAAAATGAGGCAACATGTAATACTGTATCTTTATAAGGTACGTCATGCATGTGTGTGTGTGTGTGAATGTGTGTGTGTGTGATCGTGTGTGTGTATGTGCAGGTTTGTGTGTGTTTGCCTGTGTGTGAGGACCCCACTGTTTGCGATCTTTCATGTCACTAGGGGGCAGCACTGTCTGCTCGTTTGCTCACCGAGAGTATCACTCTGGAAGGGTCTGGCTTTAGTGGATGTTGTTGTTATCAGTGCCCATTTCATTGGGTTTTTTTCGTTGTATTTTCCTTGGAAGAGTAACATTACTTACATTTCAACGAAGGGAACATTTTGGAAAAGCAGCCAGCCAGAGTTGTGCAAATCAAAGCAGTGAATAGATTACAACCTTCTCACCTACTCTCACCGCCCTCTCCCCCCCCCCCCCCCCCCCCCCACACTCCCTCCCTCACCCAGAAAAGGAAAGAAAGTCGAGAGGGATGCAGAGATTTGAAGTCAAACATAAGCATCATCGTGACGTTCATTTCTGTATGGTCTGTGTTGCTTTGTTTTGTGTGTGATGTCATGCACGTTCTCTGTGTGTGTGTGTGTGATGTCATGCGCGTTCTGTGTGTGTGATGTCATGAGAGTTCTGTATGTGTGTGTGATGTCATGCGCATTCTGTGTGTGTGTGTGTGTGTGTGTGTGTGTGTTGTGTGTGTGTGGATGTCATGCGCATCTGCTGTGTGTGTGTGTGTGTGTGTGTGTGTGTGTGTGATGTCATGTGCGTTCTGTGTGTGTGTGTGTGTGTGTGTGTGTGTGATGTCATGCGCGTTCTCTGTGTGTGTGTGTGTGATGTCATGCGTGTGTGTGTGATGTCATGCGTGTTGTGTGTGTGTTTGTGTGTGATGTCATGCGTGTTCTGTGTGTGTGTGTGGTGTGTGTGTGATGTCATGCGTATGTGTGTGATGTCATGCGCGTACAGTGTGTGTGTGTGTGTGTGTGATGTCATGCGCTTTCTGTGTGTGTGTGTGTGTGTGATGTCATGCGCGTTCTGTGTGTATGTGTGTGATGTCATGCGCGTTCTGTGTGTGTGTGTGATGTCAAGCGCGTTCTCTGTGTGTGTGTGTGTGTGTGTGTGATGTCATGCATGTGCGTGTGATGTCATGCGCATCCGGTGTGTGTGTGATGTCTTTCTTAATTTCTCATCTTTTGAGATAATAGAATATAATATCATATCATATCATGTCATGCGCGTTCTCTGTGTGTGTGTGTGTGATGTCATGCGCGTTCTGTGTGTGTGTGTGTGTTGTGTGATGTCATGCGCATTCTGTGTGTGTGTGTGTGTGTGTGTGTGTGTGATGTCATGCACGTTCTGTGTGTGTGTGTGTGTGTGTGTGTGTGTGATGTCATGCACGTTCTGTGTGTGTGTGTGCAGGGCCTTACACCCGAGCCATCCACGACCTGGTCAACCAGCTCAAAGTGCGTGCCAACCTGGTCTCCCATCGACAGAAGTTCTACGCCTTCCTGTCTGGGCTGCTCAAGTCAGTGTCTATGGTTGATCGATAGGCTGACTTGACTGATTGATTAGCTGATTGAGTGGTTGATTGGTTTGTGGGCTGACAGGAGTGCAGTGTTTGTTGTCGCTTGTTGCAGACATCTGATTTTTGGCAGGTAGAGCAGACTGTATGTCTGACACGAGAGAAATGGGAAGAATGAAAATGACTGAAGACATCTCCCTCCTTCCACTCTATATTGTCTCCCTCTCCCCCATCCCCTTCCCCCTTTATGGCCCATCCACCTTTTTCATCCTCTTTCCAGCACCTCGCTTGCCATCGCCCCCCCCCCTCCCCTCGCCCCCCCCCCCCCCCCCCCCCCCGCTCTAATCAAACTGCTAAAAACAGTTGCCATCCTGTAGAATAAAGGAGACGAGAGATGATGCATATATGCAGGTTTATTATGCAAACCAGAAGACGTTAAGGTATTGAGGTTGTTGCTTAATCATTGAGGTTATTGGTAAGTCTGTCCTTTCCTGAATCATTTAAGAAGTCAGTCACATAGAATGTAGTTTTTTCTGAACTTAGTCATGAGGTTGTTTGGTCTGTTTCTTACTTACAGCACTGACTTTGTCTGTGTCTTTTTCTGACCCAAGTCATCGAGTTGGTCTTTCCTGTCTTAATTAATCATTTTTAAAAAACTGTGTTTTTCAGACCCAAGTCTTTGAGTTGGTCTTTCCTGTATTAATTAATCATTTTTTTTTAAAACTGTGTTTTTCAGACCTGGATTGCCAGTGTCAAGAGGGGGAAAAAAGAGAAGATGGGAAGGAAAGGGTGTGACAGCATCAACAGATCTGTGTCCCATTCCCCACCCCCACATCCATCCACCCCCCACCCCCTCTCCCCATCCTCTCACACTGAGCTTGATTTTGTACATTGAATAGAAATACTGTAGTGCTCTGTGCCCCTCTCCCCTCCCCCTGAAGTTCAGCTGTTAGATAATGACCCTAACAGTTATTATTGTAGTGTGGACTGGTTTCATAATAGATAATGGCCCTAGCAGTTATTATTGCAGTGTGGACTGGTTTCATAATAGATGATGACCCTAGCAGTTATTATTGCAGTGTGGACTGGTTTCATAATAGATGATGACCCTAGCAGTTATTATTGCAGTGTGGACTGGTTTCATAATAGATGATGACCCTAGCAGTTATTATTGCAGTGTGGACTGGTTTCATAATAGATAATGGCCCTATCAGTTATTATTGCAGTGTGGACTGGTTTCATAACAGATAATGGCCCTATCAGTTATTATTGCAGTGTGGACTGGTTTCATAATAGATGATGGCCCTAGCAGTTATTATTGCAGTGTGGACTGGTTTCATAATAGATGATGGCCCTAGCAGTTATTATTGCAGTGTGGACTGGTTTCATAATAGATAATGGCCCTATCAGTTATTATTGCAGTGTGGACTGGTTTCATAATAGATGATGGCCCTAGCAGTTATTGCAGTGTGGACTGGTTTCATAATAGATGATGGCCCTAGCAGTTATTATTGCAGTGTGGACTGGTTTCATAATAGATGATGGCCCTAGCAGTTATTATTGCAGTGTGGACTGGTTTCATAATAGATAATGACCCTAGCAGTTATTATTGCAGTGTGGACTGGTTTCATAATAGATGATGGCCCTAGCAGTTATTATTGCAGTGTGGACTGGTTTCATAATAGATGATGGCCCTATCAGTTATTATTGCAGTGTGGACTGGTTTCATAATAGATGATGGCCCTAGCAGTTATTATTGCAGTGTGGACTGGTTTCATAATAGATGATGGCCCTAGCAGTTATTATTGCAGTGTGGACTGGTTTCATAATAGATGATGGCCCTAGCAGTTATTATTGCAGTGTGGACTGGTTTTCACAATGGAGACTACAGCAATGGTAAAGACGTTGATAATTGTAATGTTGTTGATATGCTTTCGCTATGAAGGTAAAATCGGAGATGACCTTGTTGATAACTGTAGTGATGTGTCGATCAGTCACCTGAGTAATGATAATGGCAGTCATGATTTTGGCAGCTGTAATGATGTTCATCAGTTTTATCATCAAAAGTAATGGCAGTGGTGACAATGTTGAGAAAATGTGATGTTGATCAGTAAAGGTAATGGTGAAGTTGATGACATTAGTAACAGTAGTCTGTTATTTCAGTGAAGATAATGGCGGCGATTGATAACGATGTCGATGACACTTGTGATGTTGGTCAGTTATTTCAGTAAAGACAATAGCTGTGATGACCAAGTTGATGACCTTGGTTAGTTATTTCGATAATGATAATGGCAGTGATGACGATGCAGGTTAATAATAATAATAATGAGGACAATTTCTATAGAGCCCAGCCTAACAACGTAGGCTACATGGCGCTTTACAAGTTTTAACAATTCAACATCTAAAAAAAATATATATATATGTATATAAACAGAAAACACACACAACACACACACACACACACACACACACACACAACATTATTGATCTTGGTTAGTTATGGCAGTGTGAGTGTGAGAAGTGATGTTAATCACGTACTACACTGAAGATGATAGAGTGATAATGATATCAATAAACGTAGTGACGCTGATCAGTTTTCTAAAAACAGCAGCAATGACAATGTTGATGGCTCTGGCTGTGTTTGTCTGTTATCTGAATGAAAAGAACAGCAGTTGATGATGATGATGTGTTTGTGTCGTTGATCACTGATCTCTGAGAATATCATAGTAGTGATGACACTGGTGTTGTTGATGCTGCAGTCTGCGACTCCTTGATTTCTGGATGGGGTACATCAGCACCAAAGATTCACTGACCAGCCGTTTCTATGACGACGGCGCCATAGTGAGGCTGAGTCAGAGCCTGTTGGAGCGACAGTATCAGGACATGTTGTTGGCGCTGCAGCCTTTGGCTGTGCTTCCATTCCAGGTGTGTGTGTGTGTGTGTGTGTGTGTGTGTGTGTGTGTGTGTGTGTACGTACACAGTACAGAGAAAGGGATGGGGAATGCTAGATGCTTTGAACAAGAAGAGACGGACACCAGTGATCCATTTTATCTATATGGCCCCCACCCCCCATCCCCCACCCCTCTCTCTCTTTCGCCTTCTTCTTCTCTCCCGCCCACTCTCTTTCTCCACCTCTGTGTTTCTGTTAGTCTGTCATTTTGTTCAGTGGGATAGACTCCTTGATGAGATAGAGGCTGACTTTGTCGTTGTGTCAACTAATCCGCTCTTTCCATGCTCACAGGTGGACTATGACGTCGTCGCCTCCTACTCCCTCCTTGATAGCGCTTACATGGGAGAGTCCGACATTGAAACTGCCCCCTCCCCCAAACAGGAAGCTGCCTCATCTCCAAAAATCGTCATTGCCCGAGGCAAAAGTCAGGCGGGCAAGTCGACTAACCGGGCGTCATGGGCCGGGCCCAGTGACAGCCACGAGGGGAACAAAGGGATGGATCTGAGCGCCACCTGGGATTGGCTGAAAACCACCACGCTGCCCAAAGCCCGCTCCTTCATGTCTGACATGGGTTTGATGGTGTCAAGCAGCGGAACAAGCCCGGCGCCCCCTGCCCCAGCCACCCTGGGGACATCGCCCGTGGTGAAGACGTCCCGCCTTAGCCAGGACCTGGCCAGCGTGGGCATTGTGGCCTCACGACAGAATGTCTCCGTCACTGCCTCATCCTCCGCCCCGGACATGGCCCTTGCCAGCTCTGAGCCGTCCTCCAAAGAGGAAGAGAAACCCCGGCCCTCGTCCTACCCAGGCAAGACCCAACCTGACCCCTGCCCTGGTGAAACGCCCCCCGCATCTTACCCAGGGATCGACATGGTATCCCAGCAAGCCTTGCCCGCGGTGGTCATGGATCACGGGACGAAGCGGAAGCCGGAGATGAACTCGGCACGCCTGAAGGCAGAGGAGATCCTTCGCCGCAAGGGGGAGCTGTGTGAGCCTTCCCCTCAGCGAGCGCAGCGGATGCCCAGGCGGTCAGAGCATTGGGACCAGCAGACCAAGACAGGCGTCAGGGAAGATCAGGTGGGGAAAGATTCCTACGCTGTCAATCAAGAAAGCCGAAGCCCGTCGTCAGCGACCTCTCCTCTGAGGATGACCAGTGGGTCGCCGCACAAGAGGTCAGAGAGCTCCCCCATCAGAATCCACGAGCAGAGTGGCTCTCCTCAGCGCGCTCTCAGCTCCCCGAGTTGCCAGTCGTCCTCCCCAGGACGTGGATCTCCTGTCCGTGTGTCGGGCTCCCCCAATCGTGGCTCCCCCAATCGTGGCTCCCCCAATCGTGGCTCTCCAAGCCGGGGTTCTCCCAACCGTCTGTCGGGATCTCCAGGTCGCGGCCCACTGATCAACCCAGGGTCTCCCAAATCCACGGTGTCTGGGTCCAGGGCAAAGGAGAACGGAGACGTGGTGACTGTCATGGTGAGTCGCCGCACAGCCAAGGCGGCTGTGGAGGGTTTTCCTGAAGACGACCAGGTCCAGGAGTTTGAAGCACCCTGGACGGAGGCTGGGCAGGTTCCACCAGCGAAGACGGAGGATAGAAGATACGGGGAAGGAAGAGTGGTGTCTCCTTGTGACACCCCCTCCCCAATGCCACCTTCTTCCTCCCCGGATGTCACTGCCGTCGGTCCTTCAGCAACCTCTGACCTTTCTAAAGCCACCTCCAGTCAGGGGTCTGCACTGCCGAGCACTAATGCCAATCCCACGACAACGCGGTCCCGACTGAGCGGGCTGAAGCGTCTCTCACCCAAAGGCTCCTTTAACATCATTTCTTTCTTCGACCGTCTTCTTTTACCATCAGAAAAAGCTTCCACCAACGCCTCCAAGAAAGAAACGACAATCTCTGAATGTGACAGCGAAGAGCAGCTGTCAAGTGTAGCCACGGCGACCAGTTCCACAACATCCAGTTCTGCCCCCTCTCCCACACCTCCTGAGTCACTTCACACGTCATCCTCAGCTTCCAACAACAGCTCCCCTCGTCACAGCCGAATTCCCACATCCCAGCAATCCCGGGGAGCGCTGAACCGTGGAAGCCGAATCCCCAAACGTCAGACGGAATCGCCGACGGGCAAAACGATCGAGACGAGCCCTGCAGGAGGAAAAGGAAGTGTGGGGAAAATGGAGAAGAAGAAGACCTCCACCGCCACCATTACAACCACCACTGTTACATCCACCATGAGAAGGAACACCACTCGCACTTCCCCCACCCCTATTCCCGTCACCCCCAACTCGCGCACCTCCCCGACCAACCCCGCCCCTCAGGTGGACATCAACGCCAACTCCCCCGAGTATCAGCCCAGCGAGGCTGAGGAGATGGTGGTGGAGCACAATCCCATCGGACAATGGGGGTGCAGCAGCAGCGAAACTGGCCAGTCGGACGTCTCGGGACAGTCCGTGAGCATGGAGGAGGACCAGTCACGCTGCGTGTTGCCGTCCCAGCCTGGTCGGCTGATGGGCAAAGTTCATGGTGTCTACAAGTAAACGACGGTGAGCAGCATGGGGTGGTCTGGGAGATCCCAGAACTGAGGGCCAGGAGAGGGGAAGAGAGAGGGGAAGGGTGGGGAACAGGATGAGAGATACAGGGTACAGGCATGAAGAGGGGGAGAAGGAGTAGGAGGTGTGAGGGAGGGAGAAGGGTGGGAGTGGAAATATGAGAATATAAAAAAAACGGGACTAGAATGGGGAAGGGGTTGGTCACCATGAGAAAACAAAGTAGAAAGGTGAAAGACACAGGGAGGAGATGGGGTTAAAAAAAAAGATGGACTATCTGTGGGGAGAGAACTTGGGGGGGGAGCCAAGGTGGAGAGAGAAAAAAAAAAAAAAAACGGAAATTTATAGACAATATGGGGTGCTTCTTCTTCTGCGTATGCAGGCTGATACTCCTGCGGACACTCCCTGTATAGACAGGCAAGGATTAATCCCATCTGCCCAACAAAGGGAGTGGAGTTTTGTGTGTATGTCCGTTTTTTTATCCTGCCATTAAGGCAGCCATACTCCAACTTCGGGGAAGATAATAGGGTACAAAAGGAGAGTTTCAGTTTCATCAAGGAGGCGTCACTGTGTGCGGACTAGTTCATATACGCTACACCACATCCGCCGAGCGTTGAGACCACACTACGCATGATGTTAAGCTGATGGATAAATGCATTACCAAGTAGGATGAGAGAATTGAAGAAGAGGGTCTCGTGGCTGGGACGTAGCAGATGTCTGCCCTACGCATTAGCCCAGTGCGCTGATCAGAAGAAAATAGGTAAGGTAGGGATACGGAAAGTTGCCTGAAACGTTGAGACTGGAGGTGTAGAGAGAGAGAGAGAGAAGCAGGGATGATGGGGAAATACAGAGGAAAGGGTTGGGAGATGAGAAAGGATTTAAGCAGGGAGACTGAAGAATTGAAAGGAAATGGGGAGGGGAAGGGGGGAGAGGGGAAGGGTGAGATGAGAGCTTATCACAGCAGAGAAGAGTGAAGAGGCAGGTGGGTGGTGGTTGGAGTTCATGGACATGATTGAATCATTTCATTGACAAACTTTTCTGGTTTTTAGTTTTGTCAGATGTCATTATTCTTGTAGTTTAAAAAAAGTGTCTTAATGCCATGGTGTCGTTATTCTTGTAGTGAAAAAGTGTCTTAATGCCATGATGTCATTATTCATGTAGTGAAAAAGTGTCTGAATGCCATGATGTCATTATTCATGTAATTAAAAAGAAGTGTCTTAATACCATGGTGTCATTATCAATGTGGTAAAAAGTGTCTTAATGCCATGGTGTCATTATTCATGTAGTGAAAAAGTGTCTTAATGCCAAAATGTCATTGTTCATGCCGTTAGCATTGTGAGAGTGTGATCAAACATAATTCTTTTAATTTATAAAGAATATCTGGGTTTTTAAAGTTAATGTCTAGGCATCAATATTCATCTAGTAAACAGCAGTTTTACCTTTATGAAAATGTTGCTTATCTAGTCAGTAGTGAGTTTTATCAAGACATGTTGTTCATCTTATTAAGAGTGTCAGTTTTAACTCTGACAAAAAAAAGTCTTTCTGCATCTCATTAACACGGAGTTTAGCTTTATCAAGATTTCATTGTTCACCTCATTGAACACTCTGAGTTTTAGTTTTGTCAAGATGGCATTGTTTGTTTCATGAAGAGTGTCTCTTTCGTCTTCATCAAGACAGTGCCAGAACTTCAGCTGTCAGGATGCCATGTTTTCATCCTCATCAGCAGTGCGTTTTGCCTGTGTCCAGACTCTCTTGAACAATGCATTAGCTTTGTTGGTGTGTCTTCGTTATAATATCAACATGTTTATAGTGTGTGTGTCTTCGTTATAATATCGACATGTTTATAGTTTGTGTATCTTCGTTATAATATCGACATGTTTATTGTTTGTGTATCTTCGTTATAATATCAACATGTTTATAGTTTGTGTATCTTCGTTATAATATCGACATGTTTATAGTTTGTGTATCTTCGTTATAATATCAACATGTTTATAGTTTGTGTATCTTCATTATAATATCGACATGTTTATAGTTTGTGTATCTTCTTTATAATATCAACATGTTTATAGTTTGTGTATCTTCATTATAAGATCGACATGTTTATAATTTGTGTATGTTCGTTACAGTATCAACATGTTTATAGTTTGTAAAGTTGTCTTTGCTGGAAAGAGCCTACATCATCATGAGTGGTCTAGAATCCATGGTTAGTACAGTCTGTACTTGAGAAGGGCAGAACTGCCGATAGCATGTGCCTGTTGTGTTAGCCAGTCTCTCTTTGGAGGCAGATTAGAATGTTCCAGCACTAAGGAGTTTAGCGCAAAGGATTCAGGTGAGCGTGTGACATGGTTGGTGACGGGCAGCTTTCTTTTTCAGGCACGTCGCCATATTGGTCGGTGTCCTTGACCTGCCTGACCTCGCGTTGTGTCACCTGGGTGGGCGGAGCCTGGCAGCTTCAGGAGACGGGAGGAGTGGCAGGGGACTGCGCTGTCATCGCTGGTTGAGGGGGCAGTGTGTGGTCTTTGGCTGTGGGACATGTTCATGAACTTGGTGGAGGGTGGACGGGGAGTTTGGAGGGTAGCGGAGAGTATGGGATTTATGTGGGGAATATGGGATTTAAGTGGGGAGTAGGGGGTTTGTGTGGGGAATACGGGATTTCAGTGGGGAATTTGGGGTTTGTGCGGGTTGTAAGGTGTGGCATGTTGACGGCTGGGAAAGGTGTGATGTCATTTAGGGTCTGTTTTCATCCACTCTTCCACATCCTTCATAAAGCGTGTGTGACCTTCCGTTTGACACCCCCTTCCCTCCCCCTAGGCTGTACAGGGCGTGTGAAAGAGTAAGTGGCTCAGTGTGTAGAGGGCAGGGTCAGCAGCCCCTTGCTCGTGGCAGAGAGAGGCAGTGTTCAGGGAACCCCTCAGTGTGTAGAGGGCAGGATCAGCAGCCCCTTGCTCGTGGGGAGAGAGAGGCAGTGTTCAGGGAACCCCTCAGTGTGTAGAGGGCAGGGTCAGCAGCCCCTTGCTCGTGGCAGAGAGAGAGGCAGTGTTCAGGGAACCCCAGGAGGGCAAAGACCTTAGCCTGGTCAAAAACGCTGTCGGCCACACCACCATGCACAACGAACAAAAGGAAGCGTGCAAAGTCATATACACACACATGCAGACTCGTATACAGACAAAAATGCACACAGGCATGCAAGCACACTCACACACACATGCACATCATTGTGAGTCGGTCTGTCTCAAGAAATCCACCTACAAAATATGCAGGCATGTTGGTTGGTTTGTGTGTATGTGTTGAAATAACTCATCTTCAGCCACCACAATCAGTTACTGATTTTGTATTGCGAACATGCTCATGTTTGTAAGGAAAGAGAATGCCCTCTGTGGGGGTGGGGGAGGGGGGCTGTGTTGTGAGAGGTGTTTTGTTTGTTTCCCCTGTCTTTGCTATGGGAGAGGAAGATGGGAAGGGGAGGGTGGATTGGTGGAGGTTACTTTTTTTTAGTTTGTTTGTTTTTGTTTCCCCATAGATCTCATTAGGTGTGTGCGTCCCTAAACTTTAAGGACTGAGAAGGAGATTGACCGACTGTTGAGAGTTTCACAGCAGTCAGGCGCTTCCATAGGTGCTGTGTGTGGACCCACCCCAGAGCATACAGGTTACTGTGAGTCTGGGCAATGGTGCAATGTTTGAAGTGACTTGCCGCTCAGAAAGAAACGCATTCACCCTCACACATACACAATTTTCGATTGCGGCATCTGTAACAGATGGGAAGGTGTAGAAGTATCCATATTGTTTTGTATTATCTTATACCATTGTGTATTTGTATTATTAATCTGCTGTTGTTGTTTTTTTTATTTTGGGTATCATTGCACCACTTTCCATCTAGCACCCACATACTGTGCCACTTTTGAGGCTTGACACCTTGAGGTAGCATTGCCTAGTTCTGGATCAGACCTGTCTGCAACATTTGAGAAAGGAGAATTTACAGATCCGTGCTCATGGGTTGTCTTTTCCTTGCCATTTTGCATGGAATTGAAATTGTCTGATCAGAATCACTTTCTAGAATCGGGAATGGACCACTGATATGATCTGTGGCTTACTTCCCTTTCAAAACACCCATGGTTTTCTCCGATTCTAGTTCAGTTCACAATTTGGTGACTGAAAATATAGGCTTTCAAAACAGGGCTATGAACACTGTGAATGGAACATGAATGAACAAAGCTGAAACGAGCAAAGACAAGTGTGTGGAAGAATGCAGTTAATTCTATTGCAACAGACATCATGTAATGAACTATTTCGAAGTATGATGTTCGATTTCCCAAACTTTTATTTTACAGCTCGTAAAACAAACATGAAGGCATGGTTGTTCTAAAGGGCAAGACATGAACATGACAGTATGCATTTAAGTAACTTTCAACTTATACCAAAATGGTGTTGTGACACAATAAAAATCCAAAGTTTTGATGGCTTGACTTGATGTCTGTCATTCTTTGTTCTTAGCTCTTTTCGTAAGAAATACTATATTTACCATTGAACAAAAACTCATTAGCTGACACCTCTAAAACTAAATATGGAATGTGAGAGTATCCGTTAACTGGTAGAAGGGAAAAAATGTAAGAATATTTTTTTTAAGGCATCGGTCACCCACACTTGGCACAGCTGATGGAAACAGCTGCCGTGCCATCGCCCACACTTGGCACAGCTGATGGAAACAGCTGCCGTGCCATCGCCCACACTTGGCACAGCTGATGGAAACAGCTGCCGTGCCATCGCCTACACTTGGCACAGCTGATGGAAACAGCTGCCGTGCCATCGCCCACACACCGCATGTCGTTAAAAAGTTAAAAACGATTTTGTCCAGGGTGTGCATGTGTGAAGGTGAGGACCGACCCAGCAGGTTCCCGATGATCGTGGTCTGTGGCGGTAGGGTCAGGTATCAAAGTCTACGGCACAGGCAGTCATTGTTACCTCATTGCTCACGTCTGAACACTGCCAAGATTTTGTTCCGTAGTAACCTCACAATGACCGCAGTGTTGTTTATTTGAATCACTGCCATTCCCGATCTATCGACTGTGTGCTCATGCATGGAGTGAGGTATAAGGTCAGATATGCAAATTCCGTATGTAGTTTGTGCTGCCGCCGGTGCATGACCGCGTGCATAGGTATCTTCAGTGCTGGCTCAGCGCCGTTAATTCCGCACATGTCTGTGGGCGGCTTTATTATCTGCATGATACTGTTTCCGCCTTATTGTTCCAGGTTTTCCTACTTTGGTCTGCTCTTGCATGGTTGTACTAATCAGAAAAACAGCAGAGGCTATTCTAACACCTTTCACTCACCCACCTATCCCCGAGCCTTTTCACATATGCTCACCCTCTTCCTCCCCCCGCATTCATTCATGCACAACCAAGCCAACGTTAAAAGAGCAGATACATGGTTACAGACACCTCATCATATTCTTCACACATGTGCACACTTCTTACACGCCTCTCTCATTCACACACACTTTCTTCACGTAAATGTACACGTCTTATCACACACGCATATACATGCACTGCCCTCACATGCGCGCACACTTCTTACCTCATACTCTGTCTGCCCTTCACACACATGCACACTCCATTTACACACACACACACACTACACACACATGTACACACACACACACATACACTCACACACACACACCCCACACACACAACACACACACATAACACACAACATACAACACACACACACACACACACACACACAAGGCGATTACAGTGAGTGGTTTCCTATGAGAAGCAAACCGTTGTGTTCAAGGAACCCAAGACCTCTATGCCCTCTAGCGGTTTGTCGTTTGTGGCGACAGGAAATCCTCTTGGGACGTGTGCCACAACGCTTCCTTCACCTTTCCTTGACCTTGCTTTCGGTGTTGTTCGTCGTTTGCCTTCTGTAGGAAGCTGCAGCGTCTGTAGCCAATCGTTGTAGACCTTCCCATCGACACAGATGTCCATTTCGTTGTCTGTTCTCTCCTGGGAGAGAATGGATGGTTAATGTATTTGTGTGTGTGTGTGTGTGTGTGTGTGTGTGTGTGTGTTGTGAACACATTTGCATTTCTAGTGACAGACACACGTAGTGAGCGGAGGACTTAATGCCTGTCAGTGTGAACTGCTGTGTGTTTTTTTTCTTTCTTTTTTTAAGTGTGTGTGTGTGTGTGTGTGATCTCAGAAATTTTTGGAAGTGTCCTGGCTTGCTGTGAATTCTCTTTGCCACGATGCTGGCATCAGAAGATTGTTGCCGCCCCCTCCCTCCCCACCCATTCCCATCAGCCCCGTTGCTCCCTCAATTCCCCCATCCCTTACCCTCCCTCCTCCATTCTCTGCTTATTTCCCTTGTGTTATTTTTTTTTGGGGGGGGGGGGGGGGGGGGGAGAGAAAGAGAATTTCATAGTGTGACAAAAGCGATTCATCCGCTGGATGGCGGACTCCCCAGTCCCGGACGAAAACCTGTCATCGGAGCTGTTTTAACTTCCCTAGGAAGTTTTGTGCAATGTTTCGTGTTTCGTGCAATCGGGCAATCACATACATTGGTGCACACCTGCTGCCAGTAATTATGGGGCATTGTGGGCCAGGTTGTCCCTGACAACAGTTCAGACCATCATCAATCAGGTGATCAGTTGGGATGGCGATGGGCCAGCTGTCCTCTCCTGTCGGCCACTCAGAGGACAGTAACACCTCAATCAGGGGAGAGTAATGCCCCCTGGTGGGAGTCACGCAGGGCTGGATTACCACTGATTGGCATGACGTGGAGATCAGGGTGTTGTGGTCAGGCTGGACATGTGGACGTGCAGGGCTCATTACTTCAAAATGGAATTTGATCATGATGTGTTGTGGAGTACGAGTCGTTCGATCCTTGGCCGATCGTCGCTCTTGACTCAAGATCTGTTTCTGTTGCTTTTTCCTTTACATGAAAATGATGGTGGTTATTATGATAATGATTATTATTATGATTATTATTATTCTCTGTGACTGGAATCTCACAGTGTATGTTGTGTTGAAATGGTACAAATTTTTTTGCACTGGTCATAGAATCTCAAATCGTGAACATTTATGGGGTGCAGATCTGCGTATGTTTGTGTGCATAACTGTGTAGAGGTTTTAATATCGCATTCTTTAAGTCTTTTTTTTTTCCCTTGGAAAATATTGTCTATTAACAGCTGTGTTATCTGCCTGTGATTTGGGTATTTCCGTTTTTGTGTCCTTTTTTTTTAATATTTGGTTGTGCGTTTTAGAAGTTAGGCTCTTGGTTTCTGTGAGCGGAGTCCTATAATGCAGGTTACAGGTCTGTATGTCTTACAGACTGAGGATCTTAGGATCTTTAATCCTGACCATGTGTACCTTTGAATTCT
The DNA here is from genome assembly GCA_033310375.1 of Conus canariensis. Taxonomy (NCBI): domain Eukaryota; kingdom Metazoa; phylum Mollusca; class Gastropoda; order Neogastropoda; family Conidae; genus Conus; species Conus canariensis. The sequence continues at coordinate 16,390,227 of CM065743.1, forward strand.
GCCTTTGAGGCACCAGGTGTACCTTTGAACCATGCCTTTGAGGCACCAGGTGTACCTTTGAACCATGCCTTTGAGGCACCAGGTGTACCTTTGAACCATGCCATTGAGGCACCAGGTGTACCTTTGAACCATGCCATTGAGGCACCAGGTGTACCTTTGAACCATGCCTTTGAGGCACCAGGTGTACCTTTGAACCATGCCTTTGAGGCACCAGGTGTACCTTTGAACCATGCCATTGAGGCACCAGGTGTACTTTTGAACCATGCCTTTGAGGCACCAGGTGTACTTCTAAATTCTGAGGCATCAGGTCGAGGTTCCATGCCATCGTGGGTCACAGGTTGATGGACATTTGGGCCAGTGGTAGAACACATGGTTATGGACGTTGGAGTGGAGCGGAAGACTCGTCACGGCGGTTTGAGGATTGTCTGTGTGCAATACGACGTTTGGGTCTTTGTGTGAAGTTTTGGGTCGTTTCTGCCATGCTTTGAGCCACTGGGGGGTCCCACGGTGGCCTCCTTCCCCACCCCCCTGCAGTCTCCCCCACCTTGCCTCTCCTCCTGTCAGCCAGTTCATGACATCAGGATGGTTCAAGGTCGACTCTCGCATGCCCTTCGCTTCTCCTGGTCACTTCAGGGCCAACAGATCAGGCAGGAGGAGGACGGGGAGGTTGTAGGGGCCTGGTCATATCAGACGCTGATCGTGGAGAGCAACAGGACTGCACAGATGTCTGGGGTGGGGAACAAAGGAGAACGAAGCCCCCAGTGGGTGCTGGAGCTATGGACGATGACTGGAACAGGAGTGACATTCGGAGACATCCCCTTCCATATGCAGTTTAAAAGCGACAAGTCTTCCCTGTCTTTGAGCTCGCTGAATATGAAGGAGGGATTTGCGTCCTGTGGCAGGAACATGGAGACATTTGTGTTGTTTTGTGGCGCTATTTCACGGGGTTGTGGGGTGGGGTGGAGAGGGGGAGGGGGGGGGGGGGGGAAGGGGTGTTTCCTGGGTATCGGTGTCATGCCAGCTTGTACATATTTATATCTCGCAGGGGAGATCATTTAGAGGTTTTTGTTGTTTTGTTTTGTTTTTTTTTTCAGGTTTTTTGGCATTTATAAATGTTATGGCAAAGGCAAATGAAATGTGCACTGGCTTGGTTAAAGCAAGTATTTTGCGCCATTTTCAGAGCTTTGGATGTGATTTTGTGCTGCATGTAAAATGATGGGTCCCAAACTGCTTCACCCTTCTGTCTTCAAACTTGGGATGTGCGTGGATGTGTCATGTCTGTGGCTCCCAAGCACCAAGATGTGCAGGAAAAATGAAAACGAGTGTTTGGATATTTCACTGTAAATATGCGGTATCATCTGTCCTCGTAAGGGCTTCATTGTGTACATGATTCTGTTCATACTGACATTTCCCCCAGGTCTCTGTGAATATATAACGGTGTACGATCCTTTTGCCATGTTCTTGTATATAATGCCAGTGATGCTGCCATCGTCGTTTACCATTTTGCATCATGGTTTACAGGTGTGTTCTGCCATGCACGAGATATGATTCATGTAAACAGCATCGTGTAGATTTTACTCCATGATCTTTTTCGTGATTTTGTGATAAAAAATTTTTTTTTCTCCTATGATTTTATGGAATGTAAATCATTTTTGCACTGCTTCAGTAGACTAAGGTGGTTAATGTGTTGGAAAAGTCGTTTTTTCGTTAGTAGTTTTTTTAGAAATTTTTTTTTTTTCTTTTTTCTGAAATCTGTGCTTCTTGGTGTCTCGTTATAAACATGTTTAATCAATACACACCTTTGTCATTCTGCACTTTGAATTGCTTCGCTGACACCCCACCCCTCCAATCCATTAAAATTGTGTGGAAGCCATTATGGCAGAAGAAGGAGAAAAAAAAAAAAAATCGAGATTGGATAATTATATGTCACCATGACAATGTGATAGACTTAATGGGCGGTTTTCCTCAAGCTTTTTTTTTTTTTTTTTTTGATTTTTTTTTTAGCAGGTCATGTTAGTGGTGAAACGTGATTTTTATTGCACAAACGTGTTCTAGAAAATAGGTGTGTGTATTGTCGTCAATCCTCCGGGCATCATTCATTACATTGTATGTGGACTCTAGTGTCTGTTAGCACTATGTTGCTTCTTCGTTTAACCCTCACCCCCCCCCCCCCCTCCCCCCCTCCCCGGGCTCACGCTCCACTCTTTCCTCTCAAGGTGTTGAAATGCTACGTGCAGCCTGTCTCTATGGTCTCACTAGATTCAGATACCCCCCGTCCCGCCATCCACCCCCACCTTTATTGTGTCAGTTCCGTGTCCTCGTCATGCATGGGGTTCTTCAGTTTTCACCGTTGCATCCTGTGTGGCATTATTTCCGTTTTAATCATTACGATATGCGTGGCATTATTCTTATTTTCAGCCACAGTTCAGATTAAGACGAAGTGGCAGAGACATAGAGGTCTCATGAAGTGGAAGAGAAGTCAAACGTTTCCTGAAGTGGAACAGAAGTCAAATGTTTCCTGAAGTGGAACAGAAGTCAAACGTTTCCTGAAGTGGAACAGAAGTCAAACGTTTCCTGAAGTGGAACAGAAGTCAAACATTTCCTGAAGTGGAAGAGAAGTTGAACATGTTCTGAGTGGAAGAGAAACCAAATATTTCTTGAAAGTGGAAGAGAAGTGCAAGGTTTTCTCGTAAGTGGAAGAGATGTCAAATGCTTCCAAAAGTGGAAGAGAAATCAATCAGGTCTTGAAGTGGAAGAGAAGTCAACATTTCGTGATGTAGGAGAGAAGTCGACCGTTTCCTGAGGTGGAAGAGAAGTCATCAAACATTTCCTGAAGCGAAAGAGAAGTCAGACGTTCCCTGGAGAGGAAAAGAAATCAAATGTTCCCTGAAGTGGAAGTGAAGTCAAATGTTTCCTAAAAAGGAAGAGAAGTCAAACATTTCCTGCAGTGAATTCAAAGTCAGATGTTTCTCTGTAAGTGAGAGAGAAGTCAAATGTTTCCTAAAGCGGAAGAGAAGTCAAACATTTCCTGCGGTGAACAGAAAGTCAAATGTTTCCTAAAGCGGAAGAGAAGTCAAACATTTCCTGCGGTGAACAGAAAGTCAAATGTTCCCTGAAGTGGAAGAGAAGGCGAAGGTTCCTGAAAGCAACAGCAGAAAGGAGATTACTGTTTTTTGATGGACACTACTTTTTTCTGGATGGTACTTGATTTTTAGAGTTTAGGATTGTTAACAATTCTACGCCTTGCTTATATAAAGCAAGCGAGCGTTGTTTGTGACCGAATTACTGCCATAACAGATATCATGCTATACAGATATCTTCTTCCTTTTCAGCGCTTCAGATTTTGGAAAGCTTGTTTAGATTTTGTGTGGGGGGGGGGGGGGGTTAAAGATATTTTTTTTAGCCATTATAAATGAGTTCTCAAGAAGCCTTTATTGGTTTTGGTGTTTTGCAGATGTGGTGTAGCATGGGATGAAAAAAAGAAAGTCAGACTTTTTTTTGCTTCTGAAAGGACCAGCAGTCAGTTCACTCACCAACAAAGGACAACTAGAGTGGGGAACCGGAACAGGGTGGGAGAACAAGTGGACGGGGTGTTGCCTTCTAGTAGTTCCAAGAGTCAGACGTGACCTGTACATATTTTCCATGGTGTTTCTTCAAAACCTGACCACACCTAGTCCAAAGCAGTGGCAGTTCAAGAACAAGACATGCACGCCGGTCACACCTGATGTGTCGACCACAGAGGGGGTCTCTGTGCCACTGGTCGGAATTCCGTGGCAGTTAGTATTCCGTGGCAGTTAGTCGTTCTGGAACCAGATTTCTTAGCCCCAGAATTCTTGACAAAGTGGGAGAGTCGGTTTGAGACTTTCTGGTCTTGTGAAGCGTGCCACGTAGGGAATTAGGTTGCTAGAAGGGATCCAGGGTGAAGGACAAAAGGGGGAGGGGAAGGCATGCTCGTTGCACGCTTTGTCAGTGGAAACCTCCACACTTCAGTGACGTTCTCATCATGCTCATTGGTTCAGACATGATGTGGGTTATAGAGTCGTGGGGGGGAAAGGGTGGGTGGGGACAGTAGTATGGTTGGGGGGGGGGGGGGGGTAGTGTGTTGAGGTGATGTTGTCCCATGGGTAGTTGCCCTTAGTGGAAGTGTCACTCTTGTCTTGTGTCTTGTGATTGGACTAGTCTATTAAATTAAACCAGCATTGATTTCACTTCCATGTCAGTGTGAGTGTGGGGTGAGGCTATGAATATGTATGCGTGGGTGTGGGTGTGTGTTTCCATGCATATGTGCATGTGTTCGTGTGTGTGTGAGTGTGAGAGAGAGAAACAAATGGAAAAGGCTGGTTGGCAGAATGAGAAAGGAGGCACAGCTTCCCCACACCCTCTGCAGCATCAGTACCACACCACTGCTACTTGTGCTTATTATGTTTACAGGAACCTAGACCTTTCCTTTGTGAACAGTTGAACATGGTGACTATAAAATAACCCAGGCAGATCAAAACTACATGGAAAAAATGTGTGTAACTGCAGTTTTCACAGGGGAAAAAAACAAACAAGTAAGCAAAAAAAAAAAAAAAGCCTCTGCTTTGCACCAACATTAACACCGACCGCATTAGATCATGCGCAGTGCTTTCCCATGGCTGTTTGCAGCTTGCATTTTGGTTTGCCAGCATCGACCAATAGGGCTGTGTTGTAGTTTGTTGGTGTTGGCAAGGAACGTGAATCATCATGACCCCTGAACTCTGGCCATAGTATGCCGTTTCCCCGGAGCCCTTCCTCGTTCCTGTACGCCCAAAATGTTTCATGTATGGTCGTCACATGTCGCCATTTGATGCCACAACTTCAGAATTTTTCCTTTGTTATATTTTCTATGGTCTGGTTCTGGACTTGCCACAACTTCAGAATTTTTCCTTTGTTATATTTTCTGTGGTCTGTTTCTGCAAATTTCTTTGACAGGTATCATTTACCAACAGCTTAATGGATGACATGTTCTCATACAAAATCTTTTAGGATTAGTAAACTGTCGAACAGTTCCATCAACAACAAAAAAAGAATTGGCACCAATATGTCCAAACTGGTACAACTTTTAATAAGTCTTTTGCTTTTGGGTTTGTTCGTTTTTTAATCTAGTATACAGCTGCTGAAGAAAACGTATCTCCATGGCAAAAGTAAATAAATGGAACTGTAAAAGAAGCGTTGAGCTGAGGCTGAAAAATTCGATATAAAATGCAGATGAGCATGCACATGAGGAGGATTACACTCACAACACGCACACCAAAACACAGATTCCTTCAAGGTCTGAAGGTTTATTTGCATTTAAGTAACACCACTGACACGTTTTGAAAAGAAAAATCACATTTACATCACAAACGCACGCATCTATGCAACAAGCAGCAACAACAAAAATGCTAATAATCAGACATAGTGATCCGCTATATATAGCAACCTCTTTAGACATAAGATATGTGCTCAAACATCTTAAAAGTAAACACTGCCATGACACGCCATGAACACTAGCACCAAAACAACAAGCTCAGGAAAACAAACAAAAAAGTACAAAAACGTTTCCTATCAATGAACGGGTCACAGTCAGCTTAAAAATTTAACTAGTTTTCTTCTTTACTGACATGACAAAAATTAAAACACATAGAAGAGCTTAGTATTGATACTGCTTTTGGATCCGTCTGTGGAGTAAATAACTGAAAGAAGAGCAACAACAGACCTGCCTACCCTATGATTTTTTAGTGTATTTTACCAAATTTGAATGGAAAATGTGAAAATATGATAATAATGATAATCGAGTAGAACAAAAATATGAAAATCGGCAACATTGGCTACAAAATAAAAAGTACTGTTTTCCTGTTTGAAGACGCAAGTTATTGTCCCTAGTTCCAGTTTGCGCATGCTCGCTTACACCATGGTCGCCCATCTTTCATAGTGAGCGACTGACACAGATGGTCACTAAGAGAATACCGCCACCAGTGAAATTACGCGTTCATGAGAGTGATGAAGAGCTAGATGTTGAAAAAAAGGTTGCCAAAACCTGGGAGCAAGCTTTCCTGAATGCATACCACGCAAACTTGGAAGTGCTTAATCCCAAGCTCAAAAAAGGTCCAACTTTGGTGTGGTGCACTTTGTGCAAAACGGGTTTTAGTTGTGCTCATGGAGGGCACACAACTGCATAAAGCATGTTTCATCAAAATCGCATAAAAAACTATCCGAAATGGTGAAAGGAACACCTTCAATTGTACAAGCATTGAAAAAGGCCGAGGCGAAGTCTAGTGGGGGACCTAGAGCAGCAGGTGACAAACGCTGAGATGATGATCATGATGTGTAGCCTGGTGGCCGACTCGAATCTGTCCCTGTCAACACTGATCGTCTTGTTCCCTATTCAAGAAGATTTCCTGACATTAGTGACAGCAAAATTGCTCAAGGTGTGTCTGTCACTTTAATTTCTACTGTTAATTTGCTCCCTTCCCCCGCCCACACCCCCATCCCCCTAAAACGGGGACAGGGGGTGGGGGGAGGGGGATGGAGTGGCAGTACAAAGAGAAGAAAAAGATGGAAAATGAAAACTATGAGGGGTATTATGTGTGTGACTGTCTGTCACTGTGTGTGCGTGCGGGGGGGGGGGGGGGGGGTGTGTGAAAGGGAGGAGGGCATTATATTATCTTTTTTTTTTTAATGAGATGGTCAACTAGATACGTGCAGTGTGTGTGTGTGTAGTGCACTTGTGCTAGTTGGTGGGAGTGTTTGAGTGTGAGTACAGCGCAGTGAGTTGGCTGCAAGAATTGCGCGATATAAGATCTATATTAAGGTTCAAGGTAAGAAAAATGCTCTTTTTTGTCATGGAATACTAAAATTTACTCCACGGAATACTAATGGTTCAATTTTGAGGTAGACAGGTCTGCAACAACAACATCAAAAACAAAAACTTGAGTAGTGAAGAAGGTTGTTCGCAACATCCATTTCTCATTTGTTCTAACACAGCCCTGTTTTGCCAAACGTCATCATCGAAAGCCACCTCTGCTGGTGACCATGACAAACACTGCTTTAGCACTACAAGAGGTAACTTTGCTGGATGTGCAATCCACAAATAAAAAAGGAAAAAAAAAAAAGAAAAAAACCCAACTCAAATGCATAACAGCACCACACACACTAAAAGAAAAAAACCCACTGTAATTAACAGACCTAACAGAATGGAAAGCCAGTGCCGACACCTGACACCGTTTCCAGTCTTGTGTGTCATGCAGCCACACATCACAACAGCTGGCATGGCACAAACTAGAACAAGAGAAGATAATAAACAAGTAGGGTAACTCTTTGTTCCCACAGTGAACAAGAGAAGGTCAGAAAATGAAAAGTGAAGAGGTCACTAGGACTGAAGACCAGTGGACAACAGCGCAGGTTAAAAAAAAAAAGTCCACGGCAATGAAGATGTCTGGTCCCTACGCAAGAACAAAAACGGGGTCAAAGGTGATCAGCTCACTGCTACAATCATCGAACTCCTCCGACAAAATGCAAAGGTGGTCAAACAATCATTGAACTCCTCCGACAAAATGCAAAGGTGGTCAAACAATCATTGAACTCCTCCGACAAAATGCAAAGGTGGTCAAACAATCATTGAACTCTGACAAAATGCAAAGGTGGTCAAACAATCATTGAACTCCTCCGACAAAATGCAAAGGTGGTCAAACAATCATTGAACTCCTCCGACAAAATGCAAAGGTGGTCAAACAATCATTGAACTCCTCCAACAAAATGCAAAGGTGGTCAAACAATCACTGAACTCCTCCGACAAAATGCAAAGGTGGTCAAACAATCATTGAACTCCTCAGACAAAATGCAAAGGTGGTCAAACAATCATTGAATTTCCTCCGACAAAATGCAAAGGTGGTCAAACAATCATTGAACTCCTCCGACAAAATGCAAAGGTGGTCAAACAATCATTGAACTCCTCAGATAAAATGCAAAGGTGGTCAGAGGTGATGATCAGCTCACTGCTACAATCATTGAACCCCTCAGATAAAATGCAAAGGTGGTAAGAGGTGATGATCACTCACTGCTACAATCATTGAACCCCTCAGATAAAATGCAACACCAGTGTCCTTGGTCCAGTGTGGGATGGTGACCACATCAGTAGTGATATAAGAGTTAACTGAGCAGTATGATGACCACATCAATAGCACTACAAGAGGTAACAGAGCAGTACAAGATGATGATGACCACATCAATAGCACTACACGAGGTAACTGAGCAGTATGATGACCACATCAATAGCACTACAAGAGGTAACAGAGCAGTACAAGATGATGATGACCACATCAATAGCACTACACGAGGTAGCAGCTTAGAGTGGAGTAAGATGATGATGACTACTTCAATCACATTAAAAGCGAGCAGTATAAGCTGATGATCTCTACATCAACAGCATTAAAAGCGAGCAGTATAAGCTGATGATCTCTACATCAACAGCATTAAAAGAGAGCAGTATAAGCTGATGATCTCTACATCAACAGCATTAAAAGAGAGCAGTATAAGCTGATGATCTCTACATCAATAGCATTAAAAGAGCAGTATAAGCTGATGATCTCTACATCAACAGCATTAAAAGAGCAGTATAAGCTGATGATATCTACATCAACAGCATTAAAAGAGAGCAGTATAAGCTGATGATCTCTACATCAATAGCATTAAAAGAGCAGTATAAGCTGATGATCTCTACATCAACAGCATTAAAAGAGAGCAGTATAAGCTGATGATCTCTACATCAATAGCATTAAAAGAGCAGTATAAGCTGATGATGACCACATCAATAGCATTAAAAGAGAGCAGTGTAAGCTGATGATGACCACATCAATAGCATTAAAAGAGAGCAGTATAAGCTCATGATCTCTAAATCAATAGCATTAAAAGAGCAGCATAAGCTGATGATGACTACATCAATAGCATTAAAAGAGAGCAGTGTAAGCTGATGATGACCACATCAATAGCATTAAAAGAGAGCAGTATAAGTTGATGATGACTACATCAATAGCATTAAAAGAGCTTACAGCCTGGGGCAGTATAAACTGACCACAACATAGACAGCACTGACAAAATATAAAAAAAAGCATTGTAAGATGACGATGACTGCATCAACAGCATGAAAGAAGAGCAGCAGCACGACAAAGTTACAGTATTAAAAGAGGTTACAGCTTAGAGCTGTATAAAATGATAATGACAACACCATATTAAAAGAGGTTACAGCTTGGAGCTGTATAAAATGATAATGACAACACCAACAGCATTAAAAGAAAGCATTATGAGATTATGACGACTACATTACCAGCATTAAAGCAGGAAACGACTTAGAGAACGGAAAGAACGATAATGACCACACTGGCAGCGCTACAAAAGTAAAGGCTTAGGCAGTGACCACATCAAAAGTGCTACAAGAAGAAACAATGTAGTGAAGATCATTAAGTTTTTATAATTTGCGATGATAGAAGAGTGCGAGAGAAGGCAGTTCAGGGCAGTTGATGATGATGAACACATCCAGAGTGCTACAACAGAAAGCAGTTTAGAGCAGTAGATGTTGATGATTATATAGTAGTGCTCCTTGAGGTAACAGTTGTATTGGATACATAATAGAAAAAAAAAAAAAAAAAGATTTATAACCTTTTAGTATACAGAGTTGGTCAGATTTTTTCCCCATATTAGTTTTTGTTGTGCATTTACTACATGCACACACACACACAGAAACTCAAGTACACAATAAATACCTGCGTGCGGGTGCGTGCATATAATACTTAGATAAATAGTAAGCCTGAGAGATAAATAAATGGATAGATACAAGACAGATCTGACGGCAAACACAGACAAGCACACAATAAACATCTGCATTTCGGTTCGTGCGCGTACGCACACACACACACACTATACATAAATAAAGATACACAAGTATAAAAAGAGAGATCGATATCACAAAATACAGATGCCATGGATGTAGCTCACACAAAGCCCAGAGAGCCAAGATTTAAACATTTCGTCTCTATCCCCCCCTCTTCACCGCTCCCCCTCCCTCCTCCTGTCTTTGTTGCAGTTTTTCTTGTTATTCTGTCTTTTACAGTGACCACTCCAGTTAGAATGGAGACTCAAAGGTGCCTGATGTTTGGCCCAGCAGGAAACTCCTTTGCATGATGCAGAAGGAAGCATCGACTAAGGAGTAGTCATGGAGCGCCAAGCGTGAATTTATCACTTAAGGAGTTGTTTTCCTGTTAAACTGATTTCAACTGGAAATTTAAGTTGATTGACAAAGGAAACTATGCTGCATAATGACATGTACTGCAGATCACAGATTAGAATTTTACTTGCTACAGCCCATGATGGGCTTAGCATTCAAATCTTTGTTTGTTCGTTCTGTATACACAGTGAATGGAAATAAGTGTATACTCTTGCTGATCGTCCAGTGGCTGAAATGTTCATGTATGTGAGCGAGTGTGGTGTGTGTGTGTGTGTGTGTGTGTGTGTGTGTGTGTGTGTGTGCTTGTGCATGCGTGTGTGAGTGTGAGTGTGCGTGTGAGTGTGTGTGTGGATGTAAAACTTTCCCTAGTCCCGGGCTGATCCTGTACCAATATGCTTCCAGTAGGGATCCTCTGATGTCATTCTTATTGTCACATGACTATCACCGATTGCTTGGTGTGGCAACACACCTCTCACAGCTCAAAGCTCACTCACTTGGTGTGGCAACACACCTCTCACAGCTCAAAGTTCACTCACTGGTGTGGCAACACACCTCTCACAGCTCAAAGCTCACTCACTGGTGTGGCAACACACCTCTCACTGCTCAAAGCTCACTCACTTGGTGTGGCAACACACCTCTCACAGCTCAAAGCTCACTCACTTTGTGTGGCAACACACCTCTCACAGCTCAAAGCTCACTCACTTGGTGTGGCAACACACCCCTCACAGCTCAAAGCTCACTCACTTGGTGTGGCAACACACCTCTCACAGCTCAAGCTCACTCACTTGGTGTGGCAACACACCTCTCACAGCTCAAAGCTCACTCACCGCAAATCCACAGTGCAACTGCATGCACAGCTCACAGTGTGACAAAAGCTGAAGGTCCAGGCTCCCAATACTCAACATACCAGGATACACCACACGGCAGTCAACTTCACTGCTACTAACCCAACGCACAGTGTAGCAGGCTACATCATACAGATGACAAACCTCACGGTTATGAACGAGAACACAATGTGATAGATAGATTAAACAGTTGACGAACTCACCACGACTAACGGAGAACTGAGTGTAACCAGATACATCACTAGGCTAGGAAACCTCACTGCTACTTCTACAGAACACAATGTAGCAGGATACATCACGCCGCTGACAACCTTCATTGCAGCTGATCCAGAATTCAATGTAACAGGATACACTTCTACTATCCCTGAACTGGATGTAGCAGAATATATCACGTCGCTAAGAAAACTTCATTTCTACTTTCTCAAAGTGTAGCAGATTTGCATGTTTTCATGCTGAATGGCGAACCAGGTAAGATCACATACATAATCAGTATCACTTAATTAAGAAACAAATTCTTGTCTGGTTCACAGTCTTTAAGCCAACAAGGCTAAAAACTTCACGTCATGATGATCACAAAGAAAGATACACAGATGGTGACTACGCTAACATATGACAGATTTTAAACAAGCGTAAAATTATTATGTGAACGTACACTGTACATTTCCTCTCTCTCATGCGCATTCTTACAACTTAAAACAGAAATATAGCGTAAAATGTGACATAAAAACAAGCAACTATCCGCTTGGTTGAAGGCAATGACCATTCAGAATAGTTCTGCAACCTTTGTGATCATGGACCATGCAGAATCTTGCACACAAGTGCGTGCGTGCGTGCATGTGTGTGTGTGTGTGCATGCGTGCGCGTGTGTGTGTGAGAAAGAGAGAGAGAAAAAACTTCTAAAACAGCAACAACAAGGTAACCATGTGTAAAACACATCTACAACAGTAACAACACTATGGCATGTAATCACATTCCAAAACATAACACCACAGACTATTAACAAGTTTCGTGAACACTTTACAATTTATCACAAATAAATAACAGTGGTGGCCACTTGATGGCAAAACACATGCAAGGCAACAAATCTACTCATTGTCCCTTCAATACCCAGTGTCCCTTATATGCTCCGTCAGATTACCAGTCTCCTCAACACTCAATAGGAAACCTACGTCTGCTTAAGGTTCACTGAGAATACCCGTTACTCATTGGAAAACTTGTGTCCCCTCCACACCCACAGGAAAACTTGTGTCCCCTCCACACCCACAGGAAAACTTGTGTCCCCTCCACACCCACAGGAAAACTTGTGTCCCCTCCACACCCACAGGAAAACTTGTGTCCCCTCCACACCCACAGGAAAACTTGTGTCCCCTCCACACCCACAGGAAAACTTGTGTCCCCTCCACACCCACAGGAAAACTTGTGTCCCCTCCACACCCACAGGAAAACTTGTGTCCCCTCCACACCAACAGGAAAACTTGTGTCCCCTCCACACCCACAGGAAAACTTGTCTCTCAACACTCGGAAGAAAGCTATGTTCCCTCACCACTCACAGGAAAACCTGTGTCCCCTCAACACTCAGATGAAAACTTATGTCCCCTCAACACTCAGATGAAAACTTATGTCCCCTCAACACTCAGAGGAAAACTTATATCCCCTTAACACTCAGAAAAAAACTTATGTCCCCTCAACACTCAGAAAAAAAAACTTATGTCCCCTTAACACTCAGAAGAAAAAAAAAACTTATGTCCCCTCAACACTCAGAAAAAAACTTATGTCCCCTTAACACTCAGAAAAAAACTTATGTCCCCTCAACACTCAGAGGAAAACCTGTGTCCCCTCAACAATCAAGAGGAGAAACCTGTGTCCCACTAACACTCAGGGGGAAAGTGACCCCTCCACATTCAAAGCTAAATTCCTGCCCCCTCAACATTCAGCAAAGAAGTCCTGTCCCCATAACATTCAGAGGAAAACCCATGTCCTTTCAATATTAACAGGAAAAATCAGCGTTCCCTCGATTCTCATCCAACAAAAAACAAACCTTGTCTATTCAACACTGGAAAAAAACTGCGCCCCCCCCCACAGTTTCCATCATCTGAATACCCAAGCAGAAAGCCTCTCTGTAACTGATACGATCATATGCAGCAAAATGCACGCAACAAAACACACACTGAACATCAGGTGAACATATCAAGCACCACAGCTGTGTCTGTGTTTTCCTATGGCCACTTCCAACTGCTGGCAGTTTGAACACTTTGAACACACAGCAACAAACAACACAAGAACAAAGCAAAGCAACCACAAAGAAAATAAAATTACACTTAAACAAAAAAAAAAAAACCCAACACAAACCACAAACTGCAGAACAGAGGCAGAGAGTGGGAGACAGACACAGAGAGGAAGGAGAGAAACTGCGGGACTAAGCTTAGAGGGCAAAACCAGGCAGGAAGAGGCAGACAGATAAACTGATCGAGACAGACAGTGAGCACAGAGAAGACAGGGGACACGTCAAGCAACCATATTTTTCCCATGAGACATATCGGACACACAGGCCGCAGCATCGATAAAGTACGTCTCGCTCTCCACCAGTGAAGACAGGCCATTTCGTTCATCCAGCACCGATGACGAAGTAGAGCGACTGCTCTCCCTTGTATCCTCTTCCCCGATCAGATCATCTTCACTGTTTGTGGGTGTGGGGTTCTTGCCCTCTGACTGGTTGCTTCTGTGCCTCAAAGTTGTTCCCTCGCCAGTGGAGAGATCGGTTTGGGAAGAGATCGTTTCTGTTTCATGCTTAGAACTGACCAGTGCCTGGAGCTGTTCGCTCTACAGAAAACACGCACACACACACACACAAACATACACACACACACACACACACACACACAAAAAAAAAAATGCAGTGTACAAATTAATTAGTTCCAAAATGCAAGCAAACACACACACACACACACAACTTTCTCTCTCTCTCTTTCTCACACACACACACTCTCTCTCTCTCTCTCTCTCTTTCTCACACACACACACAACTATGCGCTTAAAAATCTGATCTTAGCCATAATACACACATAAGCACATTCATGCACGCTCTCACACCACCACAAGCAAGCAGAACGCATCTCTGTCTGTCATGACAATACTTCTCTGTCTGTCATGACAATACTTCTCTGTCTTTCATGACAATACTTCTGTTTGTCATGACAATACTTCTCTGTCTTTCACGACAATACTTCTCTGTCTGTCATGACAATACTTCTCTGTCTTTCATGACAATACTTCTGTTTGTCATGACAATACTTCTCTGTCTGTCATGACAATACTTCTCTGTCTGTCATGACAATACTTCTCTGTCTGTCATGACAATACTTCCTGTCTTTCATGGCAATACTTCTGTCTTTCATGACAATATTTCTCTGTCTGTCATGACAATACTTATCTGTCTTTCATGACAATACTTCTGTCTGTCATGACAATACTTCTCTGTCTTCCATGACAATACTTCTCCGTCTTTCATGGCACTACTTCTCTGTCTTTCATAACAGTACTTCTCTGTCTTTCCAAACAATACTTCTGTCTTTCATGACAATACTTCTCTGTCTTTCATGACAATACTTCTCTGTCTGTCATGACAATACTTCTCTTTCATACATACTTCTCTGTCTTTCATGACAATACTTCTCTGTCTTTCATGACAATACTTCTCTGTCCTTTCATGACAATACTTCTCTGTCTTTCATGACAATACTTCTCTGCCTTTCATGACAATACTTCTCTGTCTTTCCAAACAATACTTCTCCATTTTTCATGAAACTACTTCTCTGACTGTCTTTCAGAAAAGTAACCTGTATTTCATATCTCTCTGCCTTTCATGATAATACTTCTGTGCCTTTAATCATAATGCTTCCCTGAAGTTGGAGTATGGCTGCCTTAATGGCGGGATAAAAAACAGTCACACACACAAAACTTCCTTTGTTGGGTAGATGGGATTAATCCTTTGCTTCCTATACAGGGGGTGTTCGCAAGAGTATCAGCCTGCGTACGCAGGAGAAGAAGAATCATAATGCTTCTCCATCTTTCCAGATAATCCTTCTGTGTTATTCGTGACAATATTTCTCCATCTTTCATAACAGCTATTTTCTGTCTCTGTTATGACAGCATTTCTCTGTCACTTTCAAAGTTAAAAATCTGCTTGAACTAGACACTCTTGCTTGGAATATAGACACTCTCTCTTTATGTCACATATGCTCTCTCTTTTTGTTATGCATACACCCTTTCTGTCACACAGGCCGTCTCTCTCTTGTAGAAATACTCTTTTTGTCATACATACTCTCTGTCAGATACTGTCATGCTCTTTCTGTTATGCATATTGCTCTTACTTTCTTCATATATACTCTCTTTCTATACACATACTCTCCCCCTTTCTGTACATACTCTCTGCTATAGATACTGACTCTTTCTGTCATACACACTCTCTCTTTCTGTCACAGATACTCTCTTTCTGTATAGGTACTCTCTCTTTCAATCATAGATACTCTCTTTCTGTAACACGTACTCTCTGTTATAGGTACTCTCTGTCTTACAATCTCCTTCTGTCATACTCTTCTGATGTGGATACTCCCTCTTTCTTTCATAAGTATTCTGTCATTCATAGTTCCTGTTATAAATACTCGCTCCTTCTATTATACATACTCTCTCTTTCTGTGATACATACTCTCTCTTTCCTTCATATATGTATATTCTCTCTTTCAGCCACAATCTCTCTTTCTGTCATGCACACTCCTGTTCTCTTGCTCTCTCTCTCTCTGTCATACATACTCTCTCTCTTTCTATCATACATACTCTCTCTCTCTCTGTCATGCATACTCTCTCTCTCTCTCTGTCATACATACTCTCTCTCTCTCTCTCTGTCATACATACTCTTTTACAAACGTACTATTTGTCGCACATAATCTCTGTCTGTGATACATACTCTCTCTCCCTCTCTGCGTCACGAATACTGTTTCTGTCACACAATTTCTCATTGTTACTATATCATACGATACTCTCTATGGTCATGCATGTTCTCTCTGTCATACATACTCCCCTCTTTTTGTCAAAGATCCTCACTGTCACAGATGCCTTTTAGTCCTAAATAAGTGATCTGTCCTCATTGTCTTCCGGTCGTGCCTAGTATTTCTCTCTCTGACCACGTTTCCCCATGGATAATCTGCTCTTCAAAATGCCTTAACTCGTCTGCGTTTTTCTCTCCATCCAATCAGTTTTCTGTCCCTGTTCCTCCGCTTCTCCTCCAAACGTCACTGCCTCCACATTCTAGCTGACTTTCTACCCATCCTTCCGTTCCCTCTCCACCCAGCTTCTCCCCCTCCTCCCTCCCTCTCTCTCCCATGACTCCTGCTCCTTAAGCCGTCCCTGCCTGACCTTCAGAGGTAAAGAATGCTGTGGTGACATGCTTTCCACTGTCCGTTGAGCGGTGTAGGCGACGATGCCGTCGGCCACCTGGCACACGAAACGATCCATCCAGGACGTGGGGTGGGGGCGGACAAAGCCCCGCTCAAAGTAGCCCAGGTGACCTCCGTGCTTGGTGGTGACGAAGATCGCCTGGTTATGAGACTCTGAAACGAGGCACAGGATTACATCTAGCGCGACTGCAGGCTCTGAAATCAGGCATAGATTATGCCTAGAGCAACTGTAATCTCTTATACCCAAACAGTTTGTGAAATAAAATGGCATCTGTTGTTTTAATTTTTTTTTAATGTTAAAATTCTTTTTCTTTTCTTCACATTTTAAAGATTTTTTCTATGTTACATGTCCTCTTTTCCATGCAAACTTCAGACAAAGAAGCACTGATAAGCATTTCTGTCGAATAAAGTATTGCCAGATGAGTTTATTACTGTAACTTGATCTCTTTACAAACAACACATTTACTCACTAAGTATACATACATTTAAAAAAAAAGTTCTTTTCAAGATTAATTTCAATCACAATCAATCTACTTCTACTTGTAACAACAGGGAACAGAATGCTGAGAGAATATAACAACAGTGGTAATGGAATAGAGTCAGGTTCACATGATTTTGGTGCAAGATTGAAAATACTAAGACAGACAGACAGAAAGACAAGAAACCATCCGAGTTATGTGTAGTTAGTATTTACAAGTGTATATGTGTATATGTTTGTGTTTGTGTGTGAGTGAGTATGAAAGTGTGTGTGTGTGTGTGTGTGTGTGTGTGTGTGTGTGTGTATGTGTGTGTGTGTGTGTGTGTATGTGTGTGTGTGTGCATGCATGTGTGTGTGTGTGCTGTGTGCATAGGCGTGCATGCGTGTGTGCGTGCATGCGTGTGTGCGTGTGGTGTGCGCGTGTGCATTGCATACCTGCATGTGCACACCTGTGGCCAAGCTAAACAGTATCTGTAAAACAGTAAGTCCAGCCAGACACAGGACAGAGAATTAATGGGAAGGAGAACACAGATCACAGTTTATTCTAAGTGCGGTCACAATTTTTACCTGCATAATTCCGAGCGTGTTTCAACAGCTGGGGAGGTACAATTGGATCATCCTCCGCATTCAGCAAAACAAGGGGTATGTCCACCTGCATGCAAACAATATACCACACAAATCAATCCAGGGGCATCACAAGGGGTATATCCACCTGGATGCAAACAATAGACTGCACAAATCAATCGAGGGGCCACGGCTGTTCAGAGCAAGCCACTTAGTTTTGAGAGGCAGGGGAGTTTACAGCTCGCCCACAGCTGCAGAGGCCAAGCCGTGAATGCAGGTCAGGGAAAGGGGTGTTTTCTGCAGGCTGCTCCCCACCAGCCAGCTAACCGTGCCGTACTCGGCGAACTGAAGGTCATTTGTGTAAAGCCGGTCTGGCAACAATGTGTTCGGCATTGCTTAGCGGCCATTACAAGTGGGGCTGTTAGTTTGATAATTAGTGGTTGTCATGAAAAATGTAATATCTGTGTTTTTGAGATGACTGAATAGGCGAATTCCCAACAATTCTTTTAATACCAAACTCGACTAGGTTTATTTTCCTGTAGATAATGTAGATACGGCATGAAAGCTTGTACACAAGCGGTCAGGCGATATTCAAACAATGACAACACACACACAACTGTGCAAAAATGATGTCATCACTTTCTGGGAACTTAATTTTCCCTAGTGAACTAGTACACAAGTTTGATACATGCCTCTGCTCGGACTACAACAACAAAAATGTTGGGTCAGAAATTTGTAAGCCTTGTTTGTTCGGCCCTTTAACTAAGTGTCTCGCATTGGACGGAAAAATAAAGCTGTGGGGCATCACAAGGGATATGTCCACCTGGATGCAAACAACAGACCGCACAAATCAATCCAGGGGCATCACAAGGGGTATGTCCACCTGCATGCAAACAACAGACCGCACAAATCAATCCAGGGGCATCACAAGGGGTATATCCACCTGTACCAAACAATAGACCCGCACAAACAAATCAATCCAGGGGCATCACAAGGGGTATGTCCACCTGCATGCAAACAACAGACCGCACAAATCAATCCAGGGGCATCACAAGGGGTATGTCCACCTGCATACAAACAATATACCACACAAATCAATCCAGGGGCATCACATGCATGGAAATACAATGCCAGAAACAAAAGTATGGATCCATCCACATGCATGGAAGTATAATCCCATACAAGTAAAATTAGAGTTCATGTACCACCATGGACATATGATCTCACCCAAATAAAACTGTGGTTACGTCCACAACATGGAAATCTTTCTGTATAAAGAAAAGAGTTATATCCATATGCACGGAAAGATCATCATCGCAAATAAAACGATGGGTATATTCACCTGCATGGAAATGTCTTTTTGATAAAAAAAAAAAAAAAAGAAATGACAGCATTATATACTTGCTTCAAAATATGATCC
Source organism: Conus canariensis (assembly GCA_033310375.1). Taxonomy (NCBI): domain Eukaryota; kingdom Metazoa; phylum Mollusca; class Gastropoda; order Neogastropoda; family Conidae; genus Conus; species Conus canariensis. The sequence goes on from CM065743.1 coordinate 16,409,209, forward strand.
ACGCAAATGAACCAGGTGTATGTCTACCTGCATGGAAGTAATGATGATCCCTAACAAACAAAACAAGGTGTATGACAACCTGTTTGGAAATAGGCCCACATGGGAACAAAACTAGACGTAGGTTGACATGGAGCGGCTTTACCTCCCTTTTGTAGCACAGCGCATGAAATCAACCTGAACAGCGCATTAGAATTCATGATCATCTCCCTTTTGTAGCACAGCGCATGAAATCAACCTGAACAGCGCATTAGAATTCATGATCATCTCCCTTTTGTAGCACAGCGCATGAAATCAACCTGAACAGGCATTACAATTCATGATCATCTCCCTTTTGTAGCACAGCGCATGAAATCAACCTGAACAGCGCATTACAATTCATGATCATCTCCCTTTTGTAGCACAGCGCATTAAACCAACCTGAACAGCGCATTACAATTCATGATCATCTCCCTTTTGTAGCACAGCGCATTAAACCAACCTGAACAGCGCATTACAATTCATGATCATCTCCCTTTTGTAGCACAGTGCATTAAACCAACCTGAACAGTGCATTACAATTCATGATCATCTCCCTTTTCGTGCACATTACACCCATCTGAGAGGTGGTTCGGGATCCATTTCCAGACCTTCCCTTTCAGGTGCAAGGGGGTGATAGAAGCTGGAATAGCTCAGTGGTAGAGCGCCGGAGTCGTAATCTTGGTGATCCTGGGGTTGCGGGTTCAAATCTCCACCGGGCTGTTTCATTACAGGGGGGTTTTCCCTCGGAACTGATATTGGTTCTGACTCTATTTCCCATACAGTCCTTCGAATGAGACTATAAACCGAGGTTCCATGTGTCAATGCACGCATAACATCTTCCACACACATAAAATCCCATCACTAACTTTCGGAAGAGAAGGCCAGTTTGGCCATTGGTATGGATGACACTATAGCATGCACCCTGCGTGAGAAATGGAAAGAATGAAGTAAGTAAGGAAACTGAGTGATTGATATTGAACGATACTGACTGGATGACACAGGAAATGACTGAATGAAGCGCCGGCTGGCAGCTCTTCAGTCAGCACTACCCAGGTAGACAGCCCGTTATGTAAATGAGTGTGGATTGTAAAGCGCTTGGAGCTTGGTCTCTAGCCAAGGATAGGCGCTATGTAAGTATTCATAATAATAATAATAACAATCTTGTTTGCTACAGTGACATGGGATAATGAAGACTTCATAGCTGATGTCATTACTACAAGTAGAGGGACAAAAGTCTGTCCCCTCTAATGGCGGACAGATCTGAAGTAGTTGTTTCCACTAAACTGTCTAGCCAATATTTCAACGTTGGTGATGTTTGTGTACCAAAAACCACTGACGTCATTTTCACAAGTGTACTCTTTTGTGTGAAGTAAAGAAAATCATTGAACTGTCGTTTGGTGCTTGTGCTTTGCTGTTAGATCTGGCATGGCATTGGCAAACAAACAGCTCTCAGAGGAGACGAAAAAATACATTGTGTCGTTGACAGACCTAGGGCTTTGGGTGTTTGAGGTGGCAAATGTGTTGAACTTGAACACGTCAACCGTCGGGAAAGTTTACAAGCGCTATTGTGACAGAAAAACAGTAGAAAACAAACCTAGGAGTGGTAGGCTCAGAGTGTTCACAAACAGGTGCGTGTCTGCATTGTCAAAGATCGTAAAACAGGACAGATCTGCCACAGTTTCTGAAATTTCAGCCAACATCCGGCCGACTCCATTGAAGTCAGCCAAAAGACGATCAAGCGAAATCTGCATGGACTTGGCTATTCAAAGCATTCCCCAGTGAAGAAACTAGTCATAAAGGAAGAGAACAGAAAGAGAACAAGTGGGGTAACCCCACTTGTTACAGTGGAAAAATGTTATTTTCAGTGATGAAATGACCACTGTGATCAAACCCAATGGACGTGTAAAACTATGAAGGAAAGTCGAAGAGAAGTGGTCAGCGCTTCCTCTGCACAGCGTCCATCTTGCCCCGAAGACTACATTGAAATTGATGGTGCGGGGATGCATTTCGTATGACAGAGTTGGACCACTGGTGTTCGTGGAAGGCAGTATGAACAGTCAGAAGTACACTGATGTGCTGGAAAACAACTTTCTGCCATTTGTTGCCGACCACTACCCAAACATTGGTACCGGCAAGAAGACAATGCCTCTGTTCACCGCTCGGCTTACACTGAGACCTGAAAGCGACAGCACAGAGTTCCCGTGTTTTTCTGGCCCCCTCAAAGTCCAGATTTAAATCCGATCGAGAACGTGTGGCAAGTCCTCAAGACTCGCGTGAGAAAAAATATTCGCCGCATCAGTACTGTCGCAGATCTGCGCTGTGTGCTCACCACTTGCTGGAATCAACTGACTGTTGCCTACCTCCACTCCCTCTACGAGTCTCTACTGAGACGCTGTCAGCATGTTTTGAGTCGGAAGGGCCAGATTACCAAGTACTAGCAAGTTAAGTTAAGCAAGTTAAGTCCAGCCTAAAGGTGAGAATGGTAAGTTTTCAGCAACAGGTGTCTGTAGGTAGTCAGCGCCGGAAGTGCCAAGAGGGGACAGACTTTTGTCCCATGAGTGTACAATGACAAACAGAAAAAGACGACTTACACAGCTGATGTGGTTACTACAGTAACAGTGAGAACATGAAAACCACATGGCTGATATAACATTACAATGAAATAAAAAAAAGAATGAAGACTTGTTCTGCTGATATCATTACTACAGTAATACACAGAAAATGAACACCACTCGACTTCATTACTACAGTGACCTGGACACACACACAAAAAAATGAACAACTCATATCTTTCCAACAACAGCCTGGAGAAAATAAAGACTTGATGGCTCATAATATTACTACTGTGACAAGAAGAAAAAAAAACACAACCTAAATAGCCCATGTCCCACTACAGTGACATGAAGAACAACAAAACTCATTAACTACCGTTACACAGGGAAAATCCAAACTACACAGCTAAAGTCATCGCACGTGACAAGGTGAAAATGAAGACCTAATAGCTGATGTCACGGCTACAGTGACCTGGAAAAAATGAATGCTGCATAGCTGATCTCAAAAGTACAGTGACCTGGAAAAAATGAATGCTGCATAGCTGATATCAAAAGTACAGTGACCTGGAAAAAAATGAATGCTGCATTACCGATATCAAAAGTACAGTGACACAGTGAAAATGAATACTGCATAGCTGATCTCAAAAGTACAGTGACCTGGAGAAAATGAATACTGCATAGCTGATATCAAAAGTACAGTGACACAGAGAAAATGAAGACTGCATAGCTGATCTCAAAAGTACAGTGAAGTAGAGAAAATGAATGCTGCATAGTTGATCTCAAAAGTACAGTGACGTAGAGAAAATGAATGCTGCATAGCTGATCTCAGAAGTACAGTGACGTAGAGAAAACAAATACTGCATAGCTGATCTCAAAAGTACAGTGATGTAGAGAAAATAAATACTGCATAGATGATCTCAAAAGTACAGTGACCTGAAGAAAATGAAATACTGCATAGCTGATCTCAAAAGTACAGTGACCTGAAGAAAATGAATACTGCACAGCTGATCTCAAAAGTACAGTGACGTAGAGAAAATAAATACTGCATAGCTGATCTCAAAAGTACAGTGATGTAGAGAAAATAAATACTGCATAGATGATCTCAAAAGTACAGTGACTTACAGAAAATAAATACTGCATAGCTGATCTCAAAAGTACAGTGACCTGAAGAAAATGAATACTGCATAGCTGATCTCAAAAGTACAGTGACGTAGAGAAAATGAATACTGCATAGCTGATCTCAAAAGTACAGTGACATGGAGAAAATAAATACTGCATAGCTGATCTCAAAAGTACAGTGATGTAGAGAAAATAAATACTGCATAGATGATCTCAAAAGTACAGTGACTTACAGAAAATAAATACTGCATAGCTGATCTCAAAAGTACAGTGACCTGAAGAAAATGAATACTGCATAGCTGATCTCAAAAGTACAGTGACGTAGAGAAAATGAATACTGCATAGCTGATCTCAAAAGTACAGTGACGTAGAGAAAATAAATACTGCATAGCTGATCTCAAAAGTACAGTGATGTAGAGAAAATAAATACTGCATAGATGATCTCAAAAGTACAGTGACTTACAGAAAATAAATACTGCATAGCTGATCTCAAAAGTACAGTGACCTGAAGAAAATGAATACTGCATAGCTGATCTCAAAAGTACAGTGACGTAGAGAAAATGAATACTGCATAGCTGATCTCAAAAGTACAGTGACCTGAAGAAAATGAATACTGCATAGCTGATCTCAAAAGTACAGTGACCTGAAGAAAATGAATACTGCATAGCTGATCTCAAAAGTACAGTGACATAGAGAAAATGAATACTGCATAGCTGATCTCAAAAGTACAGTGACCTGAAGAAAATGAATACTGCATAGCTGATCTCAAAAGTACAGTGACGTAGAGAAAATGAATACTGCATAGCTGATCTCAAAAGTACAGTGATCTGAAGAAAATGAATACTGCATAGCTGATCTCAAAAGTACAGTGACGTAGAGAAAATGAATACTGCATAGATGATCTCAAAAGTACAGTGACCTGGAGAAAATGAATACTGCATAGCTGATCTCAAAAGTACAGTGACCTGGAGAAAATGAATACCGCATAGCTGATCTCAAAAGTACAGTGACACAGAGAAAATGAAGACTGCATAGCTGATCTCAAAAGTACAGTGACATGGAGAAAATGAATGCTGCATAACTGATCTCAAAAGTACAGTGACGTAGAGAAAATAAATACTGCATAGCTGATCTCAAAAGTACTGTGACACAGAGAAAATGAATAATGCATAGCTGATCTCAAAAGTACAGTGACACAGAGAAAATGAATGCTGCATAGCTGATCTCAAAAGTACAGTGACGTAGAGAAAATGAATGCTGCATAGCTGATCTCAGAAGTACAGTGACCTGAAGAAAATGAATACTGCATAGCTGATCTCAAAAGTACAGTGACCTGAAGAAAATGAATGCTGCATAGCTGATATTAAAAGTACAGTGACGTAGAGAAAATGAATGCTGCATAGCTGATGTCATGATACACTGACATGTGGAAAATGAAGACTACACAACTGATGTCATTATCACAGCCAATTTTTCATAAAAACGAAAACTTACATTGCTGAGGTAATTACTGCAACTGTGTTGATCATAGTAGTCCATGACATCTGTGTACCCCTGCAACTTGCTGTAACAACAACACACATATATATATATATATTAAAGCATGCACACGTGCGGGCATGCACACACACACACACACACACACACACACCACACACACACACCACACACACACCACACACACACACACACACACACACACATATACGCATGCCAACATGCATGCAAGCATGAACCCTCACACCGGCACACACACCAATATCAAGATATAAACAACAGATGCGAAAATCAAGTGTACACATCACACCTCAAAGGCAGTTTTTAATTGAACAAACTTTTAGACAGCAAATCTAGTTCATCTAGTTTGCTCTCTCGGTGACCTTGTCTTTGTTGCTAATTGCCCAATCTTATGAAGAGTGGTGTTGTTTGTTAATTTCCTCAACCTAGGTTAGTGAAAAAAGGATTGCTTAACATGTTCTGCGAAACTGGGTTCGAACAAAGAGGAGTAACTACATAAAATCTCTCCTTTGTGTTAACTCTCCAGTGACTGAAATCAGATTGTGATAGGATGACCTAACTTTCTATTCTTGTTTCCCAAGTAAACATTTTCATTCAGTATGGCCGAAATAGTCTTAAGTTCATAATGTTGTGTAAATACGTTAAACTGCAGACCCAAAAAATTGTTGAAATTGATTTCACAATCAACTCAAAACGTCTTTAAGTTCAGTATGCTTAATAAGTTATCTCAGTCTAGCAGAAGAAAGCAGACTGTATTCCCTGCGTCTCAGGAGAAAAGATCAAACTTCAATTAATCAAGAAGGAGTTCCCAGCTCATTGCAACTCTGTGAATAGATCAGTTACCTTGGGCTTCAGTTAAGAGAGAAAGTATAGTTTGTCATTAGCTCGCCAACTAGATTTAACCCATGTTTTGTTCAGTTAAAAATGGCTTCAGATGTTTATCTAGACCTAAGTAGGTTCATCACGACACAAAAATATTTACACGCACATAAATAAAAAAAAACCCTTACATTTCCTCCTACAACACATACCTTTCCACCCATACACATCTCTCTCTTATTTATCCTAACCACCACACACACAAACCTTCATCTCTTCCCAACCCACCACACCAAAGACACACCCAACCAACATCCCCCACAAATGCAACACCAAAAATAAACACAAAAACAATGACACTACCCAGTATCCTCTTCTCTCCCAACAATCACACCACAAACAACACATCAACACACAGCACCACACAGAAACGTGCACACACACGTGTGCACGCACACACAGAAACCCACACTCCACACACACCCATATGCGCACAACACACGGACACAAATACACATACACATGCAAACATACACACACATGAACACACCCTTTCACCACCAGCCCGTATCCTTCCTTCCCCCCTCCACCACACAAACACACACACACACACACACACACACACACATGCATACACACATGCACGCACACACACGCAGACACACACACACACATACACATGTGCGCATGCACACACACATGTGTGCACGCACACACATACACACACATACATACGTGCGTGTGTGCACACGCACGCATGCACACACAACAGTAAAAGCCACTGACCAGGAGAAGTGGCGATCCAGGTCCTCCAGGGTGGTAGCTGAGCACACCTTGGCCAGGTCCAGACCAAAGTGCCGCTGCACATCCTCAGAAAACAGCACCTGCCCACAAACCCACCTTCCCATAATGCATTTCAGCTGTCAGCAAGCATTCACCACCACCACTGAGTCAAAAACCAAAAGAGACTTTGAATAACTCGATCATAGATCAGAGATCTTGGAGATGATCAGCAAGTCACAAAGGGAAACTAGATTCCACGACTGCGCCAATCATGTTTTCAGAATGCGCTAGTGTATATATGCAATGTGTATGACAGTGTCAAAGATGAGAGAATGGCTGTATGTCATGCCTGTGTCAGTACCTATGTACTATGTAGGATGGTGGTCATATCCATGTCTCTATTTTGCCTCTCTGGAAACGTAGGCAGGCTGCATCACATACATGAGCGTTAGTCAACTCATCAATGTTCAGGTCATTTCGATAGTTTCAGCAATGCTGGCCACTAGTCAACAACAGTTTATGCCCATTCGCCTCCAGTTTTCCCATGAGACATGAAACAGATTGTTTCCCTTGTTTCCTGGGACAAATACATATAATCCAGGACAGTGAACTAAACTGCGTTAACTGCATATGTATATTTTTCAAAGTTTTGACAAAAAAATCATTCAAAACATTTATATGCCACAAAAAATACATACAAAGTCCACACAAGCCGACAGCCCTGCAGGGGAGACGGGCACCACCCATTCTAATGATCACCTTATCGCTGCAGAGTCATCAAATTACAACATAAAAACTGCCATGCTGTTGATGGCTAAAATGATGACAAGTGTGTATATAGTTTGTGGAACAAAATTGGTGTATGGTTTCCAAAAGCAGAATGCCCAACAGGGAATGACAACACTAATGAAGGATTAAAGATATAAAAAGACTGAGTAAATGAGTGACAAAAAAAAGGGAAAGAGCTGCCACACGATTTCAAGGTATGGGTACAAATTCTTCTGAAAGCAAACAAAACACACACACACACACTCTCACACACACACACACACACACACACACTCACACACACACACACACACACACACACACTACACACACACAACACACACACACACACACATACACACACACACACACACCACACACACACACACACACACCACACCACTCACACACACACACACACACCATACACAACACACCACACTCACACACACACACACTACAACACACCACACACATCACACACACACAACACACACACACACACACAACACATACACACACACACATCACACACACACACACTCACACAACACACATACACACACACACAACACACACACACATACACACACACACACTACACACATCACAAGCACAACACAACACACATGTCGATACACACTCACACAGAACACACCTCACGACTCACACTGCCATTCACAACACGACACTGTACACACATCACACACACTACTGTGACGACCATCAACAGAACACCTGTCACACTATACACAACCTGCCTTCACAACTGCCTGTAATCACCACAACTACTGTGACACCATCATCAGAACACCCTGTCACAGCAACACAACCTGCCTTCACAACTGCCTGTATCACACACACACTACTGTGACGACCATCAACAGAACACCCTGTCACAGTAACACAACCTGCCTTCACAACTGCCTGTATCACACACACACTACTGTGACGACCATCAACAGAACACCCTGTCACAGCAACACAACCTGCCTTCACAACTGCCTGTATCACACACACACTACTGTGACGACCATCAACAGAACACCCTGTCACAATAACACAACCTGCCTTCACAACTGCCTGTATCACACACACACTACTGTGACTACCATCAACAGAACACCCTGTCACAGCAACACAACCTGCCTTCACAACTGCCTGTATCACACACACACTACTGTGACTACCATCAACAGAACACCCTGTCACAGTAACACAACCTGCCTTCACAACTGCCTGTATCACACACACACTACTGTGACGACCATCAACAGAACACCCTGTCACAGCAACACAACCTGCCTTCACAACTGCCTGTATCACACACACACTACTGTGACGACCATCAACAGAACACCCTGTCACAGCAACACAACCTGCCTTCACAACTGCCTGTATCACACACACACTACTGTGACTACCATCAACAGAACACCCTGTCACAGCAACACAACCTGCCTTCACAACTGCCTGTATCACACACACACTACTGTGACGACCATCAACAGAACACACCTGTCACAGCAACACAACCTGCCTTCACAACTGCCTGTATCACACACACACTACTGTGACTACCATCAACAGAACACCCTGTCACAATAACACAACCTGCCTTCACAACTGCCTGTATCACACACACACTACTGTGACGACCATCAACAGAACACCCTGTCACAGTAACACAACCTGCCTTCACAACTGCCTGTATCACACACACACTACTGTGACTACCATCAACAGAACACCCTGTCACAGCAACACAACCTGCCTTCACAACTGCCTGTATCACACACACACTACTCTGACTACCATCAACAGAACACCCTGTCACAGTAACACAACCTGCCTTCACAACTGCCAATGTCACAAACACACTACTCTGACTACCATCAACAGAACACCCTGCACTAACTACTGGCTGTATCACACACACACTACTCTGACTACCATCAACAGAACACCCTGCACTAACTACTGGCTGTATATATCACAATAAACACACAACTCTGACTACCATCAACAGAACACCCTGCACTAACTACTGGCTCTATATATCACAACAAACACACTACTCTGACTACCATCAATAGAACACCCTGCACGAACTACTGGCTCTATATATCACAACAAACACACTACTCTGACTACCATCAATAGAACACCCTGCACGAACTACTGGCTCTATATATCACAACAAACACACTACTCTGACTACCATCAATAGAACACCCTGCACGAACTACTGGCTAACTACTGGCTCTATATATCACAACAAACACACTACTCTGACTACCATCAATAGAACACCCTGCACGAACTACTGGCTCTATATATCACAACAAACACACTACTCTGACTACCATCAATAGAACACTCTGCACGAACTACTGGCTCTATATATCACAACAAACACACTACTCTGACTACCATCAATAGAACACCCTGCACGATCTACTGGCTCTATATATCACAACAAACACACTACTCTGACTACCATTAATAGAACACCCTGCACTAACTACTGGCTGTATATATCACAACAAACACACTACTCTGACTACCATCAACAGAACACCCTGCACTAACTACTGGTTGTGTTAGCACACCAAACATTTACGAATGACCGTGAAAACACACCTCACCTTTTCTACTGACTGTGCATTGGCCCTGTAAGAGTACCCCCCCCCCCTCCCCTTTTTAACTACTACCTAAGTAACATACCCTTCTCTGACTATCATAACTATAACACACCCTAATTTTACTCCTGGCTGTATAATACACCCCACATTTACTATTTACTCATACCTCACTTTTGCTATTGAATGTGTAACACATTTTTTACGATGAGCTGTGTTACACTATTCCCATTCACTGCCCGTGAACTCACCCCCCCCCCCCTCCCTCTCCCACATAACTTTTACTATTGACAGAAAAACACAGCCCACATTAGCTCCAGGCTGTGTAACACACCCTCCGTTTTTCTGGCTGTGTAACATACCCCCACTTTGACTAATGGCTGTTTGATACATTCTTCTTTCGCTGCTCGATGTGTAACACAAAACACACCTCACATCACTATTGGCTGCGCCAGAAAAAAAAAATGGTGTCAGCGGAAGGGCATCTGGGAGTCATGACCTGGGTGCGGCCCGGCCCCCTTACAGTGTCGGGAGTTCAGGGCTGAAACACTTGTCTGAGGGGAGTTTCTTCTCTGACGACCTTTGGCTGTCAAGCTCTCCCTAGAGTTTCTTCCCACTGTGTAATACACCCTTCGCTTACTGCTGGCTGTATAGCACATGCCACTTCTATTGCTGGCTGACTAACCCACCCCACTTTCTGTCCTGGATGATAAAACCACCCCACTTCTACCTACAACTGGCTATGAAACACACTCCAACGTTACCACAGGTTGTCTTACCCCACTCTCACCCCTTCCCCTCTCTCTACTGGCCATAAAACACCTCTCTCTTTCACTACTGACAAACACACCTAATTATGACTAGGAACGCATTCCAATTTGTAGCCTGACTACTGTGTAACACACCTCCCTTTTATCGACTGAGAAAAAATTACAGGAAAGAAGAACTAGAAGAAATATTTTTAAAAAAGAAGAAAAAAAATAAAAAGAAGATCAAGGGGAAAAAGAAAAACAAGACAAAGAAGTTGAAACATGGAAGAAAAAAAAGAAAAGAAAAAGAAGATGAACAAGAAAAAGGCGACAATGAGAACAAAGAAGAAAGCCAAGATGACCACAGAAACAAAGAAGACAGTGATGAGGAAGAAGACAGAGGACTGCTGGGTGATGCTGAAGGGTGTGGACTGACTCATTGATGTTGTAGCCCTGGCAGATGGAGAAGGCGCAGCAGACGTTGGCCTGGTGCCCACGGCTCTCCCCCAGGTACTTCAGCACCATGTTGGCGCCCATGCTCAGACCACCATGATCAGCCGACAGTGGGGCATCAGGGCCTCCACCTCTGTCGCATCAGGTGAAACTCCTCCAGCCACCTATACAACACAGACATCACACGCGACGATGTCCACGCACACACCACAACTCACGCATGGTCAACACACACACACACACATGCATCATTCACACAACATATTAAAATAAACTTCAGTATTAAACACTGTGTATGATCAGACGCCATTTCAATGATCTCTCATTCCATTGACCTGTAACAAGCATAGCACCATGATGTCACCAATATCACGTATCAACCACCAATTCAATCATGGTTACAACCACCAATGAGCACTGTATTAACACCTATTCACACACTGTGTTACCATACTACCAAACTGTTCAACCACAATTCGATGTATCACCACATATCAGTATCACACCCAAATCATGTTATGAACACCATATCACTGTTTCAACACAAATATCAGTATCAACACACCATATGTCATGTTATGCAACACCATTCATGGATACACATAGAATATCACTGTTATCAACCCCACTCAAATATCCTGTTAATCCACCAATACCTGTTATCACCAAATATCACTGTTATCAACCACCAAATATCAGTATCATCATCCAATATCTGTTATTAACCACCAATAGTCACTGTTATTAACCACCAAATCATGTATACACAATTCACTGTTATACCACCCAAATATCACTGTGTTATCAACCACCAAATATCACTGTTATCAACCACCAAATATCACTGTTATCAACACCACCAAATATCACTGTTATCGACCACCAAATATCACTGTTATCAACCCCCACAATATCACTGTTATCAACCACCAATATAACTGTTTCAACACCACCAATATCACTGTTAAACCACCAATATCACTGTTATCAACCACCAAATATCACTGTTATCACACCACCAAATATCACTGTTATCAACCACCAAATATCACTGTTATCAACCACCAATATCGTTACAACCACCAAATATTATCACTGTATTTATAACCACCAAATATCACTGTTATCAACCACCAAATATCACTGTTTCATCAACCATTCACACAATATCACTGTTATCAACCACCAAATATCACTGTTATCAACCACCACAATATCACTGTTATACACCACCAAATATCACTGTTATTCTAACCACCAATCACGTTATCAACACCAAATATCACTGTTATCAACCACCACCAAATATCACTGTGTATCAACCACCAAATATCACTGTTATCAACCACCAAATTCACTGTTATCAACACCACCAAATATCACTGTTATCAACCACCAAATATCACTGTACAACCACCAAATATCACTGTATCAACCACCAAATATACTGTTATAACCACACCAAATTTACTGTTATCAACCACCAAATATCACTGTTATCAACCACCAAATATCACTGTTATCAACCACCAAAAAGATCATGTTATTCAACCACCAAATATCACTGTTATCACCACCAAATATCACGGTTATCAACCACCACCAATATCCTGTTATCAACCACCACAATATCACTTTATCAACACCAAATATCACTGTTATCAACCACCAAATATCACTGTTATCAACCACCACCAAATATTCACTGTTATCAACCACCAAATATCCTGTTATCAACCACCACCAAATATCACTGTTATCAACCACCACCAAATATCACTGTTATCACCACCATATATCACTGTATCAACCACCAAATATCACTGTTACAACCACCAAATATCACTGGTTATCAACCACCAAATATCACTGTTATCAACCACCAAATATCATGTTTCAACCACACAAAATTCACTGTTATCAACCACCAAATATCACTGTTATCAACCACCAAATTCACTGTTATCAACCACCAAATATCACTGTTTCAACCACCAAAATCACTGTATCAACCACCAAATTACTGTGTTATCAACCACCAAATATCACTGTTATCAACACCAAAATCCTGTTATCAACCACCAAATATCACTGTTATCAACCACAAATATCACGTTAATATCACTGTATCACCACCAATATCACTGTTATCAACCACCACAAATATCACTGTTATCAACCACCACCAAATATCACTGTTATCAACCACCAAATATCAATGTGTTATCAACCACCACCAAATATCACTGTTATCAACCACCACCAAATATCACTGTTATTCATACTACCACCAAATATCACTGTTATCAACCACCACCAGATATCACTATTATCAACCACCAAATATCACTGTTATCAACCCACCAAATATCACTGTGTTATCAACCACCAAATATCACTGTTATCAACCACCAAATATCACTGCTATCAACCACCAAATATCACTGCTATCAACCACCAAATATCACTTGTTATCAACCACCACCAAATATCACTGTGTTATCAACCACCAAATATCACTGTGTTATCAACCACCAAATATCACTGTTATCAACTACCAAATATCACTGTGTTATCAACCACCAAATATCACTGGTTATCCACCACCAAAATCACTGTGTTATCAACCACCAAATATCACTGTTATCAACCACCAAATATCACTGTGTTATCAACCACCAAATATCACTGTTATCAACCACCAAATATCACTGTTATCAACCACCAAATATCACTGTTATCAACCACCAAATATCACTGTGTTATCAACCACCAAATATCACTGTGTTATCAACCACCAATATCACTGTGTATATCACCACCAAATATCACTGTGTTATCAACCACCAAATATCACGTGTTATCAACCACCAAATATCACTGTGTTATCAACCACCAAATATCACTGTTATCAACCACCAAATATCACTGTGTTATCAACCACACCACAATATCACTGTTATCAACCACCAAATATCACTGTGTTATCAACCACCAAATATCACTGTTATCAACCACCAATTCATGTTATCATCACTGTGTTATCAACCACCAAGTATCACTGTTATCAACCACCAAATATCACTATGTTATCAACCACCACCAAATATCACTGTTATCAACCACCAAATATCACTGTGTTATCCACCACCAAACATCACTGTGTTATCAACCACCAAACATCACTGTGTTATCATACCACCAAATATAACTGTTATCAACCACCAAATATCACTGTGTTATCCACCACCAAACATCACTGTGTTATCAACCACCAAATATCACTGTTATCAACCACCAAATATCACTGTGTTATCCACCACCAAATATCACTGTGTTATCAACCACCAAATATCACTGTGTTATCAACCACCAAATATCACTGTTATCAACCACCAAATATCACTGTGTTATCAACCACCAAATATCACTGTGTTATCAACCACCAAATATCACTGTGTTATCCACCACCAAATATCACTGTGTTATCAACCACCAAATATCACTGTGTTATCCACCACCAAATATCACTGTGTTATCAACCACCAAATATCACTGTGTTATCCACCACCAAATATCACTGTTATCAACCACCAAATATCACTGTGTTATCCACCACCAAATATCACTGTGTTATCAACCACCAAATATCACTGTGTTATCCACCACCAAATATCACTGTGTTATCCACCACCAAATATCACTGTGTTATCCACCACCAAACATCACTGTGTTATCAACCACCAAATACAAGTATTCTAAGTCATATATTAGCAACCAAATATCACTGTATAAAACCAAACACATCAACCACCAAACACCACTGTTTAAATCACGTGTCAGCCACCAACTAATGACATTAATCATGAATACACAAAACATTTTAATACAGTATTTTGTGTAGTCTTGCGGATAAACAAACCAATAGACAAAGATTTTTTTTAAATCTCTTGTTAACGTGAAAAACAAATAGCACATAGTACTTGCATGCAAACACAGTTCACACACACACACACACACACACACACACACACACACACACACACACACACTCACATACACTAACTAACCATAACTGAAAATCCTGGGTGTGGTCAAGCGCACACTGAAGAGACACCCTAGATGGTTCAGCACCGCCACGTGATACCCACAATCCTGTGCACATGTCACCAACGCCCGAATGTAGGAACTTTCGCTGCTGCTTCCGAATCCCGGACACACCATCATGCAGTAGCCTCCTGGGATAAACAGAGAGAGTCATCCTATGCACAGCGTGTACGACCAGTCCTCTTCAACACAAACACACAATGGTGGTCAGCCTTTATATGAAATGTACAACCAACCACCCCCTTTCGTGCCACACTACTTATCAGCTCTAATGATAGGATATAGACAGAGATTGAGACAGGCCGACAAGTGGGAGGGAAGGTGTTTTGGAGGTGGGGGTGTGGACTGGGAAGGGGACAGCCAGACAGAAAGATGAAGACACACAGAGAAAGACATAGAGACAGAGAGGTACAGACAGCTCGCAGCATACAGACAGGTGGAATGGCTGCAGCAGAATCACAAACACACACACACACACACACACACACACACACACACACACACACACCCCACACACACACAAAGGGAGGCACCAATTCGGTCACCTGGCTGCCTGAGGCAAGTACAAATCCATATGGATGAGTGGTTTTGAAAACTGAATTGTAGATGCACAGAAGCCACAAGATGATATAGTCATGTTGGCTCTCATTCCTCCATGCGCTCACTTGCTATATCATCATCATTTTTTTCACACTGCCACAAAGTCTTCACTCCACTATAATGCCATGGGTACACATCTATAAAATTTAAAAAAAAAAAAAATGTTTAAAACCAGTACACAAGCGAGGGGAGAGAGGAGTGGGTTGAATGGCCAGAAATGGACCCCCAGGGTGCCATTTGCACTGCGCTGAAGAAGATATTTGTCATCATTTTGACAGGGGGGCCGGAATAGCTCAGTTGGTAGAGCATCGGACTCGTGATCCTGGGCTTGCGGGTTCGAATTTCGGTACAGGGGGATTTTTCCTTCAGAGTTAACATTGGTTCTGACTCCATTCCGCACACAGTCCTTTGAATGAGACTATAAACCGAGGTTCCGTGTGTGAACGCACACACAAATCTTGCACACACGTAAAATCCCATCACCAACTTTCGGAAGAGAAGGCCAGTTTGGCCATTGATATGGATGACACATTACATACAGCATGCACCTTCCCCAAAGATGGAGTATGACTGCCTTAATGGCGGGATAAAAAAAAGGGTCATACACACAAAACTCCACTGTCTGTTTATACAGGTAGTGACCGCAGGAGTATCAGCCTGCGTACACAGAAAGAAAGAAAGAATCATTTTGACAGCATCAGTGCTTAGTGCAAAACCAAACTGTTTTGGCTGGGATTTCCTGCTAGTCTGCTGAAATGGGTTTGATTTTGATATTTGCAACCTGTTAGGAAAGGAGGTGGGGAGGTTAGGAAAGGAGGTGGGGAGGGGGATATGGCAATACCTTTTTAGGGCTAGTAATAACTTTGTTGGGCTACTGGAATTTTTTGGAATAACTAGTGAAAAATCCGAACCTCTGCAGCCCTGCACACACACATGAACAGAGCAACAGGCAAAGTGTAGAGAAAGAGAGGGTGGGGGGGGAGATCGATATGACTTGAGAACTGATGACCTCACTGACCAGACAGACATGCTTTGGGATCAGAGTGTGTACAGCTTTTCACATCGGACATACAACATGTGCACCCTTCGAAGGTTTCAAATTAGATGTATGTTTTCACATTTGGAGTTCAGTGGGTTTCTTTTTTACTTCAGCAAGACAGACAGTACAGCTTGAACTGTTGCTGACTGTGACAATCATCACTGAAGATAGACATCACTGGAAGTTGAAATGAGGAATACTGTGAAATATCTCACACTTTTTCTTTCATTTTTCATTGTCTTTTTTTTTTTTCTTTTATTTGTTTGTTTTCTCTTTTCAATAGCTACCCAGTTTGTGTAGCACTCTAGAAGATTAAAATGATCTGGTACCTACCAGATTTATCTTATGGTTCAATTTGCTAAAAACACCTTAGTGGTTAAAAATTTGAATAGAACCAATGCACAGGAAGTCCAAGTGTTTACTTCAGATATCTTATCACTAACCCTCTCCCGCCACTGCCCATATCCCAGAGCTACTACTGACACTGTGGAGATGGTAGATCTGGGAGGGAAAATGAGCAGGGGAGAAAGAGGGCAGGGGGAAGCAACACCATGTCACTCACCTTGGGCAGGCTGACTGCCAGTCGGCGTGTATAGGTCAAAGGTCAGAGTGGAACCATCTGGCAGAATCTTGGTGTGCCGCGATCCACTCGGCACAGGGTCACGCATGCGGCCGATTTTGGCGTAGACCACAGTCTGAATGTGCCCGCTCTTGCCCCAGAGTAAAGGAGGTACGTAACTGTGAACAGACACCAACGTGATGATCTCCCTTCCCACAGCACTGCAGTGACTGCCACTGTGGAGCCAGTGCTACACTTCTCAACATGTGCCTGGCAGAGGTATGTAACTGTGACCAGACACCAACCTGATGATCTCCCTTCCCACAGCGCTGCAGTGACTGCCACTGTGGAGCCAGTGCTACACTTCTCAACATGTGCCTGGCACAGATACTGCAGCCACTGGCACTTTAGGGTCAGTGCTCCATATCTCAACACAGGCCTGGCACACACATTCTTTAGAAAAGAAAAGCATATCATATTGGTGGCTGTGAACCTGTTTGTTAAGTCCATATTATGTGTGTTGTTTTTTCCTGTCATTTTAGGCCATCAGAAAAAGCCGACCAAACAATTAATTATTCAGGATATTCTACTATATATATTCATGTCATTACCATCATTATTGCCATTAGTAATGCTGTGTACTTTAGGCCTGTACAAAAGAAAACTTCCATCCACATGACATATCCATTCATATATCTTCCATCTGATAATAAGTGATATTCACACCTGGTACTGCCGTATTCACAGTTTCCATCTGACATATGCACATCTAGGACTGCCATCTCCATACCTTCCATCTATATCCACATTATCCACATCTGGAACAGCTGTATCCACACCTTCAATCTGACATATATCCATACCTGGGGCTGTTGTTTCCACACCTTCCATTTGATAAATCCATACTTCGGACTGATGTGTCCACACCTTTTGCCGGACATGACCCTACCTGGGACTGTTGTATCAACATCTTCCATCTGAATATCTTTACTTAAGTCTTAGAACTGCTGTATTAACAATGGCACCTGGAACTGCTAAGTCAACACACCTTCCACCTGACAAATATCCATACCTGGAACTGCTTAATCCACACCATCAGTCTGACACAGCCACACCTGAGACAGCTGTGTCCACACTTTCCATTGATAGATATATCCATATCCAGGACAGCTGTATCCACATCTTCCATATATATATATATACGTATATTTATGTGTGTGTGTGTGTGTGTGTGTTGTGTGTGTGTGTGTGTGTGTGTGTGTGTGTGTATTTATACATGTATGTATACATATATTCCACCTGATATATACACACACACTCACACCAAAAACGTCAATGCAAAGGAAAGAAGAAATGTTGTATTAGATTCTTCATAAATCAATTCAACTGAAAGAAAAAAAAAAGAGAGAGAAGTTGATCGTCTCAGGAAGATTGTCTTCATGACATATGGAAAGGAGGAGGATGGGAAAGGTGGAGGAGTACTAAAAAAAAAAAAAAAAGAGGGCAGATGGGACATGACCTGGTACCATCACCACCACCACCACCACCACTGTCATTTTCCTACTAGTACGACTTACGGCTCTCTCAAAATGGGACAAGAAGCCAGGAGCGCCTGCACAAAATGAGAGTGGCGGGACTTGACAAAGATGGTGGGCGGCAGGGCAGGGCTAGCCAGGTTCAGCAGACGCATCACAGCGTACAGTCCCAGCGCCACCAGCGTGGACAGCCACCACCACATCTCGCCACTTCCTTCCCCTCAGGCCACACCCGGCAGGTTCTTTGTTCCAGTGTGGGTATGTGTTGCACAGCTGCCCAAACCCACCTGCCGACATGAACGTTAGCACAGTGTCAGTGTGCCACTCAAAGACTGCTGGTGGCAATGTCATTAATGGATGTTCAAACACAAGTGGTGGAGACCTGCAAAAAGAAGTAGGCTCGACAACAGTTAGTTCCAGCTTATACTCCAACAGGAGCAGGATGGACAACAGTTAGTTCCAGCTTATACTCCAACAGGAGCAGGATGGACAACGGTTAGTTTCAACTTATACTCCAACAGGAGCAGGATGGACAACAGTTTCAACTTATACTCCACAGGAGCAGGATGGACAACAGTTAGTTTCAACTTATACTCAAACAGGAGCAGGATGGACAACAGTCAGTTTCAACTTATACTCAAACAGGAGCAGGTTGGACAACAGTTAGTTACAACTTATACTCCAACAGAAGCAGGATGGACAACAGTCAGTTTCAACTTATACTCCAACAAGAGCAGGATGGACAACAGTTAGTTACCACTTATACTCCAACAGGAGCAGGTTGGACAACAGTTAGTCACAGCTCACATGTGTGTGCCCCTGAAATACTGCAGGTGGCAATCATTACCGGATGATCAAAGACAACAGTGTCGGACACCTGCTTACAGGAGCAGGTTGGACAACAATTAGTTACAACTTACACTTAGGTCTAGTATCCACATCCACCCACAGTGATATGGTAGATCGAGATGATCATGTCAGAAGAGACAGTAAGAATAACCAGGTGAAGAAACACTTTAACCAACGTTGCTGCTGCTTCCAACATAAACTTGTGTTTCACCAACACCCACATGCACCCACAGAGAACTAGACCTGCACACACTGGCTAGTGAGCACAACAGATCCTACACACACACACATACACACACACACACACACACACACACACATACAATGCATACACACACACACACACACACACACACACACACACACACACTCTTCGTACAAAATTCCACAGAAATTCACAATGCGCTTGTGGAGCAGTCGACAGTTTCAATACTCCGCATTTTCTTTTTA
>CM065743.1:16434768-16437268 GCA_033310375.1 Conus canariensis
TAGAGAATTGCGAGCTTATAAACTAGAAATCCAAGGGATTATTGGAGGAAAATTAAAGGCAAAAAAGCTTCATCGTGTCCTATACCTCTTGAAGAGCTTAAAAATCATTTCCAGTCCCTTAATCAAAATACTGGATGTAATGATATCATTTTTAGTAATGAAGTATCTGAAAGAAATATTAATCTAGACATTCTAAATGATTCAATTCCTGAGGATGAAATTGAAAGAGTCATTAAATGTTTAAAGAATAATAAAGCAGCAGGAGTTGATTTAGTAAGGAATGAATATATAAAGAATAGTGTTCCTTATATGACAAAGTTTTATTGTTTATTGTTTAATCGTGTATTGGATTCTGGTATTATACCAGAAGATTGGGTGACAGGGTTAATTGTACCACTCTATAAAGGCAAAGGAGATCAACAAGACTGCAATAACTAAGAGGGATAACACTGTTGAGTTGTGTAGGCAAATTATTCACGTCAATTCTAAATAGTAGACTTACTTATTTTGTTGAAATAAATGGACTTATTTCAGAAAACCAAGCAGGTTTTAGACACATGCATTCAACGCTTGACCATGCTTTTGTTCTTAAATCATTGATTGACATGTTTGCAATTAACAATGGAAAATTATACTGTGCTTTTATTGATTACAGAAAGGCATTTGATTCTATTTGGAGGCATGCTTTATGGCACAAACTGATGAGTCAAGGCATATCTGGGAAAATACTGCACGTTGTAATCAATATGTATGATCAAATAAAATCGTGCATTTTTCTAAATGGTCAAAAATCAGAGTTCTTTGGCAGTTTTAGGAGAGTTCGTCAAGGAGAAAACCTTTCACCCTTATTGTTTTCATTATTTTTGAATGATCTACAACAGTTCCTTATTGACAATAACTGTTCTACTTTAGAATATGATTTAACGCAAGAGTTGAAACTTGAACAGTTTATTAAATTGCTTGTATTGTTATATGCTGATGATACAATTTTATTGGCAAATTCTAAATCAGCTTTGCAAACAGAACTTAATGCCTTACATATATATATTGCACGCAATGGCAGTTAGAAGTAAATCCAAAGAAAACAAAAATAGTTGTCTTTCATGGTCGAAATAGTATGCGTGAAATTTTTTTCTTTGGGAATAAAAAAATAGAGGTTCTTAATTCAATGAAATACTTAGGCATCGAGTTCAGCAGAACAGGTTCTTTTTACAAAGCAAAAAAATGTGCTTATAATCAGGCTCTCAAGGCAATGTTTTCATTATTACAAACTGCAAGAAAACAGAAATTGCCAATTGATGTTTGCATACAATTATTTTATTCCATAGTTGTACCTGTGTTGTTGTATGGTTGTGAAATTTGGGGTGATGAAAATGTTGATATATTAGAAAAGTTACAGTTACGTTTTTTAAAGAATCTATTTAGATTAAACAAAACTACAATGACTTCAATGATTTATGGTGAAACCGGAATCTATCCTTTATCTGTACTGATTAAAGTGAGAATGATAAGGTTCTGGGCTAACTTAGTTGTTCCTGATTCTAAGAAGTATTCAAACAAAGTATATAATATCTTACATGAACTATATACAAAAGGAATTTTCGTTTCACCATGGCTTAGTTATGTTAAAAGCATTTTATTTGAAACTGGTTTTGATTGTGTTTGGGAATCTCATTCATTCACAAACAGAAGTAACTTATGTAAGTGTGTTAAAAAGGAGTTGCAAAATAATTATGCTCGTGATTGGCGCAGTTCTCTTGAAAACAGCAACAAGTGTGTATTCTATAAAAGTGTAAAGACTGTCTTTGGAAAAGAACATTATATTTCTACCTTACCAGATATTTATGTTATATCTTTATTTAAATTTAGATGTAGTAACCATAAATTGCAAATTGAAATTGGAAGACACCATAATGTTCCAAGAGAATTGCGTATTTGTCGTAACTGTGAAATGGGTGAAATTGGAGATGAATTTCATTGCATCATGGAATGTCCAAAATATAATGAACTTCGTGAAAAATTCATTCCTAAAAAATATCTAAAACCAAAGTCTGTTTTCAACTTTTGTAATTTATTTCAAAAAGGAAGACGCATTTGTTTGAATATTAGTAAGTTTCTAAAAAATGGGAAGATTGTTTAATGAGATCATTACAGTTCACCAGAATTCAGCATTTGCTGAGTGAGTTTCGTATTTCTCTTTGTTACATTTGTATCCTCCATGCCCCAACAGGGGTCAAAGGATTAAATTTAATGAATTGAATTGAATTGAATTGAATTGAATTGTGTGTGTGTGTGTCTTGGAATAAAGATCCCCTCCCTCACTCTCTCTCTCTCTGTCTTGGAATAAAGATTCCTCTCTCTCTCTCTCTCTTTCTCTCTCTCTCTCTCTCTCTCTTGTCGGACCTCGTCGTGTGCACATGCAGGTGAACGACTCAGTGCTTTGATGTAAACCGAGCGCTGCTAAGTTGCCAACGGTGTCAATACCTATTGTTTCTAACAC
>CM065743.1:16442268-16484768 GCA_033310375.1 Conus canariensis
GCGTCTTTTTCGGTTGCCTTATCCCAACATTCATTCAGACACCCAGACAGACTGTTTGCGATAGAGTATTATTTTTGTTCCCTTTTATAACATGATTTCTGTTACACCATTGGATGTTACTCAAGGAATTGAAGTTCCGAAACAGAAAAACTAATAAAAACAAACACAAAAAATCCCATATGGCTGTTCATGGAATTATATCAAAGAAATAACACACACACACACACACACACACACATACAACACACACACGCACACACACACACACACACACACACACACACACACACACGCACACACACACACACACAAAACGAACAACAGCCTTCTACATTCAAGCAATTCGAATTAACTGTGTTGATTAGATAATACTATCCCAATGGATTGAGCTAAAAAAAAAAAGCATGTCACTTTGGTCTTAAAGCTGGTGGTCTATTAGCTATGCCATGTCTGTATTTGGGAGGTAGGCCAGTGAACGTTGTGCACATCCCACACAGCCATGTATGTATCTGTGCCAAGACATTGAACATCAAACTTGAAAATATTATTCACATGTTACCTGGACCTTTCAAACGAATGAAAACAATATCTAAACACTGTTACATCAAATGTAAAAACAGTATTTATTGACACATTGCTTCGACCTTTAAAATAAACAAAGTCAGATATCTAAATGCCCGTACATACATCAAGAACCTGCATTATTGCTAACTATTACATTTTGCAAATATCATATCACCGAACAGCATGCCTTATTTTACTTATTAAAAAACAACAACCCAAAAACAAAAACAAAACAAAAAACATAGCAGCAGACCGGTCACCAGCAAATATTTAAAGCTAAATAAGTAATTTATTCAGTGGAGATTGTGTAAAATGAGACCAATCCAAAATGTGGTGAAATGACCATTTTCCATTTCATTTGATGTCTTTACTGCTGCACTACATGCACAATACTCAGCCTACAGCTGTCGATGTCAAGACAATTCAAAAGCCAGCCTAAAGTCATACTATCCTCTACTACACAAACCCTAAAGTCATACTATCCCTACTACACAAACCCTAAAGTCATACTATCCCCTACTACACAAACCCTAAAGTCATACTATCCCCTACCACACAAACCCTAAAGTCATACTATCCCCTACTACACAAACCCTAAAGTCATACTGTCCCCTACAAAACAAACCCTAAAGTCATACTATCCCCTACTACACAAACCCTAAAGTCATACTGTCCCTACTACACAAACCCTAAAGTCATACTATCCCCTGCTACACAAACCTAAAGTCATACTATCCCCTACTACACAAACCCTAAAGTCATACTATCCCCTACTACACAAACCCTAAAGTCATACTGTCCCTACTACACAAACCCTAAAGTCATACTGTCCCCTGCTACACAAACCAAGGCCTGATTTTGAAGGACGTACTCCTTGACTTTGTCATAGCAACACTGACCGGCTGCTGTGGCACAGTGGTAAGCACAGTGGATTTGTCTCACATCAGAGACATTTCTTTGTGGGATGTTTCAGCCTGAACCAGCTGCTACCAAGAGCTGAGGCTGTAATGGTCTCAAATGAGAAGATGGCGACTGTTGTTGGACGGGGCATGGTGGTGCCCTCTGACGGGGAATGTTAACTCATGCTGGCTCAAAAACTGACCAAATAATGTCGTCAGAAGGGGGCTTCAATGGTGGTGTCCTGGGTGTGTTGGATCTGAAACACTGAACATTACTGAAGTGGAGGAGATAACTTTTAAATGATGATCTGAAACACTGAACATCACTGGAGTGAAGGAGATAACTTTTAAATGATGATCTGAAACACTGAACATCACTGAGGTGAAGGAGATAACTTTTAAATGATGATCCGAAACACTGAACATCACTGAGGTGAAGGAGATAACTTTTAAATGATGATCCGAAACACTGAACATCACTGAGGTGAAGGAGATAACTTTTAAATTGATCTGAAACACTGAACATCACTGAGGTGAAGGAGATAACTTTTAAATGATGATCTGAAACACTGAACATCACTGAGGTGAAGGAGATAACTTTTAAATGATGATCTGAAACACTGAACATCACTGAGGTGAAGGAGATAACTTTTAAATGATGATCTGAAACACTGAACATCACTGAGGTGAAGGAGATAACTTTTAAATGATGATCCGAAACACTGAACATCACCGAGGTGAAGGAGATAACTTTTAAATTGATCTGAAACACTGAACATCACTGAGGTGAAGGAGATAACTTTTAAATTGATCTGAAACACTGAACATCACTGAGGTGAAGGAGATAACTTTTAAATGACGATCTGAAACACTGAACATCACTGAGGTGAAGGAGATAACTTTTAAATGATCAAATGAAGCAAAATGCCAGCGCGTGTCTGAAAACTGATTGCAGCATGGACACAGATTGCAGTATGATGAGCTGCACAAGATTCTATATGCATGTATAACTTACGTGTCAACAACTTGTTGCCAAGAGATCTGAAAACTGGGCGGTCTCCAGTGGTAACCTTTTCCTGGAGGTCCTTGTAGGTCATGTTCTCATCAAATCCAGCACAAGCGATGTTTTTCTTTTGCCCCTCACTGAGAAAGTTTTTTTTCCCCCAGAGATAAAACATTTTCACATAGCAATAGTAAATACAATACACGACATACATACAGAAATTAAAATGAACAAAGTATGCATGCATTACACACAGAAAAAAAAAAGATTCTGTAAATGGTCGACCACATTTGTGAGGGTGTTTCATGCTCTTCCTGAAAAAACAATCGGTCTCTTGTGGAGATATTCTCCTGAATATATCTCAACATTATTTATTATATATTATATTGGGTATTTATATTTAAACAGAATCAAGCTCAGTTAAGCAGTTACTTTCCATCCCAGGTTTCCAAGAAAAAATGGTTCATATTCACTCTGATACAAATTCCATGATACATTTACCGGCAAAGTATTCATGTCACAACATAAAAAGCAACAAGCACCTGATCATGTATTGCAAATATAGAGTTGAATAAATGCATGTCATTACACACCCTGAACTGAATAAATGTTAAGTATACGGCTACAGCCCTTAAAGTTGTAAAGGCAAATCCCTCACCATTCTTCTTTCTGTCTTTCTTTCGCGTTTCCGACCATGCTATATCCTCAAACCGGTTAGTAAGGTGAAGTCCACAGTTTGCCTGCAGAGACCTCACCGGTCCCCATAGCTTCTCCTGGACCTCAACTGGACTGGGCCACATCTGGTGTCATGTCCCTGTGGCTAAGCCCGTTTGAGGCTGGAGGCCCGGCGCTGTCACCGTCTGGTGAACCACGGGACGAGCACCATACCGTCGAATATCAGTCTGCATGGCCATAATGGGTGAGATGCGTCACTGTGTCTGGTCTTCTCCTGTGGCTTGTGACTCTGCAGGAGGTCTGCCCGCTGGCCTCAGCCGACACATTCCGACTTCAGAGCAGCTAATGGTTGTCTGGTTACCCTGGTAATACGGGGCTATACTTACACCAGACAGTGCCTGTTTGGAGTCCAAGTTTTCCTTCTCTGAGGCTATGTTGGTTCGCGGCATCTTCTTCCGTATTATCCAGTGCACTGCCCAAGTGCAAAGCTTGAGGAATCCCCAATCCACCAACCAGGGGACACGCCTCTATGCTTTATAGCCCCGGCGCAAGGTCACCATGCAACTTTTAACATTTTTCTCTTCGTCTGCGAGTCATCTGAGCATTCAACTGTCCCACTGTTTTGTGTTTATGGATCACTCAAACACTCAACTCGCTTCCACCTACATCCGAGGTATACCTGACCACATCAGTGGGTCTCTTAACCACTTCATCTTTGCACTTTTTTTTTTTTACGTCAGCGAATCAGCTACATTTCACTATCACACTTCTTTCTACATCTGTGAATCTGCTCACCACTAAACTGTCATAGTTCTCTCTCTAAGTCTGTGAATCAGCTCACCACTTAACTGTCATAGTTCTCTCTCTAAGTCTGTGAATCAGCTCACCACTTAACTGTCATAGTTCTCTCTCTAAGTCTGTGAATCAGCTCACCACTTAACTGTCATAGTTCTCTCTCTAAGTCTGTGAATCAGCTCACCACTCAAGTATCACAGTTCTCTCCACATCTGTGAATCATTCTCCAGTCAACTATTGCATTTGTCTCTGCATTTATGGGTCACTTAACCCCTGAACTATTGCACTTGCAGTCTATGGGTCATTTAACACTCAGTTATTGCACTTCTCTCTACATCTATGGCTCACTGAACGACTCAATTATCATACTTCTCTCTCCACATCTTGCTCATCTAGCTACTCAACTCTTGACCTTCTCTCTACATCTGTGAATTAGCTCACAACTTCATTGTCATACTTCTGCTTAACTTTGTGAATCACTCTCCACTCAACTGTCACACTTCTCTCCACAACTATGGGTCACTTCACCACTCAACTGTCACACTTCTCTCCACAACTATGGGTCACTTCACCACTCAACTGTCATACTTCTCTCCACAACTATGGGTCACTTCACCACTCAACTGTCACACTTCTCTCCACAACTATGGGTCACTTCACCACTCAACTGTCACACTTCTCTCCACAACTATGGGTCACTTCACCACTCAAATGTCATACATCTCTCCACAACTATGGGTCACTTCACCACTCAACTGTCACACTTCTCTCCACAACTATGGGTCACTTCACCACTCAAATGTCATACATCTCTCCACAACTATGGTCACTTCACTCAACTGTCACACTTCTCTCCACAACTATGGGTCACTTCACTCAACTGTCACACTTCTCTCCACAACTATGGGTCACTTCACTCAACTGTCACACTTCTCTCCACAACTATGGGTCACTTCACCACTCAACTGTCACACTTCTCTCCACAACTATGCGTCACTTCATTACTCAACTATCACACTTCTCTCCACAACTATGGGTCACTTCACCACTCAACTGTCACACTTCTCTCCACAACTATGGGTCACTTCACCACTCAACTGTCATACTTCTCTCCACAACTATCGGGTCACTTCACCACTCAACTGTCACACTTCTCTCCACAACTATGGGTCACTTCACTCAACTGTCACACTTCTCTACACAACTATGGGTCACTTCACCACTCAACTATCACACTTCTCTCCACAACTATGGGTCACTTCACCACTCAACTGTCACACTTCTCTCCACAACTATGGGTCACTTCACCACTCAACTGTCATACTTCTCTCCATAACTATGGGTCACTTCACCACTCAATTATCACACTTCTCTCCACAACTATGGGTCACTTCACCACTCAATTATCACACATCTCTCCACAACTATGGGTCACTTCACCACTCAACTGTCACACTTCTCTCCACAACTATGGGTCACTTTGCCACTCAACTGTCACACTTCTCTCCACAACTATGGGTCACTTCACTCAACTGTCACACTTCTCTCCACAACTATGGGTCATTTCTGAGCATGCTGCTCTGCAGTCAGACCGATCAATGTAATTTCTGAACAGGTGGCTCTATGAGGTCTTCCTGACCAATGTAATATCTAAACATGCTGCACTGTCGTCAGACCGACCAATGTGATATCTGAACAGGTGGATCTATGAGGTCTTATTGATCAATGTAATTTCGTTCATGTCACACTCTGGTCTTACTGATCAATGAAATTTCTGAACATGCTGTACCATGGTCATACTGATCAATGTAATTTCTGAACATGCTGTTGTACCATGGTCATACTGATCAATGTAATTTCTGAACATGCTGTACCATGGTCATACTGATCAATGTAATTTCTGAACATGCTGTACCATGGTCATACTGATCAATGTAATTTCTGAACATGCTGACCAAGGTCATACTGATCAATGTAATTTCTGAACATGCTGTACCATGGTCATACTGATCAATGTAATTTCTGAACATGCTGCACCATGGTCATACTGATCAATGTAATTTTTGAACATCTGTACCAAGGTCATACTGATCAGTGTAATTTCTGAATATGCTGTACAAGGTCATACTGATCACTGTAATTTCTGCACACATCACACTGTGTGATCTTCCTGATCAATGTAATTTCTGAACACATGCTGCTCTGTAGTCAGACCGATCAATGTAATTTCTGAATATGCTGCTCTGTAGTCAGACCGATCAATGTAATTTCTGAATATGCTGCACTGTAGTCAGACCGATCAGTGTAATTTCTGAACATGCTGCTCTGTAGTCAGACCGATCAATGTAATTTCTGAACATGCTGCTCTGTAGTCAGACCGATCAATGTAATTTCTGAACATGCTGCTCTGTAGTCAGACCGATCAATGTAATTTCTGAACATGCTGCTCTGTAGTCAGACCGATCAATGTAATTTCTGAACATGCTGCTCTGTAGTCAGACCGATCAATGTAATTTCTGAACATGCTGCTCTGTAGTCAGACCGATCAATGTAATTTCTGAACATGCTGCTCTGTAGTCAGACCGATCAATGTAATTTCTGAACATGCTGCTCTGTAGTCAGACCGATCAATGTAATTTCTGAACATGCTGCACTGTAGTCAGACCGATCAATGTAATTTCTGAATATGCTGCTCTGTAGTCAGACCGATCAATGTAATTTCTGAATATGCTGCACTGTAGTCAGACCGATCAGTGTAATTTCTGAACATGCTGCTCTGTAGTCAGACCGATCAATGTAATTTCTGAACATGCTGCTCTGTAGTCAGACCGATCAATGTAATTTCTGAACATGCTGCACTGTAGTCAGACCGATCAGTGTAATTTCTGAACATGCTGCTCTGTAGTCAGACCAATCAATGTAATTTCTGAACATGCTGCTCTGTAGTCAGACCAATCAATGTAATTTCTGAACATGCTGCTCTGTAGTCAGACCGATGAATGTAATTTCTGAACATGCTGCTCTGTAGTCAGACCGATCAATGTAATTTCTGAACATGCTGCTCTGTAGTCAGACCGATCAATGTAATTTCTGAACAGGTGACTCTATGAGGTCTTCCTGGTCAATGTAATATCTGAACATGCTGCACTGTCATCAGACCGACCAATGTAATATCTGAACAGGTGGCTCTATGAGGTCTTATTGATCAATGTAATTTCGTTCATATCACACTCTGGTCTTACTGATCAATGAAATTTCTGTAGACTTCACACTGTGTGGTCTTCTTGCGCAATGTAATTTCCGAACATTTTGCACTGTTACCTTACTGATCAATGCAATTCCTGTACGAGCTGCTCTGTGTGATCTTACTGACCGATGGAATTTCTGAACATGTAGCACTGTGCGGTCATACTCTTTGATATCATTTCTGAACACGCTGCACTGCGTGGTCTTATTGGTCTGTGTAATTTCTGGACATGGACATGTTGCGCTATAGTCATACTGATCAATGTGACATCTGTACAGGTTGCTCTGTGTGGTCTTATTAATTTCTATTCAGGTCACACTCTGCTTTTACTGATCAACATAATTTATGTACACCTCATGCACTGTGGTCTTCCAGATCAATGTCATTTCAGAACATCTTGCACTATCATCTTACTGATCCATGTCATTTCTGAACAGACTGCTCTGTGTGGTCTTATTTGATCAATGTAATGTCTGTGCAGATTGCACTGTGCTCATGCTCAAACTGATCCATGTCATTTCTGAACAGACTGCTCTGTGTGGTCTTATTTGATCAATGTGATGTCTGTGCACATTGCACTGTGCTCATACTGATCCATGTCATTTCTGAACAGACTGCTCTGTGTGGTCTTATTTGATCAATGTGATGTCTGTGCACATTGCACCGTGCTCATACTGATCCATGTCATTTCTGAACAGACCGCTCTGTGTGGTCTTATTTGATCAATGTAAAGTCTGTGCACATTGCACCGTGCTCATACTGATCCATGTCATTTCTGAACAGACCGCTCTGTGTGGTCTTATTTGATCAATGTAAAGTCTATGCACACTGCACCATGCTCATACTGATCCATGTCATTTCTGAACAGATTGCACTGTGTGGTCTTATTTGATCAATGTGATGTCTGTGCACATTGCACCGTGCTCATGGTCATACTGATCCATGTCATTTCTGAACAGACTGCTCTGTGTGGTCTTATTTATCACTGTGATGTCTGTGCACATTGCACCGTGCTCATACTGATCCATGTAATTTCTGGACATGTTGCTTCAAGCTTCGAGAACTGGTGAACGTAGCGGGGCACTGTGGGCAGACCAGCCTCTCTACTTTGTGCTTCTTTCTCTTGTGGCACACCACCTCATACTTTCGACCAAACGCCTTGCCGCAAATGTCACAGGAGTGGGGTTTCTCACCTGTGTGGATTCTCGAGTGCGCCTTCAGGTGGCCTAGCACAGTGAAAGCCTTCCCACAGATATCACACACAAATGGTTTCTCCCCTGTGTGGGTTCTCTTGTGTTTCATCAAGGTGCCCTTCTCACAGAATGCTGCTCCACAGGCATCACAAGCGTAAGGTTTCTCACCTGAGTGGTATCTCTTGTGTCTTTTTAGATTGTTGATTCGAGCGAAACCCTGTCCACAGATATCGCAGATGTGAGGTTTTTCACCTGTGTGTGTTCTCTTATGGTCGTTTAAATGACCGGCAAACGTTCCTCCACAAATGTCACAGATATAAGGATGTGTTTCGGTTTTCTTGTTGCTTTGTCTACCACGTGAGGATTTTTTTGAGTTGTCTTTACTGCCCTTACTAGTGTGACGCATTTTTTGGTGATATTTCAAGTACTGGCCACGGGTGAAAGTTGCCTCACACATATCACATGCAAATGGTTTTTCGCCCGTGTGGATCCTTTTGTGTGCTCTTAGGGTTTTCATTTCAGTGACCGACTTTCCGCAGACATTGCAGGTGTATGGTTTTTGACCTGTGTGTTCTTGCTTGTGCGTTTTCAGTTCAGAAGCTTCCGAGAAAGCCGCCCCACAAGCGTCACAGACGTATGGCTTTTCCCCTGTGTGGACTGAGCGGATGTGGATTTGCAAGAAACTGGCCATGTAATATTCAGCACCACAATGAGAGCACTTGTAAGGTTTCTGGAGATGTCTCTTCACATGGCTTCGCTGATGCTCCCTCAAGCTTTTCACTTTGCTGAAGACCCTGTTGCACACATTGCACATCAGACACGCTCCCTTCATCTTGTGTGTCTTCAAGGAGCCGGGGAGGGTGTAGACCTTGTGGCACTTGTCACACTCCAGTGGCGCCACCTGGGTATGGCTCAAACAGTGTTTCTTCAAGTCTCTGTGTCGCACGTACGTCTTGCCGCATACTTCACACACATTCCGCCCCTTGCCTCTTCTCCCCTCCTCCCCTCTCTTAGCATCGTCCACGACCCTTGACCCTTCCGCTACAGTCTTCTTGTCACCATCACTGCACACCTCCTTCCTGCTGGCTGGACCATCACTATGACAACCAGTGCCATGCACGTCAGAGACAGAGGGCGGGGGACATGGATGGTGCGGTTTCTCTCCGTGACAGGATGCAGCATGCAGTTGCAAAGTGCTGGGCAAAACAACGGTAGCGGGACAACGCTGACACTCATGACTTCTCTTCAGGGTCGGCATAGAGGCAGAAGAGTCGTCGGTCAGGGGTGATGACGTACTGCAGATAGCTGGCGGCCTTTCTTGGGTGGCTTCCTTTGCAGACTGCGATGAGTGCAGCACCTGCCATGGGAAAGACAGCAATTTGAGTGTTTGAGTGTTATCCCTGGGCTGGGAATAGGTTTGCCATAAGTTTATGTGTGTGTGTGTGTGTAAGTGTGTGTGGTGCATGTGTATGGATGTATGAAGGGAGAGAGCAGAGCAAATGTATCATGTTGTGTGTATAAATGTGTTGATATGTGTAAGTGTGTGTGTGTGTGTGTGTGTGTGTGTGTGTAAGCGTGTGTGTTTGTGTGTATGTGTTTGTGTGTTGTGTTTGTGTGTGTGTGAGTGTGTGTGTGTGTGTGTGTAAGAGAAACAGACAGAAACAGAGACCGGCATGCTAAAATTCTAATGCACAGAGACGGAAATGTCACAGGTGACTGTTCACCCACTGACCCAGACATGCATTAGAACTATCAGACCTTGCACAGTTTTTCTTTCTCCTGGCGGAAATTTCAGGACTTTTATTATTAACCATATGCCCACTTTCTGTTCAAAAATGAATTCTTTATTTACAAAACAAACAAACAAACAAACAAAACCAAGTTTAAGCCTTTCTGTGCAATGTGGTGTGAGCACACTAACACTTCACTGGAAGCTATGCCGTAAAGAAGTATGAATACATACTGGAAGCTATGCCATAAAGAAGTATGAATACATGCTGGAAGCTATGCCATAAAGAAGTATGAATACATGCTGGAAGCTATGCCATAAAGTATGAATACATGCTGGAAGCTATGCCATAAAGAAGTATGAATACATGCTGGAAGCTATGCCATAAAATGAACATGGAAGCTGTGCCATAAAGAAGTATGAATACATGCTGGAAGCTATGCCGTAAAGAAGTATGAATACATGCTGGAAGCTATGCCATAAAGAAGTATGAATACATACTGGAAGCTATGCCGTAAAGAAGTATGAATACATGCTGGAAGCTATGCCATAAAGAAGTATGAATACATACTGGAAGCTATGCCGTAAAGAAGTATGAATACATGCTGGAAGCTATGCCATAAAGAAGTATGAATACATACTGGAAGCTATGCCGTAAAGAAGTATGAATACATGCTGGAAGCTATGCCAGTAAAGAAGTATGAATACCATACTGGAAAGCTATTGCCGTAAAGAAGTATGATAATTGAGTACCAAATATGCACAAACGTCTGGAGGTTACTGGAACTAACACTTAGCAGTTTCCCTGTGAAATAAGTTGGGTGTGTACATCCCCACATCATTCAGAAATAAACAATCACTATGCAGTGCATGAGTGCAAGCACAGTCAGTGATTAAAAAAAAACGCTAATGTGTTCGCCTCATATGAAAAAGATTTTTATATCATTCAAAAAATACACGGGACAATCATCAAGAGAGGAAGAGAGAGAGAGGGAAAAACATGAGAATGCCATAAAATCATTCCTGTAACAATATGGATGAATAGAAATAAACAAATAACTACATATGTGCGCTATACATACAGTCACCAGTTGAACTCATCCAAAGTTTTGCTGAAGCGAAATCGCCAGATCTGGACAAGTGCAGTCTGGGTATCAAGCGTGACCAATAGAACTAGTTGCCAACTACTTTGAAGTGAACATTCTCAAGAAGAGTGACAGAGAAGGAAGGTGAGGCGGGATGGGAGAAGGCAGCAGGGAGAAGGGGATGATAGCAAGTGAACAGAGATGAACTAAACCTCCTAACGAATGGAACAAACAATAACAATAGAGAAGCAATGCATCACAAACTCTTCTTCGGGCAAGCCAAACGAAAGGGGACAGACACACACAAACAAACAGAAAATAAATAAAGAGATATTCAAATGAATAAAGAAATAGAAAAAAAAGAACTGACAGAGGTTGTGCTACTTAACCACCTAATGAACAGAATATATATATATATATATATAATACCAATTTTAGAAGCAATACGTTATGATCTCCCCTCCTCCTTCTGGCAAGACAAACAAGATAAGACAGACAAAAACAAACAAATAGAAAGTTAACAAAGAAATGAAAAAAAAAAAAAAAAAAAATGAAGCATAAAAAACCAACATTAATCCTTCAAATTACTCGGTGAAAATTAGCGCGCCCTTTGAGGAGGGAAGTTCTGTATAAGTTACCTTCCTTTGATGCATAGTTATGGTGAAAAATCAGTTTGGGTAGACAGGCTATTTTTGCCTGAATGCCGCCGAGACTGAGAATGATGTTCAGTGGCACCCGAACAGCATACGTTTATGGTTGAATGACTTACCACTCAAAGGTAAAGTCAAATATTACTTACTGGCCTCAGCCAAAAAGTAAATACCATTCAAAAGTGAAGTCACATATTACTTCCTGGCCTTGAATACAGATTTGACTAAACTAGCAGCAATTCAAAGATAACACTTGTAGCCTTGGTGGAAAGGTTCAGGAAAAGATTCAGGAGACACTTAGGCCATAGCAAGAAACTGCATGCTGTTCGTAAACAACATCAAAATCTGACACTACACAAAGAAGAGGATGTGAGAAATGAAATACAGTTTGTGACTGACAGCTATAGGCCTGAACAAGGTACAAGCCGTCTAGTTTCAGCCATCAACTAACTACTGGTATTTTGTGTTTTACTCACCTGTTCAACCTCTGCAGGCCCGTCTGTGTCTTGGTGCAGGTTGGACGTGGAGTCACACTGGACAGCGTCACATGTCAGCTTAACATCTGTGACCCTGTCACTCTCCATGTCCTCATCAATGTCAAAGGTCACTGTCTCATTCTGTACATCATTATCATTGTCAGGTGCGACTGTCTCAATCTGTACATCATTGTCATTGACAGGGGTGACTGTCTGAATCTGTATGTAATTGTCATTGTCAGGTGTGATGGTGTCAATCTGTATATCATTATCATTGTCAGATGTGACGGTGTCAGTCTGTACATCACTGTCATTGTCAGGTGTGACGGTGTCAGTCTGTATATCATTATTATTGTCAGATATGACTGTGTCAATCTGTACATCATTGTCATTGTCAGGTGTGACTGTGTCAGTCTGTACATCATTGTCATTGTCAGGTGTGGCCGTGTCAGTCTGTACATCATTGTCATTGTCAGGTGTGGCTGTGTCAGTCTGTACATCATGTCATTGTCAGGTGTGACTGTGTCAGTCTGTACATCATGGACACTGTGCACTATGATTGTGTCAGTCTGTATATCTCTGAAAATGTCAGTGGTAGTTGTGTTAATCTGTTTGTCACTGACAACGCCAGCTGTAATTCTGTCAGTCTGTATATCATTGCCAAAGTCGTCCGAGACAGCATCATTCTGTACATCACTGTCAATGGCAGCTGCGATGGTGGCAGTCTGTACATCACTGAAAACATTGGCACTGACAACATCAGTCGGCACATCACTGACGACATCACCTACGACTGCATCACTCTTCACATCACTGACAATATCGGTGATGACTGCGACTGGATCACAGCCGACGCCTAGTGTGACGTCGGTTTGCACACACACACTGTTCACCATGACCCCATCGGTTTGCACACACATGCTGACTGCCATGACAGGTTCCGTCTGCACACCTAGGCTGATGATGTTCGCTGTGAATGAGCCGCTCTGGAAACCCTTGCCGATGCTGGTAAACCCCGACTTTGTCAGGCAAGTCCAGTCGCCTGCTGCCCCAGAGACGCAAGACTGACAACAGATGAACAGGTTCCCTTTCCTCTGGTCCGCTAGCTGGGCCAGCTGTCGAACATCCCCGCTGGCAAGGTCCTGCCCTGGTTGCACTGTAATGCCTTGATCAGTGTCTGGTTCAAACCTCACGGCAGGACCCGCTGGTATCCACGTATGGTTCTCACGTGGAGCGATGGTGACGTTCACTTTGCTGTGCGAGCTCCTGTCGCTGGCAGTGCCTGTAACAGAGCGTCAAGAATCCTACTCATCAACCACCACTTCCTCCTCGCCGCCACCTGACTGTAACATAAAACTCTAAAGTCCTTGTCCGGCTACCGTGCCTCATTTCAGGACCTTTGTACATCTGTTGCTGCACAAGGCTCTGGCATTGTCATTGTAGCAGTATGGAACTTTTCACTGTAAAAGTCACTTAAAAGTGGGATGCCATACTAGGGATGCTGATAGGATTTATAAAACTTTGCCATCATGCGCAGTAAAAGAACTCACTGTTTTTCTCCATCTTTGGCTTGGTTGATTCAATAAATAAACCCCCACTTCTCTCACAGATATCACTTTAAAAAGTATATCAACTGACCACAGTTTTAATGTCCTCTCCATATCTGCAGTCTTGGTTTCAGTCCGTTCCGGTTACCGGTATCGGCAAATTTATGGGGGCAGTCGTTGGACAGACATGGTGGGGCCCTCTGGAGGGAGAGCTCACTCATGTTGGCTCCACGACTAAGCAATTATTGTCATCAGTAGAGGGCTTAGTAGGTGGTGTCCTGCGTATGTTAGATCAGAACAGGCCCACTGAACACCACCAAAGTGACTCGGCAGCAGTGCAGTGTCTCCTCTGGTGGGTTGCCTCTTGACGACTTGACATTGACTGCTCCCTGTGGATTGCCGGTGCCAGGGCTGCGTCGGAGCCAACCGGGCTGTGGCTGTGGACGGGGTGTCGGAATGAGCAGCGTGGGTGCACTGCCTCTAAGGCGGTGCAGAGGTTGGGACAGCAGAAACAAACAAACAAAAAAAAACCCACCCAATTATACCAACATTCTTCCAGCTTTAACTTTTGCGTCATATGTAAGTCATCATCATCATCATCATTGTCTATTACCCCTCCTGGGGTACAGGCCACCAACCAAGGACCTCCAGGCATCTCTGTTCTGGGCTCTTCTTTCCAGCTGGTTCCAAGTCATCCCCATGTTCCTGATGTCTGCTTCCAGGTCTCTGCACCAGGCGTTCCATGGCCGACTCATACATGGTCCTGACGTTCCATGTTCCGATGTTGGCTGCCCTGGTTGAAAGAAAGGCGGTCGGCCTTGTGGCTTCCCGAGATTCCAGGTTTTCACCACATGGCATCATCCATCTTCTTGTCGAAGACCCATCCCTTCCCTGGGCTGAGGTGTCGTTTTGATTCTTGGTTGGCGTTTTTGTAGCTGTGGTTTGTTTTACAGGGTAGGGTAGCTGGCCCCACGCCCAACCCTCCTCCTTCATCCGGGCTTGGGACCGGCATGATTCCCAAAAAGGGTCTCCTGGCAGAATTGTCATATGTAAGTAATCATATGAAAAGTACAGAAAAAAAAGGTTAATAATTTTGAATATTTGAATAAAAAGAGCATTCATTTTGCAGCATTTCTGAATTTACATACGTTCATATCTGACATCCATTATCCATCTCTCTTCAGGTCTCGCTTAATGCATGACATCATCCATCTCTTCTTCATGTATATCTGTCTTTCTCTCTTCCTGTCTTCTGTTTATCTCTCGTAATCTCTGGCATTTGCACTATCAACACAGACCCTCGTCCTCTATTTGCCCAGTTAACACTGCAGTTACAGCACTGAGATTCCTTCAGGACACCTGATTTTGACCATTTTTATTTAATTTTACTTCAAAGCCTAAATCAGACAGTGACTTTATTTTTGTACAGTGAAATAGTGCTATCTTTCATCTTCTTGATGATAAATGTTTTAAAAGTCAAAATAATTATTTTGTTCTTGTTCGATTGAGCTGAAAATGACATACTTCGAACAAGGAGCACTGATTCAGTGCTTGAAGACGCCAACGGGTTGGTCGCTTTCTCTTCAAATCAACCAATGAAATCCACTGTTAGTAGCTTGCTAACTGGTATGATATGATGTAGGAAGGACTGTGTCTGTACGCTGACACCACTGGTTAAAAATTCTCCAGGAAATTTGGTCATGCTTATTTTTAGAAGACCGTCACTCTCATTCTCACGACGTGTTCTGAGTGACAGATCGCTTGCTGCCAGTATTTTCGCCCCACATCGCTGAGTAGTAAGCTGGGCGCCGCGATCATTCTCACGGCGTGCTGCGAAAAAAGTTCATCTCTCTTCATGTCTTGGCAATCACCTCTCTTCATGTCTGATATCAATCTCATATTTGACATTCATCTCTCTCTTCGTACTTGACATCCATCTCTTCTTCATGTCCCATCTCTCTCTCTCTCTCTTTTGTTAGCCATTCCTCTTTCTTCGTTTCTCATATTCTTTTCTTCTCTCTTCAATTTGACATCGATCTCTCACCGTCGCAACGTTGCAGCACTGTGGATGGTACAGTGCAATGGCTCCGTTTATACAGATGTCTAAGGGCATTATATTTTGCGACTGTGTTGCTATGATGTTCTTTGGACACCAACCACCATTCCCCACTCTCCAGCTTTTCTTCCCAATGAAATAAAACAAGAGTGAATAAGGAAACAAAAATTATAATTGAATCAAAGAATGTTTGTGATGATGATGATGATGGATGAAACAATACACAGCACATTACTCTCTGTACGGGGACTAGACACCACGCATACAAGCATATAATGTATAGGCCTACTACTTAGCCACTGACGTTTTCTTCTCTCCAATCCACAGCGCTCAGAGGACCGATAAGCGTCACAGGACTCACAACGCCGCAGACGATGACAGCAATGTCCACAAGCGCTGAAACGATGGCACGCAGATCCTGAAGACAACGGCACGACACAGAACACAGACCGTCCCAAAACAATGTCCCAGCGCAGAACCTGAAGACACGGCACAACAAACCCTGAAGAATTCAACACCACTGACAGCCCAGCACAAGTCCAGAACAGCACAGATACCTACACCAGGAACAAAGCGTGGATAAAACAGTCTCGCACCACAACAAAACCCGGCCAGACTCGCTCGCCAGATGCATACGACGACCATTCGACGCAGGACGCGAAGAGGACCTGTTGCACAATACTCAAAAATCAAACTAGGTGTGTTATAGCTGAGACGTGATAACTTGATGTAAATCCATGAATACAGTAGGTAAAAAGGTTTCCACTCTGTGTCAGCGTGCTGATGTCGTGGACTTAATTCACATACGATCGTACAGCTTCAACAAGGTAAATCCATGAAAAAACTGGAATGACACAAAACTCTGATACTAATATTTTTCTCGCTTGAATTTGACGTCCGTCGGTTGAAGATACTTGTAGACCGTGTGAATAAAGAAGATGAGGAGGTTGATCAATAAGTAAAATACATGTATCACAATAATAGCAAGGGCAAAAGACGAAGACTAAAGCCCAAACATCCTGCGATGTCCTAAAACTAGCGAAAGAATATTTTGCAGCAGCGTTGAAATAACGTCTTGCTCCCACAAACTATCATGGAGGACTGTTAGATATCACTACCTAGTGTTATTTTATCCCCCCGGCAACCTAACGACTGTAACAGAGACTTTAGCGGGGCATGGCGGTCTATAGAATAATAAAGTAGCGTTATTTGAAATATCCAACATTATATTTTAGATGGTGGTACAAACACGGCATTGCGTCCCGGAAAGAAAATAGGTACAACTTGTTTTATAGCGCGGAGAGCGCGCAAACAAACTAAGTTATGTAATATTCTGAAAGAAAATGACGTCTTCAAAACATGCACGTCATAAGTTTGTGACACTCACTCTCTCTTCGGAACTGTCATTGACTTCTCTCTTTATGTCCAACTTCCCCTCTCCCTCTCTCTCTTCACATCTGATATTCATCTCTCCATATCTGGCATCCATCTCTCTCTCTCTCTCCCTCTTAATGTCAGACATCCATCCATCTCTCTCCCTCTCATCATGTCTGACATCCACCTGTTTTCCCCCAGTCTGACATCTCACTCTTCATCTTGCTTTACAATGACTGTACGAACGGACCTGACCCCTGACCTTGTGCGGTGCACTGTGACCCTGGGTGTTCAGCCATCTCCGTCTCTGTCTTCCTGTCTCACAGGGTCAGCTGGTCAGGTACAGCCATGAGGTCACGCCCTCTGAAATCATACGCCACATCATCTGACATCATGTATCACCTTCATGTCAATACACCTGATAAATGAATCATCTTCCTATAACTACATCTGACGTCATACATCACCTTCATGCCAGAACATCTGAAATAATTCATCAAGTTCACGTCACTTCATCTGACATTACACATCACCTCCATGTCACCATGACAACAATCATTGCTCAGCTTTTGCCTCTGTCTAAGATCATACATCACCTTCATGTCAATATTTCCTAAATCATTCATTCATTAAGTTCACATCACTACAACTGAAATCATTCATCAAGTTCATGTTACTTCATCTGAAATCATTCATCAAGTTCATGTTACTTCATCTGAAATCATACATCACCTTCATGCCAGCACATCTGAAATCATTCATCACTTTTATACCTGTACATCTGAAATCATTCAGCAAGTTCATGTTATTACATCTGAAATCATACATCACTTTCATACCAGTACATCTGAAATTATACATCACCTTCAAGCCATTAAATCTAAAACCATTCATCAAGCTCATGTCACTACATCGGAAATCATACATCACCTTCATGCCAGTGCATCTGAAATCATACATCTCCTTGAAGTCACATCATCTGAAATCATACACCTCCTTGAAGTCACATCATCTGAAATCATACATCGTCTTGAAGTCACATCATCTGAAATCACACATCTCCTCGTAGTCACATCATCTGAAATCACACATCTCCTTGAAGTCACATCATCTGAAATCGTACATCTCCTTCCTTGAAGTCACATCATCTGAAATCACACATCTTCTTGAAGTCACATCATCTGAAATCACACATCTTGAATTCACATCATCTGAAATCACACATCTCTTTGAAGTCACATCATCTGAAATCACACATCTCCTTGAAGTCACAACATCTGAAATCATACATCTCCTTGAAGTCACATCATCTGAAATCATGCATCACCTTCATGCTACTGCATCTGAAATCATACATCTTTCATGTTTCACTTATCTCAAATGGCACATCACCATCATGTCACCATGTCAAAAATCATTATTCACCTTCATGTCACGATGTGTCAAAAATCATTATTCACCTTCATGTCACCATGTGTCAAAAATCATTATTCACCTTCATGTCACCATGTGTCAAAAATCATTATTCACCTTCATGTCACCACGTTAGAAATCATTATTCACCTTCATGTCACCATGTCAAAAATCATTATTCAGCTTCATGTCACCATGTCAAAAATCATTATTCAGCTTCATGTCACCACGTCAGAAATCATTATTCACCTTCATGTCACCATGTGTCAAAAATCATTATTCAGCTTCATGTCACCATGTCAAAAATCATTATTCACCTTCATGTCACCATGTGTCAAAAATCATTATTCAGCTTCATGTCACCATGTCAAAAATCATTATTCACCTTCATGTCACCATGTCACAAATCATTATTCACCTTCATGTCACCATGTCAAAAATCATTATTCACC
Source organism: Conus canariensis (assembly GCA_033310375.1). Taxonomy (NCBI): domain Eukaryota; kingdom Metazoa; phylum Mollusca; class Gastropoda; order Neogastropoda; family Conidae; genus Conus; species Conus canariensis. Next base: position 16,461,427 of record CM065743.1, read on the forward strand.
TTCATGTCACCATGTGTCAAAAATCATTATTCACCTTCATGTCACCATGTCAAAAATCATTATTCACCTTCATGTCACCATGTCAAAAATCATTATTCACCTTCATGTCACTGTGTCAAAAAATCATTATTCACCTTCATGTCACCATGTGTCAAAAATCATTATTCACCTTCATGTCACCATGTCAAAAATCATTATTCACCTTCATGTCACCATGTCAAAAATCATTATTCACCTTCATGTCACCATGTCAAAAAGCATTATTCACCTTCATGTCACCATGTCAAAAATCATTATTCACCTTCATGTCACCATGTCAAAAATCATTATTCACCTTCATGTCACCATGTCAAAAATCATTATTCACCTTCATGTCACTATGTCAAAAATCATTATGCACCTTCATGTCACCATGTGTCAAAAATCATTATTCACCTTCATGTCACCATGTCAAAAATCATTATTCACCTTCATGTCACCATGTCAAAAATCATTATTCACCTTCATGTCACTATGTCAAAAATCATTATTCACCTTCATGTCACCATGTGTCAAAAATCATTATTCACCTTCATGTCACCATGTCAAAAATCATTATTCACCTTCATGTCACCATGTCAAAAATCATTATTCACCTTCATGTCATTATGTCAAAAATCATTATTCACCTTCATGTCACCATGTGTCAAAAATCATTATTCACCTTCATGTCACCATGTCAAAAATCATTATTCACCTTCATGTCACCATGTCAAAAATCATTATTCACCTTCATGTCACCATGTGTCAAAAATCATTATTCACCTTCATGTCACCATGTGTCAAAAATCATTATTCACCTTCATGTCACCATGTCTGATATCCCATATCACCTTTATGTCTTGATGTGAAAAATCTTTGTTCAGCTTCATGTCAGCAGGTCTGATATCATAGATCGCCTTCATCTCACCTCGGGAAAAAGAGTTATTATTCAGTTTCAAGCCACTATATCTGAAATCATACATCACCTTCATGTCGTATCATCTGAAATCATACATCACCTTCATGTCGTATAATCTGAAATCATGCATCAGCTTCATGTTGTATCATCTGAAATCTTGCATCAGCTTCATGTTGTATCATCTGAAATCTTGCATCAGCTTCACGTCATGTCATCTGACATCATACATCACCTTCATGTCACTACATCTGACATCATACATCACCTTCATGTGGCACGCTCTGAAATCATACATCAACCCATGTCACATTAAAGTAATCCATCACTTTCATGTCACTGCATCCAAAGTCATGCATCACCTTCACCTTCACGCCACTTTCTCTGAAATTATACATCACCTTCACGCCACTTTCTCTGAAATTATACATCACCTTCACGCCACTTTTCTTGAAATTATACATCACCTTCACGCCACTTTCTCTGAAATTATACATCACCTTCACGCCACTTTCTCTGAAATTATACATCACCTTCACGCCACTTTCTCTGAAATTATACATCACCTTCACGCCACTTTCTCTGAAATTATACATCACCTTCACGCCACTTTCTCTGAAATTATACATCACCTTCACGCCACTTTCTCTGAAATTATACATGATCTCCATGTTACTGGTTCTGAAATCATATGTATCATTTTCATGTCACTACGTTTGAACTTAAAATCTTCATGTCACTATGTCTAAAATCAACATCACCGTCATGTCATTGTGTCTGATATCAGACGTCACCTTCAAGTCGCTATTTCTGATATCGAATATCTCCACGTCACACCATATGAGATCGTACATCATGTCCTTCTCAATCTTGATTTCACAATGTTTAAAAACCAGATATCATCTCCATGTATGTTTTCATGTCACATCTGAGATCATATATCATATTCATCTTCACGTCAAACTGTCTGAAACTTTACATCATGTCCACGTCTATCTTCATGTCATACAGACTAAAATCACACATCTCTACGTTCACACAGACTGAAATCATACATCAAGTCCATCTCCATGTTCACACAGTCTGAAATCATACATCAAGTCCATCTCCATGTTCACACAGTCTGAAATCATACATCAAGTCCATCTCCATGTTCACACAGTCTGAAATCATACATCAAGTCCATCTCCATGTTCACACAGTCTGAAATCATACATCAAGTCAATCTCCATGTTCACACAGTCTAAAATCATACATCAAGTCCATCTCCATGTTCAGTCTGAAATCATACATCAAGTCCATCTCCATGTTCAGTCTGAAATCATACATCAAGTCCATCTCCATGTTCAGTCTGAAATCATACATCAAGTCCATCTCCATGTTCACACAGTCTGAAATCATACATCAAGTCCATCTCCATGTTCACACAGTCTGAAATCATACATCAAGTCCATCTCCATGTTCACACAGTCTAAAATCTATACATCAAGTCCATCTTCATGTTCACACAGTCTGAAAGCATACATCAAGTCCATCTCCATGTTCACACAGTCTGAAATCATACATCAAGTCCATCTTCATGTTCAGTCTGAAATCATACATCAAGTCCATCTCCATGTTCACACAGTCTGAAATCATACATCAAGTCCATCTCCATGTTCAGTCTGAAATCATACATCAAGTCGATCTCCATGTTCACAACAGTCTAAAATCATACATCAAGTCCATCTTCATGTTCACACAGTCTGAAATCATACATCAAGTCCATCTCCATGTTCACACAGTCTAAAATCATACATCAAGTCCATCTCCATGTTCAGTCTGAAATCATACATCAAGTCCATCTTCATGTTCAGTCTGAAATCACACATCAAGTCCATCTCCATGTTCACACAGACTGAAATCATACATCAAGTCCATCTCCATGTTCACACAGTCTGAAATCTTACATCAAGTCCATCTCCATGTTCACACAGTCTGAAATCATACATCAAGTCCATCTCCATGTTCACACAGACTGAAATCATACATCAAGTCCATCTCCATGTTCAGTCTGAAATCATACATCAAGTCCATCTCCATGTTCACACAGTCTGAAAGCATACATCAAGTCCATCTCCATGTTCACACAGTCTGAAATCATACATCAAGTCCATCTCCATGTTCACACAGTCTGAAAGCATACATCAAGTCCATCTCCATGTTCACACAGTCTGAAAGCATACATCAAGTCCATCTCCATGTTCACACAGTCTGAAAGCATACATCAAGTCCACTCTATCTCCATGTCACATCATCTGATATCATACATCTTGTCCACTCTATCTCCATGTCACATCATCTGATATCATACATCTTTGTCCACTCTATCTCCATGTCACATCATCTGATATCATACATCTTGTCCACTCTATCTCCATGTCACATCATCTGATATCATACATCTTGTCCACTCTATCTCCATGTCACATCATCTAAAATCATACATCATGTCCATCTATATCTTCGTATCATATCCTGTAAATCGTAAGTCACATCCATTTCTATGTTCACATCACATTGTCTAAGATCATAAATTATATCAACTCTCTCTTCACGTGTCACACCATCTGAATCATGATCAGGTTCATCTCTATGTTCACAGCACACAGTCTGAAATCATACATCATGTCCACTCTCTCTTCACGTGTCACACCATCTGAATCATGATCAGGTTCATCTCTATGTTCACAGCACACAGTCTGAAATCATACATCATGTCCACTCTCTCTTCACGTGTCACACCATCTGAATCATGATCAGGTTCATCTCTATGTTCACAGCACACAGTCTGAAATCATACATCATGTCCACTCTCTCTTCACGTGTCACACCATCTGAATCATGATCAGGTTCATCTCTATGTTCACAGCACACAGTCTGAAATCATACATCATGTCCACTCTCTCTTCACGTGTCACACCATCTGAATCATGATCAGGTTCATCTCTATGTTCACAGCACACAGTCTGAAATCATACATCATGTCCACTCTCTCTTCACGTGTCACACCATCTGAATCATGATCAGGTTCATCTCTATGTTCACAGCACACAGTCTGAAATCATACATCATGTCCACTCTCTCTTCACGTGTCACACCATCTGAATCATGATCAGGTTCATCTCTATGTTCACAGCACACAGTCTGAAATCATACATCATGTCCACTCTCTCTTCACGTGTCACACCATCTGAATCATGATCAGGTTCAGGAGGGGGAGGAGGGGGGAGGGGGGGGAGGGGGAGGGGGGAGGGGGGGGAGGTGGCCAGAGGGAAAAAAGGTATTGATACTGGCCACCTCCAAGTCACAGAGTTAAGGTACATGTTACGTTTTATTGGGCGACCTTGCCGCCATCTTTGAGTCTCCCACAGCCGGATTAAACCGGCCACTCTGCTTTTCATTGATCCCAAGCGCAACAAGGGTTCCACATCCTAACCATCCTTCCCTTGCAATTAAAAATGAAAAACTCTCGCTCTCCCTCTCTCTCTCTCTCTCTCTCTCTCAGGGTTCAAACAGCCTTCCAAACGAAAAATTCAAGAACTCTTTTTAAGGACTTTAATTCAAGAAGGATAACGTAGAAAATGTACGCCTTTCAGTGCACGCTGGCTGCTTTGTATGCTCTCTTCAGCTGAATAAAGTTAAACACAGACGACAATAAAGTAGACATTTTATGATTTTATACAGTCACTTCAGCAGAATAAAGTTAAAAGCAGACGGATAGGAAAGTGGATGTTTTTGTGATTTTCTCACTGAAATATAAATCGCTTCATCCCAAAACCTTCATTTTCAAGCACTTTAAAGTAATCTGGGGTATTCATAAGCATTAAAACCCAAATTTCAAGGACTTCTAAACTCCTTAAAAAGGGGGTCCTTACAAAATTCAAGGTCTTTTGATGATTTAGACGGACTTGCACAAACACCCCCACCCCCTCTCTCTCTCTCTTTCTCCCCATTTCCTTTTTGTTCTTAATCAGTAACAGATTCATTTTATTTCATAATCTTCATTCACGAGTTTAAAAAAAGAGCACTAAGCTTGGCAGACTTCTCTTCCTTTATTTGCCAATATTCTGGTTCGTCTAACACATTATTCAAGGACAGAAAAGCTACCGACTAGTTCTCTCCCCTTGAAAATGAAATAAAATTAAAAATCAAAGAATGTGTATTCACTCACCACTTTCCCATGAAGCCACGCTACACTCACTTTCAATATAGCCCAGCCATTCTCACAAACCCCTTACTGGACTATTAGCGCTTACACACACACACACACACACACACACACACACACACACACGCACGCACCACACACACAAGAAAGGGAAGTAACTCCTAACATGTGGGATAAAAACATAACCAGTCCACTCAAATATAAACAATTGGCAAATCAATTTAAGCTTATCCTTAAAGAAAAAAAAAAAAATCATGCTGATTATTGTCACTTTTTTTATCATCAATTTGCTGAAGTTTTTTTTTTTAATCATTAACACACACACACACACACACACACACACACACACACACATACTTGCATACACATGACACAAACGCACACACACACACACACGTACCAAGTACCTAACTCTAAATAAAGGAAAAAAAAAAAAAGATAGATCAATGTTCTGTGAGAGTGCAAGATTGACTCAGGGAGAAGGGAGGGGGCCTCTAAACTGACACGTCCCATGTGCTCCAAGTTCATCGAATCCATATATTATGCATACCAGTTGCAGTGATGCACCCAGCATTTGTCTCCAGACATAGTCTGATTAAAACTGAAAATGTCCAGTTGTGATCCTCCCTACTGGATCAGTTGTCCAATCGAAACTTTACTCCGGTGAAAAAAGTGACTTATTCAGGTGGTGATATATTTCCGTGTCGCATGGACAAACCATCTTATAAAGAGAACTGGTTTGAAACTGCAAAATATTCCGTTGCAGTCTTAGCATGGTAAAGAACCAAGTACCTAACTCATAAATTAGGCCTTTCAGACTTATTCCCATTAAAGCATATGGGAAAGAGCTCTTCTCCTCTTCTTTTTGCAAGGTAGTTTATTTCAGCATCCAATCAGTGATAGAAAAAAAAATGGATGAACCTAAAAGATGACTATCTAAAATGTTTTATTTTACCTGATTCTGTTCTGTAATCATGCTATTTTTGTCGTAATAATTGTAACAAATATTTTTAAGTTCATGTGAATTTGGGTTATTTAAGCTGGTGATTCATCCCATACATACCTGTTACCCAAGTCATAGCACATGCCTTCCTGAAAATGAGTTAATGGCTTATTGAATGTTATCTGCTTAGGGTTACGATTTAAACTTTTGCATACTAATACACTCACAATATACCAGTTGCAACCCCTTCTTTTAGAGATAAGAAAGTTATATTGCTTTGATCAAATTTTAAGGTTTTATCTGTCAACTGATCAGTTAGTTGGGGTGTGTGTGTGTGTGTGTGTGTGTGTGTGTGTGTGTGTGTGTGTGTGTGCGTGCGTGCGCGCGCGCGCAAGCGCGCACATGTGTGTGTATGTGCGTGTGTGGTGTTTATTTGCGCTGATGCAAACAGCGCAGTTAATCTTTACAGTAAAAATTAAAGCCAAAATTTACCGATTGATCTTTAGCATGAAGGATGCGGTTCGCGATCCTTTCCTTCTTGTCTTTGATCATTGCGAAAAAACCTCAAAAGTGATGAATGTGCCCACGCATGAAGTTGAACCAAATTTGGTCACGACAGGGCGAAACCGGATGTCATTGTAGGAGTTGAAGGGAAATAAATCTAGCCGACGAACAGCAAACAACTTCTTCCCAGCGACACTGATCACGTAATTACTCTCAAAATTGCTTGAGCCATCTTTGACCTCAGGATGACCCTTCTCTGTTCTATATTCACTGGATTGTACCTGACTCTGAGACAGTTGCATTAATTTTTTTAGATTAAATATTCAAATACAGCTAGCATAAGTCCTCGCCTTATCCCTCCGTTCACCATTGATTTGCTGTTTCTGTCGTCTGCTAGACTTTTTACCATAGTGATTGCATTGGAACACAAGGAGTCCACGAACTATGCAGATGTATGACGTGACGTTAAAGACATCTAGGCCTCTTCTTTGCCCTCCCTCTCCTCTCTCCCTGGCCCTACTCTCTGAGTTCTGCACACGCTTCCTTTCTTTCTATAATTATTATGTAATTCTCATGCAAACAATGACTTGGGGCCAGAATATTATTTTGCGCTTCCCCCCCCCCCCCCCCCCCCCCCCCCCCTGTGCCGTCTGAAGTAGCTATACTGGCGAAAAGTCACTTTGCCCGTTGAGTATTGTATACTGAATAAGATTTCCACTCTAAACATTGTGTGTGTGTGTGTGTGTGTGTGTGTGTGTGTGTGTGTGTGTTTATTTTATTTTATTTATTTTATTTGTTCTTTTTAATGTATATGCCCCTAATCCCTCGGAAAAACTGTTCTTTTCTTGTGCGGCATTTTTTTCTTTCAGCCAGATAACCAGGTGATTTTCCGTCTCTTCAACTAGTCCGTTTACTCGTTCTAATGTAACGCAAAACACTAACCAAACAACACGAAGCCAGAGAAAAGACATTCTGTTCCTTCTGCACAGATTAACTGACGAAATCACGAGTGTCCGCTATGAAAACACACACTGCAGAACGCACACACATTTGTTTTATCAGTCGTCTTAGTCTCCGCGGATACCCTTAATTATTTTTGCTGCCCGGTGTGTGTGTGTGTGTGTGTGTGTGTGTGTGTGTGTGCGTGTGTGTGTGTGTGTGTGTGTGTGTGTGTGTGTGTGTGTGTGTGTGTGTGTGTGCGTGCGTGTGTGTGTGTGTGTGTGTGTGTGTGTGTGTGTACACTTGTGTGTGCGTATATATATATATATATATAATATATATATATATATATATATGTGTGTGTGTGTGTGTGTGTGTGGTGTGTGTGTGTGTGTGTGTGTGTACACTTGTGTGTGCGTATGTGTGTGCGTGTGCGTGTAGTACTCCTGGTGTTTGAAACGCCTTCAAAAATCAAATTGACAAAACCTTTAAGGACCAAGTATTTTCCATTGATTTAAATCTTTACTGAAGCGGTAATAAATGTAGTATACACTATGCCTGATTTAATCAATGGACAGTCACTATGTAGTGATCCAAAAGCATATTAATGGACACTAATAATGAGGGCAAAAGGCTTTTAGCCTATAGCCAAACATTTCTGTGATTTTCTGTGATTCTGTGAGTGCGTGTGTGTGTGTGTGTGTGTGTGTGTGTGTGTGTGTGTGTGCGTGCGTGCGTGTGTGTGTGTGTGTGTGTGTGTGTGTGTGTGTGTGTGTGTGTGTGTGTGTGTGTGTGTGTGCGTGCGCCCGTGCATGCATGCGTGCGCGCCAGTGCAAGCCTTATACCTGTACCTTGTACCTGCAGAGAGAATTTGTGGGGTCCACCATGGGAAAATCCCATTTCAGCGTGTCGCCCATTTTCTGTTTATACGCTCCCCTTCATGTGGATTGTTAAATTCCGAAACGGAGTCAACAGAGGGGAGGGTGGGGGGGGGGGGGGGGGGGGGGGGGGGTAAACGAGTATGACAGATAGCAAGGAAGGGAGGGAGGGACTCGGTGGAGATGATGAGGCGTTGCGGAGTGAAAGGGGTTCCGGAAGGTTCCATGTCAGAACCGCGAGGTGTTCCTGGTCTGTGAAGTGTGTTTTCCTAGGTGGCCTAAATGCAGATTGAAGCGCAATATAGGCCTAATCCGTGCAAGGTTTGGTTTTTTTTTGTTTGTTTGTTTGTTGTTTTTTTTTAAATAGTCGTGGCAAAATCTGGCCATCCTAAATGACAAATTTTGATGATTTATTTCACCGGGCCATACCGGTTTTCGGTTACTTTCACATTTTGACCCCCCCCCCCCCCCGCACCTGGTCATCTCTCTCTCTCTCTCTCTCTCTCTCTCCTCTCTGTCTCTGTCTGTCTTTTTATCGCTCTTGTAGTTTTTTTTCCAATCAAGTAAACTAGGACTCGTTTATCCTGCATATAGTTAATATGCAAATTAAACATTTTTTCCAATCATCGAATACTTTTAAGACGATGCCGCCAAAAACACTGCAAAGGGAAGTTGTCAAGAAGGTATCCGGTTCAAAACCCCACAAGGTCTTTGAAAGAGAACTTTCTGTCAGAACATTAGAGTCGGATAAATGAGCCAAATTGTGTGATTTTATTGCTTTTTTGTTTCATTACACAATTGAAAAAAAAAATCACTTTGATTCTTGATGGAAAGAAAACACAATGGAGAGAAATGATGCTTGAATTCAACAGCTCATCTTGCCACTAGCTGATTCAAGCATGTTGCTCCGGGAGAATTGGGGAGGGGGGGGGGGGGGGAGGGGGGGGGGCACTGGCTGATTCAAGCATGTTGCTCCGGAGAATTGGGGAGCGGGGGAGGGGGGGAGGGAGGGGGGGGGCACTGGCTGATTCAAGCATGTTGCTCCGGGAGAATTGGGGAGCGGGGGAGGGGGGGAGGGAGGGGGGGGGGGCACTGGCTGATTCAAGCATGTTGCTCCGGGAGAATTGGGGAGCGGGGGGGGGGGGGGGGGGGGGGGGGGGGGGCACTGGCTGATCAAGCATGTTGCTCCGGGAGAATTGGGGAGCGGGGGGGGGGGGGGGGGGGGGGGGGGGGGCACTGGCTGATTCAAGCATGTTGCTCCGGGAGAATTGGGGAGCGGGGGGGGGGGGGGGGGGGAGGGGGGGGCACTGGCTGATTCAAGCATGTTGCTCCGGGAGAATTGGGGAGCGGGGGGGGGGGGGGGGGGGGGGGGGGCACTGGCTGATCAAGCATGTTGCTCCGGAGAATTGGGGAGCGGGGGGGGGGGGGGGGGGGAGGGGGGGCACTGGCTGAATCAAGCATGTTGCTCCGGGAGAATTGGGGGGGGGGGGGGGGGGGGGGGGGGGGGGCACTGGCTGAATCAAGCATGTTGCTCCGGGAGAATTGGGGAGGGGGGGGGGGGGGGGGGAGGGGGGGGGGGGCATGGCTGATTCAAGCATGTTGCTCCGGGAGAATTGGGGAGGGGGGGGGGGGGGGGGGGAGGGGGGGGGGGGGGGGCACTGGCTGAATCAAGCATGTTGCTCCGGGAGAATTGGGGAGCGGGGGGGGGGGGGGGGGGGGGCACTGGCTGAATCAAGCATGTTGCTCCGGGAGAATTGGGGAGCGGGGGGGGGGGGGGGGGGGGGGGGGGCACTGGCTGAATCAAGCATGTTGCTCCGGGAGAATTGGGGAGCGGGGGGGGGGGGGGGGGGGGGGGGGGGGGGCACTGGCTGAATCAAGCATGTTGCTCCGGGAGAATTGGGGAGCGGGGGGGGGGGGGGGGGGGGGGGGGGGGGGGGGATGGAAAATCAGCGAACGTGTTTTTCATTTTTAATAAATCAGTTTCACGTTTTTTATAATCAGTCCTATCAATGTGATCTACAGGAGTGGATATCAAATTTGCTTTTCTTTTCAAGAAGTCTTCATCGAAAGCCAGAAAAATTGGGGCGCATACAGAGCGGCTTAAGAGCGGTTAGACACGGAGCAAGGTCTAAGCTGGCGATTGTACAAATCTACAAACGGTGACCTGCCATCCCCCTCCACGACTGTTATTTTTTTAATGCTTGAAAAAACAAACTTCATAACTGTCGATGTTATTGAATTGATTGCAGTCAATGCCATCTTTACTGACGGATTTGAATACTTTTCAAACCACCAGTTAGGCCTAAATGGAGGCAAGTGTTCCGTTTCGCTCCCCCCCCTCCCCCCCCCCCCCCCCCCCCCCCCCCCCACACACACCACAAACACATTGGACACAGACCAATTAACGTTAGACTTTGACCCTTTACCGAGTCGACAAGGCCTGCCGGATAATAATACGTACACTTTGGATCATGAATAGACTTCCTTGGAGCCTATCGCATTCTTAGCTGTGGAACAGGACTGGCCTGGATTGAGCCACAAGAACCACGGACTTCATGGAGTTTGAGCCGGCAACCTTGATCATTGTCAATCTGTTCAGCTGAATTTGATAATTTGATGCACCCATCACCAATTTGTAGGGTCTGTGTAGAGTGATCTATGGATGAAGGGGAGGATTACTTGCTTGCAAATTGATTTTCCCCTTCTGTCACTACTGATGAAGAAACATTAAAGTTTCGCCTAAGTTTAAACAAAGGTGTTTTGTGGATTCCCCCCCCCCCCCCCCCCCCCCCCCCCCCCCCCCCCCCCCCCCAAAAAAAAAAAAAAAAAATTTGGCCTAATTTTCTATGATGGTTCAGTGGCATTTTTTCACACTGCTTATTCTGACCTGCTTATGCAGTCCAAACCCACAAATGGCACTTTAGCAGACCCACCCCTGTCAGTCAGTCCACAGAGAGCGGATCAGTTCATCATGAAGCATCCATCCACCCAGCCCCACCTGCTCTCTTGGAGACGATGCGCTCCGACCGTCTTTAGAGGTGCCTGTTCTGATCCAAGAAGAAGAAAAGAAAAAGATACACCCGAAGGTGCAGGTGGGACCTAGAGAAGTAGTGTCCTCAACTGCCGAACCAACCAGCTGGGAGCAATCCTGCACCACTCTTGGAAGCCTGCGCTGTGTTCACATAGGGTGCAGGCTGGCACAGGGCATTCCATGAAGATATCAAGGGACATAATTGCTCCCTGGCAGATGCCATTGTGTAATGGCCACTGGATGTGACGTGACAGAACCTCCACAGGAGCGTTCCCATGGGTGTACCAGCCCATATTTCAAAGCCTACATGTGAAAAAACGCCACCCGTCACGCAGCTGGCCGCTTGCACAAATGCAGGACGCCAACTACTTAGCCCTCATCTGATCACAGAGCCAGCGTGGAGTGACCCTCCCCAGAGGTGGACCATCACCTCACCCACGTCCTGCCAGTCCCGGTGAGCCTGCTGACACTGAAAGCCTTGACACGAACTTAGCACGGGCGTGGGCGTGGGGAGGGAATCACAGCCGAGGTCACCACGACAGCTGGGCACAAAGAGCCATGGATGTTTCACCTTTTTTGTCCTGATCAGTGAGGGTGGGGATGATGGAGAGGATGCTGTTGAGTTCCATTTTGACTGAGGCTATAGGACAGGGCTGTACTCCACGCTTTCTTTGATAACACGAGCCAGAGCCGGCCTCTCTAGGCCCAAGAAAAACATGACACTTGCAATATCTTTTAGCAACACTCTCAGAGACGCGTCCCATAAAGAGGAGGAAATTCCGCTGTTGTTCTTCCCACTGGAACCTATAGCAGGCTCAACTCAATGCAGAAGCAAGTCCCAGGTAAACAAAAATCCCACAAATAAACACCTCTGACTGGACTTGAACCCAGAACCCTCCAGCTCACAGCTTTGTGTACTAACCACCGTACCACTGCACAGGACATGCTAGTCGGTGCAAATTTATTTACAAACTTACTTTTATTGAACTCTTACATCTAGATGCGAAAGTAGTAGTTTTAACTCTTCAACAATCTCTCATCTTCACGTCGATGGGTCAAAACAGTCACCATGAAGAGGACCGGGTAGAAAGCAGAGGTGAGCGGCAACACGAACACAACCATGGCGTTGTAAACCTCGTCAACACTCCTGACACCAGCTGAAGTCATCATGGTGACCACGCCCAATGGCAGCCAGCAAGCAGCGTTCGTGACAGCCACTTTCCCCATGACGTCTCGGAGTGAAGAACACAACCGAAGGCCGCACAGGAATGAGCTCACCTGAAGAAGACTCTGGAGGTCGCCTGCAGGCAAGAACTAGGAAGACCAAAGCTACAAAACACGAAGTACAGTTGATTATGGCAACAGCTTTGAACCATTTAAAGTCTTTCCAAGAATGATTGTGACGGAACAAAGCCAGACGACAGAGGCCAGACTGACCTTCCAAGCCCCAGCGTGACAGTCCAGGAAGAAACGGTACCCCTGACATACCCAGTCCAAGCATCCAAGCTGCACAACAGGCTACAGAAGTTGAAGTTTGACGCTGCCTCACAGGACACCGGAAGATAAGAACACGGTTTATAGTGATGAAGCAAACGATGAAAACAGACACTTCACTGGATGCTGAAAACAAAAACCCACTCACCTTACACGGCACACTTCTGCTCCACTGGTTTCCCACATTCATGTACTTTCCATCGAACAGCTTGTCAGCTACCACAACGATGCCAGCGTGACAGCCCATCAAGATATTAGCAAACTGCAAGTGGCAAGAGGCCACAAGAAAACTACTTCCAAACTTCCTTCCACGTGTGCATGAAACAGCAAAGCAAATGAAATTCCCCAAAATGGCGAAGATGGCGACCAGCCAGGTGAAATTCCGAGCCATTTCAGTTGGTATCAAGGTGTCACAGGACGGAAGAGGATGTGGAGGGGTTACACACTGGGGCTTGTCTGAAAACCGAGGCAGTAATCCCTCACAGCACAGTCTGTAGTTGGATGACAACAGGCGCTTTAAGTGGAATGTTCGTGACAGAGCATCGAGCGGAAAATCGTTGACCGGATTTCCTGTTAGGTCTAGTACACGCAGATGTGGCAAGTTCATAAAGCCTTTTGTCCCGATGGTCTCGATGTCACAAAAGGAGGCATTCAGGTATTCGACACTGGGCAAGTACACCAACAAAATATTGTTCACCACATCATGATGCGTCTGGGACACATCGATTCGTCTCAAAGCGTAATTACTGCGCTTCAACTGATCATTCCCCACCTCTCCAACAGGATTGTTGGCCAGGAGTAGGGTTCTCAGACTTGGAAACGCAAATAGCTCGGACATGTGCAGAGTTGTGATTCTGTTATTGGAGAGATCAAGATACAGCAGGTTGTTAAGCCTTACATCACCTATACTGACCAAGGAACAAGAAGCCAGAGTCAGACTAATGAGATAACCATTACCTGCGAAATCGCCCAGAGACATTCCTGACCTTGTCGCTTCCATGCTACGTAACTCGGGAAACCAGGCTGCAGAAATAGGGCGATAACACAGAAAAGAATGCCCTGCACAAAGACAACCTTCAGGACAGGTCCTGTCACACATCAGTTCATCGTCCCGCTGTGGACACTGCCCCCAGCCGTCACACAGATGATCACCATGCACACACACAGAGGAATGTAGACAACGATAGAATCCAGGACAGGTCCACCTCACACAGTCTTGTTCGTCTTCTCCATTGACACAGTCAGAAAACCCATTGCATCGAGTATAGACAGGGAGACAGTACAGCCACTCTGTCGTGCATCGGTAATGAGTGTATGGACAAGACTGGTGGGCTTCCATCGTCTGCCAAGTGAAGTAGCCAGTAGCATCCAGGTTGATACGCAGTCTGCTCGGATCACCGGCTACAGGGTGTGAACGAGAGAGCCTGAGGTCAGAGGTACAATCCACCTCGTCTGAATCGTCACGGCAGTCTGAGTGTTCATTACAACGCTGGGTAAACGACACACACTGACCGTTTGAACACAAAAACCCGTAACACGAACGATGTTCACAGAATGACTCATCGCTATGATCTGGACAGTGCTGTCCCAAGTCACACAGTAGAGAGTAAGACACTGTCGCTATGCCATCGTCGCATGTGAACATGGTGTTCATGGACTTCAATCTGTTGCAGGGGAGTGGAGTCACGTCATGTTGATCACTCGCGTTCCGCATGCTGGAAACCTGCAAGTCTCTGGCCTTTTCACCAAAACGGCTGGGGTCACACAGCAGAAAAGAATGGACCAAGTGACCCTGTGTGGAGGTCAGTAAAGACTGTTTGGTGCTGCTCATGCTGTTCCAAGTGGACAGGTGTGGTGGGATCTGTGCAATAGACACATGAGGCACACCGCTAAACACTGTAAGTTCACACAACACGGAAGGCAAGAAGCGATGACGACTTCTTCCCAAAGTCATTGACGTCAGAACTTCAGATCTAACTCTCCTGGACGGAGGGGTTGAAATGTCGGACCTGAGGTGGGTCATGATGTAGACCATGGTGTTGTCTGACCATTTACCAAACTTGCTGTACATAAAAGGCACAGAGGACCAGCCTGTCTCATAACCTATGCCTGCTTCAAATTGAAAATAATTTCTGAAAATGTGCAGGGCATCCTGCTTCTCTTCTCTGTTTTTTATGGAAGCTAGTCTGGCATTTATTGAGAGGCACTGAAGTTTTATTAACGTCTGATCAATTAATTTTTGCAATAGGATAAGCTGGAAGCATTTGTTGGTTGAAGCCACCAACCCTTGACAGCCCGGACTGCTGAAGGGACAATGTTCCGTCTCATCTCGTCCATCTTCACACTCTGTCTTCAGGTTACAGTGCACGTGATCCTGAAATTTCGAGTACTGGCTAACAGAACAGTTCAGAAGACCACTTGGCTGCTTTTGGGGCCCGTCAGATTCAGACAGAATGGAGAAGCGCATTTTCAGAAAGGGGTGAACGTTGCGATTGTAAGTCATTTCAAGCTGAAGACGGGCAGCGAGAAAAACAGATACGGGCGTTGACAGCTGGGCAGACATTATGTGGACAGTAGTCTGAGTTGCATCTGATTTTCGGGACATCAGTTGTATAAGAGATGGTGTTGATCCAGGCGGTGGAATCCCGTAGGACTGCTCAACACTGACAACCATAACGGATGTTGAAAGCGCTTTCAATTCTGTGCGGTGTGTGACACGGCTTGCCAACGTCAGCTGTGGAACTGTCAGATATCCAGAATGTTCCTGGAGGTATTCTGTGATTAAACGATGACTGCTTACTGCCTTTACGTTAATTTCAACCATGGGGTCGTTGATGTGGACAATCTCCACAGAGTTTGCGTCCAGCTCAATGAACATTTGCGCTAGCGAATGCCGGCTGCAACTTATCACAAATCCAGGTTTTATTCGTGTTGTCCACTGCTTTGAATCGCACTCGTACATTAGCCGGTGAATAGAAAGATGTACATACATGCCCTGTGGTACCTGCATGTGCAGTGTACAGAAAGAGCTGGACTCCCCACAAAACCCGTACACCACTCCCTGCGGAGCCGTCTGCCGTGGCAGCTGGTAACAGTCTGGGACATTGACCTGCTGCATGGGTGCTGAGGAGCTCTGATTCCAAAGATAGGCAACACCGGGACAGTGCTTGCTGACGTCCAGTGGAACTCCGTCGTTGTTCATGTTAGTTTCATCTCCAACAATCAAATAACAACAACAAGAGTAATGATGACAATAATAATAACTATGATAATGACGATAATAATAATAATAATAATGATAATAATAATAATGGTGAGAATAACAATAAGAAAAAGAATGGTGATACTACTAATGCTGCTGCTACCACTACTACTCCTACTACAACTACTACAACAACAACTACTACCACTACTACTACTACTGAATTAGAAAACAAAGAAAATAACAAGTAGGCCTGCATCAGGAGGTCTGGCTCTCTGCAACATTCGTTAACATCAAAAATACCAATTCCTGACAAATTAACAGTTTGATGTATTTCAAGCGTGAAAAGTTAGTCTTTTGGATTGATATCAAGAATGGGACCCAGAAGATGGATTAATGCAAAAGTAAAAACAAACAAACAAAAAAACCGATTAATAATGAAACAAAAGAACGTATGTCTATATCTATCTGTCTATATGCATACATATGTACATGCGTACATATGTATACATATACATACATACATCTCTCTCTGTCTCTCTGTCTCTCTGTCTCTCTCTCTTCTATATATATATATGTATGTATATATATATATATATATATATATATATATATATATATGTGTGTGTGTGTGTGTGTGTGTGTGTGTGTGTGTGTGTGTGTGTGTGTGTGTGTGTACGGACATCAGAAACCGTATAATCTGCATCAAACTGTGAGCTCTTTAAGCTTGTAGAGCAATGGCCAGAGTTTTACACTTGGGAATTATCCTTGTGGATTTTTATGCTTAGTTACTGTTTCCCATAGGCTTTTGTCTTGTACATTTCCACATTTGATTTTTAGACAAATTTAAGCCTACAATCTTGATCAACATTCTTGTTTGTTCCCTTCATTGAATGCTCTTGTTTGTTTGTTTTGGCAGACTATTCATGTATGCAGGAGGATCTACTGGATTTTGGAGAACGGCCCCCTAGCTTATACAGAAGTGTTTCTAATCAGCAGATGACTAGAATAACAGCAGCAAGCCTCATTAGTTCTTCACAGAGCGAAACAAGTCTTGCTTCCTGGTCATGCTGACTCCCTTTTGGAGGATCAATGAAACTAATGAGAACACGCACTACAGAATGATCGCTTCTTATGCCTTCTTCCTCGTAAATGCACGTGTGTTTTTTTTAGTTATGCATTTTAACTGAGGTGGAATTTGATGATTTCTCCATTCCCTATCTGGATATCAAAAATTGTTTGTTAGGAAATTATAGATTGGTGGTGGGTTTCTTGCCGCTAATCAGTGCTGTTGCGTTAGTAGCTAATGAACTAAAGATCACTTCCGTCTTTGACTCCTTTTGCATTGTTAGCTGAGAGAACTGTAGCTTGTTGTCTGCGGGTTTCATAGTTATATTGTCGAGATACCAGTTTGAGGAACTATACATCATTGCTGGCACGTTTCTTGTTCTTGTGTTGTCAAGGGGGGAGGGGGGGAGTTTGTTGCGGTTGGGGAACTGTAGCTTATTGTTGGAGGGTTTCTAGCTCATGTTGTCAGTGGGAAACTACAGATCGTTGTGTGCAAGTACTTCGTCGTTGTTGTCTTACTGTAGTTCTTCACCGCTGTTGTCTTGTTGTTAGTTAGGGACCCGTAGTTCGTCACCGGACGGTTTCTCATTCATGTTGTTGGTTGAGTAACTGTTGCTGGAGCTGGTCTCGTCCATGCTGTGTTATCAGTTGGAGCTGGAACTGTGGCTCGTGCTGCAGTGGATCCCTTCTCACTGTGGCATTGGGGGAACGAGGAGGCAGACCGCCTGTCCAAGATCGGCAGCAGGCAGGAACAGTCAGGGCATCCAGTGTCCTACAATGAAGCTAAAAACCATCCTCAGGAACAACTTCAGAAGAGCGTGGCGCCAACGTCTGGACATTGGGACTGAAGAGGACAGCATCCACTAACTCGACACAGCAGCTCCAGTTACCATCTTCAGGCTGCGAACAGGACACTGCCAGCTCCTCTCCCATCTCTCACGTCTCAAACTCTCTCATACTGACCAGTGCCCTTGTGGCACAGGCTCCCAAACTCCCACCCACATCTTACAGTCCTGCCCCTCCTTTGAAGCCTTGAGACACCAGATGTGGCCCAGTCCAGCTGAGGTCCAGGAAAAGCTATGGGGACCGGTGGGGTCTCTGAGGCGGACTGTGGACCTCGCCTTACTAACCAGACTGAGGATATAGCATGGCTAGGAACGCAAATGAAAGAAGGAACTATGGCTCGCTCTTGGTCAGGTTTCTTTTCGCTCAAGCTGTCTTGTTAGCTGGGGAACTTTAGTTCGTTGTTGGAGAGTTATCCACTCAGGCTGTTCTGTTTTCAGTTGGGGAACCATAGCTCGTTGTTGGCAGGTTTATCACCCATGTTGTCGGGTTTTTCGCTCAAGTTGTCTTGCTCCCTATGTCCGGGAGTTTAGTCACATCACGTTCACATTGTGAAATGGTACGTTGGTAAACATGCCAGTCTGTCTGTAGACCCTGTGGCTGGGTTGCCGCTGTCAGAAATGTACATTTCAAAACCAGCTCAACTCACCGGCGCGCTGTGACGGCTGACATCACTGCTTTTCAACTAGGCGCATGGAATGGAATCTACAAGGCATTTGACTGAAGTTTGGAGTAAAGAAGTGTGTAAGGAATTGAAAGTACTGATTTGTGGCTGTCTTCGCCGATTACGTAGCAATTTGACTGCCGCGTTGGACGTTAGGGAGACCAGAGATCCAAGGAGCAACAACGTCATCATCATCAAATGGAAGAATGACGAATGCGTTAAACTCAGAGGACTTTTCGGTTTCCGCAACAAACAGTAATAGCCTCAAGAATCACATTAAAACAAAAGAAAAAATTTAAATGATCATGAAGAGTTCATGTGACGTTGATTAGCTATTGTGAGATCTAGAACCGAAGAAATAGGTTGAGAGCATTGTGCCACACAAGAAAAAGACACAGCCGATGGTGCAGGTGGGACCCAGCGAAGCACTGTCCTCAACTGCCGAACATACCAGCTGGCACCATCCTTAGAAGCCTGCGCTGTGTTCACGTAGGATGCATACATGTTCTAGACAAAATCTGAAATGGATAATAAGGAAAAGATGGACAGTAGACGAGCACCATGCTCTCGTCTCACTCCATATTTGTTCGCTTTTTGTTTTGTTTTTTGTTTTATGTTTTTGTTTCTTCTTCTTTTAATTCCCTGTTATTGAACTACAACGGTTGATCATTTTTTTAAGGCAATAATTATCAAGATTCAATCATCACAAAAAGGGGAAAAGTAAAAGATGTCTGCATTGTCATGGCCCTGAAGCTGCACGGCAATGCCGATTCCCAGCACGTTAAGGATCGCCGCAGCTGTCTTCACATTTCTCTTCAAACCCAGACTCCAGAAACCTGTCCAAAGCAGGGCTGTCAGCTTCAATGTACAAATGTCGATGGCGGTGCGGCACTTGTTTCAGTCTGTGCTTTGTTATGGAAGTTTCCGTCGCCTCTCAAACTGCACAGAAAGGAGACGGGGTGAGAGGTGTGTGTGGGAGGGAGCAGGGTCGGGGGGGGGGGGGGGGGGGGGGGACGGAACATATCTCTCGACAGACCTGCGTTCTGCTGTTCGACGACTGGTTCTATCCCACCTCACAGGAAGACGAAAGCACCACCAGCAACTACAACGAAGGAAGACAACATTAATGACCACCACCATCGAACAACAACACCGACAACTCCACCATGAACCTGTAAGCCACGTCATCCAAGACTACCGAGAAAGAACAACCTGTCCCTGAAAGCTTTCGCTGTGAGGACGTCAAACTTAACCATGCCTTCTGCTGCTGAAGAAGTTCGGCGTTCTCACACCACATTGTCTTCCAGCCCCATACACACCGGAGCCACAGCAGGTCCAGTTTTGAAGCCACGTTTTAGCCACGATCAGCTGCTGAATACGCCTACATCGCACACACTGATCACATGCAAGTCGCTTTCCCGCGGACAGAGCGCTGGATCAGTAGCAAAGGGAGAGAACTACTGTCACAGCGGACAGAGTAATGTACAGCTTCGTTCGCAAGACTTTGAAAGCTGATATCAGTGGTGAGGGTGTCTGACGGAGTCGCTGATCTGACTGTTGAACATGGCACAAGAAGGGAGGCTCTCTTGGCACACTCACCATTCCTTCATCAGCAGCCTCACAGTGATTCCAGCTTGGATTTCCCAGTGTCAACCTGTCTTTTTTGCTTTAAAAGAAAGAAAAAATTAACACACAATATACGCACAGGAAGATGATCAAAGTAATAACGTTCTATGACGGTTGGAGAATATGCGTGGGTCTTCATGAACAAAAACACAATGAGCGATGGTCTTATCACAGAGCGACACACACACACACACACACACACACACACACACACACACACACACCCACACACACACACACACACGCCGCACCCAGCGTTCACACGGGCGATTTCAATGATCAGTCTTAGGGTACAGTGATCCCTTGTTCTAGAGCCATCCCCTTATCCTAAAGGAATCGTCTTGATCTAAGCGTGATGCCAAATGTCAGGACTGCATGATGGCGAACATTCTGAACCCCTCCCGTGCCCCCCCCCCCCCCCCCCCCCCCCCCCCCCCCCCCCCCCCCCCCCCCCCCCCCCCCCGCCCCCTCCCTTCTCCACGAGCAGTTGCTTCTGGTCATTAACTACCCCAGAATGATTAGCCACAGGCCAACGGCTCGGTTCCGTCTGGTGCTCCCCTCACCCCCAGTCATCCCCCCCTCCCCCCTCCCCCCATCTTCCCCCCCCCCCCCCCCCCCCCCCCCCCCCCCCCCCCCCCCCCCCCCCCCCCCCCCCCCCCCCCGAGCGGTTGGTCAGTGATGAATAACACATGGATGATGTCCAGTGCCTGGCGTCCTCTCACTGCCGAAGCAACAAGTGTCAATGCCGTGCCACGCCACCGTTATTCAATTCAGACTGGGGCAAAAGCTGTATAAACTAAAGATATCAGTTTCCGCACTCTCTCTCTCTCTCCCTGGCATCTGAACAATCGTGTACTTGGGCCTCAGCGACATTCTGCTTGTTACAAGCTAAGGTGACTCCATATTATTATTATTATTTTTTGGTCAACCTTAGGTTTATATTTACGAGGCTAGGACTTAGTCAAAGTGTGTCAACACAGAATTGGGCTTGGCTAACAGTACTCTCTATAGTGCAGAAGAAAATAAAGAAATGCATGATCAATTGGATTCTGGTGTTTCGGTTCAGAGTTAGACGTGCCTTCTGTCTCTGCCCTCTATCTACCGGACTGTCTGAACTACTCCTGTAGCAGTCTCTACATCCCAAACACCCGTCAGCACAGAACTAGTAGTGTGATAGTCTCATCGTAATGGTCAGATGGCCGAGTGTTCAGTGCTGCTCTCATAAAATGCCATATACGCGGGCGCGCGCGCGCGCACACACACACACACACACACACACACACACACACACACACACACACACACACACTCACACACACACACAAACACACAAACACACACATGCACGTAAGCACGCACGCACGCACGCACGCACACGCACACAAACAGAGAGAGAGAGAGAGCGCAGGTGAAACGCCATGCACGTTGTCTACTTAAAAACTGTTCTAAAACTTCAAGTTTCCACATCATGGAGATTTCATGTGGAACTGTCACAAAAAAAAAAAAAAAAAAAAAAAAAAAAAAAATCACGCATTTATTTGTCCTTGTTTTTCTTTGTCAGCAGTTCTAGACTGCGTTGGCCACGTTACCTGGCGCCATATTTGCCGGAGCTAATGCGTGTTGTTTTGTTACGGTTCCTGATGAGGCCTCTGTGGCGCGAACATTTGGAGTTTTGAAAATAAGTATTTTGTATGTGGACATCATGTGCGCTGTTTCATCTTCACCTTTCCTCAGACAATGTCTTTTATCCCTAAGCGCCCCCATTGCGGCATGATGCATGATGGTAATAACATGATGATCTGGAATCTGGCTCACCAGGCGACACGGAACAACACCAAACTCCACGCGTCAAGCTACGTACCGAGCCATCCAGCGCCTGACACAACAATGTCTGGCAGACAAACGAATCCATGACTTCCACAAAACGCGAACGCCTCGAATAGAAAACCTGCACAGCACGTGAAAGCCTAAACATTACCGTGCGCACAAATAACTCTCTTTGGGGTATGTTCTTCACTCGAGACAGCCTTCTTTGCTCCAGAGTCCAGCCTCTTCCCAGGTCCTTCACAGAAGACCTCCAACTGCGGTCCCGTGTTGAGTGAATGCATGCACTGAACACACAAACGCGCATACACGTGCACGCACGCCCACGCACGCATGCACACACACACACGCACGCACGCACAGCGCGCGCACACGCAGGCACACACACACACACACACACACACACACACACACACACACACACACACACACACACACACCGCACACACAAAGCGACATCGAAACACCAACAAACCCTGGTGTTGTTATCAAACATCATATCAAAGATAAAATGTGCCTACCTGCATGGTAGGATTAAAAACAGTTGTATGTACTTACAACAAAATGTGACTAGTAGTGAGTCCAGGAGTTCTAGCCGAAAAACAAGAAGAAATCAAGGTAAACAAGAACTTGGATATCATGCCGTGTCCGC
The DNA here is from genome assembly GCA_033310375.1 of Conus canariensis. NCBI lineage: Eukaryota > Metazoa > Mollusca > Gastropoda > Neogastropoda > Conidae > Conus > Conus canariensis. Next base: position 16,484,242 of record CM065743.1, read on the forward strand.
TTTGAACTGATAATCTGTTATAGCTTTTGGTCTGAAGGCAAAATCACAGACAGTTGCAAAACGAGGCGGAAATCTAGACAAATTTGTAAAAAGTATTTATACTGACTCCGCCAAACAACGTGGACAAACGAATAGCAAGACAAAACACGACGCGTTTCGACCTCTTAGGCCTTCTTCAGGCAAGGTAAACAACACTCAGGACAACGAAGCAATCACTTATCTTTGTCAACATCGGCGCAAGATGGGAGTTGAATCACGTATGTCCATCAGTCCATAATCTGTAACCATATTCGGGACAAAGACCTATGAATTTAACACCAAGCACTCCAACAACATAAACAAAGAAATCTGTTGATATAGTTTGCATTAAAACATGACGTCTTCAAAACCCTCTCTTCATATTCAGATGACGACGTGGTGAGATGTAAATACGTTTCATCGCATTCTAACACGTCATTTGCTGTCTGACATCTTCTACGTCAGTAACCTGTCCGTTAGGCTTACCTCTTCATCGCAGTGGATGATGA
>CM065743.1:16489768-16527268 GCA_033310375.1 Conus canariensis
TCCAGACAATTGGATAAGCATTTTACTCAGCATATTTAAAAAATGCTGGAACTCAGGTCATTTGCCTCAAATATGGAAAGAATCAGTAATAGTACCGATTCACAAGGAAGGTAAACTGAAAGAAAGTATAGATAGTTACAGACCTATTTCATTAACTTCTCATGTCTGTAAACTTTATGAAACCATTGTTTTAAATAGACTAAACTACTTTTGCGATAAGAACAAAGTCATCCCAACAAACCAAGCAGGTTTTCGAAAGGGCAGAAGTGCTGTTGAACATTTGGTCAAACTTACCACTCAGATTAAGCATCAATTTTCCAGGAGACAATCTTTACTAGCAACCTTTTTTGATATCACTAAAGCTTACGATCAAGTGTGGCACTCTCGTTTGCTTTATAAACTTAAAGAGATTGGATTATCAGGAAACATTTATGATTTTCTTAAAGACTTCTTAGAAAATCGATATATTAGAACGAAGGTAGGGAACTCCTACTCTACAAGAAGAAAATTATACATGGGCATTCCTCAGGGGTCTGTTATTGCCCCTTTACTTTTTAGTATTCTGATGTACGATTTACCCACAAAAATTTCTAAAAATATAGAATTAGCCCAATATGCAGATGATATATGCATATGGATGAGGGTGACATTAGAAAAATGTACATCTGTCAGATCACAAAATTATATTAAAAAGTTATATCAAAAAGAATTAAATACCTTTTCTGCTTACATGAATGAAAATGGTTTGCAAATATCAACAGAAAAAACACACATGATGTTATTTAATACTGGATTTGATCCAGTTAATATGCCTTCATTTCAAGTCAACGGCATACCCATCAAATATACCAAAATAGTGAAATTCCTTGGAGTAAATTTAACATCAAAGTTGTCATGGAATTTTCATATTGAGCATATTCTAACAAAAGCTCGAAAAACTTTAAATTTATTAAAGATTATTAGCAAGCATGCTTGGGCTCAGGACACAGTTACTCTTTTGCACCTTTCTACTGCACTGGTTAGATCAAAATTAACGTATGCACAAGAGGTATTCTTCAGTGCACCCAAATACTTACTGAAAAAACTTCAAAGTATTGATTCCAAAGCATATAAGATAGCATTGGGACTACCAGTCCATGCCTCTTGTACAAAAGCATACAGTGCTGCTGGGATATTACCACTGGAGGAATATAGGAATCTCGCATGCACCAATTTTGTTATAAGAAGTTCTGCTATAGACAACAATATAGGCCCTGAAATAAATATTAAATCGGACACTGATTTTCCCAAAAGGGCTAAAAATATTTCATCTCAAACGACTCTAAGAACATATACTTCCTCGATTTTAGAATCCTCAGATATCAAACTAACATCCATTGCAAAAAGATCTATTGTGTCTCCTATCCCTCCTTGGAAACTAATACGAGCACATTTTGATATTGAGCATACAGACCTAACAAAGGCTGAAAATACTAATTTATTGTTATCGAATATCAAAATGCATTTGCATGATCACTATTCCAACCATTTTAAGATATACACTGATGGATCTTTAATTAATGAACATGCAGGTGCAGCATACATTATCCCAGGTCTTAACAAAGAGAAGTCTTATTATCTTGGAAAAAACAAATCTATATTCACTGCTGAGTTAACTGCTATAATTATGGCCTTAAAGTTTGTTGTTGATTACCCTAAAAATTTATTTAAAGTTGTTTTATGTGTAGATTCCAAGTCAGTTCTTACTGCAATGAAGAATTTTAATTTAAAAATTCGACCTGAGATGATCACTGAAATACATAATTTAGTACATTTCCTCTCAGTCAGAGACACTGAAATAACATTTCTTTGGGTGCCCTCCCACTGTGGGTTATATTATAATGAAAAGGTTGATATTCTAGCAAAGAGAGGAGCAAAACGATCATCAGATTCACATTTTCTAAACTTCTCTATGTCTGTACAAGAGTGCTATGCTTTGGCAGAAAAAGTACAATTTTCCAATTTTCATTTGATTGAAAGAGAAACTGGGTGTTTTGGGTTACACGATGAAATGAAAAATATTCATGAAAAGTTAAGTAAGTACGATCAAAACATTTATCGTAGACGACAGATAATTTCCTTGATCTGTAGATGGAAATTGGATTGCTTTAAAACAAAGTATGTCAAAAATGTACATTGTATATGTGGTCATAGCATATCAAATGATCACATTCTGTTATGTAACTTAATGAAAAAAATCATTCCAAATACGCCTGTACAGCCTATTCAAAATGTTTTCCTGTCAGCAAGTGAAACATATCTTTTCTTTTTGCGCTTAGCTAAAAGTCCAATTGGCAGATACTTATAATAGATAATAGTCAGTGGTGAGATGAGACAGAAGAGTTATATGTTTTTGTATTTTGGGTTTTTTTTTAAATCTTTGATTAAGTGGTTTTTCTATTTTTGTGTTATGGATGTAGATAAGTTAATTCTTTTGACTCGTTGTGTTAACCTTTTTTCCCGGCCCCGATTCCCCCCCCCCCCACCCCCCCGTCTAATATCACGTTATGTGGAAAGACGTAAAACAAAACAACAACAACAACACACACACACACACACACACACACACACACACAAGCGCACACATACATATAGATAGATTATATTTATAGATAGGTAAGTACATGTACATGCTAGACTAGGCAGTTTTACAAGTACACGCACGCACCACACACACACACACACACACACACACATACACACACACACACGCATACACACGCACACACACACACACGCGCACACACACGCACACACACAGAAACACACTGGTCTGGATGTAGTCAGCAATGAAATGTTAAAACACATTCCTGAAAATGGTATTGCTTTTCTACATAAAATTTTTCAAAAATGCTGGGACAATGGTGTCATTCCACAGCTATGGAAAGATACTATTGTCATACCTATTCTCAAGGCTGGAAAACCTAACAGTGACAAAAATAGCTATCGCCCCATAGCACTTACTTCACATTCGGGCAAGCTGTTTGAGAAAATTATAATAAATCGGCTATTACATTACTGTGAAAAGAATGAAATTATACCTGTAAATCAAACTGGTTTTAGGAAAGGAAGATCTGGCGTTGAACATTTAGTTAAACTATCTACAGAAATAAAGCGACAATTTGCTCGTAGAAAGAGCGTATTGGCAACCTTTTTTGATGTCAAAAAAGCATACGATCAGGTTTGGCACAGTCGTCTCATGTACAAACTGAAAACAATTGGACTATCTGGAAATATCTACAGATATATCAACAATTTTCTAACAAACAGGTCAATGGTGGCCAGAGTGGGAACAACATACTCTGCCCCTAGGAGTCTAGACATGGGTATCCCTCAAGGCTCAGTGATTGCACCTATACTTTTCAACATCATGATACATGACCTGCCAAAGGCGGTATCAAGCAAAGTAACTCTCGTCCAATATGCAGATGATATATGTATGTGGATGGACGTAACCTTAAAAAAGTCGACACCACAAAGAGCCCAAAATTACATAAGAAGATTGTACCAGTTTGACCTTGATAACATTGAAAAATACATGTTTCAAAATGGATTATCTTTATCCCCTGAAAAAACTAATATGATACTATTTAACTCTGGTAGTAATCCAGCAAAATTACCGATCTTAAAACTGCTTGGTGAACCTTTAGAATATAAACAAAACGTCAAGTTCTTGGGATTAATTCTTACATCAAAGCTGACATGGAATATGTATTTTGAGTATATTCTAACAAAGGCAAGACATAGCCTAAATCTTTTAAAGACCATTAGTAGATTACCTTGGGGAATGGACCCTGAAACCTTAATTCATCTTTCTACAGCACTTGTTAGGTCCAAACTTTCTTATGGACAAGAAATTTATTTCAGTGCTCCAAAATACCTATTACAAAAATTACAAAGTATTGACTGTAAAGCCTATAAACTAGCTCTTGGCCTTCCGAGTCATGCGTCAAACAAAGAAACATACAGAGCAGCTGGAATCTTACCGCTTGATAATTATCGTGAACTTGCTACTTCAAAATTTGTGTTGAGAGCAAGTACAAGTGACAATTTCATTGGGGAAGAATTGAAACTAAGAACTGAGTGTGATTTTCCTAAAAGGGCAAACAATATATCGTCGCTAATGACAATAGCAACATATACCTCTAATTTAATTGAAAGTTCAGGAATAAGCATCAAAGACATGTCAGTAAGACCATCATTCGCGCCTATACCACCATGGGAAACATTAAAACCGTCATATGATATCAGCTATTCTAAATTGAGAAAAGAAGAAAATATAAATGTTATGAATTCAATTGCAAAAACACGTATCTATGAAAAATATCAAAATCATCTTCAGGTTTTTACAGACGGCTCCGTACTTGACAATGATAATGTTGGTGCGGCCTTTGTCATACCGGCACTGAAAATTGAAAAATGTTTCTACATCGGCAAAAAACTGTCAATTTTTACAGCCGAATTGACAGCCATCATGCTAGCTTTAGAATTCTTGGTGAACTTTCCAATGACAGTATTTAAAACTGTGATACTGGTGGATTCTAAATCGGTTTTATGTTCACTGAACTCCTTCAGTACCGATACACGGCCTGACCTTGTGTACGAAATTCATTATTTATTACATTGCTTGTCGACTAAAGGCACAGTCATTGAGTTTTGTTGGGTGCCTTCACACTGTAACATAAATGGAAACGAAATGGCCGACAGAGCTGCTAAAAGAGGCGCAAAAGGTTTAGAGAAGGCTGTAGGCATGACACTTCCTTTGTCACTACATGAAAATTACAGGCTGCTAGAAACAACAGCATGGAAAAAATTTAGCAGACGTTCTGATGAAAAGACTCTAACACAAAATACAACTGCAGTTCCGTTGGAAATTGTATCAAGAAAGTTGTCAAATGCACCGTTATATTATTCTAGACTTGTCACTTCCCTTTTTTTCCGCCTAAAAATTAACGCTTTAAAAACAAAATTCTCCAAAAATGTATATTGCCTGTGTGGTGCACAAATCACAGTTAATCACATTTTGTTTCATTGTAAAAGTCTCCGAGGTTTTCTACCTGATTCAGTCACAGCAAGGAATATTTCGGAAGAAAACATACAAGATTTATTATATGACACAAAGGTTTTACTACAAATTGCTGAATCCCTAATTCACACCCCCATCAGGTCATTCCTGTAGACTTTTTTTTTTTTTCTTATTCCAATGTAAGTTAGTGGTGTGTGACACATCCACCCACCCACGTTTCTGTATTTTGCATTTTGTTTGTTATATGTATCTTTAACATTTCCTCTTTACTGTTAATGCAGTGTTCACAGTTTTCATTACCTCACACATTTACACTCTCACACACTCACAGACAGAATGCACTCACTCACGCACACTTTGGTCTAATATCACTTATGGTGAAAAGACATAAAAACAAAGAACGAACGAACACAGAAACACACGCGCGCGCACACACACACACATGTGTCTATCTATCTCTCCATCTATCTATCTGTCTGTCTGTCTGTTTTCTGTCTGTCCGCCTATCTATCTAACTAAGACCACACAGTTTCCCAAATTGTACAAACTTATTCGCGACTGGGTGACTTTACCAAGAGATAGCAAAATGATGTGGATAAGACACACTGTCAGCACACCCACATCAATCATCACTAAGTGAAAAAAAAACACAAAGCTAACCTCTCATAGCCTCATGGCCGTAATGGTAATGAACTGTCAGCGGTTCACCCTTCCTGGGGCACTGTATGATGGAAAGCAAAGCCCTGCCTCCTCCTTCCGCTGCATTTAACCTCCCCTGAACTGAATCAGGTATCCATTCGGTGCTGGGTGGACAAAGAGGTTTCTAAAGGCGAAAACAATCGGCTCAATTGCTTAGCAGAAATGCCTACATACAGCACACACACACACACAACAAACAAAGAGACATGCCAGAAAAAGGGTGTTCCAGGCTTGTTCACATACCATGTACAAACAAAGAGACATGCCAGAAAAAGGGTGTTCCAAGCTTGTTCACATACCATGTACAGAGAGACATGCCAGAAAAAGGGTGTTCCAGGCTTGTTCACATACCATGTACAGAGAGACATGCCAGAAAAAGGGTGTTCCAAGCTTGTTCACATACCATGTACAAACAAGGAGACATGCCAGAAAAGGGGTGTTCCAGGCTTGTTCACATACCATGTACAAAGAGACATGCCAGAAAAAGGGTGTTCCAAGCTTGTTCACATACCATGTACAAACAAGGAGACATGCCAGAAAAAGGGTGTTCCAAGCTTGTTCACATACCATGTACCTGACACGTGTACACACCAACAACACCTGGAGACATGAAGCACGGTAATTCTTGCTCCCATGATGAGCAGGGTACTTGCCCATAATTCCGAATGATTGCTGCTTATGACACCAACAACACCTGGAGACATGAATGAACACAGACTGACATTATTTCAAGACTGGCTCAGCCTTTCGATCTTGAGTGAAGACGTCAAGACCTTACTTAAAAGCCACTGTGTTCCAGACATGGAAGCTTCAGCCGACGTAGCCTTTCGGGGTACGGGAGGTCCTTCAGTGGGCCCAACATTGTGGTCGCCCTCCTCTGGACGTTTTCCACTTCAGAGCAAAGACCTTTCTGATTCTTCTCGTCTGGCTTCCACACACAGTGACCGTACTCCAGAAGTGGCCTGACTAATCCCTTGTACAGCTGGACGAAAGTTACTGGTGTTAGGTAGTCGAAGGTCCTGCGGATGACTCCGACAATGCGGTTTGCCTTTGATGTTGCCTGTGCCACGTGTTGCTTAAAAGAGAGCGCCTTGTCGATGGTCACCCCAAGATCCTTCTCTGCCTGTGTTTCTTTCAGTTTTACTCTAACGGAGTTGCCGTCTTTGTCTTTACTGTTCATGAAGTACTCCGTTTCTCTTTCATGGCCTAGTTTCAGGACGCAGCACTTCTCTGGATGGAATTTTAGTTGCCATTTGTCGGACCATTGCATCAGCTCGTCCGAGTCGTTCTGCATGGTTTCATGGTTGTTCAGAACATCTACTCTGGTAAACAACTTTGTGTCATCGGCGAACATCCTTACTTGGCTCTTCACGTTGGCAGACAAATCGTTTATGTAGATCACAAAGAGGAAGGGCCCCAGTACACTTCCTTGAGGAATGCCGCTGGTTACGTTGCCTTCCTGGGACATCACTCCGTTGATCACTACTCGTTGCGTTCGGTTTGCAAGGAAGTCGCCAATCCATCGAAGAAGTCTACCCGTAAAGCCACAAGTCTCATCATGGGAGGAAATGTTTCCCTTCTTATTCGTCATTTACTGTTCACTAAATCCTGCTTCATGTAAGATTTCCTTTCATACCAATAGAAAAAAAAAAAAGGTTGCCTGCATTTACTTCTGTTCGTCCGTGTGTTTCTGTACCGTAGGCCTGTTCAAAGATCGGCAAGTTGGTGCCAGTCTTGAATACATGTTGTTTTGTGGTCGTTTATTTCTCCAGTGATTGTAGCTGGGCACATGTGTCAAATACAGGGTATATGAGCAAGCTTGAACATCCCTTTAAAAAAAAACAAAAACAGTTCGTGTGTGTGTGTGTGTGATTTCCTTGTTTGTTCTGTGCATTCTCTGTTAGTATTTCTGCTAGGTGATTTGGTGTCATGGGCAGCCATTGGTTGGAGTTACGGGTGTGTAATTTGTCTCCTCTTTGGAGCAAGAGTCCCCCCCCCCCCCCCCCCCCCTACTTATTCGTTATTTACTGTTTATTGTTCCCTGCCGCGTTTAAGAATTCCTTTCATGCCAATAAAATCGATGTTACCTGCATTTGTTTCTGTTCGTATGTGTGTTTGTTTGTCTATATCAAAGATAAGAAAAAAAGGTTGTATAAGTCTTGAACACATCTCAATTCATGTTCCTTCATTCCTCCAGCTGTTGTTGCTATGTACATGTGTCTGGTTGAGGATATGCTCCTTTTTCGTTCAGTATGCTCTGTGTTGGCTTTTCTGCAAGGCCAGTTGGTGTCAAAAGAAGCAATACTTTGGAGTTATGGACGTGTAATTTGTGCCATCACGGGAGCGAGAGTTGTGGTACTTATTCGTTATTTACTGTTTACTATTCCTTGCCTCATTTGAGAATTCCTTTCATATCAATCAGATCGAGAATACTTGTACTTGTTTCTGTTTGCCCGTGTGTTTGTTTGACTATATTCAAGATGGAAAAGTCGTGCTAGTCCTAAATAAATGTTAATTTGTTGTTGTTGCTGTTGTTGTTGTCGTCGTACCCTGGCTAAAAGACTCCAGGGATCATCCGAACTGCCGAAGTACTTGAACACTATGGTACAAATGCATCAGCTGGGGATGAGCACATTACGTGTGTGACCGTTTTTGATTAGCCCACCACGTGTCAGCCACACTCCGACTTCGAGGGATTTTGGAGACTGGTGGTGTTATGCTAGGAGCTTGTCACGATTGAAGACAATCCCCGCATAAACTATGCAGAGCAAAGCAACATTTTGATGAAGCCCTGATGTTCTAGCCTATGTCATTTAGTCTGACACAGCCTTAAGCCAAGGCAGGTTAATTTGTAAATTCGTTCATTTGTCCTGTTGTTGTTGCTTTGTATGTGTGTGAGATACTTGGTATATGAGTAAGCTTGGAACACCCTTTAAAGAGTGACCTCTCCTTGTTAGTTCTGTGTGCTGTGTTGGCCTAAGCAGCAATCGTTTGGAGTTTTGGGTGTGTAATTTTTCTCATCACGGGAGCAAGAGCTACCTTACTTCTTCCTTATACACAATCAGTAAAGATTTAAATAAAATTCTGCCTTCTGCACTGCCGAAAGCCAACCCTAACCCTAACCTGATCCTAACCTAACCCAGACCATTGTGACCCTAACCTTAACCTGATCCTAACCTAAGCCAAACCATTGTGACCCTAACCTTAACCTGATCCTAACCTAAGCCAGACCATTGTGACCCTAACCTTAACCTGATCCTAACCTAACCCAGACCATTGTGATCCTAACCTTAACCTAACCCACACCATTGTGACCCTAACCCTAACCTGACCCTAACCTAACCCAGACCATTGTGACCCTAACCCTAACCTGACCCTAACCTAACCCAGACCATTGTGACCCTAACCTGATCCTAACCTAACCCAGACCATTGTGACCCTAACCTTAACTGATCCTAATCTAACCCAGACCATTGTGACCCTAACCCTAACCTGATCCTAACCTAACCCAGACCATTGTGACCCTAACCCTAACCTGATCCTAACCTAACCCAGACCATTGTAACCCTAACCTGATCCTAACCTAACCCAGACCATTGTAACCCTAACCTGATCCTAACCTAACCCAGACCATTGTAACCCTAACCTTAACCTGTCCTAACCTAACCCAGACCGTTGTAACCCTAACCTGATCCTAACCTAACCCAGACCATTGTAACCCTAACCTTAACCTGATCCTAACCTAACCCAGACCGTTGTAACCCTAACCTGATCCTAACCTAACCCAGACCATTGTAACCCTAACCTTAACCTGATCCTAACCTAACCCAGACCATTGTAACCCTAACCTGATCCTAACCTAACCCAGACCATTGTAACCCTAACCTGATCCTAACCTAACCCAGACCATTGTAACCCTAACCTTAACCTGATCCTAACCTAACCCAGACCATTGTAACCCTAACCTTAACCTGATCCTAACCTAACCCAGACCATTGTAACCCTAACCTGATCCTAACCTAACCCATACCATTGTAACCCTAACCTTAACCTGATCCTAACCTAACCCAGACCATTGTAACCCTAACCTTAACCTGATCCTAACCTAACTCAGACCATTGTAACCCTAACCTGATCCTAACCTAACCCAGACCATTGTAACCCTAACCTTAACCTGATCCTAACCTAACCCAGACCATTGTAACCCTAACCTGATCCTAACCTAACCCAGACCATTGTGACCCTAACCTTAACCTGATCCTAACCTAACCCAGACCATTGTAACCCTAACCTGATCCTAACCTAACCCAGACCATTGTAACCCTAACCTTAACCTGATCCTAACCTAACCCAGACCATTGTAACCCTAACCTGATCCTAACCTAACCCAGACCATTGTAACCCTAACCTGATCCTAACCTAATCCAGACCATTGTAACCCTAACCTGATCCTAACCTAACCCAGACCATTGTAACCCTAACCTGATCCTAACCTAATCCAGACCATTGTGACCCTAACCTAACCCAGATCATTGTGACCCTAACCTGATCCTAACCTAACCCAGACCATTGTGACCCTAACCTTAACCTGATCCTAACCTAACCCAGACCATTGTGACCCTAACCTGATCCTTACCTAACCCAGACCATTGTAACCCTAACCTTGACCGTGAAGGAAACCTTTAAAAACCACAGGAGTGACACGCCGCGATCATGACATATGCACTGGACCAGACGTGTGCCTTTTTCTTTTCGAAATAGCCATGCGAGTTTGATGGACAGATCGTGTGACACGTTTCCTCTCTGCTTTGACGCCACAAAGTCGCAGACTTACTTACGAGTTTCACAGGAGCCTTACTGCTTCAAGGGGAAGGCACCATCAGTCCTCTTTACATCGATTACATCCCCTTAAGAGTCCCAGAGTCGAATTCCAGATGCCAGCTTTGGCACGACATCTCAGACTGGTACCTGATCCTGCTGCTCCCTTCCCTCCGAGCTCTCTCTGAGCATCAAAATATTTCTGTTGTCAACATTGACAGCCTTGGAGATTTCCCATCTTTTATCCGTAAAATCTGAAGAATTTTACGGTTTTCTGAATTCCTATCTGAGATTTAATCATGTTCGGTCGAAAGTACCGAGTGTTCCGCCATGATGGTCAGATAGCAAGGGAGGCAAACATCGTTGGACTTGCATGATGGTACACTGTGTTCAATGATAATGGTCAGATAGTATGAAAGTAGGCCCTACAGTGTGCACTTTTGCCCCCTCCCTCCTCCCCTCCATTCCCGTATACACACTACACAGGCACATGCGAGCACATTTCACACACACACACACACACACACACACACACACACACACACACACACACACACACACACACACACAAGAGAGAGAGAGAGAGAATGACAATAACAATGATTCTTTATCTTATCACGGTAAAAGCATTGGCTTAGTTAGCCATTTTTCCTACTTGCCGTTACTATTCTACGAAGCTAATACTAAATGATACAACGTACGCATCAAAACATGATTACACAAACAAACAGCATCAAGCCAAACAAACAAACAATCCAGCCAAAGAAACAAACAATCAAGCCAAACAAACAAACAATCAAGCCAAACAAACAAACAATCAAGCCAAAGAAACAACCAATAAAACCACCACCAACAAGCAAGTACGGACATCATCAACGAAATAAGCAAATGAAAAAAACAATTTAAAGTTCAACGTCAAAAGCAATTACACCAAAGGGAAAAAAAAAAAAAAGCAAATCAAAGTGCAACAACAAAAACGATCAACAAGAAAATAGCATAAAATATTTTAGAATCTGTACGAGACATACAAGGAAAAAGAAGAAAGAAAGAAAGAGAGAGAGAGAGAGAGAGAGAGAGACTCGTGACTCGTGACTCGTGACTTTAATGTGAGGCCATCAGCCTATTCACATGAGTACGCAACAAGAAATATACATCAATTTTACATAATCAGAACAAAATTCACCATAACTACAACGAAGCATTCTTCCCTGACAGTATGTACATGCAAAATTCTATCTTGATCATACATTAACACTACTTGGTACATTCTTCCTTATGAACGTAATGTAAGTATATATATTATTATTTTAAAACTCATGATATTAATGCTGTTGATACTATCATACAAAACACATGTTTTCTATTTCGTTACCCTCATCATATTTCGTTTATACAGTGAAGACCTTTCTTCCCTGCGTCGTAAGATTCTCCGGAAAGCTGTACTATTTTAAGCATCTTTTGTTTACATCAATTACGCATGCGCAAAATAAGCCTATCGCCCTCTCCGGTGCAAAGGTAAACCCCGAATCTTGAGTCTACATAACAAAGCTGCCATGCTGACCTTTGGCACACAGAGTGTGTTCGTCTGTGGTCGTGTTCGTGTGGTGTTGGACTTGTGTTGTTTATATTCGTTGGATTTAGCAGCCCTATGGATAAATTACTAAAACCTTGTTGCTTTCCATGTATCAGGTTGGTACATTCCTTCAGTTTTTTCACTTTAATTGTCGTTTTCCCTATTTCTTTCAGCCTGAGACCCTGTCATATTCTGTCCCGTGGGTCTTGTCGACACTTGACTCGCACACTGTGTCTTGACCGCCCGCCGACCAGAGGAGTCCCTCAATGGTCGGATCCCTAGAGTTCAAACTTGGATAATTCAAAACAACCGTCGGAAAATAATCAAAAAGAGAGAGAGAGAGAGAGAGAGAGAGAGAGAGAGAGAGAGAGGAGAGAGAGGGGGGGGGGGAAGAAAAAGGAAGAAGAAAATAAAAGCATGTCTATAAGAGGACACATTAAAATGTATATCTGTTGCACATTCGTACACATACATACATACATACACACATAATACATACATATATAACAGACACGCACGCACACAACACACACACACACACACACACACACACACACACACACACACACACACACACGCACGCACGCACGTGCATGATCTCTCTCTCTCTCTCTCTCTCTCTCTCTCTCTCTCTCCACACACACACACACACACACACACACACACACACATGCGCGCGCGTGGGCGATGACAGGAATGTAGGGCCTACGCAGGAACAAAACCAGACATATGCTGTTCGAGTTTAGGTTACAGTTGTTAAAACCAAGTATCTGAAAAGATTATCCTTGAAAGAGGAGAGCGTAGCCTTTGTTACGACATTTCAAGGGAGCGAGCTCCACAGATATGTTCCTGAGAATGAAAAAACTTGTTTTAAAGATATCAATCAATTATATTAAGAGAGAGAGAGAGGAGAGAGAGAGAGAGAGAGACAGACAGACAGACAGACAGACAGACAGACAGACAGACAGACAGAGACAGAGACAGAGATTCTCATCTTCCCTTTTTTTTTAATTTTTTTTTTTTACAAGAGTGAGTGAGGACAGACAGCTTTCATCTAAGATTTTTGTTAAAGGAGGTGAGGGGTGGTATGGTGGGGGCATTCATCTTCCAGAAGGCGGAAGATACAAACCATTGTCATTACTTAACACGTCCTTACCCAACACACTCTCGTTTGCTCGTTCTTCGTTTTCATTGTCCTGAACGTTGTTCATCTTGCTCGCAGAAGACCTATGAGATTGAAACGCGTCGTGTTTATCTTGTGACTTGTCTGTCCTTATTTTTGGCGGACTCACTTAGAATTATTCTGAAAATTACTTAAGCGGCTTAAAAAAAAAAAAAAAAAGTCTTTCACGTCTTTTTTTTTTTCCTTCCTTGTTTGTTATTTCTTTGCCTTCAATTATTGGGAAAGCCAGAAGGTATTCTTCCACATCCCCTCAACATTTTCCTTGGGGAGGGGGAGGAAGGGGGACATGCCCCCCTCATTCCCTCCCACTCTGACACTACCGCAATGACTTGATGAGCAAGTGTATAGATTCATTTGCCGTGAGCCTTGCTGCCTGGAACTATGCTGCCTTGGCTTGTAGTTGTACTACGCTGTGATGTGCGAGTGTTTTGCTGAACGTAGCGCGATGTGTTGTCAGTCCTGTAGGCCCAACTGGTGTGTGTGGCTTTGTCAAGCGCCAGCTTACACACATAAACATAACATAGAAAAATGATAATGCAATTATCAAATTCTATTCTACAGTGAGATTTAAACAAGCGTGCATTTGCGAGCAATAAAAATTCGCAATACACAAGCAAATGTGGCACGTTAATCATCGCAGAAAAACACATAAGAATCGGAATGTTGATTGTGGTCGCTCTATGGAAGAAGACGAAGAACACTGGCAGTTTCACATCCAGATTTCATCTCACACAGAAATACACCAAACACATGCCATGCCTCAATATTTCAATCCCAACGCATTTGCAAGACTACAGACATGAGTAGAAAACTTTTAAGTTCGTGCCTTGATAAACGAACAAACAAATTAGGCGGAGATTAACAAAAACAAACAACAAAATCGAAAGAAAAACTTCCTCGATAACTTCCCTTCATTCTTTCTCTCGAAAAACTGTGTTAGTTGAAAGGCACGCTGAAATGTTTGTTAATTCGACATTAATTTACGGAACATTTTGAGTGTTTTCACAATGGGTTGAAATCTGAAATACTGATTTAGGATATAACTTCTGATAGAATTTACCTTAATTTCTGACGGAAATAATACGATGAAAAGCCGAGAGCTTATGAGAAAGCGGGAGGGGGTGAGGGAGAGGGAGATAGTGAAACTTACTCAATCTAAGATAGACAACTCTGACTAGATGACAACAACACTCACCATGAAGTGTTTTCAGTCAAACGTATGTTTGCCCGTCCTCGCAGAAATTCGTGATGAAAACCCGGCATCAGGAAACACGCACATGAAAACCAATGCCCGCGTGACATTAGGCACGCTCTTGTCGGAAGAGACGGGACCTATTTTGATCTTCGAAATGTAATCGGATAGTGCGTCACATGTTGCGTTCAACTTGGGGAAGGCCATTGATCACTGATGACAGCGAGTCTGCCATTTGTTTCTAAGGGGAGGTCTCAAACACATGATCAGCGTGTTGGTTGTTACAGAGGTTTGAAAATCGATAAAGTTCACTAGCGACTGTCACATAGTCATAATCTCAAAAGGCTTATCGCAAAAGGCTTTAAAACGCCCCATCTTTTCCAAAACCACACATCAACCAACAATTTGAGACTGTGGCACCATCAGGATACTATTTCTCCATCGTTTCTGTTTCCCTTTTTTTTTTTTTCATTTCATTTTTCGTCCATGAAATGGCGTAACTGCAACGGTGAGGTAGATAGCGGTGTCTCGCCACCATGAAGGCCGACTTAACAGTTTGTAGGTTTGGTTACATTTTCAAAATCACAGTACAGGTATAATCTTCAAATTTACAAGTTTGAAAAGAAGGAATTGCACCAACGTTCAGAGCAACACTGTATATAGTTTGCACTATATTTTGAAAAATGATACTGAAAAATTGGCAAAACTTTTGCGAAATTTTTAGAAAAATCTTTTATCATTGTGAAGTATTTCTCACCTCCCAGAAAAAAAAAAAACCCTAAGTAACTAACTAAACAAATTGTTTAGAAATCAATATTTGAACATGTGAAGTCCACAGATTAGGCCTACCTTTTTTTTTTTTTCTTTTTCTTTTTTTGATTTTCAAGTTTGTATCGAAATGGTTTGGGTAAAATCAGGCAAAAATATTAATTTTCAGTGTGTCCAATCAAGAAGCTTTGAGACTGGCATTTATGAAATGACTAACTTCAAAACAAAAGTACTTACATGTATAAAATGTATATCTGCAGATTCAAAGACTGGACATTTACACTGCAACAAAATTAGTTGCAGAATGTCTTTATAATGTCATGTGTTCAAAAAGTATGCATGAATGAAGACAAATTCTATAGCAGTTTACTTTTAACACACACACACACACACACACACACACACAGAGGCACACACACACACACACACACACACACACACACACACACACACAGAGGCACACACACACACACACACACACATTTCAACAAATTAAGAAGTTTGCTCTGGTTGACCCGAATAATACTCCGCTGGATCTGGCAGAGTTTGCTCAGCTTGCTTTCTGCCTGCACTGTAAGGGAGTGGGCCATCCCAGTCTCATAACTGATGACCTAACATGCTTATAGTATGACCTAACATTCTTACAGTGTGACCTAACATTCTTATAGTATGACCTAACATGCTTATAGTATGACCTAACATTCTCTGTAGTATGACCTAACATTCTCATAGTATGACCTAACATTCTTATAAGTATGACCTAACATTCTTAAAAGTATGACCTAACATTCTTACAGTATGACCTAACATTCTCTGTAGTAGTTGGAGTTTGAACATGACATACCATGTTATAATCTGGCATATATGCATAAGAGCCCTTTGGCGTGCTTTTTTAAAATTAAAAAAAAAAAAGTAAACCTATTATTAGTACGGTCCACATGGAACCTGCCAACTTCTTTTACTTTATAATATTGGCATTTGTTTGGAAGCAGTATTCTTCTCAGTGCTTATCAAGCTTGTTTTTGAAGTTGTTGAATGTTCCTGCAGTTACAACAGAGCTAGGTAGTGTTCGAAATATTAATACCTGTTCGTAAAAGTGTGTGTGTGTTTAAAGATTAGATTTAACAAATGGTCTGATCCAACTTCATAGGATGACCTCTGGTGTCAGAATTATTGTGAAAATTAATTTAGTGGTAGTTTGGCTCTCGTAGTAGCCATGCAAAATCTTAAAGGTTTCTATTGTCTCACCTCTTACTCTCTGATATTCTAGGCTCGGCAGTTTAAGGAATTTCCATCTTTCTTTGTAACTCCAGTGACTCAGTCCAAGAATTTGTTCTGTGGTTCTTCTTCATACATTTTCTCTAAAAGTTCTTAACTTCTTCAAATTTGGAGATCTCACCACATTACCATTTTGTAAAATTAGCCTAACTTATGTTTTAAAAAGTAGTCCCAGCATGTCTTTGGTTCTGAACCGAGTACAATATGATATCATCCCAGACATTCGGGGCCGGAATAGCTCAGTGGTAGAGCGCCGGACTCGTAATCTTGGGGTTGCGGGTTCGAATCTCCAACCGGGCCGTTTCGGTACAGGGGGATTTTTCCCTCGGAGTTAACATTGGTTCTGACTCCATTCCCCATACAGTCCTTCGAATGAGACTATAAACCGAGGTTCTGTGTGTGAACGCACGCATAACATCTTGCACACACGTTAAATCCCATCACCAACTTTCGGAAGAGAAGGCCAGTTTGGCCGTTGGTATGGATGACACTTTACACATAGCATGCACCTTCCCCGAAGTTGGAGTATGACTGCCTTAATGGCGGGATGAAAAACGGTCATACACACAAAACTCACTCCCTATACAGGGGGTGTCCGCAGGAGTATCAGCCTGCGTACGCAGAAGAAGAAGAAGAATCCCAGACATTCTGTTTGCCTTTTTAACAGTTGCAGTAACGTGCTGGTAAAATGCAGATTAATGTCAACCAAGACTCCTGCATCCTTTTCAGCATCAGCAAATGTGCATGTCACATCCATCCATAGTATAGCTACAGTTTAGGTTATTTTTCCCAGTGTGATGTACCTGACTTTTTTTTTTTACTATTGAACTTGATTTTCCAGTCCTTAGGACAATTCTCTTGCTTAATTATACAATCCTGTACATATGCATATCAATGAGGATGAGGCTGATGGAGATGGTGCTTTGGAGTTCCATTGTGGTCTGAGACCATTTGACAAGGCAATACTCTACACTTACTTTCAAACTATATGCCGGCGTCAACCAGACCCAAGAGATACAGACACCCGCAGAGCTGGTCAGGAAATGTAAGCAACACTCTCACCGACGCAACCATTAAGTGCATGAAACTTGGCTGTGTGGTTTCAGTCTTCCTGACTGAGCCCTTAGCAAGCTCAGCTTTGGATTGGAACCTGTTGTGGCAGAAAAATCTGACAAACAGTTGGTTCAGATGGGAATCAAACCCTTCAACTCCCAGCGGTGAATGTGTGACACTAACCACTTCACCATGGCAGCTGGTCCTCCTCTTTTCACTTATATCTTTTCACCATGTATGTGTGTGTGTGTCCTTCGAAAGAGACTATAAACCGAGGTTCCATGTGTGAATGCACGCGTAGCATCTTGCACACCGGTAAAATCCCATCACCAACTTTCGGAAGAGGAGGCCAGTTTGGCCGTTGGTATGGATGACACGTTACACATAGCATGCACCCTGTGTGAGAAATGGAAAGAATGAAGAAAGTAAGGAAATTGAGTAAACGATATTGAATGACATTGACTGTATGACACGGGAAACGACTGAATGAAGCGCCAGCTGGCAGCTCTTCAGTCAGCACTAACCAGGAAGGAAGCCCGTTGTGTAAACGAGTGTGGATTGTAAAGCGCTTAGAGCTTGGTCTCTAGCCGAGGATAGGCGCTATATAAGTATTCATGATAATAATAATAATAATGATGTGTGTGTTGTGTGTGTGTGTGTGTGTGGTGTGTGTGTGTGTGTGCATAAAGAAAATGAAACCTAAAACACCCCCGGACTGGAAACTGACAAACGCTACTCAGATTAAAATGTTGCCGATCAAGGAACAGCCCTGACAAAATGAATGTCACCCCTTTGTCTTAATCATGCATCTCTCACTTTGTTCCCTTAAGAATAATGCTTGTTGGTTTACCTACACAGCACACTGTACTTCCAGGCCTTTTTTGGAGGGAACCACACTTTACATGAACTATCCAAAATCATTTTGAAATAAAAAAAAAATGTGAAGGACACAGGTAAATGAAGTTGTAACAAGTGTCTCCCAAGGTGCTCAGTACCTTTGATGGAGTTCTTGTAATGCACCACTGTTGCTGGAGGTTCTCTGTCCTTTATCCCCAGGATTTCTGAGCAGGGTCGTACTTCACGTTGTTACACATACACACACACGTATCACCACACTGCAACCAGGACCAACACAAACAAAGTCTTGCACATCATAAATAGGTTTATTCCACTACTGTGTTTCCATTCCATGAATGCATGATGCCCAAGTAAGGGCAGTGATCAGTGAGGGCGGTCAACAGACGGGACATACACACAGTCCACACACCTGTCCTACACAGGACATACACACAGTCCACACACCTGTCCTACACAGGACATACACACAGTCCACACACCTGTCCTACACACACTGTCCACACACTTGTCCTACATAGGACATACACACAGTCCACACACCTGTCCTAAACAGGACATACACACAGTCCACACACCTGTCCTACACACAGTCCACACACCTGTCCTACACACACTGTCCACACACTTGTCCTACATAGGACATACACACAGGCCACACACCTGTCCTACACAGGACATACACACAGTCCACACACCTGTCCTCACACACACTATCCACACACTTGTCCTACATAGGACATACACACAGTCCACACACCTGTCCTACATAGGACATACACACAGTCTACACACCTGTCCTACACACACTGTCCACACACTTGTCCTACATAGGACATACACACAGTCCACACACCTGTCCTACATAGGACATACACACAGTCCATACACCTGTCCTACACAGGACATACACAGTCCACACACCTGTCCTACACAGGACATACACACTGTCCATACACCTGTCCTACACAGGACATACACACTGTCAACACACCTGTCGTACACACACTGTCCACACACTTGTCCTACATAGGACTTACACACTGTCTACACAACTGTCCTACACACTGTCCACTCACCTGCCCTACACACTGCCCACTCACCTTTTGTACACATGCTGTCCACACATCTGTCCTACATAGGACATACACACTGTCCACTCACCTGTCCTACATAGGACATACACTGTCCACACACCTGTCCTACATAGAACTTACACACTGTCTACACACCTGTCCTAAACACTGTCCACACACCTGTCCCACACACACTGTCCACTCACCTGTCCTACACACTGTCCACACACCTGTCCTACACACAGTCCACACACCTGTCCTACACACTGTCCACTCACCTGTCCTAACACACTGTCCACACACCTGTCCTACACACACTGTCCACTCACCTGTCCTACACACTGCTCACTCACCTGTCTTACACACGACATACACACTGTCCACACACCTGTCCTGCACACACTCTGTCCACACACCTGACTTACAGAGGACACACGCTATCCACACACGTCCTACACAGGACATACACACTGTCAACACACCTGTCCTGCATAGAACATACATGCTGTCCACACACCTGTCCTACACAGGACACACACGCTATCCACATACCTGTCCTATACTGGACATACACTGTCCACACACCTGTCCTACACTGGACACACATTGTCCACACAGGACATACACACTGTCTACACACCAGTGCTATAGAGGACACACATACACACTGTCCACACAAGACATACATACTGTCCACACACCTGTCCTACACAGGACACAGATGCTATCCACACACGTGTCCTACACAGGGCATACACACTGTCCACGCACCTGTCCTACACAGGACACACACGCTATCCGCACACGTGTCCTACACAGGGAATACACACTGTCCACACACTTGTCCAATACTGGGCATACACACTGTCCACACACGTGTCCTACACAGGACACACACACTATCCACACACATGTCCTACACAGGGCATACACACTGTCCACACACCTGTCCAATACTGGGCATTCACACTGTCCACACACTGGACATACTGTCCACACACCTGTCTTACACTGGACATACTGTCCACACACCTGTCTTACACTGGACATACACACTGTCCACACACCTGTCTTACACTGGACATACACACTGTCCACACACCTGTCCAATACTGGGCATACACACTGTCCACACACCTGTCTTACACTGGACATACACACTGTCCACACACCTGTCCAATACTGGGCATACACACTGTCCACACACCTGTCCAATACTGGGCATACACACTGTCCACACACCTGTCCAATATTGGGCATACACACTGTCCAATACTGGGCATACACACTGTCCACACACCTGTCCAATACTGGGCATACACACTGTCCACACACCTGTCCAATATTGGGCATACACACTGTCCAATACTGGGCATACACACTGTCCACACACCTGTCCAATACTGGGCATACACACTGTCCACACACTGGACATACTGTCCACACATCTGTCTTACACTGGACGTACTGTCCACACACCTGTCTTACCCTCAACACACACTCTGTCCACACACCTGTCCAATACTGGGCATACACACTGTCCACACACTGGACATACTGTCCACACACCTGTCTTACACTGGACATACTGTCCACACACCTGTCTTACCCTGGACACACACTCTGTCCACACACCTGGCCTACACGGGACATTCACGCTGTCCACACATCAATCCTAAGGAGGACACACACACACACACTGATCACACATCTACACTGGGCATACGCACTGTCCACACACTTATCTCGCACACAGAGGTGCTAATTACCTATGTATGCTGGACTGCTAGCTCACAATTTGTTTAAAAATGACTTTTCAGTTTTGGAAAACATCTGGAAAGATTTCTCCAATTTTCTCTGTCTGTCAAATATTATAATAAAAGATCGTTTAGTGGCTGGCAGAAAACCCATTCCAGTGCTTTGGAAGAAAGCATTCTTGAGTGGGAGAAAAAAAACGAAGCCAAAAAAAAAAGAAAAAAAAAAAAAATATATATATATATATCACCTAAAGATGATGCTCTCATAGTTGATAAAGGCATAAAAAACAAATCGAGATGGAGTAACAGAAAAAACAGCAACAACAACAACAACAACAACACCTGTTGGTGCTGGCATTAAAGACTGGTGTCAGAAGACTGATTTGCCTAGGGTGTGTTTTTCTTTCCTTGCCGAGACAATTGCAAACAGTTCAAGTGGAGAGAAAGTGTTAAAAACCCATGCCAATGATTCTAGCACTTTTGCATTCTTCATTCTGTTTAGCAGATGGTGAAACAGGACTGGGATTCAAAAAGAAGGACCAAACAAAACAAAACAAAAAAACCTGTAACAAGCTGCAGCAGCTGCATAGAATGAGCCTGACAACCTCCCCCACCCCCATCCCTTTTTCTTTGTAGTGATGACGACAGAGATGGCAGAATACTGCATAGAATGAGCCTGACAACCTTCCCTGCCCCCATCCCTTTTTCTTTGTAGTGATGACGACAGAGATGGCAGAATAACGCACTGAATGAGCCTGACAACCTCCCCCACCCCCATCCCTTTTTCTTTGTAGTGATGACAACAGAGATGGCAGAATAATGCATAGGTTACTTTCAGTGAACTGCGAAAGACTGGAAAAGAAGCGCTGAGACAGATAAAATTCTGGCAAGTGTCTCTAAAATGAAACTTGACTTCTGCACATTATTAACAAGGTAAACATGTTCTGGATCTCTATCCATCTAAGGGACCTGCTCTTGATTGAGTTAAAAACTTTGGCAATGGAGAATACTCAGCAAGAGCTGCTTCTGTTTCAGCTTTTGGCTCTGAAAGAAAGCACATAAAAAATTCAGAGCTTGAATTGTTTTTGAATGAAAAGCTTTCTGAGGACTTTTCATCTCTCATACTTAAAGTCTGTAAGCACAAATGCAGCAATACCTCCTTTGACCTGACTCCACACTAAATACTCTGACCACTGTCAAATGGAAGTACTCACTGCTGAGGCTATCCAACACATCTTCACCACATTCACGCCATCCACACACCAGTTGTACACAGAACACGCATGCTGTCCACACACCTGTTGTACACAGGACATTCATGTCGCCCACACACCTGTCGTACACAGGACATTCATGTCGTCCACACACCTGTCGTACACAGGACATTCATGTTGTCCACACACCTGTCGTACACAGGACATTCATGTCGTCCACACACCTGTCATACACAGGACATTCATGCCGTCCAACACCTGTCGTATACAGGACATTCATGTTGTCTATACACCTGTCGGACACAGGACACTCATGTCATCTACACACCTGTCGTACACAGAACATGCATGCTGTCCACACACCTGTTGTACACAGGACATTCATGTTGCCCACACACCTGTCGTACACAGAACATTCATGTCGCCCACACACCTGTCGTACACAGGACATTCATGTTGTCCACACACCTGTCGTACACAGGACATTCACGCTGTCCACACACCTGTCGTACACAGGACACACAGGCTGTCCACATCTCTAATCTGTACTGGACATACAGACTGTCCACACACCTGTCTGCACAGGGCACACTGTCAACACACTTGTCTGACAAGGCCACACACGCTGTCGACACACCTGTCCTGCACAGGACAAACACGCAGCTCCTGCACCTGCCTTACACAGGAACCACAAGCTGTTGACACACCTGTCCAACACCGGACATGTGTCCAACACAGGACATACACTCTGTCCTCACACCTGTCCTTCACTGAACGGTGGACACCTCCACCCAATCCACTGAATGAAATGCATCCTTTACTAACTGAAAACAAATATACTGCATTGCCCTTGAACCTTAGCATATCATGTATTGCTAACAAATCATAGCATATAACACATCGTTCATAAAATATAGCATGTAATGCACTGATCTCAAATCAAGCATTGAACGCTTCACTCACACACCGTTATCTTATTCTGTACAATTCACAAACCACACCATATATGAATGCATCCCTCACAAAACCATAGCAAATATTTACAGTTTACAAACTACACGCAAAAAACGAGTTGTTCACAAACCACATCATAAAAAATGCGATATTCACAAACCAAAGCGCATAATGCACAGTTCCTAAACAGCATAGTAATAAATAATGCACAGTTCACAAACCTTCAGTTCCGGTCCTTCTCTTCTCCCTCACTTTAAAACGCCACAATTTCCATACACGCCCCTCCTCAGACATACCAGGCAGAATGCAATGTAAACCCCTCAGACATTCCATCTAACATTCACAACAGGATTCCACACACACTCCTCAACAAAAGGTCATACACAACCCCTCATCTAACACTCATTACAGAAGTTCATACATACCCCCCTCATCTAACACTCATTACAGAAGTTCATACATACCCCCCTCATCTAACGCTCATTACAGAAGTTCATACATACCCCCCCCCCCCCCCCCCCCCATCCAACGCTCATTACAGAAGTTCATACATACCCCCTCATCCAACACTCATTACAGAAGTTCATACATACCCCCCCTCATCCAACACTCATTACAGAAGTTCATCCCCCCCCCCCCCTCTCTCTCTTACAGAAGTTCATACATACCTCTCATCCAACACAATACAGAAGTTCATACACACCTCTCATCCAACACTCAATTACATACCTCTCATCCAAAACTCAATCCAGAAGTTCATACATACCCCATCTTCCAACACTCATTACAGAACTTCATACATACCCCCTCATCCAACACTCATTACAGAAGTTCATACATACCTCTCATCCAACACTCATTACAGAAGTTCATACATACCCCCCTCATCCAACACTCAATACAGAAGTTCATACATACCTCCTCATCCAACACTCAATACAGAAGTTCATACATACCTCTCATCCAACACTCATTACAGAAGTTCATCACCCCCCCCCCCCCTTTTTTTTTTTTTTTTTTTTTTACAGAAGTTCATACATACCTCTCATCCTACACAATACAGAAGTTCATACATACCTCTCATCCAACACTCAATCCAGAAGTTCTTACATACCTCTCATCCAACACTCAATCCAGAAGTTCATACATACCCCATCTTCCAACACTCATTACAGAAGTTCATACATACCCCCTCATCCAACACTCATTACAGAAGTTCATACATACCCCTTCATCCAACACTCAATACAGAAGTCCATACATACCTCTCATCCAACACTCATTACAGAAGTTCATACATACCCCCTCATCCAACACCCATTACAGAAGTTCACCCCCCCCCCCCCCCCCATTACAGAAGTTCATACATACCCCCTCATCCAACACTCAATACAGAAGTTCATCCCCCCCCCCCCCCCCCAACACTCATTACAGAAGTTCATACATCCCCCCCCCCCCCCCCCCCCCCCAACACTCGGTACAGAAGTTCATACATACCCCTCATCCAACACTCATTGCAGAAGTTCATACATACCCCCCCCCCCCCCCCCCCAACACTCAGTACAGAAGTTCATACATCCCCCCCCCCCCCCCCACACACACACTTATTACAGAAGTTCACACATACCTCTCATCCAACACTCATTACAGAAGTTCATACATACCCCCCTCATCCAACACTCATTACAGAAGTTCATTAACCCCCCCCCCCCCCCCCAACACTCATTACAGAAGTTCATCCCCCCCCCCCCCCCACTCATTACAGAAGTTCATACATACCCCCCCCCCCCTCATCCAACACTCATTACAGAAGTTCACACATACCTCTCATCCAACACTCATTACAGAAGTTCACACATACCTCTCATCCAACACTCCATACAGAATTCCATAAATTCCCTTGTCCAACTTCTCAGAATTCCAGGCATACCCCTCATCCAATGCTCACAAAAGATAAGACAGTGAATAACATTACTGAACATTTTAAGACATGCACATGGCATTCCTTAGTGTGTGTACACACAACATTGGAGAAATGCGCACACACACATATCTCCCCAGCTAACTTATCAAACACACAAACGATTCATCAATATCCTGCTGTTTCTCAAACAAAAGTGGTATCCACAGCGCGTGTTCTATCCCCCCCCCCCCCCAACCCCCTCCCCTCTTCCAGTCCCCTCTCTCCTCCATCATTCCCTACGCCCTGCGCTTCGCTTCTCCACACACCAGAGGCCAATGCCCCCCCCCCCCCCCCCCCTCCCCCTGTAAGAGGAGGAAGAGACAAAGCGCAAAATACATGAAGATCACCTCTACAATGCAGTATCACAAACGCAGCAATGTCCCACTAAGGAGGGACAGAGCCACAGTCATGGTGACCACCCTGCATGGTGAACACAGGGTCCGATGACAGGACCTTCAAGTCCTACGTTAAGATCCAAGGCATACCAGTGCACATCATACACACTCCCTCCTCAGAAGGCAAGAACAGCAAAGAGAAAACCGGCTAGGCAAAAAAAAAAAAAAAAAAAAAAAAAAGCCTGCAGTGAACTGGCAACCCCCATCATCGAAGTGACATGGAGTTTTAAACAAAGTAGTCGTCCCCAGCGTGTATTGATCAGTGCTTACCTGACATTTTGGTAAATCCGTCCATGATACCTGATACTAGCAGTCATCATGGAAATCTGTTGGAATCAACCAAGTCCCCATGGTCAATCTGTTAGAATAATGACCAGACAGTAGTAGTAGTAGTCACAGTGGTCAATCTGTTAGAACAAAGACCAGACAGTAGTAGTAGAGTAGTAGTCACAGTGGTAAATCAAAACAGTGCTATGACACCAGTAGTCACAGTGGTTGATGACACAGTGCTATGAAACTAGTAGTCACAGCGATAAATTACACAGCTGCTGTGATAAATCCAGTCAATAATGGGGTGAGTTGACCCTGTCCCTAACACACCGCACGGTCCCTAACCCATCTATATTCCTGTCAAGCGTGTGACGATCAGGGTGGTGTGTGATCATCATGGTCATCGTCATAGATTACACCCTTCATGACCTCTCCAGCCCCAACAGACTGTTGAAGAGATGGGAGAGGGGAAGCGAGAGAGCGAGAGAGAGAGAGGGGAAGTGAGAGAGAGAGAGAGGGGGGAAGTGAGAGAGAGAGAGAGAATGCTTATAGCCCAGCCCAGGGGTAGCTGTTGTTGCAATCATTCCCCATCACACCCTCTGTTCCGTTTCAGCCAGTCACCCCCTACGTCCCCCCCCCCCCCCCACACCCCCTGTTCCCCAACCCTGCGGCTGCTAGCCTGGGGCCACCAGTGAGTGGGGTTTACAGTGACTCTGAACTTGTGTACACCGCTTTGACCGACACAACCGCACCGCAGGCTCTCCCCCTTCTGGGGGCCTTGAGGCCACCTCTGGCTCAGACTGAGCCAGACGCACATCCTTCACACACCTGCTTCAGGCTCTGCTCCTGGCAGGGGCTTCAGGGCAGTACTTACTGTAGCTGGATAGGAACACAGGCTGGAGAAGTGGGGAGTCATCTTGCAGAAGGGCAGTGTGTTCTCCACAGAGTGACCCTTAGGCAGCCCGATGCCCACAGCTCTAACAGAGCTGCTGGCGGTTGGCTGTGAGAGGTGTGAGGCTAAGCATACTGAGCGTAGCTGGGATGGCGATGTGAACAAAGCAGACGAGGCAGGAAGATGGAAGGTAAGGTAAGGTCATGTTGCTTATAGCCCAGCCGACCGCAAAGGGCCATACCAGGGCTGTCACCACGTTAAAATCAACTCACAAGTCAAAAAAACCCCAAACAAACAAAAAAAGAAAACAAATAAAAAAAACTTTCACACATCTCTTTAAAATACATCTTCTAAAAACGTACTGGAAACTTCGTTAAAAATCTTTCTTCCGTAAAATCTTAGATCAGATGAAAAATGTTAATCTCTTTCAGAAACTCAAAGATCACCTCAGGTGGGACATCTCTGAACAGGGTTTTCATGGAGTCTGCTGTAAAGTGTTTATGTCTCACATCGTGCAAGTCCCAACAATCTAAAAGAGCATGTTTCGCTGTGAAGATGGAAAGGAGGAAAGAAAGACGAAGACTATGACGTCTACGGAGACAGACAGTAACCATAGCGCTTAAGGAGATGAAAAAGATGGAGAGAAAGACAAAAACAAAACACAGAGTGCACACACATCACCTGCCAGCTCTTCTTCATCCCTTGTGTTTGGTGTCGATACAAACCTACAGCAGCAACGGAACAGAACAGCCACTCTCCTCACCTTCCAAATTCTTTTCTGTTCTGTGAAATCCCAGTCCACTAAACAGTCATGATTAACATTACTATGTTTCTTTTTCTGACATCTTTGGAATTCTAGCTTTTATTTAACCCATGTCCAACCAAGGCAACTCTGCATTCAGCCTCTGAGCCGAGGTCCCAGGAGTTCATCAGGTCCCTGATCTGAGTCTTCTCCCATGTGCTGGCTAGTACAGTTTCAGCTTCCCAACATGTAACATTTTTTTTTTCAATGAGGTCTTCTATAAAGAGTGGTTATGTATACTATGTATGATTGGACTCAAAAACACATTTTCTACAAAATGATGCAAATACACTTAACTATTCAAACAACATAAATGCAACACCGTTACTTGAAAGCGAAAATTTGGTGGTGAAAATGACACTGCCCTGTTAACAGTTACTATTTCCTATGTTTTGGAGTGATGTTAATGCTTGACATGCATGCTGATAAAATGTCCATAAACCATTTTCCCCTTCGTCAGCAAAACACTTCATCCAGGCTCATGCATGGAAGTTTGATCAGATTTCACTCACTGAGTCGGTCACAAAAAACATGCCAAGTTTGTTCCAGTTTGAATCACCATCTGCACATTATTTCAGCTTCACAGACTACAGAACTGAAATAAAAAAGCAAAATGAATAAAGAAAGATTAAAAAAAAGAGTGGAAAGAATGTAATATTACACTACTGAATTTTATCCACAGCAACACTGTCATTACACTGAAATACTTCAGCGATGCCGTCATTTCACCAGGTGCACTGCGGACATTTTCAATGTCTAACAAAACAACAATCAATAAATACAGACTCTCCAATCACACAAATTTACATTTGAAAGAGATTTCAAAAGTTCCCCTGCCTTATCATTTTAACTTGTAATGGCATTCAATACAAAAACAATGGTCAGACAAATTCCATGATCTGATCTACATTCATTTTTTTTCAAATTTCAGATCGTGATTCAAAGCCAGGACAGGTTATCATTGTTTATCACCCAAAACAAATGCAGACAATGATGAGATTTCAATCTAGAATACCCATTTGAACATAACAATCTTGCCTTGTTCTCAAATCAATTTTTGTCAGATAGCTCTTTCACTCTTGAATCTATACACTTTTGTCGTGAACTTTCAATCAGTGACCAACTGATCTTTAACCTTTACCAGCCATGTCCGCCAATAGTGGCGGACGGGATTTCTTTCCCTTGCAGCCGTGTCAGCCAAGGCTGGTGGACGGGCAGACAGTACATTCTGCCGTGTCCACGACTACTGGTGGACAGGAACATGAATAATTCCTTTCCTACACTTTCCTTGAAACGGTCTAAGGGAAATAAGCTCTGTATTTAGTCTTGGGGATGTCCTAGCAAGTTGTAGACCCTATTTTTCTATCGTGAACTTGGCTGACCCCAGCAGCTTTGAAACAAAGGAACCGGCACTCCGCTAAGCGCGGCTGGAATTTCCTGTGCCAGAAATATGTCGGTCAGGCGAAGGGGTGGTACCCATTTCTCGCTCAGTGAAGTGCTTGAAATTGTATTATAAAGTCGATCTGACAATAAGGGCAGCGTTAGAGATATCGTTAATTACGACAGAGAAGAGGAAAGTGAATTATTTGAAGATGCAGCCGAAAATAATGATTCAACATCAACTGCAGCAGACACCCTTGCATCACACGTGTTCGCCGATGAGGCCAGTTCAGAAGATTCAAACACAAATGCATTTGATCAAAACACAGCCAATGCAAACAGCCGTGATGTCGCTTACCTGTTTGCTTCTGATTCTGACAGCGTGTTGTAAAAGAACGGATTAGAATGTAAACAAAGAATTTTTTTTTTACTTGTCAGCCATGTTTTCCAACGGACAGTCGCGTCCACACATTAAAAGCAAGTGATTTGAAATGACCAAGTTCGATTAGTTGAGTGTTTGTTCTTTCCTATGACATCTATGTCAGTTGTTGTCTAGCTACCATAAAAAAAATTTTAAAAGTGGCGAAATATGCGCGTCGGCAGGGACTGAGCGCCGAGCTCGAGCGTGCCGTGCCTGCCGCATGCAGCTGGATAGTATTAACTCGACAAATCGGCTTTGTAGATGTCTGTCTCTAACATTATTGGCAACATACAAACTTATTTCTGCACAAAAGTGATCATGAAACGCTCCTTTAACTTCGTCTAGATATTTTTCTGAATTCATCTGCTCACTTTGTTAAATTCATACCTACACAGCTGCTGTCTCTGTGACAGAACTTTAGGTTCTGCCATTTGAAATCACCAATCTCTTATTTTCCTGAATATCGTCCAATCAAATTAATCCTTGCAAGAAAAGCTTGGTCATCTCCTGTCAAGTGTTCTTGAATCATTTCTGGTTCCAGTGATGTAGGTCATTAAACTCAGTGAAGAGTGCACAACTTGTG
The DNA here is from genome assembly GCA_033310375.1 of Conus canariensis. NCBI lineage: Eukaryota > Metazoa > Mollusca > Gastropoda > Neogastropoda > Conidae > Conus > Conus canariensis. Next base: position 16,519,960 of record CM065743.1, read on the forward strand.
CTTCTCATTTGAATAATGCAACCCATTGGCTGCATGTAGAAGCCTTTCCCAAATAACTGTGGGGGGGATACACGTCAGCATGTTTCCTGCTGCCCAAGGGAGGCGACTGACTGCAGCGCTTCCCAGTTGATTAAGGGTTAACTGCATACCATCTAGAAACTTTTGATGAATTTCATTATAGTCAAAAGCAGCATACTGTAACCCAAGTGCGCAACACTCATTTCCATAACTTTTGTTATATCAACAACGCATGTCTATCTTTCCTTCCCGATTTCTCTGGATGATTTTAATTCACAAATAATACACGTTTTACACAAAGATGAAATGAACAGAAAACGTCAAATTACTGACAAAAATTCGCATAAAGGCCCGCGGTGCATCTTGTGAGAGTCATCGAAAGCTATCACTTGCACACACAAAACATGCATCATTCACATTTGTGGTCAGTGTATCACACAATGATAATCCCCCACGGACATCAGTCTACTTCATCATTGCTGTAGTTATCCAACATCTTCCAACTAAGAATAGGTTCCCATCATTCAAAAGGAAAGAAACTGGCAATACTGTAACAAGCACAGCGTGAAATATCCACAGCCCATATCCATATTCCTAAAGTTTCGGCTGTAAACTCCCATGTAGAACGCATAAGGCAGGCTATATTTGCAGACTGCAGTTTTAAAGATGATCAACATTTCAAAATAAAATACACACACACATAATGTGTTTGTGTGTGTGTGTGTCTGTGTGTGTGTGCGCGTGCATGCATGCATGCATGTGTGCGTGCATGGGTCAGTGCGTGCATGCAAGTATATTATAATTATGTGTGTGTGTGTGTAGTGTGTGTGTGTGTGTGTGTGTGTGTGCTCGCATGAGTGTGTGAAGTCTTTATATATATCTGCTTCAAACAAGGCAAATGCTTTTGCACTGTGACACCCGAACGAGCAGCCAGAGAGAAACGGAGGCTGTGGATGTGACAGTGTTTGGGATGATTTAGGTCTTCAGATGTCCCACCAGCACAGGGCCCTTAACTGCAGAAGTATACACTGCGCAGCCTTCCCATGGTTTCCTACCCATGAGCTGCACACTACGGAAGAAAACCAAGAAAAGAGACATGCGCCTCAGAAACCCACAGGGACCCGTCGCAGGCCATTCTTCCAGAGTGTTGGGAGGTGAGCGTGAAGGCCGTGGTCAGTAGTGTTTGGTGGTGGTCTGAATGTCCACGCGGCAGATGGGGCAGTTCTTGTTGGTGGACAGCCATTGGTCCACGCAGTCCATGTGGAAGAGATGCATACAAGGAAGACGTCTGAAACATGAAGCAGCAGTTGTCATGTCTGACCGAGCTTTGGTGACCACCTGAGTCATCATGACACCATCCATACCATTGACAGTCAGAAGATTTCCCACTTGCATTCTGTACTAACCATGGTGTCCACCGCTATCACAACACACACGGGTGACTGAATGTCCCCCTTCTATCAGAACATACATGGGTGACTGAATGTCCCCCTTCTATCAGAACACACACGGGTGACTGAATGTCCCCCTTCTATCAGAACACACACGGGTGACTGAATGTCCCCCTTCTATCAGAACACACACGGGTGACTGAATGTCCCCCTTCTATCAGAACATACATGGGTGACTGAATGTCCCCCTTCTATCAGAACACACACAGGGTGACTGAATGTCCCCCTTCTATCAGAACACACATGGGTGACTGAATGTCCCCCTTCTATCAGAACACACACGGGTGACTGAATGTCCCCCTTCTATCAGAACACACACGGGTGACTGAATGTCCCCCTTCTATCAGAACACACACAGGTGACTGAATGTCCCCCTTCTATCAGAACACACACGGGTGACTGAATGTCCCCCTTCTATCAGAACATACACGGGTGACTGAATGTCCCCCTTCTATCAGAACACACACGGGTGACTGAATGTCCCCCTCCTATCAGAACACACAATGTCCCCCTTCTGTCAGAACACACACGGGTGACTGAATGTCCCCCTCCTATCAGAACACACAATGTCCCCCTTCTATCAGAACACACACGGGTGACTGAATGTCCCCCTCCTATCAGAACACACATGGGTGACTGAATGTCCCCCTTCTATCAGAACACACATGGGTGACTGAATGTCCCCCTTCTATCAGAACACACACGGGTGACTGAATGTCCCCCTTCTATCAGAACACACACGGGTGACTGAATGTCCCCCTTCTATCACAACATGGGTTACTGAATGTCCCCCTTCTATCAGAACACACATGGGTGACTGAATGTCCACCTTCTATCAGAACACACACGGGTGACTGAATGTCCCCCTCCTATCAGAACACAATGGGTGACTGAATGTCCCCCTTCTATCACAACATGGGTTACTGAATGTCCCCCTTCTATCAGAACACACATGGGTGACTGAATGTCCACCTTCTATCAGAACACACATGGGTGACTGAATGTCCCTCCCCCCTTCTATCAGAACACACACGGGTGACTGAATGTCCCCTTTCTATCAGACCACACACGGGTGACTGAATGTCCCCCTTCTATCAGAACACACACGGGTGACTGTCCCCCTCCTATCAGAACACACACGGGTGACTGAATGTCCCCCTTCTATTAGAACACACATGGGTGACTGAATGTCCCCCCCCTTCTATCAGAACACACATGGGTGACTGAATGTCCCCCTTCTATTAGAACACACATGGGTGACTGAATGTCCCCCTTCTATCAGAACACACATGGGTGACTGAATGTCCCCCTCCTATCAGAACACGCATGGGTGACTGAATGTCATACATGCCTACCCCTAAAAATGAATTTCAGTAGCACTAGTTTCAAATTTCAGTAGCACGGACTCAAAATCAGTAGCATTCGTTTTTTCTTTTGTACGTCAAGTTCATAATTTGTTTCTTTCGACGTCACATTTGCTTGAAAAAAAAAAAAAAAAAAAACCTTTTCGGTTTCAGAGTTTTGATTTCTTTCGTTTTCTTTTCCAAAGCTGCCGCATTCTTTTCGTGACGCGGACCTTCAATGTGTCTGTTTATGTCGTCTATACTGCCATGTTTTCCAGAAAATGCACTGTCACAAATCACGCACTTTGCTTTTGAATCATCAGGGTCCAATTTCACAATGAAGGGAAATTTGCCACTGTATTTGTCCAGGAACTTCTGTGACGGCTGATGCTTTTTTGATGCAGGTTCATCGGCATCACCAGTTGGCACATCCATTCGTTTTCTCTTTGTATTAGACACCATGTTTCTCGAAACTTCAATTACTTGCGATATCCGGTTTAGTACTTCCGCTTTCAAAAGCATCGTTTGCTTGAATAACTAAGTTTAACGTCCCTTTATAGCAGAAGCCGTTGGAGACATATGCTATTCATCTGCTTGATGAAGACGGGGCTTTACGTCCCTTTTACCATTCGGTGTTCTGCTTCTGCTTTCAAAAGCATCGTCTGCTTCAACTCGCGATCGTTTTCAGTAAATTTTGTTGAAAAATCTTTTTACCGTAACGAAAAATAAATTTCCGTAATCACCGTAGCTACTTCGTTTTTTTTGTTAATTGCCGTAGAAAATACGGAAGTTCCGTAGGGGTAGGCATGTATGCTGAATGTCCCCCTTCTATCAGAACACACACGGGTGACTGAATGTCCCCCTCCTATCAGAACACACATGGGTGACTGAATGTCCCCCTTCTATCAGAACACACATGGGTGACTGAATGCCCCCCCCCCCCCCTTCTATCAGAACATACATGGGTGACTGAATGTCCCCCTTCTATCAGAACACACATGGGTGACTGAATGTCACCCTCCTATCAGAACACACATGGGTGACTGAATGTCCCCCTTCTATCAGAACACACATGGGTGACTGAATGTCCCCCCCTTCCCCCCCCCCCCCCCCCCCCACTCTTTCAGAACATAAGGGCAACTCTAAATGTCCCACTTCTATCTGAACCTAGGACCTATCCTAGATGTCCCCCTTCTATCGGGACACACACGGTCGACCCCAAATATCCCCCTTCCATCGCAACACAAGGGATGACCCACATGGTTCAGCCTCTATCAGAACACACACACAGGGCCCACCCTAACAGTCCCCTCTTCTATCAGAACACACACACAGGGCCCACCCTAACGGTCCCCTCTTCTATCAGAACACACACACAGGGCCCACCCTAACGGTCCCCTCTTCTATCAGAACACACACACAGGGCCCACCCTAACGGTCCCCTCTTCTATCAGAACACACACACAGGGCCCACCCTAACCGTCCCCTCTTCTATCAGAACACACACACAGGGCCCACCCTAACGGTCCCCTCTTCTATCAGAACACACACACAGGGCCCACCCTAACGGTCCCCTCTTCTATCAGAACACACACACAGGGCCCACCCTAACGGTCCCCTCTTCTATCAGAACACACACACACAGGGCCCACCCTAACGGTCCCCTCTTCTATCAGAACACACACACAGGGCCCACCCTAACCGTCCCCTCTTCTATCAGAACACACACACAGGGCCCACCCTAACCGTCCCCTCTTCTATCAGAACACACACACAGGGCCCACCCTAACGGTCCCCTCTTCTATCAGAACACACACACAGGGCCCACCCTAACGGTCCCCTCTTCTATCAGAAAACACACACACAGGGCCCACCCTAACGGTCCCCTCTTCTATCAGAACACACACACACAGGGCCCACCCTAACGGTCCCCTCTTCTATCAGAAAACACACACACACAGGGCCCACCCTAACGGTCCCCTCTTCTATCAGAAAACACACACACAGGGCCCACCCTAACGGTCCCCTCTTCTATCAGAACACACACACACAAGGGCCCACCCTAACAGTCCCCTCTTCTATCAGAACACACACACACAGGGCCCACCCTAACGGTCCCCTCTTCTATCAGAACACACACACAGGGCCCACCCTAACGGTCCCCTCTTCTATCAGAACACACACACAGGGCCCACCCTAACGGTCCCCTCTTCTATCAGAACACACACACAGGGCCCACCCTAACGGTCCCCTCTTCTATCAGAACACACACACAGGGCCCACCCTAACGGTCCCCTCTTCTATCAGAACACACACACAGGGCCCACCCTAACAGTCCCCCTCTTCTATCAGAACACACACACACAGGGCCCACCCTAACGGTCCCCTCTTCTATCAGAAAACACACACAGGGCCCACGCTAACAGTCCCCCTCTTCTATCAGAACACACACCACAGGGCCCACCCTAACGGTCCCTCTTCTATCAGAACACACACACAGGGCCCACCCTAACAGTCCCCTCTTCTATCAGAAAACACACACAGGGCCCACGCTAACAGTCCCCTCTTCTATCAGAACACACAAACAGGGCCCACCCCAACGGTCCCCTCTTCTATCAGAACACACACACACAGGGCCCACCCCAACGGTCCCCTCTTCTATCAGAACACACACACAGGGCCCACACCAACGGTCCCCTCTTCTATCAGAACACACACACACACAGGGCCCACCCTAACGGTCCCCTCTTCTATCAGAACACACACACACACAGGGCCCACCCTAACGGTCCCCTCTTCTATCAGAACACACACACACAGGGCCCACCCTAACGGTCCCCTCTTCTATCAGAAAACACACATAGGGCCCACCCTAACAGTCCCCTCTTCTATCAGAAAACACACACACAGGGCCCACCCTAAGGGTCCCCTCTTCTATCAGAAAACACACACACAGGGCCCACCCTAACCGTCCCCTCTTCTATCAGAACACACACACACACACATGCACACAGACACACACACATGCACATACATGCACCTACTCTCTATGCCCCCTCTCTTACACACAGATCTGGAGACTGACCTGACATCTTCGCCTTCCTCGAACTCGCTGAGACAAATAGTGCATTTCTCCTGATGGTCGTCATCACCATCACCACTCCTTCTCTTCACCTGCAGACACACACACACACACACACACACACACACACACACACACAGAATGAGAAAAACGCTCGGGGGAAGAGGACAAGAATACAACAGAGAGAGGCAGAGCGAGTTGGAGATTGAGAGACAAACAAATGGAAGAGACAATGTAAGTAACAGAGAAAATTCACTCACTGCCACTGTTTCAGTCAGTTCTAACGTCCACATCCTTTCACAGTGAGATACTAACAGAGATAAGCATCCAAGGAGAACGGGGCAAGAGGATGTATCCAACACTAACCACACCACTTGAATGACAACACGTTAAGATGGGGAGTGAAAACTGCAAACTTTTGTATGAGGAGGCAGCATGACTGGAACTTGCAACATTCCACTACAAACTTGGTGCTCCACCACCTGACCCAACACAGCACCTGTCTGCCACTCTGGACACTTCTAATACTATCCTAAAGGCCAATGTTCCATGGGCAGACTTTCAGTTCATGAACCAAGACTGTCTAGTGGAGCCATCCTGATGATCCTCATCTTTGTCAAATAAATGTGTAACGTTTCATCTTTTACTTCACCATCCAGAACAGCTGAGCAACAAATTATGTGATGATCTCAGGCTCAATGAACAAGCTGGTTCGCATGACACGCTGTGGTAACCGATCAGCTTAATGCAAAGGGAAGTAACCACTTCAAAGTTCTGCAGCAATGGACATGTATTTCTAGTAGTTTGGCCCCCGATTTGCAAAACTCACAATACCAAAGTATACAACTCATTCAGTGCAACCATGATATTCAAGAGCACAATACTCTTGAAATGAGATTTGTCAATCTGGACTGCAAAAAAAAAAAAATCTATGTCAGTGTCTATTAAATAAAGTTCTGAGCTCACCAGGCCAAATGATCTCATTTCAGTGTTACTTTATTTAGCAGGGTATGGAAACCAGTTCTCTTCTGGAGGAGAAGATCATTCATGAAGACAATGCTCTGTAGGCCTTGACAGTTGCAACACAATCATCTGTGCACATCAGATCACAGATATTCAAGCCATTACAAAAAAAAAACAACAGAAACTACGATGGTTGCAAGTCGGCAGTCCAGTTACACAAAGTGACAGTTTGTTCAGGCAAGCTCAGCTTCTTGAACCCTGCCTTTGTTCTGGTAAGCTCAGCTTCTTGAACCCTGCCTTTGTTCAGGTAAGCTCAGCTTCTAGAACCCTGCCTTTGTTCAGGCAAGCTCAGCTTCTTGAACCCTGCCTTTGTTCAGGTAAGCTCAGCTTCTAGAACCCTGCCTTTGTTCTGGTGAGCTCAGCTTCTAGAACCCTGCCTTTGTTCAGGTAAG
>CM065743.1:16532268-16652268 GCA_033310375.1 Conus canariensis
CAGAGGGAAAGACAAGTAGACTGAAGGACTGCGAGACAAAGGGAAAGACAAGTACACAGAAGGACTAAGAGACAGAGGGAAAGACAAGTAGACAGAAGGACTAAGAGACAGAGGGAAAGACAAGTAGACTGAAGGACTAAGCGACAGAGGGAAAGATAAGTAGACTGAAGGACTGCGAGACAAAGGGAAAGACAAGTAGACAGAAGGACTGGGAGACAGAAAGACAAGTAGACAGAAGGACTGGGAGACAGAGGGAAAGACAAGTAGACAGAAGGACCAAGAGACAAAGGGAAAGACAAGTAGACAGAAGGACTGGGAGACAGAAAGACAAGTAGACAGAAGGACCAAGAGACAGAGGGAAAGACAAGTAGACAGAAGGACCAAGAGACAAAGGGAAAGACAAGTAGACAGAAGGACTGGGAGACAGAAAGACAAGTAGACAGAAGGACCAAGAGACAGAGGGAAAGACAAGTAGACAGAAGGACTAGGAGACAGAGGGAAAGACAAGAAGACAGAAGAACAGGGACATACAACATGGCGATCCAAGGACAAACAGACTGAAGGACTGGGAGAAAAGACGAGGAGACAGAAGGACAGTGAGACAGAGGGAAAGACGAGGAGGCAGATGAACTGGGAGACAGAGGGAAAGACGATGGACACACAACATGGCGATCCCAGGCCAAACAGACTGTGGGAAAGGTAGGGAGACAGAAGGTCAATGGGACTCACTCACCATGGATCGCGCAAAGGGAGACCACCGTGCTTGCACTGGGTTGGGGTGGAGGTGGTAATGGTGCAGATGATGATGCATGTGGTGGTGTGGGGGTGCCGGGGGTGGAGGTGGAGGCTGGGGCGGCGGTTGGCTGAGAGGTCCTTGGCTGCAATAATCACCATCATAAACAACATGGATGACAGCTGCTCCAGAACCTCTTCCCTGATTTTTTTTGTTGTTGTTGTTGCTCACAGCACACCACCAAACATGTGGCGTATTAACTCTCAACTAGCACACATCCACAGTGTGCACACACACATACATGCCTGCACACACACACACACACACACACATGCCTGTAAAAGGATACAAAGGAGGTGTAATGCAAAATAGCGTGAAATGAGGCGGACAGAGAAAATTGATTTACATAAATACGAAGACTGGAATCCAACTTCTTTCAGTTTCGGGGGATTGTTACAGGTCTGTGCAGCACAATCAAGTTGTATTGTTCTGTATACACACACATGCCTGCAAGATAATGCCAATGAGGCGTAATGCAAAACGCCGTGAAATGAGGCGGTTCAGGAGGAAGTGTGTGAAAAAGTGTGTGAACAATGCAAATTAAAACTGAGGCGATTGCCTAGGAAGGCACTGGCGCATCACTTACAACGTTCTGCACTGCCGTATGGGCTTAAAAAAAAATGAGGCGAAAGAAAAACCTGCTCATTTTAAAAATTGCCTGGTTTGTGTACATTTTGCTGGGAGCAATTCTCTCATTTATGCTGTTTTGTAAACACACACACACACACACACACACTTACACACACACATACTGATACTCACACACACACATATACACACACAAACACACTGATCAAGAGTAGTTCAAACCAAACTATTCCTTTTGAAAAAAAACGTCATTATCCTGCTAACCACATCTTGCAAGTGCACTGAAAAAAAAGAAGCAAGCAATTCGCCTGATTCTGTAAGAAAACCACCAACCCCCCCCCCCCCGACGAATCCTAGCCAGGTTATCTATATGGTCGAAGCCACAATGCAAGCCACGAGCCGTGCTGTGAGCTGGGTTCTTGCTTCGCAATGAAAAGGGAGATCATCCACTGTAAAGGCAGCCACCTCACAAGCGATAGCTATGCAGATAGTACTAGTGTTGTCCAACAAGTAATCCTTCCAGTATTTACCATCGCTCACTGCGTATACTGCCTCTACAGTTATCACTCTTTGCATGGCCACCTGTACAGCAGCCGATGTCCTCCCTCTCATCACGCTGGTATCACCGCTAGCTGTCAGTCCTTTTGATGTGGCTGCACACACCACTCGCAGCACACAGCTTGCCCACAGCTAACCCACAAAGCAGTTCACAGTGCCACCGACAGTGTGGCTGAAGCCTTAACTTCAAACCCACTTCTTCCTCCCAGTCCTCGCCAGAAACCAAACCGACTTCTTAATATTCCTTATTCCTAGCCAGTCCTCTGCAGAAACCAAACCCACTTCTTATTATTCCTTATTCCTAGCCAGTCCCCTGCAGAAACCAAATCCACTTCTTCCTCCCAGTCCTCTCTAGAAACCAAACCCACTTCTTATTAATCCTAGCCAGTCCTCTGCAGAAACCAAACCCACTTCTTATTCCTTATTCCTAGCCAGTCCTCTGCAGAAACCGAACCCACTTCTTGTTATTCCTTATTCCTAGCCAGTCCCCTGCAGAAACCAAACCCACTTCTTATTATTCCTTATTCCTAGCCAGTCCTCTGCAGAAACCAAACCCACTTCTTGTTATTCCTTATTCCTAGCCAGTCCTCTGCAGAAACCAAACCCACTTCTTATTATTCCTTATTCCTAGCCAGTCCCCTGCAGAAACCAAACCCACTTCTTGTTATTCCTTATTCCTAGCCAGTCCTCTGCAGAAACCAAACCCACTTCTTGTTATTCCTTATTCCTAGCCAGTCCCCTGCAGAAACCAAACCCACTTCTTGTTATTCCTTATTCCTAGCCAGTCCTCTGCAGAAACCAAACCCACTTCTTATTATTCCTTATTCCTAGCCAGTCCTCTGCAGAAACCAAACCCACTTCTTGTTATTCCTTATTCCTAGCCAGTCCTCTGCAGAAACCAAACCCACTTCTTGTTATTCCTTATTCCTAGCCAGTCCTCTGCAGAAACCAAACCCACTTCTTGTTATTCCTTATTCCTAGACAGTCCTCTGAAGAAACCAAACCCACTTCTTATTATTCCTAGCCAGTCCTCTGAAGAAACTAAACCCACTTCTTATTATTCCTTATTCCTAGCCAGTCCTCTGAAGAAACCAAACCCACTTCTTATTATTCCTTATTCCTAGCCAGTCCTCTGCAGAAACCAAACCCACTTCTTATTATTCCTTATTCCTAGCCAGTCCTCTGCAGAAACCAAACCCACTTCTTATTATTCCTTATTCCTAGCCAGTCCTCTGAAGAAACTAAACCCACTTCTTATTATTCCTTATTCCTAGCCAGTCCTCTGAAGAAACCAAACCCACTTCTTATTATTCCTAGCCAGTCCTCTGCAGAAACCAAACCCACTTCTTATTATTCCTTATTCCTAGCCAGTCCTCTGAAGAAACCAAACCCACTTCTTATTAGTCCTAGCCAGTCCTCTGAAGCAACCAAACCCACTTTTTATTAGTCCTAGCCAGTCCCCTGCAAAAACCAAACCCACCTCATAATTATCTTAACCAGTCCTCTGCAGAAACCAAATCTACTTCTTCCTCCCAATCCTAGCCAGGTTCTCTGGAAATCCAAATCCACTACTTCTTTGCGTTATCTTCGATGAAAACTCGAAGTCCACGTCTTATATTCCAGGTTCTCTGCAAAAACCTTCCCCACTTCTTCCTTGCCTGATTCTCTCTGAAAACCAAACCCATACCTGCTCAAAACCAAAACCATTTCTTCTCTGCCCATTCTATCTGAAAATAAAACCTACTTCTTCCTTGCCTGAAACTCTCTGAAAACCAAAATCACTTCTTTCTTGCCTGATACTCTCTGAAAACTAAAATCATTTCTTCCTTGCCCGATTCTCTCTGACAACCAAACCCCCTTCTCCCTTGCCTGAAAGTCTATGAAAACCAAAACCTCTTCTTCCTTCTCTCTGAAAACCAAACCCACTTCTTCCTTGCCCAATTCTCACTGAAAACCAAACCCACTTCTTCCTTGCCCGATTCTCTCTGAAAACCAAAACCTCTTCTTCCTTCTCTCTGAAAACCAAACCCACTTCTTCCTTGCCCAATTCTCACTGAAAACCAAACCCACTTCTTCCTTTCCCGATTCTCTCTGAAAACCAAACCCACTTCTTCCTTGCCCAATTCTCTCTGAAAACCAAACCCACTTCTTCCTTGCCCGATTCTCTCTGAAAACCAAACCCACTTCTTCCTTGCCCGATTCTCTCTGAAAACCAAACCCACTTCTTCCTTGCCCGATTCTCTGAAAACCAAACCCACTTCTTCCTTGCCCGATTCTCTCTGAAAACCAAAACCACTTCTTCCTTGCCCGATTCTCTCTGAAAACCAAACCCACTTCTTCCTTGCCCAATTCTCTCTGAAAACCAAAACCACTTCTTTGCCTGATCTCTGTGAAAACTGATACTCTCTGAAAACCAAAACCATTTTTTTCCTTGCCTGATTCTCTCTGAAAACCAAACCTACTTCTTCCTTGCCTGAAACTCTCTGAAAACCAAACCAAACCATTTCTTTCTTGCCTAAACCTCTCTCAACTTTCTGAAAACCAAAACCATTTTTTCCTTGCCTGATTCTGAAAACCGAAACCACTTCTTCCTTGCCTGAAACTCTCTAAAAACCAAAACCACTTCTTCCTTGCCCGATGCTCTGTGAAAACCAACAATTTCTTCCTTGCCCTATTATCAGTGAAAACCAAAACAATTTCTTCCGTGCCTGATACTCTCTGAAAACCAAAACCATTTCTTCCTTGCCCAGTTCTCTGTGAAATCCACAACCATTTCTTCCTTGCCTGATACTCTCTGAAAACCAAAACCACTTCTTCCTTGTCCGACACTCTGGGGTGACCAAAACCGTTTCTTCCTTGCCCAATTCTCTCTGAAAACCAAACCCACATCTGCCTTGCATGGTTCTCAGTGAAAATTAAACCCAAATCTGCCTCAATTAGTTTTCAGTGAAACCCAAAACTACTCCTGCCTCGCCTGGTCTTTTGAGAAAACCAAACCCAATTCTTCCTTCCCTGGTTATCTGTGAACAATGAACCCACTTCTTCCTTGCCCGATTCTCAGAGAAAACCAAATGCACATCTGCCTTGCTTGCCATATGCCTCTGCCTCTGCCTGCCCAGTTCTCTGAGAAAACCACTTCTTTATTCCGTGGTTCTCAATGAGAATCCAACCCACTCCTTACTACTTCTTGCTTGATTCTCTGACAAAAACCAAATCCACTTCTTCCTCACAAAGTTCTCGGTGAAAATCAAACCCGCTTCATCATCTTCACCAAGTTTTCTGTAAAAACCATTTCTTTCTCACCTGGACGTTAATGAAACCCAAACTCTCCTCCCTGTCTGTCTCACTTACACTTCTTCTCACTCACCTCTTCTTTTTTTTTTTTTTTTGAATCATCTAACCAACCTTCGCACTGAATGAAGACAACATCCCCCACCAACACAAAACAAGCCAAAGAAAAAAGAAAAGAGACTGACCCACGCGAGGACTGTGCCCGTTCCAAGTCTCCGTAGCCGTGAGAGGGGAGAAACCTCACTGAGTTCTCAGTCAACGCCGACGATGCAGACACGTGAGAAGGAGGGGGGAGGGGCATGACGGCTAGGGAGGTGAGGTGCAAGGGACCCACATCGCTCCCGTACACCGAACCCATCTCCACCCCTGAGGTCATCCCCATCTCTGAGGGCAGACGGGAAGAGAATCCCTGCGAGTGGCCCAGGGCATGCTGGGAAGGTGCGGAAGCAGCAGCGTGGCTGTGGGCCTGCACCGGAGCCGCCGCCACATGCTGTTGTTGTTGCTGCTGCTGCTGCTGCTGCTGCTGCTCATGGTGGTAGTGGTGATGGTGGTGGTGGTGTGGTGGGTGTTCAAGCAGGGGCGGGACGGGCGGGTGACGTGTGAAGTGGGGGGGCGGGGGCGGGTGAGCAGGGTGATGGGGGATGAGGGAGAAAGGCAGAGCGTGGTGGGGGCGTAGGGGGAAGGGAGCAGGGTGGTAGTGGTGGTGGTGGATGTGAGCGCGCGGGGGCTGCAGCGGGGAGGGCTGCTGATGGGGGAGGAAGTTTCCGCTGTGACCGCAGCTGACTGCAACATCATCGTCATTGTCACATCATCGTCATGGTGATCACCATTACCATCATCAACCACATCATCATTATCTCCATTTCCATCATCATTATCATCTTATTCATTGTCATCATCATGATAACTGAGTTCAATAATCCCAAACCCCACCATTCATGGGTCACCACAATACTAAAGCAAAGCTAGTCAACAAAGTAACCGCTACAGTCAATGAAGTGACCACTACAGTCAGTCAATGAAGTGACCACTACAGTCAGTCAATGAAGTGACCACTACAGTCAGTCAATGAAGTGAATGAAGTGACCACTACAGTCAGTCAATGAAGTGACCCACTAGTCAGTCAATGAAGTGACCACTACAGTCAATGAAGTGACCACTACAGTCAGTCAATGAAGTGAATGAAGTGACCACTACAGTCAGTCAATGAAGTGAATGAAGTGACCACTACAATCAGTCAATGAAGTGAATGAAGTGACCACTACAGTCGGTCAATGAAGTGACTTCAGTCACTCAGCAAAGTGAACATTACAGTCAGTCAACATTAGGACCACTCCAGTCACTCAGCAAAGTGAACATTACAGTCAGTCAACATTAGGACCACATCAGTCACTCAGCAAAGTGAACAGTACAGTCAGTCAACATTAGGACCACGTCAGTCACTCAGCAAAGTGAACAGTACAGTCAGTCAACATTAGGAATTATGACCACGTCAGTCACTCAGCAAAGTGAACACTATAGTCAGTCAACATTAGGACCACTCCAGTCACTCAGCAAAGTGAACATTACAGTCAGTCAACATTAGGACCACTCCAGTCACTCAGCAAAGTGAACATTACAGTCAGTCAACATTAGGACCACTCCAGTCACTCAGCAAAGTGAACATTACAGTCAGTCAAAATTAGGACCACTCCAGTCACTCAGCAAAGTGAACATTACAGTCAGTCAACATTAGGACCACGTCAGTCACTCAGCAAAGTGAACATCACAGTCAGTCAACATTAGGACCACTCCAGTCACTCAGCAAAGTGAACAGTACAGTCAGTCAACTTAGGACCACGTCAGTCACTCAGCAAAGTGAACACTAAGTCAGTCAACATTAGGACCACTCCAGTCACTCAGCAAAGTGAACATCACAGTCAGTCAACATTAGGACCACTCCAGTCACTCAGCAAAGTGAACATACAGTCAGTCAACATTAGGACCACTCCAGTCACTCAGCAAAGTGAACAGTACAGTCAGTCAACAATAGGACCACTCCAGTCACTCAGCAAAGTGAACACTATAGTCAGTCAACAATAGGACCACTCCAGTCACTCAGCAAAGTGAACACTATAGTCAGTCAACAATAGAACCACTCCAGTCACTCAGCAAAGTGAACAGTACAGTCAGTCAACATTAGGACCACTCCATACACTCAGCAAAGTGAACAGTACAGTCAGTCAACATTAGGACCACTCCAGTCACTCAGCAAAGTGAACACTATAGTCAGTCAACATTAGGACCACTCCAGTCACTCAGCAAAGTGAACACTATAGTCAGTCAACATTAGGACCACGTCAGTCACTCAGCAAAGTGAACATTATAGTCAGTCAACATTAGGGACACTTCAGTCACTCAGCAAAGTGATATTATAGTCAGTCAATGTGACCACTTCAGTCACTACAAGAAATTAATCACACTAGGCAGCTCAGTCACCATGCAAAGTGAACCACCATCATGTCCACTTCATCACTCAGCAAAGTGAACATTATAGTCAGTCAACATTAGGACAGCTCAGTCACTCAGCAAAGTGAACGTTACAGCCAGTCAATGACGTGACCACTTCAGTCACTCAGCAAAGTGAACATTATAGTCAGTCAACATTAGGACACTCCAGTCACTCAGCAAAGTGAACATTATACAGCCATCAATGAGGACCACTCAGTCACTCAGCAAAGTGAACATTATAGTCAGTCAACATAGGACCACTCAGTCACTCAGCAAAGTGAACATTATAGTCAGTCAACATCAGGACCACTCCAGTCACTCAGCAAAGTGAACATTACAGTCAGTCAATGAAGTGACCACTTCAGTCACTCAGCAAAGTGAACATATAGTCAGTCAACATCAGGACTACTCCAGTCACTCAGCAAAGTGAACATTACAGTCAGTCAATGAAGTGACCACTTCAGTCACTCAGCAAAGTGAACATTATAGTCAGTCAACATCAGGACCACATCAGTCACTTAGCAAAGTGAACATTACAGTCAGTCAACATCAGGACCACGTCAGTCACTCGGCAAAGTGAACACTATGGTCAGTCAACATTAGGACTACTCCAGTCACTCAGCAAAGTGAACACTATGGTCAGTGAACAAAGTCAATCAGCAGACACTATAATTAGTGAAAAAAAAATCAATAAAGAGAGAGAGAGAGAGAGAGAACACTACAAAAAGTCACAAGATGAGCATTAGAGACTGCCATAACATGAAGGGAACACTATGGACAGTCACACAAAGCAAAAACTACTGCAGTCACACAAAGTGAACACTACTGATAATCACACAAAGCAAAAACTACTGGCAGTCACACAAAGTGAATACTACTGACAGTCACACAAAGTGAATACTACTGGCAGTCACGCAAAGTGAACACTACTGATAATCACACAAAGCACAAACTACTGGCAGTCACACAAAGTGAACACTACTGACAGTCACACAAAGTGAATACTACAGGCAGTCACACAAAGTGAATACTACAGGCAGTCACACAAAGTGAACACTACTGACAGTCACGCAAAGTGAATACTACAGGCAGTCACACAAAGTGAATACTACAGGCAGTCACACAAAGTGAATACTACAGCAGTCACGCAAAGTGGATACTACAGCAGTCACAAAAAGTGAATACTACAGGCAGTCACGCAAAGTGAATATTACATGCAGTCACACAAAGTGAATACTACAGGCAGTCATGCAAAGTGAACACTACAGGCAGTCACACAAAGTGAACACTACAGGCAGTCACGCAAAGTGAATATTACAGGCAGTCACACAAAGTGATACTACAGGGAGTCACACAAAGTGAATACTACCGGCAGTCACACAAAAGTGAATACTACAGGCAGTCACACAAAGTGAATACTACAGGCAGTCACACAAAGTGAATATTACAGGACTCACACAGAGTGAATACTACAGGCAGTCATACAACGTGAATACTACAGGCAGTCATACAACGTGAATACTACAGGCAGTCACACAAAGTGAATACTACAGGCAGTCACACAAAGTGAATACTACAGGCAGTCATACAAAGTGAATAAAGCAGTCACACAAAGTGAATACTACAGCAGTCCACAAAGTGAATACTACAGGCAGTCCATACAACTGAATACTACAGGCAGTCACACAAAGTGAATACTACAGCAGTCACACAAAGTGAAACTACAGCAGTCAATACAAAGTGAATATTAAAAGGAGTCATACAAAGTGAATACTACAAACAGTCAAAGTGAATACGACACCACACAAAGTGAATACGACAGACAGTCACACAAAGTGAATATTACAGGCAGTCCATGCAAACTGAATACTAAAATTTAGTACAAACAGTCACACAAAGTGAACACAACAGTCACACAAAGTGAATACGACAGTCACACAAAGTGAATACGAGGGGCACGTAGAATGAACAGTACAGACTGTCACACAAAGTGAAACTCTGGCCGTCACACAAAGTGAACACAAAAGACAAGTCCCAAGACATGAACACTTCAGTCAGTCACATAAGAAACTGAATGCTATAAACATCAGACAGTGACCATCAAGACAGTTAGCTAAATAACACACACACACCTGTAAAGCAAGACGTTCACACACACAGCTGCGAAGGGAAAAATGCTTACACTGACCTCTAAAGGTACAATGTTTACAAAGACCTGTAGAGGTATATGTCTGCAATGACCTGTGGAGGTAAAATGTTTACAATGACCTGTCAAGGTATGATGTTTACCCTGACCTACAAAGGTACAAATGTTTACAATGACATATAAAGGTAAAATGTTTACAATGACCTGTAAAGGTAAAATGTTTACAATGACCTGTAAAGGCGCAATGTTTACACTGACTTGTAAAGGGTTGTAGGTGGACATCTATACTGTCCTGTAAAGAGGTCAGAAGCCTAAGGGAAGTAACCTTGGTAGACTCACCTGTAAAAGGCTGAGGATCCCCTGACGCCGTTGTTGAGGACGACGACGAAGACGACGACTGCGTGCAGTGCGAGGTGCGGGGCCCCCTGTCTGGGGGCTGGACGCGCGAGTGAGCTTGTCGAGCAGTAGAAGGCACAGCGCCGTGGAAAGGACAAACGGACTGGTCACCACGCCGACTGCAGCTCCCCCTTCCTCCGTTGCCCTCTCCGCCAGGACCGACTATGTCGCACGGCAGTCGACTGGCAAACTGCCCAACATACACTTTGTTTTACGTCTGTTTGCAGCAAAGTACTACAACAAACATTGATGGAAGACTGGTGTTGATTTTAAGCGTCCTAAAAGAACGTTTAAACAAGAGGGTTTAATTACAATGGCAATGTGACCAACGGTAATGAAACTGCACACACACACACGCGCACACATACACACACACACAAACACACCACACAATCTCTCTCTCTCTCTTCACTCTTTCCCTTTTCTTCTGTCTTATTTTCTGTGCCTCTTCAATCAATGGCAATACCCCACTGCCATTCATTCCGGCTACACATCCACAGCCACATCCCTCTCCAGCCAGGTGCAGCCTCACTCCAGTAATCAACTGGGAGCTGTCAATGTGAAGCCTCCCCCCCACCACGAAGCGATCCACCAGAGGAGACACTACACTGCTGCTGAATCACTTTGGTGGTAATTACTACAGCCTGTTCTGATCCAACATACATGTAACACCAACAAACTCCTTACTGACAATAACACTTGCACTCTGGAGGGCCCCATCACATCTGTCCAACAACGGTCCCAATGAACTTGCCGATACGAGTGACCTCCACATGAACTCACCTAGGGCATCGACTTGTGAGAGAAAATTGAAATCAAGGTCACCGTCAGAACAGGGCGTGAGGGGCCACAGAATTTGAGGCTTTTTTTTGCCGATCGGTGAGGATGAGAAGGATGAAGTGGAAGCAATGAGTTCCATTCTGGACTGAACTGTAAGAGGTGAGCTGTATGACAAGGCTGCACTCTTTGCTTACTTTCACAACATATCCCACTGTCAACCAGGCCCTTGAGATACAGACACCTGCAGTGTTGGCCAGGCAACTGCAGCATCACTGTCAGAGACTCGTCCATAAAGAGGACGAAATTTGACTGTGTGGTTCTAGTCTTCCCCGCTGAGCCTACAGCTAACGCCACTCTGGGTAAGGTTCGGTCGGAGCAGAGATAAATCCTACTGATAAATGGCTCTGCTGGGAACTGAACCCATGATTACTCAGCCCGGAATCCACCGGGCTAAACACTGTGCCATGGCCGCTTGTCCCTTTCTCTTTCTTCTGTAAGCTGACCACAGGACCCCTAGCATTTCTTTTTTCATACCAAAAGAGGACAGGTTGCTGCTGATGTTGCTGTTAATGCAATGTATGCTTTATGCTCAAATCTAGAAAACAAACCTCACTTTCTATTTGAAGGTGAGGAACATTTTTTGAAAAATACACCATATAAAAAGGTAACTTCTTAAGCAGCAAATCGACATGTTATCAAAATTATAACTAGAGCCTTTAACCACAGGAAAAAGAAAACAAACTTTATCAGTGTCTATTCATGATGTCAATCAAAAATGAGTATTATATCACTGTTACACACTGTAACTAAACAGCAACTTCTGTTAAATTCATGATCAATGTCGTTTGGTCAATTATCAGAATATCCTTTTCAATCAACACTGACATCTGTATCTCTTCAGTAAGATGCTGCATGTGATGTTGTATCACTCAGACTGCCCCCATAGCATTCATGAGGTATGTTGTATCACTCAGACTGCCCCCATGGCATTCATGAGGTATGTTGTATCACTCAGACTGCCCCCATGGCATTCATGAAGTATGTTGTATCACTCAGACTGCTTCCATAGCATTCATGAGGTATGTTGTATCACTCAGACTGCCCCCATGGCATTCATGAGGTATGTTGTATCACTCAGACTGCTTCCATAGCATTCATGAGGTATGTTGTATCACTCAGACTGCCTCCATAGCATTCATGAGGTATGTTGTATCACTCAGACTGCCTCCATAGCATTCATGAGGTATGTTGTATCACTCACACTGCCTCCATAGCATTCATAAGGTATGTTGTATCACTCAGACTGCCCCCATGGCATTCATGAGGTATGTTGTATCACTCACACTGCCTCCATAGCATTGATGAGGTATGTTGTATCACTCAGACTGCCCCCATAGCATTCATGAGGTATGTTGTATCACTCACACTGCCTCCATAGCATTCATAAGGTACGTTGTATCACTCAGACTGCCCTCATGGCATTCATGAGGTATGTTGTATCACTCACACTGCCTCCATAGCATTCATGAGGTATGTCGTATCACTCACACTGCCCCCATGGCATTCATGAGGTATGTTGTATCACTCAGACTGCCCCCATGGCATTCATGAGGTATGTTGTATCACTCACACTGCTTCCATAGCATTCATGAGGTATGTTGTATCACTCAGACTGCCTCCATAGCATTCATGAGGTATGTTGTATCACTCACACTGCCTCCATAGCATTCATGAGGTATGTTGTATCACTGACACTGCTTCCATAGCATTCATGAGGTATGCTGTATCATTCAGACTGCCTCCACAGCATTCATGAGGTATGTTGTATCACTCAGACTGCTTCCATAGCTTTCATGAGGTATGTTGTATCACTCACACTGCCCCCATAGCATTCATGAGGTATGCTGTATCATTCAGACTGCCTCCATAGCATTCATGAGGTATGCTGTATCACTCAGACTGCCCCCATAGCATTCATGAGGTATGTTGTATCACTCACACTGCCCCCATAGCATTCATGAGGTATGCTGTATCATTCAGACTGCCTCCATAGCATTCATGAGGTATGTTGTATCACTCAGCCTGCCCCCATAGCATTCATGAGGTATGTTGTATCACTCACACTGCCTCCATAGCATTCATGAAGTATGTTGTATCACTCAGACTGCTTCCATAGCATTCATGAGGTATGTTGTATCACTCAGACTGCCCCCATAGCATTCATGAGGTATGTTGTATCATTCAGACTGCCTCCATAGCATTCATGAGGTATGTTGTATCACTCAGACTGCCCCCATAGCATTCATGAGGTATGTTGTATCACTCAGACTGCCCCCATAGCATTCATGAGGTGCAGGCTGCATTTCTTTTTTTCTCTTCCTGATGCTTTTTGTGACATGGTGTTTCATGCAAGGTTTGAAGGCTACTGTTAACCATCTTCTTTAACATAACAGTTCAACAGGCTCTTCTTAATGAATTGATGAAACTGTCAAAGCAGCTAATACTGTAACAGAATACTGTCCATAAAAGGCTAATCCGGTTCAGTCTGTCATGGAAGCTTAATAGACTATTGTCTATAAGAGGCTAAAATCGTCATCAAAATCTGATATGCTACTGGCTTTTGAAAGGCTCAAACTGTCATAAAAGCCCAGTATGCTTCAGAAAAAAACATCAAATCGTCATCAAAATTGGATGGGCTGTTGTCAACAGACTCGACAAACAGACCTGTTACAGAGCAACAAAATCAGAGGAAGGTAAGGCAAATAAAGTTTTCTTTTCTCAATTTATGGGACAAGCAAACAGATCTTGGTAGAGTCACGTATTTGATGTGAAGTAAACGCCTGATCATCAATCAATATATCGACGGTCTTCTTCACAGCCACCTGTTCCACACCCATGCTGAGCCATATCTTCTCTCTATGACCTGTTAAGCTAACTGACAGAGCAAAACTGCTTGGGGCGTGCCCACCAGCCATGTCTTCTCTCTATGAACTGTTAAGCCAACTGAGAGAGCAAAACTGCTTGGAACGTGCCCACCAGCCATATCTTCTCTCTATGACCTGTTCAGCCAACTGACAGAGCAAAACTGCTTGGCGCGTGCCCACTGGCCATTTCTTCTCTCTATGACCTGTTAAGCTAACTGATAGAGCGAAACTGCTTGGCGCATGCCCACCAGCCATATCTTCTCTCTATGAACTGTTAAGCTAACTGATACAGCAAAACTGCTTGGGGCGTGCCCACCACCCATGTCTTCTCTCTATGAGCTGTTAAGCTAACTGATAGAGCGAAACTGCTTGGCGCATGCCCACCAGCCATATCTTCTCTCTATGAACTGTTAAGCTAACTGATACAGCAAAACTGCTTGGGGCGTGCCCACCAGCCATGTCTTCTCTCTATGAACTGTTAAGCCAACTGACAGAGCAAAACTGCTTGGAACGTGCCCACCAGCCATATCTTCTCTCTACGAACTGTTAAGCTAACTGATACAGCAAAACTGCTTGGGGCGTGCCCACCAGCCATATCTTCTCTTTATGAACTGTTAAGCCAACTGACAGAGCGAAACTGCTTGGCGCGTGCCCACCAGCCATATCTTCTATGAACTGTTAAGCCAACTGACAGAGCGAAACTGCTTGGGGCATGCCCACCAGCCATATCTTCTCTCTATTAACTGTTATGCTAACTGATACAGCAAAACTGCTTGGGGCGTGCCCACCAGCCATATCCGTCCTGTGAAAGCAGTAATGTCACTGCCACTGAATGTGAGCTCTAACACAGATTACCTCCCTTGCAGATTTTTTGTACAGTCTATTTCCATAAAAGCTTATCAGACTCTGGACTATGAAAGAACCAAATTATTCCAAAATCCCCTTATACTCTTGTCAATAAAATCGTCTTATATAAATGTCCAATAAGCAATTATCAATAAATAACATAAAAAAAGGAAAATGAATGAATGAGCGTGGTTTATAGTAAGACTACACTTACCATCCTCTTTGGCACAGAAGCCCAACAAGCCTACTGTCGATAAAATTCTAAACAGTCACATTAAGTCCAACAGATTACTGTCAGTAAAATGTTCAAATTGTAACAAAAATCCAAACTGTTTTTTTAATCAACATAAAAGCCAAGCTGATCATTGTCAATAAAACGCACAAATTTTAATTCAACCCCCCCCCCCCCCCCCCCCCCCCCGCCAAAGGCTACGGTAAATAAAATGCCCAAATTGTTACAGAAACCCAACAAGGCTATTGTCAATAAAATGTTCAAACTGTCTTGAAAGTCTAACAGGCTACTGTCAATAAAATGCTCAAATAGTCTTAAAACCCAAACAAAACAGTTCCTAAACAAAATGTTCAAATCATCATAAAAGCCAAACAGGGCTCTCATCAACCAAAATGATCAAACAGTCGTAAAAACCAAACCAGGTTACTGTCAGAAATCCCACTGGCTCATGTGAAAACACACACACACACACACACACACAAACAACACACTACACACACACACACACAATCACAAACACACACTAAACACAAACAATCACACACACACTCAAATGCTCTCTCCCTGCCTCTCTCTTTGTCTATCTCTCTCCCTGTCTCTCTCTCTCTCTCTCTCTTCTCACCTGACAAGACTCCCCAGCACAAGGTCGCAGGGGGCGGCACTCTCCCATACTTCTAAGGCGCTGGGGAATGTGGGCCGGGGGAGGTCGTCGCTGCAGAGGCGGGGGCTGATGGGCAGGCTGGGGGTACGAGCTGCAGTAGGGGAAGTGGGGCGGGGGTGAAAGGGTAAGGATCGCGGGGTCAGACCGACTGCTCCCTCCTGAGGAGGCCGGGTGGTGAGAAGGGGCCGGGGGGGTGTGAGGTAGACGGGGTGTGTGTGGGGAGGCTGGGATCTGTGAACAAGCCACAGGACAACTCTTTGGGAAAAAAAAAAAATATATATATATATATATATACACACACACATATATATGCTTCCGATTCGATGTTATCCTTACATGCACTCAGGCAGATACACATGCATGCATGTACACATTTCAAACACATATGTGCACACAGTCAGGTTCACGCTTACAACACGATCAAATATACATTCTCACACAAACACACAAATTCATACATCTGTAGTGTATATAGCGATATAAGACCTGGTATGCCGTAACGTAAGTGGATAAGTACATGCACATGAATAAACGTAAAAAGAATGCATCACACACCTCTTGAGATTAACGACAGAAAAAACTCAAGGTCTGAGAACATTAAAAGATACTGAGAAAAAGAGAGAGACAGACAGACAGACAGATGGCAGGCAGACAGACAAAAAACCCTTGAGACAAAGAGAAAGAGATAGACAGACAGACAGAGAAAAATACCAAAATAAGTGCAAAAGTGTACAACATACATACACACACACACACGTACACACACACACAAAACACACACACCACACATACACACACACACACTCATACACACACACACATACACACACACACACACACACACACACACACAGAGAAAAGAGGCACAGACCAGCACTTACCATCATCAGATTCTGTCAGATCAACCACCACAGTCGCTCGACTGTTGTTCTCCCCTCGCCGACTTCGTCTGCACACACAAAAATTAATATTATCATCCACGCGCATGCATACACACAAATACACACACACACACACACACATGCAAATCGATCATAATCATCATGAACAAAATCATCACTGTATTAATGAGTACACAATGAACCCTTCTCATCTGGCTCAAATCAAAAGTGTCAAATTATAAACAGAATGTACATGGATACTTCAGAAACACACACACACACACACACACACTCCTTCACATATCCCCACAACAGACTTTCCCTCCATTACACACAGCGTGCCACAGATTGGGGAGACGAACAACAGACAATACAACAGATCAAACACATGCATAACACAAAGGACAGGTAGGCATGCATAACACAAAGGACAGGTGTAGGTCATGCATAACACAAAGGACAGGTGTAGGTCATGCATAACACAAAGGACAGGTGTAGGTCATGCATAACACAGAGGACAAATGTCATTCACGTATACACCAGATCACACAGACAACAGATGTAGGTCATGCATAACAGATGACAGAGAACAGATGTAGGTCATGGATAACAGATGACAGACAACAGATGTAGATCATGGATAACAGATGACAGAGAACAGATGTAGGTCATGCATGACAGATGACAGAGAACAGATGTAGGTCATGCATAACAGATGACAGAGAACAGATGTAGGTCATGGATAACAGATGACAGACAACAGATGTAGGTCATGGATAACAGATGGACAGACAACAGATGTAGGTTATGCATGACAGATGACAGAGAACAGATGTAGGTCATGCATGACAGATGACAGAGAACAGATGTAGGTCATGGATAACAGATGACAGACAACAGATGTAGGTCATGCATGACATCCCAGAGAACAGATGTAGGTCATGCATGACAGCTCAGACGACAGATGTAGGTCATGCATGACAGATAACATATGTAGGTCATGGATAACAGATCCCAGAGAACAGATGTAGGTCATGGATGACAGAGAACAGATGTAGGTCATGGATGACAGAGAACAGATGTAGGTCATTGATGACAGAGAACAGATGTAGGTCATCGATGACAGAGAACAGATGTAGGATATGGATAACAGAGAACAGATGCAGGTCATGGATAACAGAGAACAGATGCAGGTCATGGATAACAGAGAACAGATGTAGGTCCCAGAGAACAGATGTAGGTCATGGATGACAGAGAACAGATGTAGGTCATGGATGACAGAGAACAGATGTAGGTCATGGATGACAGAGAACAGATGTAGGTCATGGATAACAGAGAACAGATGTAGGTCATGGATGACAGAGAACAGATGTAGGTCATGGATGACAGAGAACAGATGTAGGTCATCGATGACAGAGAACAGATGTAGGTCATGGAGAACAGATGTAGGTTATGGATAACAGATGTAGGTCATGGATGACAGAGAACAGATGTAGGTCATGCATAACAGATCATAGATATAGGCAATGTTTCACACAGATCAAAAAGACAAGAGAACAGATGTAGGTAATGTATAACACAGATCACAGATACAGGTCATATACAAAAAATAAAGATAAATACAAATGTGGTCATGTGTAACAGAGAACACACACACATGCACACACACACATACACACACATGCAATCTTGAATACAGACATGTGCCAACACATGTAAATATATACACAAACACACAAAGTATGCATCATGTGATGCAGGCACAAGAATACACGCATAACACAGAAACACACACTTACAATCACAATTCCATGTGAGTGATGAGTACACACAAATGCCCCGCTTCCAATGCCTCTTCCCTAAGCCATACAGAGTGCCACGCTGGCACAAACACACACACACCAGTCCTTGCAAACACCAAACTTCCCTATGTCACCAGAGTACAGTGTCAGAGCAAGCACACACACACGCACACACATACACACACGCAACACACACACACACAACACTTCACAAAAAAACCAAGCTTTCCTATGCCCCCCAAAACATAAGAGTCAGTGCATGCACACACACACACACACACACACACACACACACACACACAGAATACACACATACATCAAGTCACAAAAACACCAAGCTTTCCTACTCCCCAAAATATAGTGTCAGCGCATGCATGCACGCACACACACACAAACACACACGCACACCACAAATACACCCATAGAGATTGCACACATTATATATACATCCACATCAGTCCACACAAACATCATTATATATACATCCACATCAGTCCACACAAACATCACCCTTTCCCACACCCCAAATTACAGTGTCAATGCATGTGCACGTTTGGACACACACACACACAGACACACACATACGTACCACACACACACACACACACACACACACACACATACGCACACACACACACACACACACACACACACACACACACACACACACACGCACGCACACACACACACACACACACACACACACACACAAACACACATACACACAAACACACACACATACACACACACACACACACACACACACACACACACACACAAACACACACACACACACACATACACACACTCTTACCTGGTCTCCACATGCACCACCTCCACATCACTGTCATCATCGGAAGCATAGCACACCTGCAGAGGCTGACCATGCCCTGACCCCCCATCTCCTGTGCCCCCCACACAGAAGGAGGTGGAGGAGGAAGAGGAGGAGGAGGAGGAAGAGGAGGTGGAAGGGTTCACCACTATGTTGCTCGTCGTAACGATAGGGGGCCGGTAAAACGTGCGGACTGGCTGGCTGCTGGAGGCTTCGCGATCTGTTGAAGGTCATCATCAATGTCACGTGAGATTACGGAAATCCTTGACAAGGTTGGAAGTTATCAAGGTCACATGAGCTATGAAAAAAGTCCCCGACTATGCCGTGTTCCAAGCTGGAGGTCATCAATGTCACATGGGCAATGGAAATTCCCCAATCTTCACACTAGTTTGGGGTTCGTCAAGGTCACAGGGGTCATGAGATTCCCCATCCATAAAACTACTGAAAGTCATCAATGTAACATGATTCATGAAAATCCCAATCTTTAAAATAGGTTGGAGTTTATCAATGTCACAGGGGTCATGGAAATCACGACAGATCAAAAAACTGAAAGTCATCAATGGGTCATGGAAAAAAATCCCCATCAATAAACAAGATCCAAGGTCAGAAATGTCACATGGGTCATGGATATTCCCATCGAAACATAAGGTCGGAGGTCATCAATGTCACATGGTTCCTAGAAATCCCCATCTATAAACAAGGTCAGGGTCACCGAGATCTCCAGCTATAAACTAGGTTGAGGGTCATCAATGTCACAGGAAGGCATACATATTCCCATCTATAAGCAAGGTCAGAGGACATAAATGTTATAGGGGTCACCGAGACCTCCGGCTATAAACTACGTTGAAAGTAATCAATGTCACAGGAAGGCACAGATATCTCCATCTATAGGTAATGTCATACGTCATCACTGTCACAGGAGTTAGGAAATCCCTGGCTATAAAGTGGGCTGGAGGTCATCACTGTTATAGGTGTAAACTTGGTTGAAACCATCCACCATGGTGCAGCAGACATCACTGTGGTCTGCGGGCTAAGACGTCGTCAATTCCCATCAGAGCCATCCATTTGCAGTATTTCTCTGTGTGTGTGTGTGTGTGTGTGTGTGTGTGTGTGTGTGTGTGTGTGTGTGTGTGTGTCTGTGTGTGTGTGCCCCAATCGGCTCCTACTCTTGCTTCGAGCTCAAACAGGAAGACAGGAACCATATAGTTGAGCTTCAATAACATGAATGCCTTTCTGAGACATATTGCTGGCATTTTCTGTCGAAAACTGTGCATGTCTCAATCTCTCGAGCCTGGCTGATGCCTGGATATAATGCAAGGAAGCATGCAGCGTCTCTGAGCGGAACAGAGCTCCGAAGCATTACCACAATCCTCCTCATTCAGCTAAACCAAAAGAAATCTATAACATTCTGAGGTCCTTTAAGTCCTGCTCTCAATCTGATCTCGGTTCCGATTTCCTCTCCAGGTCTATACCCTTGATGAGTTTGCATGGACTTTTGGCATCTGCAAGGTCAAAGGGACAGTCTTTGGATGAACACAGCGGCGCCCTCTGGCGGGAGGCGTTCCCTCATCCTGGCACCACGATAACACAATTATCATCAGCACGGGCTTTGTAACTGGTGTCCTGCAAATGTTGGAGAAGAACGACTGCTTCTGAATACCAATACCACTGAAGTGATATGGCAGCAGGCAGTGTCTCCTCTGGTGGGTTGCCTCATGGTGGTAAGACATAGAGTGCTCCCTGAGACTGCAACGTAACAAGCCAGGTGTGGCTGTGAATAGACAACCGAAACAAGCAGCATGGGAGTAATGTCACTGAAACGGCACAAAAAAAAAACACAGCGAAAGTAAATAAACAAACAATAAATAAATGATTAAACAAACAAAGAAACAAAACAAAACAAATGCACCAAAATCTAAACTGGAGGTCATCACCCTCTCACTGGTCATGGAAATTCCCAACTATAAATTCGCTGGAGGTCATCAATGTCATGGGTCATGGAGAGCCCCTGCTATAAACTAAACTGGGGGTCATCAATGTCACATGGGTCAAGGTTATCTCCAGCTGTAAACATGGCTGCAGGTCATCAGTGTCGCAGGGTTCATGGAACCCCCCAGATAAATTAGTTTATATATCATCAAAGTCACAGACATCATGGAAATTCTCAGCCACACTAGGTAAGTCGTCACCGACATCGTAGGGATTATGTAAATCCGAAGTTACAGGCTGGATATCATTCCATGTCACAGGGATAATGGAAATCCACAGCAATAAATTAATTCAGATATCCTCACTGTCTCAGGGGTCGTGGAAACATCCAGCCAACCGTAGGCTGGACATCATCAATATCAAATGGATTTAGGAAATTTGCATCTATAAACCAGGTTTGAGGTTATCAACATCACAGGGATTGTGAAAACCCCAGTCTATAAGTAGGATCAGAAGTCGTGACCCCAATTTATATATTAGATCAGAAGTCACATATGTAAAGGTCAAGGAAGTCTTTATTAACTGAACTGGCCATCATCAATACCGCATAGATCACGGAAATCCCCAACTACATTTATTGTCTTTCGGAGGTCATCAATGTCGAATGATTAAAAAAAAAATTCCCAGCTATAGATTAGGTCACAGAAATCCCTGGTCATAAACTATGATACAAGCCAGCAATATTACATGGATCTCACATTTTTCTGGCATGAACACTGCTATTACTGCTGTCCAAGCTCACCAAGACTGACAATGACATACAAAATGCCTGCCGAGGTTGCTGACCAGATGAACCTGCAGCGACAGCCATTTTCCGACCCTTCCCAACTTACACGGCCCTGCCACAAGAAGACACGTCTGTGCAGCCATTGGTGCCGTTGTCGTCGTCGTCGTTATCCTCACTTCCTGCTCTTCCTCATCACCCTCCTCTTCCATCAGAGTGCTGTCCCTTGCAGTCTCCGCTCCGCGGCGTTGACAGGTGGCAAGGGAGGTTGGGGGCAGTGTGCGACATGAAGCCAGCACATCACCACGACTTCTGCCGCTGCCCATCCCTGATGTTGAGGCCTCGGCACTTGAGCAGGGACAGCGTATGGCAGGGACAATGTGCGGGTGACCTGCAACATTGGGGTAATAAGGCAAAGGTCATCCAAGCAAAGGTCAACATGGTATATGTTAATGAGACAGAGATCAACCTGCCGAAAGAACAAGGAAGAGATCAACAGGGCAAAACTCCAGGAGCAAGACATGAGACCTGAGAAAGAATGAACAAGCCTGAAAAACTCTAAGGGATGCAGCAGGTGAGAGTGTCAACGAATCCAACTGGAATGGAATAAAAGACTCTACACTGAACTTGACATACGACCGAAACTTTATCAGGTCTCACATCTGAGCAGGGAGAAGTGAACTAGATTCTAGTCAAGCAGACAGAGGTCAATCAGGCAGAAGTCAGAGGTCACCCAGCAAGAGGTCAGAGAGGTCAACCAGGCAGAGGTCAGAGAGGTCAACCAGGTAGAGGTCAACTACGCAGAGGTCAAACAGAGAGGTCAATCAGGCAGAGGTCAAACAGATAGGTCAACCAGGCAGAGGTCAAACAGAGAGGTCAATCAGGCAGAGATCAAACAGAGAGGTCAACCAGGCAGAGATCAAACAGAGAGGTCAGCCAGGCAGAGGTCACACAGAGACAGTCAACCAGAGAGGTCAACCAGGCAGAGGTCACAGAGAGAGAGTCAACCAGGCTGAAGTGAACAAGGAAAGGATCATTCAACAGGTTCGTCCACCAGTGATGAGCTATTAACCTATATAAACAATGAGGTACACGTTACCACATCACACATGGTGGTAGATGAAGGATGATGCAGAAGGGATGGTGGAAGTATGGCTGGGTGGTTGGGAAGAGACTGTGAAAGAAAGACTGGGGGGGGGGGGTGGCTGAGGATGACAAAGAAGTGACAGGTAGGGGTGGTGGAGGTGTGAGAGTGGTGAAGGAGGGATAGCTGAGTGTGTTGGAGAGGGTATGGTCAAGGTGAGGGGAGGACGGGTAATCAAGTGGGATGGGTGCTGATCAAGGGGTGGTGGAAAAGGTAGCTGAGGTGTATGGAAGAGGGTGGAGCAAAGGTCACTGGGAGCAGGTGGGGGAAGGGGGGGGGGAGTTGAAATGGTGATGGAGGGGGTTGGAAAGATGGCGAAGGGGGGTAAGAGGGGTGGCTGGAGGTGGAACAGTGACGAAGGAGTGGTGGTCAAGGTGATGTAGTCCAGAGGTTGATGACTAGTGGTGGTGGAGGAGTGGCAGTGGTGGAGGGGTGGCAGTGGTGGAGAGGTGCTGGTGGTGGTGCTGGTGGTGGTGACAAAGTGGATGAGTGCTGGTGGAGGGGTGGAGGGGAAGACAGCAAGAGGGTGGTACAGGGACGATGGAGGGTTGGTAGAGGAGGACTAGTAAAAAGGGGGGAAGGGAGGGGGGGGGGGGTCATTAACAGTCACACTGAGATCTGGTTACGGTCAAACATCAGAGTCCTAGTGACAATCAAACACTGGGATCATGTTGTCAAATGGTAACATGACCCCAAACAAACTGTGAGGTCACAGTAAACAGTCAAAGGCGGGCTGGGGGATGGGGGTCATAATTACAGTGGAAAGGTGGAGGTCATGTCACACAATGAACAGTGGGGTCACAGTGAACAGTGGGGTCACAGTGAACAGTTCAACAGTGGAGCCCTGCAGCTGGCTGATAACTGTTATCATTTTGACCATGCACACTTCAGACACCACACACAACCAAGCAGAATTCTTTCTTTTTTTTCCCCCTTACCTCCCCTTTCTTCTGGACTGGTGTCCATGTCTGGTCGGCTGTCGTACCTTGTCCATCGTCGGCTAGCATCACTGGCGGGGCTGGGTCTGTTGACACAACACGCATCACACCTGCAGGTGAGACTGACACCCTACTAACCTGAGGCTCATTTCACACAGCCTTTACTGTTAACCTTCACGGTGTTTAACCCTGTACCAATTTTGCAGGTTGCATAAGACTCGCACTCATCAGAGTCCTGAAGATGACAGGAGGGGAGGGTGGTTCACCTTTATCTTCCAAATGTTTATAAAACCAGGGGAGATGGGCGAAGGATGGGGAATGGGAGGGGGAAGAGCAGACAACAATTTGATCTTCTCAATCTGTTCTTCATGTTTGATGATTACAGTCATCAAGTCAACACTCACTTCCCATTCTTTTTTCATGCTCTCCACAACAAGCTAAAATATCTGTCTCAGACGGTAACGTCTTATCATATTCACAAAATTTTTCCACATGGTCATGGCCTTACCTGCCAACGTTACGAACTGCGCAATGCAGAGCAGAAACTGTGAAGGAAGGAGAGACCTGACAATGCCGAAATCCAGTTTTGATCAGTAAAAATAGGAATCGCTTTTTGCTGTGTACAAGCAAATCCGTTCTCCATTGTTCAGATAAGGAAATCTTCTCAAAGCCTTGAAACACTGGGCCCTAAAAAAGTATAATGTTGAAAGCAGTTTACTAACTACCAGTGACTCCATTCAAAGGTGATTTTCTTACTTTCTGCATGCCAGATTTTCTGCCTCAACCTGAAAGTGGTGTCCCTAGAGCCAGAAAAGCTAGAAGGAAACTTTCCAATGCCTGAACTGAACAGCACAAAATGTTCACTGGGCCTGACAGGCAATGTTCAGATTTTTCACAGATTAAGCTTCAAGCCCGAGCCTGAAAAGTGGGTACCCCTGGTTAGTGGGTCTGTAAATGCAACTCATCCATCAACCTCACACCCCTATGTAATGTAATTTAGAGTGGATCTGTTCATGAAACAAAAAACGTGCGAGTTAATGATGAAGATCTGTCAGTTCAACTCATCTTTAAACTACAGGAATCATGTGATATGGTTTGGTTCTGTTTAGACCTCTATCAACATGGAATGTTACAAAACATGGGGTGAGTCTGTTTACACATGACAATGACAGGTATCAACAGAAAAACACTAACACTGTCCTACTAAAACTTACTGACAATGACAGGCATAAACGGAGATAGGATGACTGGTACATCTGTTACAGATGCTGACATTGACAGAAACTTACCTGTTGCAGCACCCCAAACAAGTGGAATGAGGGAAGAGCGGTGGCGTCGATGAAGTCGACGATGACGCATACAACAGTGCTGATCCACTTCAGGGCGCGGGGGCAAGTTGAAGAGGGAGTAAGGATTCAGCGCATCGTACATGTCCGACGTCCCGAAGTTCCCCTCCACCTCCATCCCCCCCTCTTCTCCGTCCAAATCTGACACAACAACATCATCCATGCCAACCACCTCGTTGGGCCGAGAAGGGCAGGCGTCAACCGAATTTCTCCGCTGGTCAGACGCTGTGGGCGACCAATAGGACGAGTCTGGAATCATGGTGGAAGAAATGGCCGACATGAAGACACGCTGGAACTGTTCACTGATTCCGGCACCAACTTCGGCTTCTGCTTCTGAGGCTGAAAAGTAGAAGCATGTATACATTTTCATACATTATGTATTTACACTAAAAAGCAAACACATGCATGTACTTTCCTCATGTTTCCCTATTGTGACTTCTGCCCTTGTTGTTTCTGCCTTGGAAGACCACCAATTTTTTTCCCTTTGCCAATGGCCAGATAAATATCGTTTTATTTCAGATTCAACACTTAAACTACCACTCTGTCATCTGTGATTATCAGTTACCAACCTGTCTGTATTTGAACACTGAGGGTGATTCTAAATTTTCTTCCCATTCAGTTTATTTGGGAAGGCTGACCATAAGACTTTGTGCTTTGAACCATTTGTTCCAGTACAATATGCTTTGAATCAAGCCAAAAAAGTTTCTAAATATATCATATTTTACACTGTATTCACTCTGACTGGAAAAATAAACGGGTAACGATGACAGAGAACATTCTTACTTAACATCGTTGTGGATGAATCAGTGGCATGACTAGTGGGTCAGGTGCCGCTGAATCAACAGCAGTGGCTCCAAACTACTGTACAGGTATGTTTCAAACTGCTTCAAGCTTCAAAATGACGTGTTTGGTTTCACACATAGCCAGGTAAGTTTGGAGCAATTGTAAACATACTCATTCTGTATTGAAGATGACCGACCATAACAGTTATAAATGTCAACACTTCATAGACATGCTATAAAACTACATCCCTTACCAAAATTTGTTTTTGATTAATTTGATACTATTCTGACTGAGAGGGTTTTGAATAGTACCCAAACTTTGTAAATCTGTCTGCCAATCTTGGAACAGTAATTTGGTTACCAGAAGCACATTACATTAAAAAAAAAAAAAAAAAAAGGTAGCTGAAAATAATGTCCTTGGTCTCAATTACAATTTTGAGTGTGCACGAGTACGCATGCACACACGCACACACACACACACACACACAAACACACACACACTTCCTCACCACCTTGCCACTGACCGACAGACTGCTCAGCGATAACTTCTGCCTGCGCACACATTTGCTGCATAGCATCATGGGAAGGGTTAGGGGTGTCACCAGCGTCAGTACTTCCAGCTGCAGCTACAGTAGCCTCACTGGCCCTGTCGCCGTCATCAATGATGATCTCCTCCTCTTCTCCTTCCTCTTTCTCCTCCTGGATCCACAGTAGGTAACAAAATCTTCAGCAGCTGATCCAAATACAGCATCTCCAAGGGCAAGCTAGCTAACTCCTAACAACAACACCACCACCACCCCACCCTCTCTTCCCCTGTCCTCTCCCTGACCCCCCTCCAACCTCCCCTCTCTCCTTAACACCACTAATAAATGTTGACATGCCAAAGTCATTTTTACTTAGTTTTGATTTCCAAGTAATGATGTTCATTTTTTTTCTTGGAAAGGAGTGTTGGGAGGGTGGGGGGGGGGGGGGGGGGGGGGGGTAGGGGAGGGGTTATGAATCATGGAAAACATATTCTGATATCATGACATGTGTGTAAACGAGTGTTGATGAATAAGTGCAAATGGGGATGTAAGCGCATTGAGTTGTGTAACAAGAAATGCGCTATATAATATTATACATTATTATTATTATTATTATGACATACAAATAAAAACAACCCTTCAAAAAAAAAAAAAAAAAAAAAAGGAAAAAAAGAAAAAGAAAAAAGCAAAACACAAAATAATCATGCTGGCATTGAAAACATGAGCCCAGATCTCCTCTTCCCCTTCATCCTATCCCCCCACCACCTTCCCACTCCCACAGTGGCGGACTATGGGGCACTTAGGACTGGACATGGGAAACCTGACACCACGGTCAACCTCCCTAGTCTGTGCCACGGTCGGTCAACGAGGGGGTTCACTGTACCAGTGTTCCTTATAACGCACAACTGTGAATATTTTACACACCCATTTTGCAGTTTCACACACAGATCTTCACACAGAGGGGTTCTGGGACACACAGTTTTTTTCATTCGCAAAAACAAATGTTTTTTTCTGCGGCTTTGTTCGAAGTCGAAAGTTGCGAACTCTTCAAGAGGTGCAATGACTCAAGTTTCATTGATGAAAATGCTTCCACTTCAGAGTTGCGGCCCCTGTCTGATTAGCCAAGTCTTCACAATGGTCACGGGAAAAAAAGCAATCATGGCTTTGATTCAGTGGCTCTTTCCACACACACAAAAAAAACTTGCTACACACATGAGTCAGTAAACCAAGTTTCATGGAAGGAAATGACTTTTTCCTCTCCTTCACCATTCCTGATGAAGAGATGTACAAAGGCAGTATGAGAGACATTGCCGCTTTTTCTTGTTGATCTTGCTTCTGATTTAATTGTCGAAGGGAACTAGGCTGAAGCCGTTGATCTAAAAAACATTGCACACACGTTAAATTCCATTTCATCTTTCAGAAACGTGGGTCCTTGCATACTGGAGTAAATGGATGACATGAACAAGCACTCTGACACAGCTGATTCTTCATCGCTGTCTGCCTACAACTAGTTGAATTAGAACATAGGTGATGATGAACTCTTACACTTGAAAAGTAGTGATTCCAAGTGTGACACAAGACAATTATTTGTGTTTAAGAATATCATAGGAAAGAAGATTCAGCAAAGTCCTAGTTTAGCTTCAAGAATCTGGTGCAAAGTACTAGTTTAGATGCCCCCTTCACCCTTCCTCTGCCCCCCCATCCCCACCACCACTCCACCATCTCTTCTCCCCTTTTTTTTTTGTTTCCACAGAGGAGAGTTCCCATCAAACAGCAACTTTTCTCTGACGAAAGAAGGGAGAGGGAGCTCTGAAACAGGAAACTAAATTTTCTTTTTTTTTTTTTTTTGCCTCTGACGTTTTTGTTTTGAAAGCAGCTGTGTGAATGTTTATGTTGGTACCTACTTGTCTTGTGCAGCAGAATCAAAAACAGTGTTGGTGTAGCCACTATTTATTGCACGATTAAGACTTTCTTCAAATTCAGGAATTGTAGCAGGCACCCTCAGACTTCAGACTTCACCAAAGGACCCTCTGATTTCTTTTAAACAGAGAGTCTCAAGGACCCTTACTCTTCAGTGCTAGAAGGACCGCTGACTGTACCTGTTTGACTGACGCTGTCACTGTGGGCATGGACGAAGAGTTGTCTGCCCATGACACACTGCTGCCCCCTGCTGCCATCAACTCCTCCTCCATGGCCGGTGACCTCTTCTTTCGCTGGTCTTCTTTGTCGTCTGCAGTGAAAATAAACAAGTCTCCATCAAATCCTTTATCATCCCAGGACCTGTCCTGAGCAAGCTCACTAACTGTTAAAGGGGAGAGTCAGTTGATATTGTACGACATAATGGTAAATAAAGAGAAAAAGAAAGAAAGAAAGAAAAAATGGTAGAGAAAAAAAACAACAACAACAGATATATCAAACATCATGATAATACCATTTCACATTTTGAAGACAAAGGGTTAGAACATGTTTACATGTTAAAGAGAGAGAGAGAGAGAGAGAAGAGAGAGAGAGAGAGAGAGAGAGAGAGAGAGAGAGACAGACAGACAGACAGACAGACAGACAGACAGAGGAAGCACATTAGGCAAGACAAGTGTATAATGAAAGTTTACATTTTTAGTTTTTAGAGGTCCTGTACAATGTTTTGGTGACATTAACAGTTTTAGGGAGCTTTAATCATATCAATGATACTAATATACTGAAATCGGAAATGAAATGAGGCAGGGAACAGTAAACGATAAACAGTAAACAAGTGGGGTATTTTTTGCTCCCATAAGAAAACCTAACACAGAGTAACTTTTATTCAAGACTGGCACAGCCTTTTAAACTTGAATACAGTCAGACAAATACACAGACGAACAACCTAATAGTGGGGGAAAAAAACAAGCGCAGGCCAACAACTGAACTGTCTTCATAGTAATGACTTGGCAAAGATTTGGACTTAAGGAGCCCCCCCCCCCCCCCCCCCCCTCCTCCTTAAGTCCAAATCTTTGCCAAGTCATTACTATGAAGACAGTTCAGTTGTTGGACTGCGCTTGAGGCCCCAGGCCCCCCCCCCCCCCCCCCCCCCCAAGTCCAAATCTTTGCCAAGTCATTCTATGAAGACAGTTCAGTTGTTGGCCTGCGCTTGTTCTGCTTCTTAACAAAGTATGGGTTCAGTTAATTATGAATGATTTTGACATTGTACATTATATTAGTAGTAAACAAGTGGGGTATTTTTTGCTCCCATAAGAGCACATGGTGGTAGCAGCCCAGCGTACCTTAGAGATGTCTTCAGGTAAAATGCAGGACCTTTCAGTTTCAGCAAACAAAATGTTTGTTTTTGGTGATAAATGACTGCAAACTGATTGATTATAATTTGAGTTGTTCCCCTACCAAAAGGACATGCTTTGCTTTTGAACAACCTCCGTGAGTCTCAACTAGGAATGAGCAGAATGAAGACATTAGTCCATTTTCATGTTTTGCTGGCCACCTGTGGGCAGTAAAACAGAGACGACTGTGAGGTGACTGAGAACCTGTCACGTTTGCTAGAGCCACAGAAACAGGCCCAGTTCAGCACTTGCCAAGTACACATGGTGGTAGCAGCCCAGCGTACCTTAGAGATGTCTTCAGGTAAAATGCAGGACCTTTCAGTTTCAGCGAACAAAATGTTTGTTTTTGGTGATGACACTGATGCTCCTTTCTGAACAGATTGATGAGCTGCCTGTGAACTCACCAACACCTCCTTCCACAACTGAGCAGCTGCGAAAATCTTCTGCAATCCACGGTTTGCCTGAAATCTTGGTTTGTTTGTTTTTTTTCCACGTACGCAGGCTGATACTCCTGCAGACACTCCCTGTATAGACAGGCAAGGATTAATCCCATCTACCCAACAAAGGGAGTGGAGTTTTGTGTGTATGACCGTTCTTTATCCCGCCATCAAGGCAGCCATACTCCAACTTCAGGGAAATCTTGGGTTTTGAACAATGGGAATAGTTTCATCAGCCAGATCTTCATGAGCATGAATGGCATTAAGCCATCATTTTCATAAGGCTTCCATTAACAGACATGCAGAGATGGCAATGCAAACCTGGAGCAGGTTGTTTGTTGGTTTGTTTTCAGTGAAGAATGGTTCTAGCAAGTTTCACAGGTTTTGCCTTCATGCTGAATGACATCCCAATCTACCACAGCAGTATCTCCAACAGATCTGCTTTTCAAAAGGAAAGCAAGAACATGGCTGGCTCTGGTTCACCCATCCATGGAAAGAATCAAGGCAGAAGCAGCTGCAGCAGAAAAAGAAAACAAGTCATGCACCATCAGGAGCTATTCAGCTCACGATCTCTGTTTTCAACAGAAACTTTACACCTGCTCCAGTATGCTGCTGTAGCTGTGTGCAAGTGATTGGCCCTTTGTCCTGAACAGCCAAGCTGACTGAAAGTCAACTAACAAAATGACCGGCCGATCACGTACTTCCAAAGTTCCATCAGTGAGGTCAAACCTACTGGATCTGCTTCCTATCATGTACAAGGTAACTCCGTGGAAACCCTGCATGCACTTGCAGAGATAATGCTGCTCACTCCCAGAGAAATCCAAGCTACACATCCGAGTGTTAACAGCCATCACCTGAATCAGCCATCACCTGAATCAGAATTTTCAGCATCAGAATCAGAGGATACTGTCCCCCAGACTGACTGAACTATGATGAACAGACATTTTCTGATCTGGATTTATGCAATGTATCTGTGATTGAAGATCGTGTAGTGCATGAGAAACACTTTTTTTTTTTTGCTGCTTGAGACCATGTGCACTTGGGCGTTAATCTGTCATAATGTCCAGGACTGGCTGATCATTGACAAACACACCATCTGAACTTAACAGCTTTGTTTGCCTCTGACCAGCACTTTTCTTTACTTTGACATGCATTATTATACACAGCTCATATCAAGAGTACAGGATGTGTTGCAGGCGAGCCAAAACATATAAGTCTGTACAAAATAGCATAGATGTGTTGTCTGGTGTTTATAAAAGCTGGAATCAGACATCTGGCAGGTATAGGACTTTCTTAATTCTGGCATAGGTTTCATCCTTTGATTCCCTTGACTTATTTCTAGTTCTCAAAACCATTCTGTTCCACATGCTCTCTCTCTCTCTCTCTGATATGTGTTCATCTGCAGAGTTGGTGATTTCATCTTTCTATCTATAAAAAGAGATGGTTCATGCACTGGAGCAAAAGACAAGTATGAATGATATGTGTTGAAATAATGTATGCATGACAAGGACAGATTGTAAGACCAGGCTTTGGCCTAAAATCTTCATCCTTGCGTAAGATCAATCAATCAATCTCTTTCTCTCCCTCTCTCTCTTATCCGTAATGCTTTGAATTCTAATTTGAGTTCATTAAATACTTCATTAAACTGTAAAATCATTAAAAAAGAAAAAATTACTCCTGACATGTATGTGTTCCGAGTTTCCTGTCTTTTCCAATGACCCCTAACAGCAGATATACCAGCGTGTGAAGCGCTTAAAAACAACCTTTTGCCTGCTCTAACTGTACAATTTCTTTTTCTTTTTTTCCCTTAAACTGTATACTGAGGGTGCAAAGTAGGGATGCGTCAATCTCGCCGTCTGCTTTCCATCTCACAGCGTGTGAGAACATGTGACTGGCCTTTTTACCCCCACCCCCCCACTCACCCACCCTGCAGGCAGCCTGTCAGCGTGAGGCTTCTCATGAATTATTGATTCCCAACCTCATATGGCACCACGACTGAATGTCAGCACGTTCCTGCTCACAGACTGCCTGAGCTTCCTTTTGTGCGGGGCTAACACCATCATTGTTAGTTCCCAAGTAGGTCTCTGCTTCCTCAGCCTGAGAAATCCAAACAGGACCTACTTCGCCCTTGTAATTCTAATGAAATCCAGGGGGGGTTTGTCATTTTTGTTAGTGTCTGCTCAGTTTCATTTGAGTGATTTTATTCAGTCATACCTTCTCTTCACCCAGAGAAAGTTCAAAGCACTAAAACGGTAGGTATGTGGGGTGGGGCAGTCATTGCTAGTCATCACAGTTCCTCTGCAGAGTTGGTGATTTCAACTTTCTATCCTTAAAAAGAGATGGTTCATGCACTGGACCAAAAGACAAGTTAATCGAATGTCTTTCACAAAAGGTGAAAAAAAAAAAAAAAAGCAAAATTGATTAAGCCAAAAACTTAGTTTGGTAGACCTGATTCTAGTGAATGAGAAAGACCTTGTATCAAACATTCTTCATTATGATCCTCAGGAGAATAAAGACCATGACACACTGTTTCAATTCAACTTACCCAGGGTTAAACTAAAGTGATGCATAACAAAAGAGTTTAAATTTAACTTGAAGAAAGGTGATTACAAGGATGTTCACTTGTCATGGATGAATGCTCAAGACAGAAATCAGGGCTGGACAGATTTCAAGATATTGCTTAAGTTAATGGACAATTGTGTTCCTAAGATGTTGACGAAAAGTGGCAAAAGAATCAAACCATCAAGGATGAACAAACAAAAAAAAACAACCTAAAAGATTTAAAAGAAATACAAATTTTACAAACATTCCTTATAAATAAATCAAACTATGCTTCTTTGAAGTATATGATAGTCAGGAACAAGTGTACTGAGCTCATTTAAAATACACACACACACACAGAACAACAACAGCAGCAATATTCACACACACACGCACACACACACACTCACACTCACACACACACACACACAGTGACACACACACACACTATGGAAGAAAAATTACAAATGATTGTAAATAAAATCCCAAAGGCCTTTTGGAAATGTGTAAAAGAAAAAAACAAAACAAAACAAAAATAAAGTCATCATATGAACAGGTGTTCTTAATAGTCTACAAGAAATGACAATAGTCTAGCTGTAGACCATCTAGATAAAGCAGAAAGCCTTAATGATTTTTTTTGCCAGTGTGAAAAGAAGATGATGGAAGATGATGGAAGCCATGTACTAGATCATGAAAAATGTTCTACATCTAATAACACATCATATATATTAAAGCATTGGAATTCTTTGTATGGGATGCAGCTGTGTCACTTGACAGATAGTAACTAGCGCGCAGAATGTCAGCATGGTTTAAGACCGCCATCCCCCACAACAACAAATAATAATAAGACAGAATATCATAAAATAAAATCATCTATGATCCAACCTTTGGAAGTAATCAAAGGTATTACCAAAATGATGTTCAAATGAAGGAAAGCAGTGGACACTGTCCACCTTGACTTTAAAAAAAGCCTTTGACACTGTGCCGCACGAGAGACTACCAACAAAAATGGCAGCATGTGGAGTTCCTGCTAACAAATTATTTTGTGTAAGAAGTGTTTTGACTGGAACGTTTCAGGTTGTCAGAATAGCTGTCTTCCAGTATTGAAGTTCTTAGTGATATTCCATAACGCAGTACTCTTGGACCTACACTTT
Source organism: Conus canariensis (assembly GCA_033310375.1). Taxonomy (NCBI): domain Eukaryota; kingdom Metazoa; phylum Mollusca; class Gastropoda; order Neogastropoda; family Conidae; genus Conus; species Conus canariensis. The sequence continues at coordinate 16,566,376 of CM065743.1, forward strand.
TTACAGTCTTTGTTCATGACCTTCCAGAGTGCGTTTAAAGTACATAAAGAACATCTTTGCAGATGATACAAAGACGTATGGAAATGCTCAGGATTGCCATCAAACACAAAATGAGTTTCATTAATTGCAGAAGCGGTTCAATACATGTAATCTCTATTTTAATGCGTCAAAATGTGAAGTTCTCCATAACTAAGATTCTCTCATCTTGATAACACTGTATTCTTATTTTTAAGACTTTACACAGTGCTGATCAGACCTAATGTAGAACACGCAAACGCTGTATGGCATCTTTGCATAAAAATGACAATCTGTGGCCATTGGAAAGGTTCAGAAAAGAACCACTTGACTGTTGAAAGAATGTATTAGAATGAATATTGACAAAAGACATAAATACCTTAATCTACACTCATTAAACTAAGGGCAGAAGGTGAAGAGGTGATTTTGAGGCTTATGAAATTTTCAGTGGTCTAAATGGCATTGATATAAGCAAGTTTTTTTTTTTTCTTATCTAATTTTGATAAAACAAGAAATTCTGACATGAAATACTAATAAGCCACACTAATTCTACTTCTTTTTAAACTTACTTGCCAACCGAATAGCAAAGATATGAAATATACTTCCTGTTTATATGCTTATTCAAATATTTTCTGGATTGTGATACAAAATATTATGGATTATTTCTTAGTTCTAATATATAGCACAAATTATCTATAACACAGCCTCATACAAACAAGAAGGGGACTTCCAAAGGCCTTGAGGCCCTGGCTGTGTAGTCCGCCCCTTTACATTACCACTATCATTATTACACTAGCCATCACCTCTCACGACCTTTGTGTTGGGGGCACCTAAATATATCTTAAGTGCATTTGTGCTTGCTTTTTTTATGGGAAATTTTTTATCTATATCACTTTAAACATCAAACTTTCTTATCAGATTTTTAACTGTGATACTTCACGCACCATTTACCTGCCTCCACCCCCCCCCCCCCCCCCTCCCACACACACACACACACATACACACACTTTTTCTGACGGTTGTGTTTCTTCTTGTTTTTGATCAATTACTTTTTGGACACATCTCTATGCACAGCAGGTTCAATCCTTGATCAGTGGTGAACTCCACTGTAGAAGCTAAGAGAAGATAACTGCTGCTGGAAAGCGGCGCAGCTTAATGGGTTTCTTTCCGTGGGGGAGGTTTACACTTCTTATCTACGACTTAATCGCACAGCAAATACTTTGATCAACTAACTTCCAATACTGAAATTAAGTCTGGCTGCACTATGTTTCCTATGTCCATCACTTAGTTAAAACAATAGGTTTCGAGCCACTGACGTCACATGCAATGATTTATGGGATTGCCCACCATGTTGGGGATCAGGAAGTAAGACAGCGAGTGATAAACACAGTGAAACACTGTTGTGTTATCGGCTGTCATAGCTCTTCTCACACTTACAAGGGTGCAAAACGAGAACATGGATTGCAATTTTTTTTAGAATTCCGAGGGTAAAATGCCATTGAGGAAATTAAAGGAAGGGCTGACAAGTCGGAGAAGAAGAGTGTGGATTGCCGCGATCAGGCATACGAACATCATGTTTGAGCACAGTGGAGAAGGCGCTGGAGTCTGTTCCACACATTTTCATGGATGTAATGAGATGCCCCTCGATTCTGTATGCAACATGCATTAAGATTTTCAGTGGATGGAAGGGGCACAGAGCTTAAAAATGCCCCAAATGAATGTGTGTGTGTGCGTGCGTGCGTGCGTGCCTGTATGTATGTGAGTGAGTGTGTGTTAAAGTCCAACTTCCTTACTATGGGAGACTCTCATTCACTGATTCAGCTTGTCAGTATGGTCCTTCCTTTAGCCAACATTGTCATTAGTGTAACAAACATAGGGAGATCCAATCTGAATGACTGACATGAGAATCCTCATAATCATGCTGTCGGTGAAAGTGGTACAGGAAAGTAATGAGGCAGGAAAACTTTTGAAACTGATCATTTCACATATTACAAAAGTTCAGTGTGAGTACTTCCTGAAAGTAGATCTTTGAAGACTCAGGTAGAACTGACTCCAAAATTTCCAGATTTAATATAGTAATAATTAGTCAGCTGATCTGAAATCTTGTGCAGTTAAAATACCACACACACACACACACAGACACAGACACAGACACACACACACACACACACACACACACACACAAACAAACATACACACTGCTTGGAACACAAACTGACACACAACTATGCAAAACAACTCAGAAAATGTACAGAAGCTACTTTTAGTCAAAATATTTTTCCCCTGCTTTTTTTTTTTTTTATCTCCATTATCATATGGATTAAAATACATGCAAAGTCAAAGGAATAATAGCATGCACACATTATGTACACAAAAAGCTAGAATTGAAAGGACACTTGTAGAATCATAATTTGAAGAAAACAATGTATCCAAGTATTTTCCTAAACAATCTGAAACATCAAATTCACACATACATGACAGTTCGACTAAAAAATAAGATTAAGAAAGAGACTGGGTTAGTTACCGCCAAGGACATAGACAAACAAAGTACAGGACAAGACACAATGCATTTCAAGCTCTTGGGTCTTCTTCAGGTAAAAAAACAAGTTTGCTATAAGTATAACTAATATGAAATATATATATATATATATATATATATATATATATATATCTGGCCATCTGGCCACAGCACAACTTTTCAAGATGATTTTTTTTTTCTCCAGTTAATCTTCGGTTTCTATCTGTTCCCTCTGAGGGCACAAAGATGAAGCAGAAGACTGGTAAAATAGAAATATTATTTTAAAATGATCTTTTTCTCCATGTATATCTTCAGCTTGTATCTGTTGCCCTTGAGGGCACAAAGATGAAACAAAAGACTGGTCAAATAGAAATATTTCAAAATGACTATCTCTCCATATCTTCAATTTATGTCTGTTGCCTTTGAGGGCACAAAGATGAAGCAAAAGACTGGTAAAATAGAAATATTTCAAAATGACCTTTGTCTGCATGTATACCTTCAGTTTGTATCTGTCCCCTCTGAGGAAACAAAGATAAAACATAAGACTGCTAAAATAGAAATATTTCAAGATGACATTTTCCTCCCTGTCACTGGCATGTATATACATTAGTGATCATATCTGGGCACAAAAACTGTGTCAGTGGGTTTTCCATGATAAATTGTAAGTCTTCCTCCAGTATTATTCTACAAGTGGAGAGTTTGTAAAACAAACAAACAAAAGAAAAAAAAACTTTTCATTTATGATCCGTGTGGCATTGTATTCCTCTGAGTTTCAAAACAAATTGATTCTGAAGTTCAGCTATTGTGTGTACTATTAATATTCTACTATGTTTGTGTGATATGATTCAAGAGCACTTGTTTTCCAGCAGTGCACACATGCTGGTTTATTACACATGCATGAGCAGTACAATTTTAAAAAATTCCAACAATAGCAATGACTGATTTAAAAGAGGAAAAATATACTGCAAAGGTAACACAGCTGTACTGTATGCAACATAACTCATGATTTTGCTGTTACACACTACAAACAAAATGATCACTGCAAAAGCTGGAAAAAAAAAGAAAAAAAGATTGTGATATATTCATATAAGAACATTTTTTCCCGGCAGTGTTACTCATATGTATCTGAGTTGTATGCATGCATGAACAGTGCGGGTGAAAAAAGCATCTGGCTTACAAGAGAAAAAATTTCCTGAAAAATTTTAAAAGAGCTGTAATTAGTGTAAATGACACTACATGATTTTGCTGTTACACGCATCAAGAGAGACAATAAATGTTCACACACAGTTTTCTGAAAACTACAGGGGAAACTGCATCAACCATTACACTTGAATGCATACCAATACTACATTATATGCAAATGGTATTCTGATGAACATTCTTTGCAGTACCAAAAACGGCAAATTTCAAGTGACAATGTGACTGCAAATGAAAAACTTGTAGAGGAAACATCTATGGTCATTGTGAATGTTAAATGTGTATCACACTTAGACTCTACAACATTTAGAGTTAACTCTGTTTCAGAGTTCTTTTCCTTTTTTTTTTTTTTTTTTTTTTTTTTTTTTTTTTTTTGCTCAGTGTTAGGGGCTTTGTGGCCTTTAAGGTAGTGCACCTGCCAAGGAAGCGAAAAGTCCCTTGCGAACGCAGAGGAAGAGGAAGAAGTTCCTCAGTCTGGAAGAGAAATTATACTTTTAACTGCTGAATGTTGATGCAGTTTTAATAAGAAAACATACATCTTCATCTAGATTTATCTTTTTAAACTCTTTAACAAAGGTGCAAGATACTGTTAGTTATCAGCTTGATCTACATAATGAAAAAAGAACACATGAAATGATGCAAGACACATCAGACATGCACACGAAAATGAGAAAACACAAACACACAAACGCGGAACATGCTGAGAAAAAAAATCAAAGCTTAATCAAATTTGTTTATAACCTTTATCTCCTTTGCCTTTGATAATGAAATAAACAATGTATGAGCACACTCTCAGCCCTACATCTACACAGCATAACCTAGTGGGGGGAACAAAGGATGTGTGATGCATTGATTTGGTGCATACTCAGTGGATGTTTGTTGTTTGTGGGCTGGACCTTCACTGTCACCAAATCCATGTTGACCAGTATTAATACATTTAATTCATGCATCCCCTTATCAAGCATTTCACATGAATGCTGCTTCAAACAAATAACTGATAACCTGAATGACTGATTCATGATTTTTTCCCCCCTCATGTTTCTTTGCTGCTGTAATGTGTGTGTGCGCATGCGCGCGCACGCACGCACGCACGCACACACACACACACACACACACACACACACACACACACACACACACCACTTTAAATAAATTACAAAGTTGAAACAAAACAAAAAAACTATGCCTTTGAATTGAAGAGAAGATTCTCCAACTCTTGTAATCTTGTGAATTAATATTGCATTCAAATGTTGCATTCACTGACACATTTTAACAGAGTTGACAGAGAAGACTTTGTAAAACCTTTGCAGCTTGTTGACTTTCAATTCCTGCACCCAACCATCAGTTAACTGCTTATGTGCATCGTTGGGAGAACGCAGAAAGTTGTTGTGGAAGGGTCGTCATCCCATTGTAAACCAGTCTTGTCAGGTGTACCACAGGGAACTGTTCTGGGGCCCTTGTTTTTCTTAATTTATATAAATGACATAAGTAGAAATCTCTCTCCTGGAACTACTATAAGGCTTTTTGCAGATGACAGCTTAGTATACAGAACAATCAGAAGCAAGAATGATACACGCATTCTACAAGAAGATCTAAACGGTTTACAAGAGTGGGAAAGAACTTGGAAAATGGAATTTCATCCCCAGAAGTGCCAACTGTTGCGTATATCACTATATGCAATAAACGCTCGCCAACTAGATCAGAATATTCTATTCATAATACTATTCTTAAAGAAACCAATGCTGCAAAATATTTGGGCGTGATTATAGACAGTCGTCTCAAATGGAAAGAACATTACAATTTAGTATGTAAGAAAGCAAATAACATCTTAGCTTTTTTATACAGGAATATCAACGACTGCCCCCAAAAGGTTAAAGACAACTGCTACAAAACACTGGTTAGACCAGTACTGGAATATGGTTGCTCAGTCTGGGATCCTTACCATCTTAAGGACATTGATAACCTCGAAAAGATTCAGAAGAGAGCAGCACGGTTCGTAACAGGGAACCATATCAGAGAAAAGGGGAATACTAGGAAGAACATGAGGAAATCAGAATGGAAACCCTTAGAAGAGAGAAGAGCTTTTATCAAACTTAATATCTTCTTCAAAGGCAGAGCTAAACTAACTGACATTCCAATGGAACAACTAGTTTTGAATAAAAGTAGCACCAGGAGTGGCAGTCAATGTTATGCCATACCTGCATCAAATATTGACAGCCACTTACATTCATTTTATCCTAGTTCTGTACGGCTGTGTGGAACTCACTGCTGGGTGCCATCAAGATTGCCACAAATGCAGTCTCATTTAAAAAGCAAATTGATACGACAGTTTTGAGATCTGCATATTGACAATTTTCTATTTTAACTTCCCAGATATTTTATGGTTACCTGGGCCTGAATCTGGCCATTGCTTTTAACTTCTTGAATATCGAGCGCGACCCCTTGTTGCCAAGTTTGCTCCTGAGGCCAACAGACTGAGTCACATTATTTTATGTTATTTTATTTTACTTTTTAACATGCGCGCTGGTGACCCACTCGTTTTTGAGAGAACTAGTATTTTAGGAAGAAGAAGAAGAAGGCTTTTGTAGCATTTGAACTGCTGCAAGGTGTATGCGCTTACACCACAGACAAGGTAACTCACGAGTCCAAGGAACTTCAGTGGTGGTATAAGACTGACATCATTTGACCACTCTTTTCCCCTGGAATCGTATGGATCAAATCCATTCCACCACTCCTATTTTGGGGGAAAGCGAGATCTACACTCCCCATCTAACTTGTCGATGTACTTGACGTTCTCTTTTGCTGCTGGCCGTCATCGAAAAATTGGCTCCCCAACATGGAGGTTTCCGTTCGCTTCGGTATCGCTCGAAACCTAGATACCCATTTTTACTTCGAAAAGTACAGTCAGCTGTCACGCATGATCGCTTTCGAAGAAAAACATGAGGATGAACAACGAGGCGAGTGACGACATTCCGGTTGTCCGTACTGTTTACGAATTACTGCATCTATCAATAGATCCAGATACACACTTCATTAATCACAAAACTGTAAATTTTCATTTTTCACAAGCGATTTTTTCAACAGTTCATTGTTCGCCTGTCTACCATTCGCCGTACTGACACTGATCGACTCGCCGACTACACGACCAGTCACAGCAAGACTTCCACTACAAATTGCAAACCCATGGGGTCACTTTCTCAGACAATGTTTGTTTGGATTTGTTTCAAAATACACCATACCAGATAGTAATTTAGACATCAGTTTAAAGTCATTTAGCTATATTTTCAGACTACATTTCCCAAACTTACCTGTATTCTTGGTAAGAGGTCACAAATCATCCGAGCATGATTGGTATGATGACACAAGATCCATCAACCAAGATACTCTTCCGCAGTAAAAGGGAGTGTTCATTACTAGTATCCGATGGGATGGCGGAATGGAGATGAATGTCAGAATGTTTCTCATAAGTTTGTATACTGACTTCTCAATGTGTATTGTGTCTTTTCTGTTGATTATCTGGAACAACGTGAGATAATTTTGATTGCAAATAAACGGACCGAGGAAAGACAATGCTTTTGCAGATTTACGGTAAAAGGGAGTGCTCGTTATAAGAAACAGTTTTAACAACGTTCTCTCTCTCTCTCTCTCTCTCTCTCTCTCTCTCTCTCTCTCTCTTAATAGTATTTGCTGCTTTGTCAGTTTGTTCATTTACTTTTTCAATCTTTTACTTTCATTTTCTGTTCCCCTTCGTTGAGGGTAATGTGTTAAAAATAAACCTGTTCTTGTGTTTACTCTTTTTCCTCATGAAAAACTGGGCCTTTCCAATAACAGACACAAAAGATGAACCTTATGTCAACTGAGATAAGACTTTGAATCTCTCAGGGTCACCAGCGTATACTGTAGACGTGTGTGCGCTGGTGTGTGTTCATCAGTGGGGTGATGCCAGCATGTTAATCAGAGTGTCCATGGACATCATGAGCGTGCAAGCGCTAGTGTGTGAGTGTGTGTGGGAGAGAGTGAGTGAGTGAGTGTGTGTGTGTGTGTGTGTGTGTGTGTGTGTGTGTGTGTGTGTGTGTGTGTGTGTGTGTGTTCATCAGTGGGGTAATGCCAGCGTGTTAATTAGAGAGTCCACAGACATGTGTGTGGAAACGTTGGTGTGTGAGTGTGTGTGTGAGAGTGTGTGAGTGTGTGTGTGTGTGTGTGCGTGTGTGTATGTGTGTGTGTGTGTGTGTGTGTGTGTGTGTGTGTGTGTGTGTGTGTGTGGGATGTGTTTGAGGGGGAGGAGTTGTTGTTCTTATTGTTATGTGTATGTGTGTGCGCGCGCGAGTGTGCGCGTGCACTTATATGCTGTATTTAATGGTCTTGTTCTTGTTCCTAAGTCATCTTCTGAACATTCACGCATGCAGTCACAACACACACACACACACACACACACACACACACACACACACACACACACACACACACACACACACACATGCGTGCGCACGCACTCACACACACACATACGATCGTGTGCGTGTACGTTCGCTCGCTCTTACCCACACACATATACACATGTGTGCATGTGCACGTCCACACCGGCACACACACACATACACATAAGCGCACAAATGCACACACATACACACATGCACACACGCCCACATACAAAGACACACATACACACAGATATGTACACATATAGCCTATATGCAGATACGTGTGCTCACACAAACCCACAAATCACACACATACACACGCACTTCTGCACACACACACACACACACACACACACACACACACACACACACACACACACACACGCGTGCGCACGCGCACGCGTGCACACATACATGCAGGCACACACACACACACACACACACACACACACACACACACACACACACACACACACATTACACACACACACACACACACACACACACACACACACACACTAACACTAACACGCACACATGCCTGCGCGCGTGCGCGCGCGCGCGCACACACACACACTCACACACACACACACACGCCCACACATCATACACACACGTGTACATCCAATACACACACACACACACACACACACACACACACACACCCCACACACACACACACACACACACAAATGGTAGGTAGGCACTCAAGGTCCGATCAGCGCGTTGGGCTAATGCGTAGGTCAGACATTCACTGAGTCGTAGCCACGAGACCCTCTTCTTCAATTGTCTCATCTTTGTTGTTAATTCATTTTTCCATCAGCTTAAAATCATGCGTAGTGTGGTCTCAAAACTTAGCAGATGTGGTGTAGCGTATATGGACTAGTCCGCACGCAGTGACGCCTCCTTGATGAAACTGAACTGAAACTGAACTGAACCTCATGAAAAAAGGTTCGTTCATTTGTTCCTTCTTTCTCAGCACGTCGATGCCCAACTAACGGGCCATCTTCATCTTCATCTTCATCCGTATAGTGTCCTCAATCAACAGGCTGATTATTCTGACACTTGTGACGGAGGGTAAGCGCAGGAAAAAAAAAAAAAAAAAAAAAGGAAGAAAGCTTGTGACTACTGGTGGAGTTTACGAGCTCCCGACGTGAACACGCCAAGAGACGCGGCTCTAACCACAGCCTCAGTCAGTGAATCATTTCACTCAGGGATGGTTCGCGGGAGGAACGAAAAACTCCAGTAGTCCCGTTGACACTGAAGTCTAGCAAGCTGTCCTGAGTGTGCTCTTCTGTCCCTCGCCTTAGGTGCTCTCAACTTTGGCTGCTGGGATTTACGAATTTTGCTCAAATCCACCTGGACCATGTTGTTAATGATTTTGCACATCATTGTGAGCCTTGCGATCTTACGTCGGCTTTGTAGGGATGTCCATCCGAGGTGGTGTAACATGTTGGAGACGCTAGCGGTTCTTTTGCAGCGATTTAAAACGAAACGTGCGAAGTGACTCGGCAGCAGTGCAGTGTTTCCTCCGGTGGGTTGCCTCTTGACGACTTGACATTGACTGCTCCCTGTGGATTGCTGGTGTCGGGGCTGCGGCGGGGCCGACTGGGCTGTGGCTGTGGACGGGGTGTCAGAATGAGCGGCGTGGGTGCACTGCCTCTAAGGTGGCACAGAGGTTGGGACAGCAAAAAGAAAAAAACAAAAACAAAAACAAAACAAAAACAGAAACGTGCCGATCTTCTTTGAATAGCCTCAATTTTTGTGGTCTGTCCTTCTTTGTACGGGTCCCACTACTTGCGTATTCGAGAACAGGCCGCACCATTGCCTTATAGGCTGTCTTTGAGTCTGATGTTAGTGACTCTGAGGTTTCTTCGTGATAACGAAGGCTGCTTCGGACAATGTTCAAGCTGGGAGTGAAGCTACATAGATCACACAGAAGCATATGTATCATTTTTAGACTGTACGTAAGTTGAGCAAAGCAGTTAAATGTTTAAATGGTAATGGGGTGTGATGTAACATGCGCATGTCTTTGAAAATGTATGCTGTATGTCCATGTGTGTATGAATGTAAGCGCAGACACATTCCCATGAACATGCCAGCACTGATTCTCAACAGGCAACATTACGGCAAATGCTGGGCAGTTTTTGCCAGAAATGGTCAAATTCTGACGTAATTCTGGTATAGGGCCCATGCATGTCGCCACCCAAATCAAGCGTAACTGTCCAGCTACCCATGTTGGATCAACTGACCCAGGTCCAAGTTCGGTTAGGTGACCTTGATCAGATCGTAACACATTGTGCACCACGGTGATTTAAAAATGAAATAACCCAAGATAAGTTGCAGTGATCTAGACGTATATTAACAGTCAAGCGATCCAGAATGAGTCATGGAGACCAAAGATGTATTATAGTTAACCTAGAGTTCTTTTAACAGTTCGGTAACCCAGTGTAGGTCGTGATGAACAACACCTAGGTTGAATAACCATGAATGGAATATTATAGCATGACCCAGATCCAGTTTAAGGTCTCCTGACCAATTGTATGCTACGGTTATTTATTTGTTTGTTTTGTTGATTTTTTTTTTTTTTTTAAGATTCTGTGACCTACCTTTGGTCATGGTGACGCACAGTGATGTTTAGTGATAAATTGTCCAGACGTTCATCCCCCGTCTAGATTAAAATTCAGCTATTCCTGATTGTAATATGGTGACCCAGAATACCTATTCAGCAACCCAGTATGGGTCATGATGAGCAACACCTAGGTTAAATAACCATGAATTGAATAATATGATGTGACCCAGGTCGAGTTTAAGTTCTCCTAATCAATGGACTGACAGGTTTTGTTTGTTTCTTTGAAGATTCTGTGACCTACGTTTTGACACAGTGACCTGGAGATGTTTAGTGACAAGCAGTCCAAACGTTCATCCCCATCCAGATTAACATTCGAATATTCCAGATCGTAATATTGCGACCGAGACTAAGACAGGTTAAGCAATGTGTCACAGGGACCCATAATACGTCATGGAGACCCAAGTCGAAGGGAAAAGTCGAGTGACTCAGAGTGGGTTACGGCGAACCACACCTGGGTCTTAAGGTACAGTACTCTAATGGGCTTTATTGATCCATATCGAGGTCAAAGGTCATCAGAATTGGTCATGTATTGTGTATTCATTCTGGGTCACTGACCTTTACTGATGGTCTAAGTTACTATGACGAACTTTGGGTCACTTCACATTTAACGTCACACTGGGTCATTGTTACCTTTCAGGGATCATTTGACCTTTAGCCTTTGTCTTGATAACCAAGACCTACTGTCACATGACTTTTACAACGACATGGGTAACCAGGACCCATTTCCATGTCTGTTCATTTTTATTCTTTGTCTAGGTCGTTCTACCTTGTACTTGGTCTTTAACTTAATTACAGTCTTTTTTTTTTAAAGGTCATTTAAATATTAGCATCACTGTGGGTCATTATCATCTATTCTGGAGCACCTGCTTTTTAACTTCGACCTGGGTCACCCTGACCCATTATGAACCACTAAACTTTTCACCTCAGTCTAAGTCACAATAATACTTCCTGTGTCATTGGACCTTTAGTTTAGGTCTGGGTTTCTGGTGGCCATTCTGTGTCGATTTACCTTTAACATCATTCTGTGTTATTCCATGCTGGCTTTCTTGACGTTTGGCCTCAGCTAGGTCAGATGACCTAAGACCTGGTTTACGTCTCAATTTTCGCTCGTTTGACCTTTTACCAAAGGCTGGGTCATCATGGTTCATTCTGGGTCATATAATCTTCAAATCGATCTGGGTCAATATAACCGATTCTGAGTCATCTGATCTTTCACTAGATCTGTGCCAGCCGACCCGTTATGGATAACATGACCTTTAAGCTTGATGTGGTTAGCGATATCCCATCCAGAGTCACTCCCCCTTCCACCAAACTGTTGCCTATTGTTATCCATTTTTTGGGTTACAATAATTTTCAACGTTACTCAAGAGTCACCGACCCAGACAGCAAGGGTCCTAGGACCCACCTAGGGCCCACCTAGGTTCTGGCTAGATCCAGCTTGTCCAAGCTGCAGCTAGCTAGAACCTAGGTGGACCCTAGTACCCTAAGGGGAGTTCACTCTGGTTTATGTAGCCTCACTCTTGGTTACAACCGCACAGCATGAGTCATTTGATCTTTAACAGTGGAAAATGTAAAGATGGATAAACATAGACTGGTCCATGGAAAACGTAGACCTGGGGAACATTGACCTTGGGAGAGCATACACCTGTGGGGATATGGGCTTAAAGTGAATACACACAAACCTTGGGGATGGGCGGAAAACATGTAGACATGGTGGGAGAGGGAGGGGGGGGGGATGGGGTTGATGAGTTACAGACTTGTGGATCATAGACCTTTAGTGTTGTATCTAAAAAATTAAAAAACTGAGATGCCCAAGCTCAAGGGGAATCAATAGGACATTTCAGAAATTTATAGAACAAAGTGTCCGGATGCTATAAGTACTCAGATACTTTCAGTTGGGGGGGGGGGGGGGGGGGAGAGAAACACTAACAACGAATCAACCAGCCGAAACAGGTTGTTGCTAGCAAGTTACATAGAAGAGAAATGATTCAAAGCAGTTATCAAAAGTGATATCATGTAACTTTAGATTTAAATTCGAAATTTAAAGGAACATCGATTTACTGATTTTATCCGCTGATGCAGGTGGGACATCACATTTATGGCTGCCGCGTTTAGCCTTTGATTGTTCTCTTCGTCCTGGTAGGTGACCATAGAGATTTCTTGGTTTACTTGACTTCCTCCTCCAACCTAAAACAACTTCAGTTTTTTTTTCTTTGGCAGCCTGGTTTAGAATAGACAGTCAGTTTGTTTCTTTCCAAGGCAAGTGGCTGTCACAATGCTGAAGGGAAAAACTGTAGATGGGCACGAAAAGAGGCTTTGTACGCGATAGCTTGAAATCGTTACTGCGCTTTTTTGCAAATCCAGAGATTAAGAGCAGATGAGATGTGGTCAGCTCGGGCGTCAGTCTCCTGCGAGGTGGCGTAGCAGCGAACACCAAGGGAGAGGTGGCAGCTCTCCTTTCAAGGACACTGATGTGAGAAGTTCAGTGTCAGGTGGTGCAGCGAACCTTCCAGCCGTATGGGTGACGGCGGGGGTCTAGCCTGTGTCGCCGGGAGACGGCTCCTAGAGATGTGGGACAATCATCGATTGACCGCTGCCTGACTGCGATTACTGTGGCCTGGGATACCATGCTTCCGAGGGCAGGGTGTGGTGGGCACATCTCTCGGGGTTGGGCTGAAAAATTGCCTTCTCAGCTGTTATCTGCGAGGAACCAGAGACGGGACTCGTCCAGCACTCCAGCGACTTTCGTCCAGGTGCCTCTTTGAGGCGGCCTCACGTGGCACAGGACCATTGCCAACCGAGCAGGAAGAAGGCCGCCTGGTGGCCCTGAAGACAGTCCTTTTCAGGGGTAAAGAGGCAAAGAAAACCGACCCCCATTGTCGGTCAACCAACACCACAAAGTGAACCGGAGTTCACACGGAACCAGAGCTGAGAGAGCGACAGAGGACAGCCCCCCCATCCGGAACCAGAAACAACACTACTGCCAGCGACAGCTGTCATGAAAAAAAACAAATGCAGGCTTCGGTCTGCAAGTACATCTTGTCTTTAAGGGCCTCCGGCCGTAGGATGTAAAACTCAACCTTTGACATTGGTCAGCTCCGTATTCCACCGTCCTCACAGCTCTCTTGTTCGATACTCCTCCTGTTTGGATTTCTCCCGTTTGTCAACAGCATGTGTGTCTAGGTGCATGCATGGATGCTGGATGGGTAGTGTGTGTGTGTGTGTGTGTGTGTGTGTGTTATAAGTATATGCATGAGTGTGTGTGTGTATGAATGTTGGTGTATGTGATGTGTGTGTAAGTGCGTGCATTTGTGGAAATGTGCGTATGTGTCAATCAGAAATTTTATTTATTCCTGGATTGTGCTTTTTAATATATATATATATATATATATATAAAATGCTGAACAATTAAGTAGTGGGGGAAAACAAGTGGAGGCTAACAATTGTTCAGTCATTATAGTAATGACTTGGCAAAGATTTGAACTTTTAGAGAGAAAAAAAAAATGAAGATGAAGAAAATGGGGGAAATATATTAAAAATATGAGAAACCCTTCACTAGCTGCCTGAGGGAACCATCGTAATCTCTCTCAAAGGCAGATCTATTTATATTGCCTGCTCCTAGGCCTTTCGTCCGCTGGATCGGACTCATCAGGGAGACACGGCTGATTGTGTCTGTGCTCTTGGTGTCAAATAGAGACACACCACAGTCCATAATTCTGTGGTGTTCTCACTACCAAGGGTTCAAAAAAGAATCCAACAGCACCCCCGAAGCAGCCAGCGAAGGGTGGTAAATGGAACAAAACGAAAGTGCAGAGAGGAAAAAAGTTGCTGAAAAACTAAAAGCATTATGCAAACAGTATAAAATGTAGGGGACAATCTTTGAGCCTATGCTTGAGGATCCATTCAAGGATGCAAGGGAGATCAAAAGATATGGAACAGTTTGAGTGGTCAGCTCTGCTGTTCAATAACCCTAATAACAATAATATATATATATATATATATATATATATATATATATATTACCTTATCATTATGTTTTTTTATGTTATACATGTGTTCTTTGAGTCGATTGATGTGATATGTGATAGTGTGCAAGCATTTGTGTATGTATGTGTGCACAACTGTGTCTGTGCATGCGTATGCGTGTGCGCGCGCGCGCGCGCGCACGTGTGTGTGTGTGTGTGTGTGTGTGTGTGTGTGTGTGTGTGTGTGTGTGTACATGTGAAATTTCTTGTATTTATGTACTTGTGTATGTGATACTTATCACAGTCTGTGTGGTCATTATTGTGTGCATTAATTTATTTGTGCTTTACTGTGTCAATATTGTTATTGTCTTAAATCTGTAAAGACTTTTACTGCTGATAATGCAACAAACTTCTCTTTTATGAGATAATAAAGTATATGGAATTGAATTGATCGAATTGTGTGTCCGCACGGGGTGGTCTTTAGCTGTGGTATGGGTACCACCCTCTCTTTGAACAGGAGCTTCTTTCAGTGTCGTGGACGAGGGAGTTTTGAACCGGGGGAATATCAAGCGGGGGGTATGTCGAGCAAGGGCAATATTGGACATGGGGACTACTGAGCTGGGGAACTATCGAGTAGCGACAAATCAGGGGAGTGTTGAGCAGGAGGATTATCTGGGGGGGGGGGGGGGGGGGGGGGGGAGTAAGGTCTATGGATAAGCTCCCGATAAAATATAGTTGGACGCAGCTTGGCGACAAATGTTGACTTTCTGTCCTACTTGGCAGAACATCACAAGGACGAGGTGCTGATGCGATTCAAAGTGTTCCAGTCGTTCACAACAAGGACGAGGTGCTGATGCGATTCAAAGTGTTCCAGCCGTTCACAACAAGGACGAGGTGCTGATGCGATTCAAAGTGTTCCAGCCGTTCAAAACAAGGACGAGGTGCTGATGCGATTCAAAGTGTTCCAGCCGTTCAAAACAAGGACGAGGTGCTGATGCGATTCAAAGTGTTCCAGCCGTTCACAACAAGGACGAGGTGCTGATGAGATTCAAAGTGTTCCAGCCGTTCACAACAAGGACGAGGTGCTGATGCGATTCAAAGTGTTCCAGCCGTTCACAACAAGGACGAGGTGCTGATGCGATTCAAAGTGTTCCAGCCGTTCACAACAAGGACGAGGTGCTGATGCGATTCAAAGTGTTCCAGCCGTTCACAACAAGGACGAGGTGCTGATGCGATTCAAAGTGTTCCAGCCGTTCACAACAAGGACGAGGTGCTGATGCGATTCAAAGTGTTCCAGCCGTTCACAACAAGGACGAGGTGCTGATGCGATTCAAAGTGTTCCAGCCGTTCACAACAAGGACGAGGTGCTGATGCGATTCAAAGTGTTCCAGTCGTTCACAACAAGGACGAGGTGCTGATGCGATTCAAAGTGTTCCAGTCGTTCACTACAGCACTCGGTCCAGAGTTCGACGCCCGACGCTCAAATGAACCTCTGAAACTTTGAAGACATAGACAGAGAGTTTAAAAACAACGACGACAACAACAAGAACAAGAACAACAACAACAACAACAACAAGAGGCTCAAACAGCCACCACATTATATCTCACAAGTAACTAATCACGATACAGATTTAAAACAATAACAAACACAAAAAACAGATGGAAGGAGATTAAAAATGAGTATCGACGAATATAAGAACGTATTTCATGTTCAAGTTCAATGCACAGGTGTCAGCTTATCCGGTTTTCCCGTATTGCTGTACGGGAAACCTACTATTTCGGGTCTGTACGGCCGTATACAAGTTTCAATACGGATAAAACTGATTTATACGGGCAAACCTTAAATCACTGAGGCAAACTGCGAGGTGAACAAATTTTCATAGCAGACGACACGGACTCTAAACACTGAAACGGGAACGAACTAAGTAGATGATCGGTCATGTTTTGAGATCAACCCTTCAGCCCCCGTGTTGCAGGCAGCAAAGTCTGCCACCAAGCAGTACAACGATGAACATCAGTAACTCATTTGCAAGTGACAGTGTTGAACAGAACAATGGCTGTGTGTTCTTGGGAAATTGGTATGATTGGGAATAGAAACTTTGGGGATCACAGTAAGTAAAGATGTACTCCTGACTTCAGTGGACTCATGATGTTGGTAAAGTGGAAGAGTGTGTAAACAATGGGTTTATAAACAGTTTTAATTCTGCATCATTGTCAGTGTTTCACTATAGGGAGTGTGATTTGATCTACAAACTGTCTCAAGTGATGCATTCTCCTGGAATGGAAGAGGAGGTTCTGTTGGATGGGTAAGCGTTATTGTTATTCATAAACTGTCTTAAACGGCCATTTGTTTCAAGAAGTTCTGCCTGATACTGAGTATTACATTGTATTCACAGCAATTTTTGTTTAGGTTTTTGCGTTTTCTGTAATGTATACGGTTTTTGGGCTCGGAATAAGGAAAAAGTACTTTTCAATATGGGAAGCTGTAAAATAGGAAAAATTGGGTTGACACCTATGTCAATGGATGAGAATGTCAAACCATGTCCAATTAACGTGACGTATTACATACACGTCACAACGATGAACATTTTTAGCTGGCACACGAGTGTTGGGTCTATTTCACAGCAGACGTGTAGGTCTTAAATATCCAACATCCGCCTTTTCACAGCAGACGTGATTTTTTGTTTGCACCAGAACTTTGTGGAGATTCCTGATCATTTGTTTGAACTGGACAACACTATCAGCAGGCGACAGTGTGCATAATCGCAAATCATAAATAAATGTTAGCGAACCACAAAAAAAAGAAGAACAAGAAGAAGAAGAAAAACCGTAGACAAACGAATCACAAGACAAAACACGACGCGTTTCGACCTCTTAGGTCTTCTTCAGGCAACATACAAAACAATTAGGACGACGAATGAACGACCAATCACTAATCTTCAGTCACTTCAGCGCAAGATAGGTGTTGAATGATATGTAGATCTGACACGACCAATGTAATCATAAGTAAAGCCGAACTGTTTGTAACGATGAATTTTTTGTTGTTGTTTGTTTTTTTGGGAGGGGGGTCACGTGTTCCCGGTCTAAGTTGTAATCAATTGCATTACAACTGGGACAAAAAGAACTAAAATGTAAGCTTAATCACATAAAAAAACCCGTTCTCTTCAGATATCCAGTTCTGATACTTTTTGCACTATATAATTGTAATTTTGTTTTGTGCTCTTTCTGATGGTGGTGTTATTTTTGTAGATCTAGTGATTTTTTCCTCAACGTCCCTAATGGTACTAACAATATGCATTGGGGGGCGGGGGGGGGGGGGGGGGGGGGGGGGGCTGTAACCCAGTTTGTGCGCATCAAATTGATAAAAGTTAGATCTAGTTACATGGAAAGTGAGGCGGCTGCAGGCGGAAATCAAAATAAATTTTAAAAATGATTCAAAAGGCTCCGCCGAAGAACGTAGGCAAACGAATAACAAGGCAAAACACGCCCATCTTGTGCCGAATTGGATGAAGATAAGTGATTGCTCATTCACTTTCGTTGTCCGGAGTGTTGTGTATCTTGCCTAATGAAACCCAAAGAGGTCGAAATGTGTCGTGTTTTGTCTTGTGATTCGTTTGCCTACGTTTTTCGACACAGCCTTATAGGCTAAATGGTTTTCAACATTTGATAGGCTAGGCCCTAAAAACTCCTGTCCTTCAGACCAACGACTGCTTTGCTGGGACAAATAGATTAGACTAGAGTCTGCTTATATAGCTCGAACTTGTGGGCACCAACAGAATGATTCACGCCTTGAACAACACAAAAATGGCTTTGTCTAGCTATCGTATTTCTTACCTCGGACTGGGTCAAAATCTCCAAAAGCACTGACCTTCATTGTCAACTGTTTGGCCTTTTCATAATTCATTTACCTTTAACACAATGGAGTCTGCCATTATGCAGTTGCAAAGTGAGACGACTGCAGGCGTAAATCTAAACAAATCTTAAATAAATGTTAGCGAACCGAAAAAAAAAAAAAAAAAAAGTGGAGAGAAACGAATCACAAGACAAAACACGACGCGTTTCGACCTCTTACGTCTTCTTCAGGCAAGATACAAAACAATTAGGACAACGAAAATGAGCGAGCAATCACTTATCGTCAATCATTTCAGCGCCTATCAAACAAACAAAAAGTAGACCGTCTTCAAAAGACAAAAGATGACAAAAAGATCGAGTAACCATGAATATCGCACCCCCCTGACCCGCCATCAGAGCGCTTCGAACTTTCCGGGTGAGTTTAAGGTAAAACTTAACATCGTGATTCACATGAAACCGTGCAGACACTCACAAAAGTGACAAATCTAGAGGCCATTTACATAAAAAAAAAAAAAAAAAAAAATCTAAATTAGCCCTTTCTTCATAATATCGCGCTGCCGATGTGAAGGCGCACTTCTGAGGGCGACATGATGAGGGTATGTTTTAAACTCCATGAGAACAAAATGGATTTCTTCTTCATTCACAACACCTAAAAAACTGCCACGCTGTTTCGCTGAGATCTACTGTTTTCAAAACATTATGGCTACCATGGTCCCACTTGTCCGAGCTCCACTGGGATAAGCGGAAAGTGAAGGTAAACGCTTAACTTGCAACCCAACGATTAGGCCTACTGTCGAGACAAAATTACTGATCGACGTTACACTTAAATGTTTCAGATAATATAAATGAATGTAGGATGAGTCATGTACTTCTGTTTTGTTTTGTTTTGTTTTGCATGTGCTGTTTTCTGGATTGTTGCCGCCAAGATCTGATGAAATTTTGTACCCACTTGGCACAAGGGCGGTTTCACTGATAACATTAACAGAAAAATGCGTGGTTTCACTGACGATAGAAAAATGTCAGATTGTTCTCTCTCTCTCTCTCTCTCTCTCTCTCTCTCTCTCTCTCTCTCTGTGGCATAGCGGTATGGACCCAACATTGCCGTCTAATTATCAAAGTTCAGACACACACACACACACACACACACACACACACACACACACACTGACTGACTGACTGAAACCAGTTTATTGTCAGATTAACTCAAGGTTGTACTGATATTTAAGAAAACATTATGAACAGAATATCAACGTTTTTCATCAAAGCAAAGAAGCATAATTAACACACAAAAATACGCACACACACACACGCACACACACGCGCGCGCGCGCACACACACACACACACGCACATACACACACACATACGCGCGCGCGTGCGCGCGCGCACACACACACGCACAAACACACGCACATACATAAATACACAAATCTCAATACGAACACATCCATACCCTCACATACACTCAAACTTACACACTCACACACACAGACAGACACACGCCCACACACACATGCGCAAACACACACACACACACACACACACACACACACACACACACACACACACACACACACACACACTCATACTCGAGCACTCGTACACACAGTGTCAACAACAATGGCGGATCCTG
Organism: Conus canariensis; assembly: GCA_033310375.1. NCBI lineage: Eukaryota > Metazoa > Mollusca > Gastropoda > Neogastropoda > Conidae > Conus > Conus canariensis. The sequence continues at coordinate 16,586,609 of CM065743.1, forward strand.
TGCTGAACACACACACACACACACACACACACACACACACACACACACACACACACACACACACACACACATATCTATCTTGAAAAAAGAAACGAACAATAAAGCCATGTCATTTACCATCTTTGTAACCACTTTTTTTTTTTTAAATTAAATTTTCACTCTTTGTTTGAACTCCATTAAAGGATTTGATTAACAAATTACAGAACTGCGGAAACACAAAAAAATAATGCCCAATTCTTGTGGGTGTTTGTTGTTGTTGTTGTGTGAATGAATTCTTTAGTGTAAAATGATGTAATACACTGTTAAATTTCAGACCACAGGAACAAACATATAACATTTTCCTGAAGTACTAAATGTGGTATTGGTCCGATAAATCTCCAAGTTCTAATTATCGCTTTTTTGTCCCCCTGCCAAGCGTTATACCGGCGCGTTCACATTTCAGACCTGTCTCGTGATCATAGTGATAGGCCTACAGACACTAGGTTACAGCACAGAACCTGTATGTTACTGTCAGCAGTAGCAGTAGCAGATCATACCTCAAGTTCGTACGTCTGGGGACTTATTTTGACCAGTAATTGCTCCAGTGCCCTTCGTTCAACTATTCATCCCGCTACACAGCCATCCATCTTTCCTTTTCCTACTCTGTCTCTCCATTTTCTCTCCACCTACCCAGCCCCGCCCCTCTTCTCTCTCTCTGCCCCTCCCCCCCCCCCCTCTCTCTCTCCCCCTTTTCCTCCCTATCACTGCTCTTAACAGCAGCAGTCTGGCTTGATCGACTCACACCCACTCGCATTATGCAACAGACACCTGCACGCTCTATCTTACGGTGAAAACTTCACTGTGATATCTAATGCAACAGACACCTGCACGCTATATCTTACGGTGAAAACTTCACTGTGATATCGAACTCGGTCATTATACTTTAGTCTCATTTCTTTCCTTGTGACTACACGTCCTATCCATTCTAAATGGGCATCAGCAGCAAACTGAAGTATGCGTAACATTCATGACGTAATTTCTTGACGTAATATGTTTGACACTTTATTGTGTTTGGTGCTCTCAATGCATATTTTGAAATTAAAATCGTCTTCTTTTGATGACTTTTACAACAATATAAAATGTACATTTTGTTCATACAGTTTTTGAAAAATCTTATTTCTAGCAACAGAAAAGTGTAAAGTGGCTCCATCAAGCGCCTGTGATTGCTAGCACATACTGGAACCAGTAGGATAGCTGCCTAGAGGTGGAACTGAATTAATACAGTGTAATGGAGGACGCCTTCTCGCATTTTTCCCTCTCTTTGCTTGGTCCTCTGAGAATGAGTGTCCCCCTGTAGCCATACAAGACAAAGTTACCTTCATCCTCTTATGGGAATCTTCATTCGACACATCGTATTGTTAAAACCTATCACACCAGCCACCGTGGCGAAGTGGTTAGCGTCGTGGACTCCCAGCTGGGAGGTCATCGGTTCGATTCCCATCAGAAGCATATATTTGTGGAATTTTTCTACCCTGACAGGCACCTAGCCAGAGTTGAGCTTACCACGGGCTCAGCTGGGAAGACTGGGACTACACGGTCGAGTTTCATCCACTTAATACTCGCATCTCTGACACTCTCTGTCTGCATGTCTCGGGCCTTGCTGTCGCAGAACATATTATGAAAATAAGTGTAGAGTACAGATCTGTCGTGCCGTCTAAGTCCCGAATGGAAATCCATAGCATCATCTTCATCCTCATCCTCATCGATCAGCATAATTTTTTTTTTTTTTTTTGAATCTCAAATTCTGTGGCCCTTCATGCTCTGCTCACGTGGTGACCTCAGTTTTGTTTGCCTCTCCACGTCTGTGACTTTGGTTTGATTCTGTTGGTATCACCGGTATTGACAAATTCATGGAGATTGTCGTTGGATGGACGTGGTGGTGCCCTCTGGAGGGAGAGCTCACTCACGCCGGCTCTGCGACTAAGCGATGATTGTCGTCAGTAGGGGGCTTAGTAGGTGGTGTCCTGCTTATGTTGGATCAGAACAGGCGCCACTGAGCATCACCAGAGTGACTCGGCGGCAGTGCTGTGTCTCCTCTGATGGGTTGTCTCCTGACGACTTGACATCGATTGCTACCTGTGAATTGCTGGTAGTCTCAGGTTGAAACACCCATCAGCAAGGTTGACAAGAAAAGCATTCTTGTCATTCAGGGTGACAGGAATGCCAAGGTTGGTAAGGATGGCCAAGAAGTCTGGGGGATTTCCCGTGCCCCCTGTTGCAATAAGACTTTTACTGATAGGAGACTATGCCTGATAGGATATGCCAGTAATAACGATTTACTTCTTGGTAAACTGTTGGTAAGTTTTAAAGCATCCAGACAATGGACATGACACTCCCAGAGGGTTAACACCATACCCAGACTGGCGCAGCTGTGTGAAGAACCAGAACTGGACTGGAATCAAAAGGGTTAACCCAAGGACCTTTCCAGGAGCTGGCCTTGGTAGTGACCTTCAGCTTGGGGTGATGAACTTCACGTACGACAGAAGAACAACGTAAGGGTGAGGAACAGCTGCTTCAAATTCAGTCTGTCTTGACAGACTGAAAGATCCCGACCGTTACGCCGTTGAACTGCCGCTTTAACAGGCATGTCAGTGTATGTGAGACCCACGAAAAATAAAACCGTAGATGAATGACGAAACACGTGAAGGTTATAGTCTCATCCGAAGAACTTTTTCCGCGGGAAATGGACCAGTGTTAGCCGCTCCGCGGGTAGACTTCCCACTCTTTCTTCCTCAGCCTCTCCAAGCATTGCTGGCCATCCTGTCTGCTGCTTCGATATTCACTGCTTGTCTCATGCCAAAGTGTGAGGAGATTTACTGTAGTACCAGCTTGCTGCATGTGATGTTCTGCAATGCTCGCACTGGCTGATGCAGATTGCTGGAGGTGTATGATACGTTTGGAAGGTTTGAGGGGTTGAGATCTTCCATTCTGGACGACTGACGTATCGGCCTATGACCCTCGATACGTCCAGCCATGCACGGTGCTGGGAAACATCAAAACAAAAACAACAAAAAGAAAAGAAAATGGAAAAGAAGACAGGGTGAATTAGCAGAACTGAAGGAAAGGGAAAATAGATTGATCCGCTAAATCTGGTCTACAAACAAACAAAAGATCTGAACTGATAAGGAACTACAACCGTCATTTTCAGTTAGACCAGTCCGATTTCCATAGCGGTCTGGATCTGGATCTGGATTGGTACGTTGCTGACATCCATTTACATCCCCAGGGATGAATACAGATTGTCATAGATAGCACTAACCATCAGTTATCCTCCTTACGCAAGTGACCCCCAATACAAACTAAAAGAAGATGAGGGACAGTGCTTCCATTTGAGGAGAGCTAAGGTGGAAGTTCCGAAGTCGATTGTACACGTAAAAAAAAAGTGAGATAATGTTGCTTATAGCCCAGCCGACCAAAAAGCTACTGAATCTGAACAGAAATTCGAGGAAGGGGGTGCAGATATTTTTCATTTGACTGTCATCTGCATTCCCTAGCTGACTTTTTTTCAACGGCATCTGACGGTGGTGCATTATTATTTCCTCTTTAATGTTAAAGATGTAATGTGACTATTTCGCATGCAATGCACAGTCATGAATCTGCCAGAAACGACGTTGAGTAATTGTCGTAATACAAGAAAGATTGTTATTGTTATTTTTATTGATCGATCACGACACTGTTTTGGTACGTATCCTGAATTCCGCGCTGTGTTATATGAGATAGATTATATGATGTACGTCAGATTTATTAACTATATTGTTTTGATTTGTTTTTGTTTGCATCCTCTTTCTCTTCGTCGGCACCGAGGTTACGACAGGGCCACGCTACGGCAAATTATTATTGCGCATGCGCAATGCTGCATTGTTGAATGAGACAGTCTCGCATGTGCTTTTGTTTGGGTGGTACTGTTGGTTTTCTCGTCCGTTTGGCATAACGACGGACTGTTAGTCCGTGCAATCGTTTGCCTAAGCACAGCGGAGGACACTCAACAATCTTGCCATACTGGAGAGTCGATCTATCGCACGCGAAGATGGTGTAGGTTGAAGAAAAATGTCACAGGTGCTGGGCAACTTGAGGCTCGGAGCAGAATGGACCCGACTGCTGGAGTGACATGTAATGCGAAGGGATCGCTAAAAGGTCCGCTCAGCAATATTGAAGATGGCTTGGAGCAGTCTGTCAGGTACGGTACTTTTGAAAGCCTCACAAGTTTTTAGTCAATTTCTTGGTGTTGATGAATCTTTTGGGTTCCAGACATGTCTTTGTCTGGCGAGACAGCATCGCTCCCCTCGGCCATTGGCACTTGTCATTTAAACACCTCGCTTGCTGTTTCTCATGTCTGTACTGTTATTTGTGAATCAAAATATCATTATAGATGCAGAATTTCTGACGATCGATTCGTTAATTCTTATGTTCTGTTGTGTAATAGTCCTCAGATTTTACAGTGTCTAACTATAAGTGGGGGTTGAGACCACGGTCAAAACAAAGTAGGAGTTCTTTCCCTTTGAGTTGATTCATGATGACCTCACCCCAGGTCAATCTCTCTCTCTCTCTCTCTCTCTGTGTCTCTGTCTCTGTACTGATGAAACTGTTGGTTATCATTAAATGAAATGTTTGCTAAAAGAAGTGTTCAATGTCAACTGCAATAACTTCACATCAAATTTAGGGTATGGTGGGAGAGGATGGGGGTTACTTAAGTTAAATATGTTTTGAAGGAGGAGGGGAGGGGGAGGGTATTTTTTGTCATTTCAAAACTGAATGACTCTTATGGGCGATACCTGCATGCAAATTATATATCATGAACTTAGACTGATAAAATTTTGAATGTGAAGTTGTGAGGAAAAAAAAAAATCATGCTCATGCTAGTTTGTCATGTCGCACCAGAGCAGGAAAGTTTGGAGCAGTATGACAAAACTTCACTATGTGTGTGTGTGTTTTATTTTTTTCTTTTTGGTTTAAAAATCCTCTAGACAGTGTCACTGATGACACCAGACTCTTTTTAACAATTTTCAGATTGTGAGAAATAAGTAAGTGTATGGAAAGTGCTTATTAAAACCCAAGGAAACCAGGTTTTATGTTCTGACCCAAATTAAAAGATCCAGTTGGCCAGGGCCTGACATAACCTAACTTATTATACATGACATTTTGACAGAGACTGTGGTTAACCAGGACCTCATATGACCTTCGAACTTATGAGGGGGAGAAATGTTAACCAAGGCCTTACATGACCCTTTTATCATGAGAGGCATCAGCCAGGGCCATTTAGGACCTAATGATTGAAAAATGAAATGCTGGTTTTTGCAGTTAATAGCATTATACTATAGTGACAATGATTATGAAAAGAAAAACTTTTTTTAATGGAAATGTAGTAGTTCTGTGTAAAAAAAAAAAAAATCGAAAAGAAGGTTAATCCTAAAAATTAAGAAAAAAAAAAGTTGTATTGAAGGTGTAATGCTCTGTCCCTCCCCCCCCCCACCCCCCCCCCCAAAAAAAAAAGTGGAGGGGGGTGGGGGGAGATTGGGAGGAATTCTTTAAAACTACTTTTGTGATGCTAACACTTTGTAGTGTTAGTTGACTCTCCATAGTCCACGTTAGTTGACACTCCATAGTCTACGTTAGTTAGTCCACATTAGTTGACACTCCATAGTCCATGTTAGGTGACACTCCATAGTCCACAATATTCGCTTTTATGTCTAGACTTTTATCCATAGTGAAACATATCCAGTTTGTATAATTCGTTGTAGTGTTAGTTGACACTCCATAGTCCACAATATTCGCTTTTATGTCTAGACTTTTATCCAGAGTGAAACATATCCAATGTGTATAATTCGTTGTAGTGTTAGTTGACACTCCATAGTCCACAATATTCGCTTTTATGTCTAGACTTTTATCCAGAGTGAAACATATCCCATTTGTATTTATTCGTTTCCACAAATTGGGCATGCACAGGGCTTCTCCTGTTACTCGTTTACTAGGAGACACTCACTCAAGGATTTCAGGTAGTCCTCAGATTTTAGAGGGTATCACAACCAGTTAAATGTGAAAAAACAAAACAAAACAAAAAAAACAACAACAAAAAAGTAATGGAAGAGGGAGGATACTCATTTTAGGTAAACCATTAGTGAGTGTGACAGGGTCGAAAATCTCAACAAAGTCAGGTGGGACTGCTTGAAATTGACAGCTTTGCTAGATCCTGCACTCTTGTGTTTTAAGTGAGATGAAACTGGCTCATAATTTGGATAGTGAACAGTTTTCTCTATAACTATTAACACTTTTTTTTTTCTTTTTTTTTTTTCAAGAAATGAAACAGACTCTAGCATTACTGGAAAACAGGCCAAAATGCAAATAAACACACAAGACAGAGTGTAGAGTAATGCATATTTTAAGTACAAGACAAAGCAGACAAGTAAATTTACACCAAACATGTCTTCTGAAGATGCCATAAACAGTAAAGAAAAATAGACAAAATAGTACTCCTGGGAGAGCAGTCAGCAGAATCGTGTTCTTGCTGACTGTTGTCAGGGGAGTACTGTTTTGTGCATTTTTCTTCACTGTGTGTGAGGTCTGAAGACGATGTATATTTTTTTTGCAAATTAATCAGTTTTGTATAGTGAAACTGTGGAACTTTACACTTTTGTTTTATGAGTTTATTTGTTGTATTTTGGCATGTTTTTGTTTTGTTTTTGACTGTTGAGAAGAAAATCTAAGGGTCAGAAAGGGGGAAAAAAAAAAGGATAATAGTGTCACAGATCATGTAGAAGTTGGGGTAGATTACCCTTTGAAAAGAAAAATCACGACGTGTAAAATAATGAAAAGGATAATATCACGCATTTGGGTATTTATCACGTCACCATTTACTGAATATTGGCTGTGGAGTTATCCTGTTATATGATTTGAACAAACTTTCACAAAAGCCATCAGACATGTCAGACTTGATTTTTTTTTTTTTTTTAAAAACCACTTGAAGCTATAAAGCTGCAATTCAGTGATCGAATGAGTCATTGCAAACAGTTGCTCATTAAAAAAACAACAAACAGTTTGGCTTTGACTTCTTGACATGAGATTATTGACTGTGCACTGAGACAGTGATGTGTTTGAACGCAACCAACTTGCTACAAAGTCACACTAGTCTGAAAGTGAATGTGCCCATTATCGCAAGGACATACTTATATATATGTCAGTTTAATCAGCAGCCGCAAAGCTTCTCACTGGAGGTATGATTACCCCTCTTGTATTCTAGAGAAGGATATGCACCTTGCTCTGAGGTGGATCTGGAACATTAAGATAGGTGTAGTGACTCGCTTACTGTATTGACAACTTTTGGAGGGTGGGGAGGGGGGGGAAGGGGGCTTAAGTCAGTGTAGCCAACATCGGACCACTGGTCATGCAGACACTTAACACATGTGGGCCACCTGAGCCAAACCAGAAGTTAGGCATCAATCACATGCTTAAAGTCTTAACGATTATTCTGTGCATAAGTTATAAATGCAGCAAGTATTCTGAAGCTGTTCCCTTTTGTCGCATGTGCTGCTCTGTGTAAACACATTTGGATTGATGATTCTTCCCTCCTGGTTTTTTTCCCCCCAACACCCTTACAATAAGCATAGTTTTGGATAAAATCATAGTGGATGGGCCAAGCAAATACAGTGAATACAAAAGCTATACTTTATAGAAAATACATTTGACAATGACACAGCCCCATTTTATTGGCATTTTATCACAAATGTAATGATACAACCTTTCAGGATAAGAAATGCTGATGAAGTGATAAAGATCTGTGCCCCTAGATGTCAAGGAGCCATGCACCACTCTATCATTCGAACGCAATGAAAACAGAACATGTTACAGAAAAATGGTGTTTCAGTAGCTGTGTTTCCTTCTGATGAGCTGATCCAGAGTTGTGACAGTTTGAGTACAGTTGCTCCGATCTTCCAGCTGAAAATCCAGAACATGCCAAGCTGGATGGGTTACACAGCCTGTTGCTGCGGCAGGGTTGAAAGGGATCAAGCATTTTACCATTGGCTACAACAATGCTTGGTTTTATGTAATTTTGGAACAAGCGAATGTGTTGTCAGATAGTGGACATCTCTTTTCTTTGAAGTCTGTCCGCTTGAGGTCTGCAGGTTACACACTTACACTGGTGACTTCCACGTCTGTCTCGAATATTCATAAACATGAAGTTGCAGACTATATGTTGTCAAAGTAAACTAGTGGGTAAGAAATAAGGCACTCTAGAGAGGATAGACTCTGTGTGTGTGTGTGTGTGTGTGAGTGTGTGTGTGTGTGTGTGTGTGTGTGTGTGTGTGTGTGTGTGTGTGTGTGCATGTATGTGTGTGTGTGTGTGTGTGTGTGTGTGTGTGTGTGTGTGTGTGTGTGTGTGTGTGAATGTAGATCTTGGTGTGCCTGATCTCTACTTATGAATTGATTAATTGCATGTTTCAGTGAGCAGACCAAAGAAAGAATTGGAGCTCTGCTGGTGAGATGTCTGTCTGTTTGTCCGTTGCTCTTCAGTATGATCACTTGTCTCAGTGTCTTCTGTATGATCATTTGTCCCAGTGTCTTCTGTATGATCATTTGTCTCAGTGTCTTCTGTATGATCATTTGTCCCAGTGTCTTCTGTATGATCATTTGTCTCAGTGTCTTCTGTATGATCATTTGTCCCAGTGTCTTCTGTATGATCATTTGTCTCAGTGTCAGTTTTTCCACAGTCTCTTTCATCTGTCTGTTTGTCCGCCGTTCTTTCTAAGTGTAAGCAACAGACAAATCCTTACTTTTAAAACTAAAACAGATCTCTGGGTCCATATGGTGCAAACAATTGACACACCATCCATGTAATATAGACAACAGGTGTATAAGGTATTAAATACTGACATTTAAGATCAGTTTAAAGTGGACTTCAAGATCCAACATTAATAGTTATTAATTCGGTACAGATCTTGAGGTCAGAGAATTAAACCCCGACACAGTAAACAGGTATAACAGTTTCATGTAGACCACATGCTTCATGATTTAGTAAATGCTGATATGTCAACTTAATGCAGACTGTAGGAATCTAGGATCCATGATGTGTAATAGACACGACACATCAGTTAAGTCTAAACCTCGAGGTTCATAATGTGTCAGACAGTGTAAAAACTTTAGGTATAGAATTGATAGTGATGATTTTACAGATGGATTGTGATGACTGGTGATCATGTGATTCAAGAATGGATAATGATAGATCACTGGCAGTGATTCGATGGATGGGTAGTTACACAAGCTGGTGATAATTATTGATCGATAATGGTGGACACAGGTGATAATTACCGAATGAGAATTAAAGCTTCAGATTGTTGGTGCCTCTGGACTGTTGGTGCAAAATGTTTTTGAAATGACAAATATGTTGACCAGATATGCCCACCAAGCACTAATCCATCAGCCAGTGTCACACTCTAGCAACAAGTCATTAGTCAGCATTTAATACAATCAGAGTATATATGGTCTTCAAGCCTTTGGATTAGGAATGTATTACATCATTTATTTCAGTTGGCTGATGGCACAGGAGAGCAGAAGTGAAATTACAGGGCAGCCTAAAAAATCAAACGAACAAGATGAAAAACCTGTAGACACAATGTGTTTAACCTCATTGGTCTTCTTCAGGCAGGGCAAATAACATTCAAAACATTGAAAAGAAAGGACAGACGATAACATTCAAAACATTGAAAAGAAAGGACAAACGATAACATTCAAAACATTGAAAAGAAAGGACAAACGATAACATTCAGAACATTGAAAAGAAAGGACAAATGATAACATTCAAAACATTGAAAAGAAAGGACAAATGATAACATTCAAAACATTGAAAAGAAAGGACAAATGATAACATTCAGAACATTGAAAAGAAAGGACAAATAACATTCAGAACATTGAAAAGAAAGGACAAATAACATTCAATACATTGAAAAGAAAGGACAAACGATAACATTCAGAACATTGAAAAGAAAGGACAAATAACATTCAAAACATTGAAAAGAAAGGACAAATAACATTCAAAACATTGAAAAGAAAGGACAAATAACATTCAAAACATTGAAAAGAAAGGACAAATAACATTCAGAACATTGAAAAGAAAGGACAAATGATAACATTCAGAACATTGAAAAGAAAGGACAAATGATAACATTCAGAACATTGAAAAGAAAGGACAAATAACATTCAAAACATTGAAAAGAAAGGACAAATAACATTCAAAACATTGAAAAGAAAGGACAAATGATAACATTCAGAACATTGAAAAGAAAGGACAAATGATAACATTCAGAACATTGAAAAGAAAGGACAAATAACATTCAAAACATTGAAAAGAAAGGACAAACGATAACATTCAGAACATTGAAAAGAAAGGACAAACGATAACATTCAGAACATTGAAAAGAAAGGACAAATGATAACATTCAGAACATTGAAAAGAAAGGACAAATAACATTCAAAACATTGAAAAGAAAGGACAAATGATAACATTCAGAACATTGAAAAGAAAGGACAAATAACATTCAGAACATTGAAAAGAAAGGACAAATGATAACATTCAGAACATTGAAAAGAAAGGACAGACGATAACATTCCAAACATTGAAAAGAAAGGACAAATAACATTCAGAACATTGAAAAGAAAGGACAAATAACATTCAAAACATTGAAAAGAAAGGACAAATAACATTCAGAACATTGAAAAGAAAGGACAAATAACATTCAAAACATTGAAAAGAAAGGACAAATAACATTCAAAACATTGAAAAGAAAGGACAAATGATAACATTCAAAACATTGAAAAGAAAGGACAAATAACATTCAGAACATTGAAAAGAAAGGGCAAATGATAACATTCAAAACATTAAAAAGAAAGGACAAATAACATTCAAAACATTGAAAAGAAAGGACAAACGATAACATTCAAAACATTGAAAAGAAAGGGCAAATGATAACATTCAAAACATTGAAAAGAAAGGGCAAATGATAACATTCAAAACATTGAAAAGAAAGGGCAAATGATAACATTCAAAACATTGAAAAGAAAAGGACAAATGATAACATTCAAAACATTGAAAAGAAAGGACAAATGATAACATTCAAAACATTGAAAAGAAAGGGCAAATGATAACATTCAAAACATTGAAAAGAAAGGACAAATAACATTCAGAACATTGAAAAGAAAGGACAAATAACATTCAAAACATTGAAAAGAAAGGACAAACGATAACATTCAAAACATTGAAAAGAAAGGGCAAATGATAACATTCAAACATTAAAAGAAAGACAAATAACATTCAAACATTGAAAAGAAAGGACAAACGATAACATTCAGAACATTGAAAAGAAAGGCAAATAACATTCAAAACATTGAAAAGAAAGGACAACGATAACATTCAAACATTGAAAAGAAAGGACAGACGATAACATTCAGAACATTGAAAAGAAAGGACAGACGATAGCATTCAATAGTTGAAAAGAAAGGACAAACGATAACATTCAAAACATTGAAAAGAAAGGACAGAATAGCATTCAATACTTGAAAAGAAAGGGCAAATAACATTCAAAACATTGAAAAGAAAGGACAAATAACATTCAAAACATTGAAAAGAAAGGACAAATAACATTCAAAACATTGAAAAGAAAGGACAAATAACATTTAAACATTGAAAAGAAAGGACAAACGATAATATTCCAAACATTGAAAAGAAAGGACAAATAACATTCAATACATTGAAAAGAAAGGACAAATGATAACATTCAAACATTGAAAAGAAAGGACAAATAACATTCAGAACATTGAAAAGAAAGGACAAATGATAACATTCCAAACATTGAAAAGAAAGGACAAATGATAACATTCAAAACATTGGAAAGAAAGGACAAATGAAAGGACAAACGATAACATTCAATACATTGAACAGAAAGGACAAACGATAACATTCAATACATTGAACAGAAAGGACAAACGATAACATTCAAAACATTGAGAAGAATGTGGCTGTTGGAAATTCTAACAGCCAATCAACATTGGCATTATTTGTTGACAAACCGTTTCACAGATCATTTCAACATGCCTCTGAAGAAGAACCAGCAAAGTGTCAAAGTAAATTTTGGCTTTGTCGACCCGTAGAACAGTTGAATAAGCATTTTAAAGTTTAAAGTTGACTTACTTTAAGCATGTATGCCATTATGTTTGTTAAATGTTTTGCCTAATGGATGTATGCTGTATTTACTTCAAGCATCAATGTCATTATGTTTGTTAAATGTTTTGCCTAATGGGTGTATGCTGTACTTACTTCAAGCATCAATGCCATTATGTTTGTTAAATGTTTTGCCTAATGGATGTATGCTGTCATACTTTGGAAAGGTTGAGTCACACCAGGAGCTTCAGGTTACCGCTTCATATTTGCAAAACCAAACAAATAATTCCTACAGAAAATAACATGGTTCTTTTCTACTCAGAATTACTTTCAAGTTGAGGTAAAGGACTAATATACCCCCCCCCTTCATCTTTTACCTCCCTTGTTAAACCTATCCGTATCCCCACTGCACCCTGATCCCCATCCCTATCTGCTTGTGAAATAGTTCTGTTCAATACCATTTAAAGTTGTAAAAGTTCAGCTCAACTGCTTCCACTGCCCACCCTCCCCACCCCCACCCCCACATCTCCTTCAGTTTTTATATTTTGAACTAAGCCCATTAATTTCAGAACTTATCCCTCATTTTAACCAGCAATGGATCATTCAAGCCCTGGCACTTTATAAACATCTGATGCTCAGGATGATGATGGCTATATTGATTTAGGAATGAATAAGGATAGATGCTTCTGACGCTTGTAGAGATTGTGATGTTGATGGTGGTGGTGGTGGTGGTGGTGGTGGTGATGGATACATTTTGAAATTGGTGGGGTATGATTTCATAGATGATGAGAACTTGACAACGGCTTTTTTTTTTCTTTCTTTTTTTTTCTTTCTTTTTTTTCCACAGGAGAGAATTGAGAGTCTGTCAGATGTGGAAAAACTCCTTCTCTACCTCAAGCTGCCCACTGGGTCAGCATCAGAGGACGTCTTACGACAGTAAGTTACAAGTCTCTAAAACTAGTTGGGAAAAAAAAAAAAAAGAAACAAGCAAACAAATTTAGTTAGTCACTTTAACCCATCTTCTAAACTGCCAATTTTTATGCTTTTGGTGTGGTATGAAGAGATGCTATGAGAAATGTAGAAAATTGCTTCACAAAGCTGTGGCTTAAACGGAATTGAAATAACATAGATCTTCAGGCTGTGTATAGGCTGTAGATTTTTTTTCAATAAAAAATGGCCAAGTTTAGTTAGGAGAGAAAGAAAAAGTAGAAGAAGAAATCACTGAAGACTTAAGATTTTACCATCAACCATTTAGGTGTGTGTGTGTGTGTGTGTGTGTGTGTGTGTGTGTGTGTGTGTGTGTGTGTGTGTGTGTTTTGTAGTGTTGTGTGTAAAGCAAAGTGCCACTGACAGTGCTATGAAGTCTGACTCAGAGCTGCCAAATGCTTCGCTTTTGCCTAAAGGAGCAAAGTCGAGGTAGATCTTTAGACAATAAGCTTATTTTGTCAAAAGGAAGGCCATGTTCAATAAAAAGAGGGGAAAAAAGCAGAAGGAAAATTGAAAATTGCAACAACAAAAAAAGATTACGATTTTGCCACATGTTGATTAGTTTTGTTATCGGCCATTTTGCTTTTTTTGGTACATCCAGTGTTCCTTACAGCGTAAATTCAAAATGGAAGGTCCTTGGGACCCTCGGCTGGAAAATCTTCTCTCCGATGTTTGTAACACTTTCGTACTTGGATTCGCTATCTGCTTATTGTAGTTACACTTCTACTAGTTTAAGGCAGCCAAGTTTAAACATTTGAAGAATCAGACGCACTAGTGTAAATGAGTGAGTGTTTTGTGTCATCCATCACACTGGCACATGACTGCCTGCTCTTTTGAAAGAGGAAATGGGGTTTAACATGATATTATTGTATAAGAGTTTTCTTTAGATCAACGGCCTTGGTGATAGTATGAGCACTGCCCCAATTTTGGTCAAGAATTGAAAATAATATCTATACAAAGCGAGTCACGGCTGTTCGGAGCAAGCCACTTAGTTTTGAGAGGAAGGGGAGTTTACAACTCGCCCACAGCTGCAGAGGCCAAGCCGTGAATGCAGGTCAGGGAAAGGGGTGTTTTCTGCAGTCTGCTCCCTACCAGCCAGCTAACCGTGCTGTACTCGGCGAACTGAATGTCATCTGTGTAAAGCCGGTCTGGCAACAGTGTGTTCGGCATTGCTGAGCGGCCATTACAAGTGGGGCTGTTAGTTTGATAATTAGTGGTTGTCATGAAAAATGTAATATATCTGTGCTTTTGAGATGACTGAATTGGCGAATTCCCAACAATTCTTTTAATACCAAACTCGACTAGGTTTATTTTCCTGTAGATAATGTAGATATGGCATGAAAGCTTGTACACAAGTAGTCAGGCGATATTCAAACAATGACAACACACACACAATTGTGCAAAAATGACGTCATCACTTTCTGGGAAGTTAATTTTCCCTAGTTAACTAGTACACAAGTTTGATACATGCCTCTGCTTGGACTACAACAACAAAAATGTTGGATCAGAAATGTGTAAGCCTTGTTTGTTCGGCCCTTTAACTAAGTGTCTCACATTGGACGGAAAAATAAAGCTGTGGAGTGGCAGAATCTTTGTCACTGTCTTCATTGGGAACACTGAAGAAGAAGAATAAGTATCTCCTCAGTGAAATTGGAGGCTGAGTCCTACCTCCGGCAAGTTTTTAGAGGGCAAAAGCCACTGAATCAAAATCAAAACAGCAGTTTTCTTGCAAGCTATGTGAAGACTTGAATGCTCTGGCGCTGCAGTTCTGAAGGTTATGCATGTGAGTGCATTCATCACCAAAATGACAAAATCTTTGCTCCTAGTTGTGCATTATAAGGAACACTGAGATCAAAACCGCGCGATAACTAGCGAGATTTCTGTCCTCTTAGTCCTGTCACTTTATGTGGGGAGTGGAGTGCGACCAAAAATGCTGTTATTCCCACTTGTTGCATCGCCAGTCGGTGTTAACGTTTCAGTTTGGAACACTACACTGGAAATGTCAAAATGCTACACTTTGTTGTTTTTGAGGCTGTGGCAGGTCAGAAGACTTGTTAGAATTGAGGACGTCACAGAGACAGTGTCATAGCAGAAACCGGAGAGGAAGAATCCCGACTACAGCGCCACAGAGACAGTGTCATAGAAGACACCAGAAAGGAAGAATCCCGACTACAGCTCCACAGAGAAAGACACCAGAGAGGAAGAATCCCAACTACAGCTCCACAGAGAAAGACACCAGAGAGGAAGAATCCCAACTACAGCTCCACAGAGACAGTGTCATAGAAGAAACCAGAGAGGAAGAATCCCAACTACAGTGCCACAGAGACAGTGTCATAGAAGAAACCAGAGAGGAAGAATCCCAACTACAGCTCCACAGAGACAGTGTAATAGCAGAAACCAGAGAGGAAGAATCCCAACTACAGCGCCACAGAGAAAGACACCAGAGAGGAAGAATCCCATCTACAGCTTCACAGAGACAGTGTCATTGAAGAAACCAGAGAAGAAGAATCCCAACTACAGCTCCACAGAGACAGTGTCATAGAAGACACCAGAGAGGAAGAATCCCAGCTACAGCTCCACAGAGACAGTGTCATGGAAGACACCAGAGAGGAAGAATCCCGACTACAGCTTCACAGAGACAGTGTCATAGAAGACACCAGAGAGGAAGAATCCCGACTACAGCTCCACAGAGAAAGACACCAGAGAAGAAGAATCCCAACTACAGCTCCACAGAGAAAGACACCAGAGAAGAAGAATCCCAATTACAGGTCCACAGAGACAGTGTCATAGAAGACACCAGAGAGGAAGAATCCCAACTACAGCACCACAGAGACAGTGTCATAGAAGAAACCAGAGAAGAAGAATCCCAACTACAGCTTCACAGAGACAGTGTCATAGAAGACACCAGAGAAGAATCTCAATTACAGCTCCACAGACACAGTGTCATAGAAGACACCAGAGAGGAAGAATTCCAACTACAGCTCCACAGAGACAGTGTCATAGAAGACACCAGAGAAGAAGAATCCCAATTACAGCTCCACAGAGACAGTGTCATAGAAGACACCAGAGAGGAAGAATCCCAACTACAGCGCCACAGAGACAGTGTCATAGAAGAAACCAGAGAAGAAGAATCCCAACTACAGCCCCACAGAGACAGTGTCATAGACACCAGAGAGGAAGAATCCCAACTACAGCGCCACAGAGACAGTGTCATAGAAGACACCGGAGAAGAAGAATCCCGACTACAGCTCCACTACAGCGCAGCATATCAGTGCGTACTTAAATTTGGAATGCATCTCATGAAATGTCAAAGCGCTAAACTTTGCACTTGTTTAAGGCTTTGGCAGCTCTGTGTTTGGTCTTAAGCAGGTATATGTTAGTGGAATTCTGTCAGGTTTCTACCCAGTGTTAGGGGTCAAATGTAAAGATCGGAATCTGCCTAGTTTCTGAGGGTGTTGCCCCAAACAACCAGAGAAAAGGTGAAGTCTGTTGCAGAACGCCCACGTCATGTCTGTACGCGTCCAATCGTCTGGAGCAGGCTCAGGCCTTCACCTGGATCCGCAGTCACCTGGAAGAAGACAGTCACATCTGTGTGCCCAAGCATGAGGTGTACGACGATTACAGGTGAGTTGTGTGTGTGTGTGTGTGTGTGTGTGTGTGTGCGTGCTGTGTAGAGGAAGGTAGACAGATAGATCAGTATACGTGTATGCACGTCTGAACACAAAGCGTACGATTTCTGGTCTGTGTGGGTGTGTGGTGGAACAGAGATTTATACAGACTTACAAGCCCAAACACAGTGTGTACAACAATTACAGGTCACTCTGTGTAAGTGCACACAATGTGTGTGTGTGTGTGCTCGCACTTGTGTGTAGTGTTTTAGGAAGACGGTCAGATCAGTGTAGATCTGTATACCCAAAGAAGAAGTGCACATCAGTTACAGGTTTGTGTGTGTGTAGAGGAAGACAGATTTGCTTAGATCTGTGTAGCCAAAAACAAGGTGTATGAAGATTATAGAGGAAGGTTTTTATAGACACAAGAACTCATGAGTGGCTTGTATATGCTAGCAGCAAGGAAAACGAGAGGCGAAAAGGAGAAAGAAACGGGTGCTAGGCAAATTCAAGTGAACAATAACAGAAATTCAGAAAATGAAAAATCCTCTGATTTAACAGATAAAAGATGAGCTTGATAAGGGCAACCATTTTGATTACGATTAAACGTTATACTCAGAGAGAAAGAGAAAGGGATTGTGTGGGGGGGGGGGGGGGGGGGGGGGGGGGGGGGCGGCTGTCATGATGGGCTAAAGGTGGGACTTCAGGATGATTTCACCTAGGTAGTCGGTCACCCAGCAGTGATAAAGGTCTCTGGGAAATGTAACTGGTGGGCTTCAGCTGCATTCTACTGACTGGGTGTGGTTCCTGTGATAACTTACTGTCAGCAGCTTCGTAGCCAAAGGAAAGCAGAAACAGGTCCATGCATGATTCTCCCACCCAGCCTGGCTACTTCACACACTGAAACCTCACAGCCATGCTTCATGCTACCCGCTGTGTTCGTGTTGTTTGTCCAGTCACTTGCTGTGACTGGCAAGCACTGCAGTAGGCACACGGGCTAGATGCACAAGCTGTGGGTCAGATTGTGTGCCTGTGTGTCTTTGGCTTGCTTGTTTGCTCACAGTTCTCACCAGAAAAGAACTTAACTTACTTACTTAATTCTCTTCATCCCGCAACCCGAGACATAAGGCACCAACAAGCTCCCTCCAGCCCGCTCTGTTCTGGGCAAGCCAGCTCAGTTCATTCCAGGTCTTGCCTGCCTCTCTCATCTCCTCCTCCACTGTCCTCCTCCAGGTGCCGAGTGGTCTGCCTCGCTTCCTCTTCCCCGGTGGTGCCCATCTCAGCGCAGTATGAGGGAGTCTGGTCTTGTCCATCCGAAGGATGTGTGCCAGCCACCTCCACCGCCGCTGCTTCACCTCGGCCACAATGTTGTTTATGCTGGTGTGCCTTGCCACTTCCCTGTTGGTGACACGCTGCTGCCAGTGAAGTTTCAGGATTCGGCGAAGACACCTTCCTTCGAAGCCTCTGAGCCTACTCTCAATCTTCTTGTTGGTTCTCCAGGTCTCTGAGGCATTTAGGAGTACTGAGCGTACGTTGGACCTGTAGATTTTCAACTTGGTTTTGGTTTGCAGGACAGTTGACTTCCAGATGTTTTTCAACCCGCTGAATGCCCGGGCTGCGAGTCCTATCCTGGTTGAGATCTCCTTCTCGATGTTGCTGTCGGCCGAGATATAGCTGCCGAGGTACTTGAAGTGTTCCACCTTCTTTAGAGCTGAGCCTCGCACACTGGTCTTCTCTGCGCTCTTCGTCTTCACCTTCATGATCTTGGTCTTGTCGGGTGAATCTTTAGTCCCACACTGCTGGCTATTAGGTCCACTCTTGATGTTTTTTCCTGGATGTCTTTCTGGGCGTGCGACAGCAGTGCAATATCGTCGGCGAAGTCGCAGTCTTCAAGCCTGGCTGTCAGTCCCCATACAAGCCCTCTCGCCCTATCGCTGGTGGCCTTCCTCATCACCCAGTCAATGACGACAAGGAAAATTGTCGGCGAGATCACGCAGCCTTGCCTGACCCCGGTCTGCACGTGGAACCACTCGCTCTGCTGGCCATCATGTCGCACACGGCACTGATTGTCTGCGTACATGTCCTGTAGGATGTTGATGACTTTAAGAGGAAATCCGTAGGCTTCCAAGATCTTCCACAGCGAAGGATGATGGATGCTATCGAAAGCCTTTTGGAAATCGATATAGTTGATGTAGAGTGATGAATTCCATTCGATGGACTTCCACAATTGTTCGTAAAGCAAAGATCTGATCTGTGCAGCTTCTCCCACTTCTGAACCCTGCCTGTTCTTCTCGTAGGGTTCTCTCAATGGCTTGCCTCATGCATTGTAGAAGGACACGGCAGAAGATCTTCCCTGGGACGGAGAGCAAGTTGATTCCCCGCCAGTTGCCGCATTCAGACAGATCGCCCTTCTTGGGGAGCTTCACTATGATGCCTTACTTCCATGTGTCCGGGACTTTCTCCTCTTCCCATACCTTGTTGAATAGTTTCACAAAAGCCTTTGCACTCGTTTTGGGGTCTGCCTTTAACATGTCTGCCGTGATTCTGTCTTCACCTGGTGCCCTGTTGCCCTTTGTCTGCCTGATGGCCTCCACAATTTCCTGTTGGGTGATGCGTCCACGTCTCATCTCTAAGTTGAAACCCATGTCTTCGATGGTGGCTTCCTCATCTGGGCCTGGTCTATTTAATGTCTCTCTAAAATGTTCTGCCCATCTGTTGAGTTGGTCTTCATCTTTTGTCAAAACTTTCCCGGTCTTGTCCTTCACTACTGTGGTTTTGCTGGTGAATCCGCCTGTTAGGGTCTTGGTGATCTTATAGACGGTCCTGGAGTCTCCTTTCTCTGCTGCAGCTTGGGCCTCTGCTACTAAGTTGTCTACAAACTGTCGCTTGTCTCTCCTTGTGCTCTTCTTCACTTCTTTGTTTTTCTCTTTGTACATTTCGGCGAATGTTTGTCTCTCATCTTCTGTTCCAGTGAGCGTGCCGAGTTTTGCGATCTTTCTCTCCTCTATGAGTTGCCATGTGGCGTCTGATATCCATTCCTTCCTCTCTCTTCTTCTGTAGCCCAGCACAACCTTGCTGGTGTCTATGAAAGCTTTCTGTACATTGTCGCACAGGGCGTTGATGTCGTCTGCAGGTGTGCTGTCCAGGACTTGGAATCTGTTGGAAAGTTCAATGGTAAACTGACTTTTCACCGCCTCACTGGTCAGTTTTCTCGAGTCAAAGAGTTGTTCACTTTTCTTTTTTGTTGTTCTCTTGAGCTTCAGCTGGAGTCTGCATGACACAAGATGGTGATCACTGCTAGCGTCAGCTCCTCGAATGGCTCTCACGTCCTTCATGGAACTCCTCCACTTCTGGTTGATGGCAATGTGGTCTACCTGGATGCTGGTTCTTCCGTCTGGTGATACCCATGTCAGTTTGTGGATGGTTTTGTGTTGGAAGGTGGTACCACCTATCACCAGACGTTCTCAAGACACGCATCTGCAAAATGCTCTCCGTTGTCATTTCTATCTCCCACTCCCTCTTGTCCCATGCAAGTCTCATACCCGGTGTTCTCCGCTCCAACTTTCGCATTGAAGTCTCCCATAAGAAGTAGGATGTCATGCTGTGGTGTCTTGTCTATCTGTTCCTGTAGGATGTTGTAGAACAGGTCTTTCTCCTCCTCCGTGGCTTGCTCTGTCGGTGCGTAACACTGTATGATGGTGGTTTTGGTATACTTGGAGAAGAATCTGGCTGTGATGATTCTTGAGTTGACTGGTTCCCATCCCATCAAGCTCTTCCTGGCCTCCTTATCCATGATGATACCCACTCCCTCCTGATGTTGCCTGTCCGTGCGACCAGAATAACATACTGTCTCTCCTGAGCCAAGGGTCATGATGCCTGAATCCGTCCACCTCATCTCACTGATTCCTAGGATGTTCAGTCAATACTTCTTCATCTCTTTCACGGTCTGCGCAGTCTTTCCAGCTTCATACAGCGTTCGCACGTTCCAGGCTCCCACTCTCACCTCTTGTTTGGGATTCGCTAAAGACATTGTCGGAGCAGAAGCTTCCTTCCGGCTTTCACCCCTACTCGTCATACAATGCATTGCTGCATCTGCCCTGAGCTCGTCCCCCAAGCTTTGATTGGGTCTTGTTGGCGTTTCTGTAGCAAAGCTTTTTTTTACGTGGCGGGTAGCTAGCCCAGTGCACAACCTTCCCCATTTCTCATTCTGGACTTAGGACCAGACAACGGCTGGGTTCAGAAAAGAACAAAGCCTACAAAAAGATGTCAGTACAAGCTTTGCAAATATGGAACAGCTGCGTTTGATCAAATAAAATCTGTAACAGTTTATATTCTCCGTTGAGGTGAATGCATGATATAGAGCACCAACATTCACAGTAGGATCAAACGCTTAATGAGGAACAGTTGTGTTCTCAGTAGGATGAAGTGGTTAATCAGGAATAGTCACATTTTCGTTTGAAGCAAATACTTTATCTGGAACAGTCATATCCCCAGCTGAATCAGATCTAGAGTTGTTACGTTCTCAATTTCATCAGATGCTTACCTCCAGCTGAATCAGATGCTTAATCTAGAGTTGTTACATTCTCAATTTCATCAGATGCTTACCTCCAGAACAGTTAATTCTCAGTTGGAGCAGCTGAATCAAATGCTTAATCGGGAACAATTCCATTTGAAGTTGAATGAAATGTTTATTCTGGAACAGTTATGTATTCAGTTGAATCAAGCACCTAATATGGAACAGCTTTGTACTCAGTTGAACCAGATGCTTTTTCTGGACCAGTTTGGTTCTCAATGGAATAAAATGCTTAATCAGGAACAGTCATGTTCTGAGTGGAATCTAACGTTTCATCAGGAACAGTTCTGTTCTGAGTGGAATCTAACGTTTCATCAGGAACAGTTATGTTCTGAGTGGAATCTAACATTTAATCAGGAACAGTTATGTTCTGAGTGGAATCTAACGTTTCATCAGGAACAGTTATGTTCTGAGTGGAATCTAACGTTTAATCAGGAACAGTTCTGTTCTGAGTGGAATCTAACGTTTCATCAGGAACAGTTCTGTTCTGAGTGGAATCTAACGTTTAATCAGGAACAGTTATGTTCTGAGTGGATTCTGTGAAAGTCATCATCCGTAAAGATGTGTGACAGACAAAGGGTTAATATGTGGAGTGGTGGTGTTTTATTGGAGACAGTACTGCGAAAGTCATTATTGGTAAAGATGTGTGTTCAACAAAGAGTTAATGTGTGCCATGGTGGTGTGTGTGTGTGTTTCAGGCTGTCTTAGGAATGTCATCATCTGTTAAGATGTGTGAGAAAACAAAGAGTTAATATAATGAATTGTGTGAGTGTGTGTGTGTGTGTGTGTGTGTGTATGTGTGTGTCAGATTGCACTGTGATGATCATCATTTGTAAAGATGTGTGACACAGAGTTACTGTGTGGAATGACGGTGTACTGCACCGCAACAGTCATCATTTGTGAAGATGTGTGATGAAGCGTTGATGTGTGGAGAGCGTTAATGTGTGGAGTGTTGGGAGTGTTTTTTTTTTTTAGAGGCAGCACTGGCTATGGTCTTCATCTGTAAAGATGTGTGGCAGACCTAGGGTTAAGGTGTGGAGTGGTGGTGTGTGTGTGTGTTTCAGACTGTATTGCGACAGTCATGGTCTGAAGCCTTTGTGCCCAGCTGACTTTGGCAAAGTGTTGAAGTGCATCTTTCCCAACGTCAAGCCACGCCGCCTGGGACAGCGGGGCCAGTCACGATATCCTTGGTCCGTGTGTCAAGGGGTGTGGGGGATGGATTGTCTGTCAGCTGTTGATCACATCATGTCACACGCTCATGCATTCACCAGTGAGTGGACACCAAAGCATACACACACAATCAATCCAAAAGACACGTGCATACACTTTGTGCGCACATACATGAGCATGCGTTCGCAGACGTTCAAGCAAACTTATGTGCTCCTAGATACTCAAACAGACATGAAAATGCACATGGTGTTTTCATGTATCAAACATTGGAATACTTATGAGTAAGTTGAGCCATTACAGTGAAAATTATTTCCTAGAAATTAGAGGGTCAGACTTGGTGTGAAAAACTAGTTTCAAATTTTCAGGGAGTCACAAAAATATCTAGGGGTCACATTTTATGACAAAAATTTCTGAAAACAACATAGTCACACACACATACACACACACACACACATAACACACACACACACACACACACACACACACACACACACACACACACACACACACACACACACTCTGACTGGCTCACACACGTAAACACACAGAGAAAGAGAAGGAGACAGAAATGGAAAAAAAAAAAAAAAAAAGTGCTGATGACAGTGTTCATAAAACACTCCAGATTATGCTAAACATTCTTTGTTCAGATTCATGTTCCAGTATTAATAAAGTGGTATCAGCTAAAGCGATATACATGAGCACATGCACTATCAGGATTTTAACTGTACAACTTGATGTGTGGGACGTCCTCTCCAGTTATCATCACGGCTGTTTCCATCAGAATTTCCACAATGTCAGCCATCTTCCATCAATGTTGAAATGTATTGCTTGACCATAGTGCTGTCGCCATGCAGTGACTATAAACAGCTTGGGGACAAACAAGAGGTAAAACTATGTAGGTTGGCCACTCGTGCACTGTGCAGAGTAACATTCGTACGTTCTGTGGGAGCAATTTTAATTGTCCGAGCTGGTGAAGTTGTATAGATCACTCGCCCTTTGTTCCATTGGCTGGATTATCACCCGCAAGCCACAGCTTAACCATTGATTTTGATTCTGAAAAGCCGAATTTCATAGGGTTCGCCATGCTTTTCAAACCTACTCGAATCACTTGAGCTTGTGGTCCTGTTGTAGGCTATGATCTGGAGGTCCTGTCATAGACTGGGTAGTCTATTAAAAGGCTCGAGCTGGTTATCAAGCAGAAGTTGTTCATTGATTCAGAATGTTCTAAAACGTTGAGGAAAGTTCTGTTTTTTGTTGATTCGATAATGTTGTGTAGGATGACAGTGCTTTTATGTGACATGCTGTATGAAGTTGTAATGCATATAGGAGAAAGTCTTTGTGTCATGGTAAATTTTAGTACGTTTTAGTGTCGTACTATATATTGTGTCATGGTAAATTCTGGTACCTTTTAGTGTCGTACTATATATTGTGTCATGGTAAATTTTGGTACGTTTGAGTGTCGTACTGTATATTGTGTCATGGTAAATTCTGGTACGTTTTAGTGTCGTACTGTATATCGTGTCATGGTAAATTTTGGTACGTTTGAGTGTCGTACTGTATATTGTGTCATGGTAAATTCTGGTACATTCCGAGTGTCGTACTGTATATTGTGTCATGGTAAATTTTGGTACGTTTGAGTGTTGTACTATATATTGTGTCATGGTAAATTTTGGTACGTTTGAGTGTTGTACTATATATTGTGTCATGGTAAATTTTGGTACGTTTTAGTGTCGTACTGTATATCGTGTCATGGTAAATTTTGGTGTGTTTTAGTGTCGTACTGTATATTGTGTCATGGTAAATTTTGGTGTGTTTTAGTGTCGTACTGTATATTGTGTCATGGTAAATTTTGGTGTGTTTTAGTGTCGTACTGTATATCGTGTCATGGTAAATTTTGGTGTTTTAGTGTCGTACTGTATATCGTGTCATGGTAAATTCTGGTACGTTCCGAGTGTCGTACTGTATATTGTGTCATGGTAAATTTTGGTACGTTTGAGTGTTGTACTATATATTGTGTCATGATAAATTTTGATACCTTTTAGTGTCGTACTGTATATTGTGTCATGGTAAATTTTGATACCTTTTAGTGTTGTACTATATATTGTGTCATGGTAAATTTTGGTACGTTTGAGTGTCGAACTGTATATTGTGTCATGGTAAATTTTAGTATGTTTGAGTGTTGTACTCTATATTGTGTCATGGTAAATTTTGGTACGTTTGAGTGTTGTACTGTATGTTGTGTCATGGTAAATTTTGGTACGTTTGAGTGTTGTACTGTGTGTTTGTGTCATGGTAAATTTTGGTACGTTTGAGTGTCGTACTGTATATTGTGACATGGTAAATTTTGGTACGTTTGAGTGTCGTACTGTATATTGTGTCGTGATTAATTTTGGTACGTTTGAGTGTCGTACTGTATATTGTGTCATGGTAAATTTTGGTACGTTTGAGTGTCATACTGTATATTGTGTCATGGTAAATTTTGGTACGTTTGAATGTCGTACTGTGTATTGTATCATGGTAAATTTTGGTACGTTTGAGTGTCATTCTGTATATTGTGTCATGGTTAATTTTGGTACGTTTGAGTGTCATACTGTATATCGTGTCATGGTAAATTTTGGTACGTTTGAGTGTCGTACTGTATATTGTGTCATGGTAAATTTTGATATGTTTTAGTGTCGTACTGTATATTGTGTCATGGTAAATTTTGATATGTTTTAGTGTCGTACTGGCCTGAATTCCAGTGCGTCAGATGGAAATTTATGTGTCAGAGACACATATTTGTGCATAATTATTATCTCTTCATTATCATTATGAAGAGACACATATTTGTGTGTAATTATTATCTCATTATCATTATGAAGACATATTTGTGCGTAATTATTATCTCTTCATTATCATTACTAAGAAAATTGAGGGGGGAGGGGAAGTGCACCTTGACTTGGTCATATATTGCTGTTGTAGACTTTGTTGACCATTATCATCTGTGAGAAATGTGTCAAAGTAATAGACTCTGAACTAGCCACACATTATGGTGGAGACTTTGTTGACCATTATCGTTTATAAGAAATAGGTCAAAGTTATGGACCTTGACTGAGTAACATAATTACTGTAGTAGACTTTGTTGACCAGTATTAGTGAGAAACGGGTCAAAGTTGTGGACGTTGACTGAACCATGCATTACTGGAGTAGACTTTGACCATGATCATTCATGAGAAATGGGTCTAAGCAGTGGACCATTGACTGTACTAACCACAATATTACTGTCCTTGAATTTGTTGACTATGAATATTAATTTAGTAAGAAATGGGTCAGTGTAGTGGACCTTGACTGCACCACATATCACTATAGTTGACTTTGTTGGCCATGATCCTCAGTGAGAAATGGGTCAGTTTTAGTGGACCTTGACTGCGGCACATATTGCAGTAATAAAGTTTGTTGACCATTATCATCAATGAGAAATGGATCAAAGTAGTGGACCATGACTGGATTGCATATTAGTGTAGTAGAATTTGTTGACCATTATCATTAACCCTTACGCCGCCGACGTTGCCGTTCAGCGACAGTGTGGCTGACCGCCAACGTCACTGTTCGGCGACTAACTAAGGTGACCTAACTCCCGATACTCTCACTCTCAAACATGACGAGATAGAAAGCCAGCAATAACCGCCATAGTTCCGGTATTCACTGACGCGTGCCTCACAGCCATTAGCTTCGTCAGAGCGGTGTTCAGTCAAGTGTTTTTATCCATTTCTGTTGATAAGTTTTTCGTTCATTATGGTGTCACAACCAAGCACTTCAGGTACTTGGCCTCGCCGTACATTTACTACAGATCAGTGCTGGAAATGTTGGGTAGGTAGATGGTCAGTTTTGATCGTGATTTGGATTAAAAAAAAAACCACCGAGATGGTGACTAGGGTACATTATCGGACAGCAAAACCTCGACCCAGTTGAAACAAGCGTGGCTGACCCAGTTGCACACGTGACAAGCAGAAGTGGGCTGGCCGGCGCACTGTGGGCTCGCGTGCTGTTGGCAACGAGCCAACATGAACTGACGCTGATAGTTTGGAGTTTCAAAACTGATAGTAGTGTGAGTGAGACGACTGACTGTATAACGGTGGGGGCGAGCAACACGGCAGGCTGAGAGACAAGTGACTGCGAACACAAACGTGTCAAGGTCGAAGGGGACGTGGCAGAGTGACATGTGGCAGAGGTGTGTAGCTGCAGCACTGGCAAACTAGGCCAGCCACAGAAAAGTTTGACTGGGAGAATGGTTCACGGTAATCACCAGGTTCCAGAGGCCAACAGGCAAAAGAATGACTTTGTTTTCATAAAAATTATTGCTTTCATAAGTGAGAATGAAAGGTAGATGTGTGTGTGTGTGTGTGTGTGTGTGTGTGTGTGTGTGTGTTTAATGTTTGTGTGTGTGTGTGTGTGTGTGAGTGTGTGTGTGTGTGTGTGATTGCTTTTCTGCATCACAGCACAGACAGTAGAAATAGTGTCATTTGTAGCTGCAGAATTCTTTTTTTTTCATTCTGTCTGAAAACTGAACCCTGGACACACTCACAAACTTGATACTTACCTGTCTGTTGTGCACTGCCATCACCAGTTTTCTGATTTGGAGTATATGGTTTTGAGGCTGTATTTTTCATTCTTCTGATGGATGTTACATACTTTCTGGTCTTCATTTGGTGAATGGAGTATTTTTCCTTCCTTGTTCAGAGTTTGTTGGCATGCTTACTTCTTTTTCATGTTGAGATGAAAGATAACATTCAGAATATTATTTTGCTTTTTTTTTTTTTTTTACTAGAAATTACTAAATAATTTGAAATTGTTCTTGACTTATTATTACTAATGTATTATAATATTACAAAAATACACTTTTTCTCCTCTATTTAAAAAAAAAAAAAAAACAGAATGAAAATCGGTGTTCTAGTTCCTGAGATATCTGCGTTTCACACATGCTGGTATGAAATTATAGTTTTTCACAAAAAAATGGCTGGTGATAGGAATTGATCATGCAAAACGGAACGTCTGGCGGTGAAAATGTTAATGAGAAATGGATCAAAGTAGTGAACCATGACTGGATTGCGTATTAGTGTAGCAGAATTTGTTGGCCATTATCATTAATGAGAAATGGATCAAAGTAGTGAACCATGACTGGATTGCGTATTAGTGTAGTAGAATTTGTTGACCAATATTGTTGGTGAGAAATGGATGGAAGCAGTGGACCTTGACTGGGCCACGTATTGCTATAGTGGACTGAGGAAGAAACTGGATGTCCAGCCTCCCTCCCTCCCAGATTTGGAAGTCAGCCCCAAGAAACCGAAGGTTAGTGTGTGTGTGTGTGTGTGTGTGTGTGTGCGCGTGTGTGCGTGTGTGTGTATGCCTGTGCGTGTGTGTTTTGTTTGTTTGTGTGTGCATGGATAATTTGTGATGATAAGAACACGGTGGATGACAAAGAAATGAGTTGATGGAGATACTGAATGATAGTATATTAGGTGATATATAAAACATGTAATTGTCTGTCTGACTGTGTGTGTGTAATAATAGTGTATTAGGTGATATATAAAACATGTAATTGTCTGTCTGACTGTGTGTGTGTAATAATAGTGTATTAGGTGATATATAAAACATGTAATCGTCTGTCTGACTCTGTGTGTGCCTGCTGTTCCTAATACAGATCCATAGTTTTCGCCTGATCTGTAGATTTAGCATGGTGGCTCGTTAGCATAATGGGTAGATCAAGAGCAATCACTTTCATGCTATAAAGTTTCATTAGTCAAATTTTAAGAGTAAAGCAAAGCGTTGGGATTTGAAGCAAGTCAAACGCTACCTACCATTGGTGTTCATGTAGATGTAAAACACCATGCTTGAATCTTACTGCTTTATATGTTTTGGTGCTGATCTTTTTTTTTTTTTTCTTTTCAAAATGTAACAGATTTTGGTTCTGACAATTTACTGATTATAGCATAGAAATTATACATGAAAAATGTGTCGCATCAAATTGTAAATGAATGTCTTTGAACTGTGATTTCTGTAAAGAAACCTGCAGAACCTGACCACAGAAAATGTTTGTGATTGCTGAAACAGCAACGTGTGGAAAAATTCTGAGGGCAAGGCATGAACTGTAGACATCAGTGTTAAGGGGAGCGAACTGGTAAGAGTAACTATCAGCCACAACAGCTCAGTCAGCAGAGCGTTAGAGGGAAGATCCATTGGTTCCTGGTTATAAGTCAGGGGAGGAACAGGGAAGGAGGGGACGGCTGGCTGGTTGTAACAAAAGTAACAGTGAGGCCGCTGCAGTTGAATAGGAAATGAGAAGGCCACAGCTATTCAATAGTAATTGATAAACAGCGTGACCATGGCCATTGATTAGGCTGTGATAGAGAGTGTGGCCGCTGCTCTGGAATAAGAAATAATACATAGTGCGGCCATGGCCATTGAATAAGCCATGATAGATAGTGTGGCCGCTGCTGTGAAATAGGAAATAATATATAGTGTGGCCATGGCCATTGAATAGGCTCTGATAGATAGTGCGGCCGCTGCTGTGGAATAGGAAATAATATATAGTGTGGCCATGGCCATTGAATAGGCTCTGATAGATAGTGCGGCGGCTGCCGTGGAATAGGAGATGATACATAGTGCGGCCATGGCCATTGAATAGGCCCTGATAGATAGTGCGGCCGCTGCCGTAGAATAGGAAATAATACATAGTGCGGCCATGGCCATTGAATAGGCCCTGATAGATAGTGCGGCCGCTGCCGTGGAATAGGAAATGATACATAGTGCGGCCATGGCGTCATTTTGTTCTTGGTTTTATTTCCTATTTGCCTCGGTTTTACTCATTCTGTTCGTTCTTTTTTTTTTTTTTTTAATTATCTTTTGTTTTTGTTTTTTTCCTGTGCCTCTTGCAATTGAGTTTCTCTTTTCTTTAATTGAACTATACATTTTGCATAATACAGCTAGTATCAAAGTGTAAATATAGATCACGTGAACCCAAGTATTTGCATTGACTAGCGGAAGAGATGTTTCAAGTGCATGTAGGTGTTTTTGAGAGAAAAACACAAATCAAATGGATACTTTTTTTTTAAAATACAGGCGAAAACATATCACTCTAAGTAGAGAACAAGATGCAAATGCAAACACCTCATTTAAAGCAACACAACTGGATTTTGCAGACATGAGCAGTGAATTTGTACAAACTTTGATCATACCTCGTGTAATGCAAGGGATCCCTGGACTAATGGTTCACTTACATAAGTGATGAATAGTTATTCTCTTTAAATCAGTTTCCACCAGTTGTTCTTTTAAATTCCATTCTCTGCAAGACGTCAACAACAAAAAAAAGTCTTGAGAGCACACACATTTTGCAGTTTCACAGTGATGATCTCTGAACGTGTTTTGTAATTGTTTATTCTACATGTATAAATAAACAATGTTAAGCAAATAGTATTGATAAGCAGTGTTAAGCAAATAGAGTGACGTGTTTAAAGACTTCATTTGCATGTATGGAAACCTGTCTTCTATGCTTCTTTTTGTTTGTTTGTTTGTTTCTCACAATATTTAATCAACAAAACAATCAGCAACAGCAGCTGCTGTTGATTAGCTGGTAATTTTGCGCGGTTAGATGCAGTTTCAAAGCAGATCAGAAACATGTGGAGTGGGGCTTATTTCGTTCATATGGATCGATGAATCAGGGTTTCATGTTTGATACAGTCAGTATATGTGACAGTGTGGGTTTTGGTGGCTTGGGGGGATGCTGTGGATATTGAATTCCAGTTTCAGTTACTCCCCTTACATGAAGAAACCTTACAGCAAAAGCTGCATCTGACTGAAGAGACATTTTAAAATAAAAAGTGTTTGTGTGTGTTTGTGTGTGCGTGTGTGTGTTTGTGTGTGTGTGTGTGTGTGTGTGTGTGTGTGTGTGTGTGTGTTTCTGGCGACAGAGAGAGGAACTTCAGGAGAGTGAGATGATGTCAGCCTCATGTCAGCTGGTGTGTGAGTGGGCGGGACGTCTCTTGTCACGGACCTTTGGCGGCGTTGGAGAGTTGGCCGAGTTCCTGGTTGGCAACTTGTATGTCAACAGCAAGTCGACGGCTGCTTTCACTGTGCTGGCAGCTCTGCAGGACACGGCTATCAATAACACCACAGGTGTGTGTGTATGTGTGGGCCTGTGTGTGTGTATGTGTGTGTGTGTGTTTGTGTGGGCATGTGTGTGTGTGTGTGTGTGTGTGTTTTATAAGTATGCATGCCATCAGTATCTCGATGTATATGTACCATTGCTCTGTATGGTTCTAAATGTGTGTATTGTGTGTGAGTGCGTAGGTATTTGTAAGCGTTACGCGTTATGGGTGTAGGTATGTGTATTTGTATGTGTATGCGTGTTTTAAAAGGGCGTATGTCATCAGTATCTTGATGTATATATACCATTGCCTTGTGAGATTGTAACGTGTAAATTGTGTGTATGTCGTAGGTATTTGCAAGTGTTGTGCTTATGGGTGTATGTACGCGTATTTGTGTGTGTGTGTACATATTGTAAATATCATGTATCATATGAGTGTTATATGTGTGTGTGTGTGTGTGTGTGTGTGTGTACATATTGTAAATATCATGTATCATATGAGTGTTATCTGTGTGTGTGTACAGGGGAGCGGTGTGCCCTTTACTCAGCAGCAGTTCTGGCGGCGACCGGCATCGAGAGACGCAGCTCCAGCTGCAGCGCAAGCTGCAGGAGCGGGAACTCCTCAAGGAACAGAAAAAGAAACTGCAGCAACAGCGCAGCGAGATCCAACAGCAACAACAGCAGCACCTGTTACTACGTGGCGCCAACACACCTACGCCCACGCCAACCCCCTCCCCGCAGCCCCGCGCCTTCAGCAAGACTCCCACGCCCCTGCGCTCTCCAGTCGGGGGGCGGCCTCCGTCGTCATGTTTGAAGTCCCCCACACCCACCCTGTCCTTTAGGGCCAGCGGGAAGGGGCCGGCAGCCCGGAACATCACTCGCCTGCTGCAGTCCCCCCTTCCCAAACCCTCCCCCCATCCTTTCCCACCATCAAAGGCAGACCACTCTGCGTCCTCTCATATTCCAGCCGCAGCATCAACGATTCAGGAGTGTGAATCTCCAGACAGAGGGGAAGGCATGTCAGGGATGACGCCATCCAGCGAGGAACCACCGTGGACTTTGGTCCAGACTGCCACCACCTCAACTACCTCCACCACCACCACCACAACCCCCACCACCACCACTGCCGCCGCTGCCTTCAGCGTGGCTTCCCATCGCTTGCAGAAACCAGTGGTGGTGTCGCGAGCCGACCATCAGCCCACCGCAACCCTTGCCCCAGATCGAGATGGTGGTGGACAGGTGACCACGACAACGTCTGTGCCCAGTCTGATTGGAGCACCCACCAGTGCAGGATCGTGTTCCGCTAGCATGTCGGAGAATGTCGGTCGCCTGTCGGCCAGCACCAGCCATTTGTCCAGCAGTGCCTCCAGCAGTGTCACGTTTTCCCACAGTGCCGCAGCCACCAGGAATGGTCACCTTCGGGCAGGGAGCCTGGTGGAGTCCGTGCCTGTTGGCGCAGACAGCGACTCCCTGAGAGCAGAGGGAAGTGAGAGAGGAAGTGGTGTGTGCAGGACAGGCGGGCAGCCTGTGACCTCTACATGGGGTGCAGTGCTGTCCGGGTCTCTGGCTCCCACCTTGAACTTTGTGTCTCAAGCAGGGTCAGGAACGGAGTCGTCATTGTCATCATCGTCATCCGAGCAAGCAAACATGGAGATGGACACCATCACCGTGCCCACCTCTGACCCTGCCTTGTTGCCTGGCAACCTGTCTGCTCGAAGCGCTTTTGTGCCAGTGACCAATCAGAAGCTGTCCTTTGCCCTTGTAGCGCCCTCTGCCTCCACTGCTGTACCTGAAAGTTGCGGGAATGAGATCAAAGATGTGGAGGATGGGACACTTCCTGCGGACCATTCGCAAGCTGACATCACCCCGGCAGACCAGTCAGATCATCCATCAGATCATTCAGCCGATACCCTCTCCACCAGTGGAGGATTTCAGCCACAGTCGGAGATCAAGGTGGACACCAGCGCCACCTGGAGCAGTGGGGGAGTTCCTCGGTCTGAGGCTTCATACAACAACGCAGTGTCTCAGAGTGGGAGGAAGGGAAAGAATCGCTTCACCCCCATCCGCCCCAAAGCTCCCCAGCCTCAGCCGTCGGCTCCTAGCAGGGATGTGGAGGCAGTGGGGTTGAAGGACAGGGAGCGCTGTCGGCCGGTGTCGGCCCTGCTGAAAGAGAAACGGGCGCGTGAGGCTCAGGAGGTCCTGCAACACCTGGCCTCCTCCTTCCACCAGCAGGCCACCGCCACCACCACCACCTCCACCCTCCCCTCCACCCTCACCCTGCCTGCCGAGGTCCTGGGTCTATCTGGGGAACGAGGAGCAGGCGGTGGGAGTGAAGTCGTCATCATCCTCACCTCCCCGTCCTCCTCTGCCGCTGCTCAGAGGGGCGGAGCTAACCCAAGGGGTGGAGCCAACCCCAGGGTCGGAGCCAACCCACCGCGCCCGGCTCAGCAAGAAGAGAAAGGCTGGCGAGCAGGTTGTGTCGCCCGAAGCATGTCGGACATCCTCATTGCCAATCCCAACTTCCTCCACCACACTGTGGCACCCCCATCGTCTTCCCTGACCCCATCTACAAGCGGCAGCAATGCCACCGGACCTGCTGACAAAATTAGAACTCAGGCAGCAGTAACGTCGGAGTCGGCAGTCTGCATTATGCCCAGGCATCCCAGTACGCTGGAGTCGTCAGAGAATTGGGAGGCGGTGAACAGTGCCGCTGATGAAGAGGTCACTCGTCACATGACCAACGCTGCTCATGTGTCGCCTCAAGCTCGTGCCCGCACCTCCGGCTCTCAAACCCCCTCCAAACGTTTGTCTGACACACCCACATCTGTCCTGCGCTCAGCCAAGACTCCTACTCCTACCTTGTGCACCACCCCCAACCCAGTCTCCAGCCCCACCTATGGGCTACAGAATGCAGGCAGCCGGAAGAGGAAGTTAGACAGTGAAGGGGAGAGTGCCCCTTACATCAAAAGACCTGTCTCCAGAGCACAAGAGGGTCATCCAGATTTCCAGGCACTCCCACAGTTGTTGGCCACAGACGACCCTAGTGACCATGCTCTGCCCATGGAAGGCATTTCCAGAACCAGGCCACAGACTGCGACACCTAGGGCAGATGATGACGATGTTTTCATCCTTGACCTTCCCCCGTCGTCGATGCCAGGGCAGAGGCCACAGGGTCATCACTGGGTCAGGCCAGAGGTGGTGGGGCGTTGCTCGCGACGTTCTGATGTCATTTCTCCGTATCCTCGTCCTCACTCCTCCACCCCTCTTCACATGCAAGTGGACCGGCCCGTCTCTCGTGGTCACAGCACAGCTGTTGGTCAGAACGAAACAGTGTCCCGTTGTCAGAGCACAGGCATTGGATTGAAGGAAACGGTGGGTCGATGTCTCAGCACAGGAATTCCAACGGAGGATCGAACCTGCCTGGGCAGCGCGTCCTTAGCGGAGGATCCCAGTTGTCACATCACCGGCAAACTCAACTTGGAAAGCATGGAGAGTGACGCCCTCTTGGACTCGGAGGCTCCAGCCCCTTCTCAGCTGCCTCTGCTGCTGCAGAACCCATCTTACGGAGGGAAAGAAGAGTCCGGGGGGTAGACTGAAGGGGGACTTAAAACGTCCATCCAGGTGCCTCAGGGCAAACTTCTCATTGTCCAATGGTATCTAAGTCAGAGTGACGCCAGGGGAACAGTCTCAGAAGATCATGTCTTAAACAGGGCCCTCATGGACTTCAGTACCCTCAGCATCTCGTCAGCAAGCCAAGCACATTTCGGTAGACACTGGAACAACATCAGAGGACATCCCATTCAGGCATTTCCCTATCCATTCCCAGCAGCAAGTGCCAGCATTAACTCGAATAAGAGTCCATTCCTGATGTCCCCTGCCAGCGGACAGCTCTTGCAGACACTTGGCAACAACTTTTTGGTACAGACGTACCCACAGACAGGATCGGTGCCAGTGCACTCGGACAGCTCCATGGGTTTGAACTCGACGGTGATGACAACGGCAGGGGAGGAGGAAAAAGACTGCATGATCAGTGCCTATGCAGATGACAGCTTTAGCGTGAGCCCCTTCAGCGTGCAAGCCCGTTCTTTACGCACAGAGCCCAGCGTGGATCCCAACAGCTTGTTGCTGGACAGCAGTACTTTTGGCCTGGATTCCACCGCTTTGAGCGTGGACCCGAGCAATGCGGCCTTGGAGCCAAACAGCCTCAGCGGCGACACCACCATGCTGAGTGTTGACGCACACGCGCTCGGCATGGATGCAAACTCTGTGGGCTTGGACTCAAACACTCTGGCTTTGGAATCCGATGCCATGGGTATGGACTCCAGTGCAATAGGGGTAGATTCGAACGCGCAGAGTATGGACTCGGACACGCTCAGCATGGCAGCGGACCACATTGTTCAGCTGGTTCAGGGACTAGTGTCCAGGCAGGAAAGCTTCCCCATGCCACTCCCCCGCACCCACAGCCATCCTGTGGTTTCTTCCAGTCCTAGCCTGCAGTCCCTGCAGGGTCTCACTATCATCTCCTCCACCCCTCAGCCTTTACAGGGCCTGTCTGTTTCTTCTAACCCACAGTCTCTTAAGGGCCTCTCGGCTGTCTCCTCCGCTCCACAACCTTTGCAGGGCCTCACCGTTGTCTCATCCACTCCTCAACCCTTGCAGGGCCACACCATTGTCTCCTCCACCGCACAACCTTTACAGGGCTTCTCCGCTGTCTCTTCCGCCCCACAACCCTTGCAGGGCCTGTCAGTTGTTTCCTCTACCCCACAACCCTTGCAGGGTCTCTCCATGGTCTCTTCCTCCTCACAACCTTTACAGAGCCTCTCGGCTGTTTCTTCCATCTCACAATCTTCACAGGGCCTCTCCATTGTCTCTTCCACCTCACAGCCTTTGCAGGGCCTTTCCGTTGTCCCTTCCACCTCACAACCTTTGCAGGGCCTTTCCGTTGTCTCTTCCACCTCACAACCTTTGCAGGGCCTCACTTTTGTATCTTCCACTGCACAATCTTTACAGGGCCTCACATACACTGCCTCCCAAGCTGTGCCGGTTGCCTCTCTGTCAGCCCCAAGGGGTAAGGTTTGGGGCACCGGGACTGCGCCTAGTCGCAGGCAGTCCAAGGCACCAGTTAGTCAGGCCTCTTCATTAAGCCTTCAGTGGAAAAGTTCTGGTATTGATCCCCAGAGTGCTGTGGGCAACCGGCCAGAAGTACCGAGCCTGGAGAACCCTCCCAGCGGTAATCCGTCTAAAGTGTTGGGGAAGGAGATTGTGCTGTCGGTCAGTCAGTCTGTCAAAGGTCCAGTGGCTGAAAACTCTTCCTCTGGCAAAGGCCAGAGCAATCAGAGCCCCGCCCAGCAATCCAAAGGCAGAAGCACTCAAGCTCCACCACCCAACACATTACTGGCCTTGTTGAAGAGCCCCGTTCTTTCAGCCATCTCCACGACCAGCGGCACCACCACCAGCAGAGTCTGGGCCCGCAAAACCTCTGCACCCACCCTGACCTCCCTTCCCACTGCCCCTTCCTCTGCGACACCAGCGAACCAAAGTCAGGAGGCTAGTACCCAAGCCTCACAAAATAGCCGTCCGCCTCTCCCGGCGGCCACATCGGCCACCGCCGTCTTTGCAGCGCCTCCTGTCTCATTTGTTGCCACTGCTTCAGCAGTGGAGTGCCCAACAATGGTCGCTTCGTTGGGGTCGGTGGTCCCGCAGTTGTCGGTGGCGCCCCTCAACCTGCAGAGCAGTCAGGCCTGCCCTGCTGTGCTGCAGCCGGTAGCCGAGGGTGGAGAGCCACAGCCACAGCAGGTTCCTGCTCACGGCGCTTTGGTCCAGGAAAGGGCAGAGGAGGTGGGTGGGGAGCTGCCTCTAGACGTGGCTGATTTTGTCACGGAGCACCGATTGAAGAAGGAGCTCCAGCAACAACAGTTGCAGCAGAAACAGCAGCTGCTGTTGCAACAGCAACAGCAACAGCAACAGCAGCAGCAGCAGCAAGGGTTGGCCCAGGGGTGTGAGGGGAAGGAAAGCACGTTAGTTCCGTCCACCACCCTCCTAACTGACAAGGAGCTGACCGCCTTGCTGCTCACACAAAGTGGGGGCGCCACTATCCTAACCCAGCAGGAAGGGGAGAGCATCAAGCTGGCCACGGCCAGGACTCACAGTGCTCCCCTCTTGCATTGTAACCCCGGTGATCTGAAAAACCTCTTCCCCGTCACGCCCACCACTGTGACCTTGACTCTGACCGAGCACAAAAACACTTTCCCCGTTCCGTCCAGCCCGGCCCCCAAGCAGCGACTGAGCGAAAGTGGGTCGGCAGTCCTGAAGAAACATGCCTTGCTCCAGAGAAGTGCATCCCTGCCACTCTCCACAACCTCCCCCACCGCTGAACTTTCCTCTTTGGTGACCCCTATTCCCGTGTCCAGCCCCTCCCAAGAGCCTGCAGCCTTGACTTCCAAAAGACAAGGTGTTGGGTCAGGGGGACTTAACGGAGCAGTGCCGAGGTCAACACAGGATAGTGTCACAAGCCCAGTTTGTGTGTCCACCCATCCCCCTGGGGATGGAGGGGTCAGCTCTGTCAGTTCCTTCGTACCTATCCAGGGGTCACCGTTATCGCGTGGAGTGGGGTCACGACCTTTACGACCTGCATTGACAGTGCCAGTAGCAGGAGTTAGTGGTGCAGTGCAGGCTTCACCGGCTCCCCTCACCCTGGTCAGCGTCGACCAGTTGACCACGGTGACGCCTGTTCAGGCCCACAGTGAGGCAGGAGTCTCTGTCATGACACGCCCTCTGACCTCCAGCCCTCGACCTGGCACTGCTGCGTACAGCACCCCTTCATCGCGCCCTACGGGAGTCAGCCCTGGACCTTCCCCTACCCCTCCTGCCTCCCAGGCCTACTCCCCCTCCCCTGCCCCGGCGGCTCAGCGTCCTGCAGGCGGGCAAGGGGTCCTGCAGCAGCTGCTGTCGGCCCGCGGGGCACCCCCTACATATGCACAGACACTTCAGCAGCGCCTCTTGTCAAGCACCATGCTGTCCAACATGCCCATCATCCGCGGGACTGCTCAGGGCATGTCAGGGTCCAGTCAGACCATTGGGAAACTGATCGAGACCCAGCACAACTCGTCCACCCACCGAAGCAGCGCGGACTCCTCTGTGGTGGTATCGGTGGCGTCCATCTTGGCCGAGGATGTCAAACCTGTGGCCAAGGCCTTGGTGCATCACATTCCATGCCCCACACCCAGTCCTCCCGGTAAAGATGCCAGTCCTGCCTCGGCCGCCTCTGATAGAAGCCCTGCACCTAGTCGTGGCGAAAGAAGCCCAGCCTCGAGCTCTGTCGACCGAAGCCCCGCCTCCAGCTACAAAGACCGAAGTCCAGCGTCCCTTCACAAGGACAGGAGCCCGGCTCCTTCTCGGGCGGAACGGAGCCCCGCTTCCAACGCCAAAGACAGAAGCCCTGCCTTTCTCAGCAAAGACAGAAGTCCCGCTGCCAGTCAGGGAGAAAAAAGCCCCGCCTCTGTTCACAGTGAAAAGAACATTGGCCACAGTGAGAAAGCCCCTGCCGTCACTTACAAGGAAAGAAGCGGGCGAAGAGCGTCGGGACAGCGGCGTGAAAGCACTGGCAGATCCCGCGCCTCTTCCTCCACTAAGGTGATGCCTGGGGTCCTTGCTTCAGACACACGAAGCGCACGGAACTCGTCCAATCCCTCTTCACCTTCCGATGCCAGCGATTACTCCCGCCCTTTCTCCCACCAGCTGCAACTGCTGAAGCAACATGTTTTGGGTGACAGGGGTCAAGCTGGGGTCACGGCTGCCCTGGCTCTGCAAGGAGGGGCAGTGGGTGATGTCCCTTCTTCTCCAGCAGCATTGTCACCATCAGGACGTGGCGTAGGAGGGTCCTTGTCGGTTGCCGTCTCGTCCCCTGCTACTCCTGGCAGCCTGTCCTCTTCTGCCCCCTCTCCAGCCTCCCAAGGTCAAGGTCAGGGATCAGTTCCCACCCCTGGCTCAGCGGGTGTCGCAGATGTCTTCTTTTCTCTGCCCCCAGCCTCCCCTGCCCCCTCTCCCCGCGTCCTGCATGCTTTCAGTCCGCAGCAACTGTCGTCGTCATCATCGTCGTCCGGGGCAGCGCAGTCATCGCTCTACTTCAATTTGCCAGACATGAACTACATGGGCAGTGCCCCCAATATTGACCTCAGTCAGCTACTTCCAGCCAAAACCTCTCCTGTCGCCATCTCCAACCTTCCCCCTTCCTCGTCCTCCGTTCTGGTGGCAGACTCCAGCATGACAGGGGCGGGGCTTCACTCTGTGGAGGAGGACAGCTTGGCAGGGGGCAGAGTTCAGGGGCAGGAAGAGCAGAGTGTGTCGGGGTCAGGCTCTTCCATGTTGGAGGAGCGCAATTTAACTGGGGTGGGAGCTCAGGAGCTGGAAGAACGGAACTTGACGGGGGGCGTGCAGCAAATGCTGGAAGAGCGAAACATATTGCCTGGGGGAGGGTTACAGTCCCTGGATGAGCTGCAGTCCACCCTGGAGATCCTGCAAGGAATGGACAGCCAGTACTTCAGCGGCAGTGAACTGCAGAGCCATGACCTTCTTCACAACGTCCTCGGACATCTGACCTCCGACCTGCAGTCGCCAGCCCCTTGTCTAGAAGAGGGGGGAGAAGAGGAGGGGGGTAGGAAGATGGACTGTTGAGCACGGCTGTAGGTGGAGAGACAGGGTGCGAGGAGGCTGATGACCTGAAAATCCCATGGTGCTTTGCTGGTGTTGTGGCGGACAGACGGCGAGTGGAGTCGTCTCTGCCCTCCACACCACGGCTGATGGATTTGTGTAACGCGAGGATCTGTGTTCCCTAGTTTGGTTTAGATATGGACTGGCTTATTTATTGTATCAATATATTGGATATTTATTTTGTTTTACTCCTTTTATTCATTGATCTAGTTGCTCTGTCCTTCTGTTTGCCAATATCTATACATATCATATGCAAGAGTTTGTTTTCATTGTATTTTTCTTCCATTTTTATTGTTTGAAGGGAAGCAAAATCCATTCCGGGCTTTAGATTTGTTGTGCATGAAAGAAGAAAAGAGACAAAAAGAACCAGGCACTTGGCAGACCACAGACCTCTGCCTAGGTCAAAAGAACCAGGCACTTGGTAGACCACAGACCTCAGCCTAGGTCAGAAGAACCAGGCACTTGGTAGACCACAGACCTCCGCTTAGGTCAGAAGAACCAGGCACTTGGCAGACCACAGACCTTTGCCTAGGTCAAAAGAACCAGGCACTTGGTAGACCACAGACCTCAGCCTAGGTCAGAAGAACCAGGCACTTGGTAGACCACAGACCTCCGCTTAGGTCAGAAGAACCAGGCACTTGGCAGACCACAGACCTCAGCCTAGGTCAGAAGAACCAGGCACTTGGTAGACCACAGACCTCAGCCTAGGTCAGAAGAACCAGGCACTTGGTAGACCACAGACCTCTGCCTAGGTCAGAAGAACCAGGCACTTGGCAGACCACAGACCTCTGCCTAGGTCAGAAGAACCAGGCACTTGGAAGACCACAGACCTCTGCCTAGGTCAGAAGAACCAGGCACTTGGTAGACCACAGACCTCAGCCTAGGTCAGAAGAACCAGGCACTTGGTAGACCACAGACCTCTGCCTAGGTCAGAAGAACCAGGCACTTGGTAGACCACAGACCTCTGCCTAGGTCAGAAGAACCAGGCACTTGGCAGACCATAGACCTCAGCCTAGGTCAGAATAACCAGGCACTTGGTAGACCACAGACCTCAGCCTAGGTCAGAAGAACCAGGCACTTGGCAGACCATAGACCTCAGCCTAGGTCAGAAGAACCAGGCACTTGGTAGACCACAGACCTCTGCCTAGGTCAGAAGAACCAGGCACTTGGCAGACCATAGACCTCAGCCTAGGTCAGAAGAACCAGGCACTTGGCAGACCACAGGCCTCTGCCTAGGTCAAACAGAATCTTGGACCCACCCACTGATGCAGTTGATGTGTGAAAACAGAATTGCTTTTACCGTTAGGGGAAGTAATCATTGGTTCAAGCTGCCATAATATCATCAAAAAAAGAGTAAACAAAATATCTTGTGTTTTCGTCTCTTGAAAGTTTCAATATTTCATGAAGACGTTCCTTCAGATGTCATGGTCAGGTGATGGAAGTAACTTCACAGTGTTCACATTCATAGGTAAAATGTGTAAGAATGTGACCACTGACCTGAACGCCACGCCCACCTTCACCACCAACAGAAGGAATTGCAGGTGCAGACAGGACGACCCTGATGCCACACAGCATGGGTTTGTCCATGATATAGGTTTCATCTCTTGATGGAGTATCGCTGATACAGGTTGAACAGTTATACCATAATCTGCTACAGGACAAACAAACAAAAAAAGCAAAAAACATACAAAAATAAAAACATAGAAAAAAAAAAAACGAAAAAAAACCCCAAACCAATACGTTGTGGTGATGCCAAGACCTTGGTAGAGGTGAAAGTGGAGCAAATTGAATAATGCAACAGCAACAGTTAAAGAAGGTGTTTATGTTTGGTTTGAACCTGACATTTCAAATGCTCCACATTGATGCATGTGCATTTCACATGTGAAGTATGAAAACAATTGAAAAAAAAATGTAAAGGGGGGAAGGGGTACTTTTCTTATGGGGACAGTTGTATAGATTGTTATGCATGTTACTGTTGATGGTTTAATTTACTAGAGACATGTGTTGCACGTGATACACAATTTGTTTCTGAATGTGAGTTGTTTTTTTCTCTCTTTCACACATACAAACACATCACACACACACACACAAAGTTCACAAGTTGTTTATTTATGTCCATGAAGGAAAATTATTTTGTGGTGACCCATTGCAATATCAAATCATAAAATACAATGGAATTGATTATAATGAAATGGGGTCCATTACAATGATTTGAATAAAAGAAAGATTTTCCTTTGCAACCCCTTCCCCAACCCCTCACACTCACACTCGTCGGAAAACTGCCTCGTTGACATCCTTCCCATCCTCTCAACATAGTTCAAAGTTTGATATTTAAATGAGCAGAATACAATTAAATGAAATCAACTTAATAAGCTTGAAATTAAACATCAACAGTCACCACTTATTTACTTATAAATCTACACATCACAATCCTTCTTCTATCCACACACACACACACATATGTTGCACACACACAAACGCTCTCACACTCTGTCTCTCATTCACCTATGGGCGGATACACACACAGCAACACACTTATTTTTCTGACAAGCTGGGAAAAGAAAAAGAAAAGTCAGGAGGAAGGGAATTTGAAGATGTTTAAAATGCACAAAAGCTTGTGTATGGGGCAGGTACTCCACTGTATATCAATAATTGAATAAGCATTTGTGTAGATTGATCTGCAGTATTGATTTGCTGTTGTGTTGGTTATTGTAAATCAGCTATTTTTTTCCCCTCTCATTTTATGTGTGTGTGCGTGTGTGTGTGTGTGTGTGTATGTGTGTGTGTGTGTGTGAGAGATTCTGTGTGTGCGCGTGTGTGTGTATGAGACTGTGTGTGTATGTATGTGTGTGTGTGTGTGTGTGAGAATGTGTGTGTGTGTGTGTGTATGTGCGTGTGTTTGTGTGTGTGTGCATGCGTGTGTGTGTGATGATGTTTTAGGTGGAACACAATCATTGCCCATTGTCCCACAATGAGTATACACGTCAGTATTTTCAAATTGCATGCTGTACAGAAATCAAACCCACCCCCCAGCCCTGTGTCTTCTGCCTTCTCTCCCTTCTGTCGCAGTAAAGGAAGAAGAACGTGGATGAAGGGGGCTGGTGGGGGGTGTTGGAAAGAGAAAGACTGTTTTGTTCTGTTTTAAACTTGTGTACAGTTTTCTGTATGTGTTCTTTTTAATGTAATGTTCAACTTGATGTGGAAACTTTGAACAGTCATTCCTTGTGTGTGTGCGTGTGTGTACTTGTATACTGTATCTCTCTCAGACTTCCGTGTATGGTGTCAGTTGGGCATTGTGTGTTACTTTGTCCATGTATTTGTCAGTATATATATATATGTCTTTGTTCACCTTGTGTGTGTGTATGTGTCTTTGTACATCACTGTCTGTGCTTGTTCCAAATCTGGTTTGCTGGTTGGATCACCGTGTCTGTCCTCCCACCATTGTAAAGCAAAATGTTTTGGTGCATGAAGTGGCCAGAGTGACATGTTGAACAATGATGTGTTGTTGCGTACGTTTGTGTCGCTGTGTGTTTGCATCTAGCCAGGTATGTGTGTGTGTGTGTGTGTGTCGTGTGCGCACATGTGTTTGCATTGGAGCAGAATGTCAACTGCGGATAGTAATTTATATTTGCATGTCAATATGTGCCATGAGGATTCCAGTTTAAGGATTGAAGTTGATAGCGAAATGTTGAATTGGACTTGACCTGTATTTATTACGAGTTGCTTGTTTCCATGGCCTCATGTTTATACTCATGCATGCTGTCATTCACTCACACACTCACACACACACCACAAACACACATGCGCGAACACACGCATGCATGCACGCACACACATGTATACATAGACATACAAACATTCTTGCATTACTATCTTTACGTGCACACTCATACACACTTTTTACTCTCCGATACATGTCGCCCATTCTCATGAACTATTTATCCATGCTTGGTCTTCCTCAGTGCCCCTTCTCCCTACCACCCCTCTTCGCACAATGAAGTGAATGATTCTTGGCTTTGGTTTTTTTTTTTTTTCTTTTTTTGTTTTGTTTTGTCTGTCTTGGGGGGAGGTGGGGAGGGGGATACAGTACTGGTCTGTTTCCAGATTTAGTAACTGACCTTTTTTTTTTGTATGCATCAAATTGGACAGTTGGACACGTTTGGTTCTAGAATCCTTTGTCCTAAGCATGAAATAGGGGGAGGTAAATCATGTCAGTTTGAGAGATGAGGATAAGACAAAGGGCAGTCTGATGTAGTGTTACACTGCGTTGCACCATTTATCGAATGTAGTATGGTGTGGTGTGACGTTACACTGTTCAGCGGACAGACAGTGCGGGTGTCGTGTTAGCCAGTACAGTGGATGGACACTTGGAGGAAGTGTTACACAGTGTTACACTGTATAATGGACAGTGTGGCATAGCGTTACACAGTATCGCACTGTACACTGAATGGACTCTGCATAATGGATGAACAGTCCCGTTACACTGTACAATGGCTTACTATCTCAGAACAAGTACATACACCCCATCTTTGTTTTTCGTGCATGTGATCAGCTGACGAATGATCACGCACCTTTCAGCATGTTTCACCTTTTCATAGACTTTTTTTTTTTTTATTATCTCTTTCTTTTGCTTTTGATAAGTGGTGTCTTTTCAACGTGTGGTGGCACTGCACAGGTGGTGTTGTAAGGGATGAAGGTGACCGTTTCTTCTCTCTTTGTTGGACTGTTTAATGGGGTGGTGCTGCTGTCCTGAGCGTGGACATCAAGGGGGACAAACACTGAACTTCATAGAACCACCAAGGATTGGAGGAATGTTGTATGCAATCTCTAAAAATCTCTAGTTTCTTGATTTTTTTTTTTTATTACTTGTGTTTTAATTATGTTTTGTATTTTTGTGCGTGTAGTTTTCCCCCCTCCCCAAGAGAGCGGAAATTCCATGGCAGAGCAGTGTCGGTTAATATATATATATATACTTTTTTCTTGGAGGGTAGGGGAAGGTTGAGGAAGGGGAGGGGAGGGGGGATGAGGGGTTGGGGGGAGGCAGTACTGACCCTCATTTTTCTGTCTGCCATTCCTCTCACCACAGTAAGGAAGGGAGGCCAGGTGTCCATGTC
Source organism: Conus canariensis (assembly GCA_033310375.1). Taxonomy (NCBI): domain Eukaryota; kingdom Metazoa; phylum Mollusca; class Gastropoda; order Neogastropoda; family Conidae; genus Conus; species Conus canariensis. The sequence goes on from CM065743.1 coordinate 16,631,076, forward strand.
CCAATGTCGGTCTCTTATTTCTAGATCTGGGTCACCACTGGCAACAGCCATTTAGTGTGGGCTGTACCATTGATGACGATGGGGGGCAGGAAGGTTGAGAGGGGGGTTGGGAAAGGGTGGGGGAAAGGGGTGGGTTACGGGATAGCTGTTGACTGTGGTGCGTATACAGTGTACAAACTGTTTGGAGCTGTGTGAAGTAACATTGTCATGATACTGATTTTGTGGTGTTTGAATAAATATGTGAACACTGCGTTCATGGAGTTGTTTTGTTCTTTTTTTTTGTTTTGTTTTTACTTTGACGTTGTTAATGGTGGTTTTGTTTCTTGTCGTTATTCAGACCCTCCTTTTCAATCCCTCATTTTATTGATTGGTTCTGGTTTGTGAGCATGTGAATACATCAGAGTTATCATCCCCAACATGCAACGGCGAGTCAAGAGGTTATTCAATTCCGAGCCTTATTTTCAAATGTGAGATCAGCGACTTTGAATTGACCTTGATGACCGTCTGCATCTTTTTTTTTTTTTTCAGTCCCAGCCTCTGTTCCACCTCACAGGCAGTGCACCCACGCCGCTCATTCCGACACCCCTCCACAGCCACAGCCCAGTCGGCTCCGCCGCAGCCCTGGCACCAGCAATCCACAGGGAGCAGTCAATGTCAAGCCGTCAACCCTCCGACACTGCACTGCTGCCGAGTCACTTCGGTGGTGTTCAGTGGCGCCTGTTCTGATCTAACATACGCAGGACACCACCTACTAAGCCCCCCACTGACGAACTTGCTTGGTCGCGGAGCCGGCGCGAGTGAGCTCTCCCTCCGGAGGGCGCCACCACGTCCGTCCAACAGCAGCCCCCATGGACTCGCCGATACCGGTGACCCCGACGGAACCAAACCAAGGCCACAGACGTGGAGAGGACATAAAAACTGAGGTCACCATGAGAGCAGGGCATGAAGGGCCACAGAATTTGAGACTTTTTTTTTTAATGCCGATTGATGAGAATGAGAATGATTGAGATGCTGCTGCAGATTTCCATTTCGGTCTGAGACTACATGACAGGGCTGTACTCTACGCTTCCTTTCATAATATATCCCGGTGTCAACCAGGCCCGAGAGACACAGGCACCTGCAGTGTTGGTCAGGAAATTTGAGCAACACTCTCAGGAACACATCCATTAAGTGGATGAAACTCGACTGTGTGGTCCCAGTCTTCCCAACTGAGTCCAGCAGCAAACTCAACTCTGGGTAGGAGCCGATCGGGGCAGAAAAACCCACATGACTCTGATGGGATTCAAACCCACGACCTCCCAGCCGGGAGTCCACGATGCTAACCACTTTGCCACGGCGGCTGGTGTTCCATCTGCATCCTTAGTCTCTGTGTCCAGATCCCCCAAGTTTCCATAGGGAACAATACAGACAGTCCCTGCCCCACCTACTGAGTTCTGTGCTAGTAACTACCTCTACCAGCAGCCCTGGCACAGAAGCTAGGGTTGCAGGTTCCTGGCTGGGAGGTTATAAATTTGATTCCCGTCAGAGCCAATTTCTTATGGGATTTTTCAACCCTGATCAGTGCCTACCCAGACGCGAGTTTGCTGTGGGCTCAGCTGAAAAGAGTACGACCACATGTTCCAGTTTCATTCTCGTTATGGATGCCTCTGAGAGTGTTGTTTTTATTTCCTGACCAACACTGCCGGTATCCGCATCTTAGGTGGTCTTGTTGAAGCTAGGATATATTGGGAAAGAAAGCGTAGAATACAGCCCTGGAGCCTCATAGCATCATTATCATTGATCAGCCCGAAACTTTTTTTTTTTTTTTTTTTCAAATTCTGTGTCCTTCATGCCCTGCTCTTAGTGTTACCTTCAGTTTTGATGTCCTCTCCACGTCTGTGCCGTTGGTGTCTACCTGTCAAGGTCGTCAGCATCGGCAAGTTTGCCATGAGGACCGTCGCTGGGCCTGCCAGAGGGGAAGCACTCACTCATGCTGGCTCTGCGAATAAACCACCGTTGTCATCATCAGGGGTTGTTGTTGCAATGTGTTGTGTCTGTTGGACAAGAACAGGCACCACTGGATACCACAGAAGTGACTCGGAGGCAGGGCAGTGTCTCCTCTGGTGGACTGCCTCATGATTTGAATATGAATATTCCAATTGTTGAGGATCCCAAGTACTCGAAAGAGAAATTCCACTGTAGATCTCTACAGACCTTGAGACACCTCCCACTGTTAATTAAGGATCCCTACAGGTCTAGACAGAAGTTCCGCTTTAAAGTCTCTGCTCTAGAGAGAAGAGGTTATGGATCTCTCCTGGTCTGGACAAAGATCTGACATCTAGAGAAAAGTTCCACTGTTGTGGATCTCTACAAGTCTGAAGAGAAGCTGCACTGTGAAGGGTCTCTACAGATCTAGAAAGAAATTCCACTGGTATGGATCTCTATAGATCTAAAGTTCCATTGTTAAGGTTCTCTACAGGTCTAGATAGAAATTACACTTTTAAAGGGAAGTTCCACTGCTCAGGACCTCTACAGACAAGTTCTATTGTTGAAGATCTCTATAGGTATAGAGAAGCTCCATTGTTGAGATCGGCTCTGCTGTTACAGATCTTAAGTCTCAGGAGAAGTTTCACTGTTCAGGATCTCTCCATAGAGAAGTACCTGTCTCCAAGATTTCCACTGGTCTAGAAAAAAAGCTCACTGTTAAAGATCTCTGTACATTTAGAGAGAAGTTCCATTGTTCAGGATCTCTGCAGAGAAAATCCACCATTATCAGTTTCAAGAGGTCTAGAAAGAAGTTCCATTGATAAAAGATCCCAAGTCTTGAGAGAAGTTCCACAGGTCGAGAGAGAGGTTTGACAGTTAAAAGACCTCAAGTAAGCTAGAGAGATGTCCCACTGTAAAAATCTCTTATCAGTCTAGAGACTAGTTCCACAAACAAGAATCTCTGCAGATCGTCAAGGCGCCCATAGTCAAAAGATAGGAGCATTCAGCAGTGGAGCCAACAGTCTTGGCGAGTTTGAGCCACTAAATGGGATCACTTGAAAATCTCCCCTGTCCATCCAGCAGTCCATGGATAGCCCACTCAGTTCTGAGAAGGTGATGGAAAGAGAGTGATGGGCCCTGTGTTCCATAAAGCTGTACCCCAGCCATTCTGAACCTCATTAACAGGTCACTTCTCCTGTGGTCTTAAGACTACGGGACTTCAACCATTTTTTCCCTTTAACATGACTTTAAAAAAAAAAAAAAAAAAAAACCGATCTAGAGAGAAGCCCCATTGCGTTGGAAACGACCAGCTTCAACAATCGTCATACGTAACATTTCATATGAATTACTGTTGAAACATCACGCAAACAAACCCCACACCAAGACTTGGGTTCAAACTCTCATGCATCCAGGCTCACAAAAGCACACAGGAAACACACGCTCATGAACGGACACTCAAAACACATGACCACCGAATCCCGAAGCTATTGGAAGATAAGCGAGTTTATTGTTGCAAGTGAAGTGATAGAACATCGAGTTTATACTTATAAAAACACAGTACAAGGTCATTGCTAGGAGATAACAAAGGATTGCACCGCCAACATGAAGGGAAAAACAAGGCAGGGTCCACACCAACTCACAGCCAAGTGTACGTCTCCTGAACTGCGCTCCCCGACGATCCTAGGGGGAATGCGCGCATACATAATACTGCCAGGACCACCGTGCCCACACTGCCGCCCTCGCCCCCTGGGCAGTGTGCGCAGTTGCCACCGGTAGTGTAGGTACCTCTCCCTGGAACACTGTGGGTGGTTTCTGTGAGTGATTGATGAAACTTTATTTGAAGCAGTATGGCAGTTCCTGGGGGGTGATCCATGTAAGGTAGCTTTCCCAGAAATAATGTGGTGGTTCCCATCACGGATTCACATGACTTCCCCTGGAACAATGTGGTACGCGTGAGGCATCCGCTTAACTTTCCCTGGAATAATGTGATAGTCCCCATTGGTGATCTACATAGAGTAACTTCCCCTGGGGAAAATGTGGTTCACATGCGTTATCCACATAACTTCCCCTGGGACGATGTGGTGGTTGCCGTAGGTGATCTACAAAACATTCCCAGGAACACCATGGCTAATTCCCATGGATGATTCATGTCACTTCCCTGGAGCTATGTGGGCAGTTCCCATGGGCAACCCACTTGACTTATACCCTGGGGCTACATGGGCAATGTCCATGGGTAGTACACAAAGCTTTCCATGGGTAGTACACAAAGCTTTCCATGGGTAGTACACAAAGCTTTCCATGGTAGTACACAAAACTTTCCATGGGGATCTTGGGCAGCTCCCATGAGCAATCTACACAACTAATTCCCTGGGACAACATGGGATGTTCCCATGAGTAATCCACAGAATTCCCCACGGCAATGTCAGCAATTCCCCTGGGCAATACACATAACTTTCCCAAGGGGCAATTCCAGCAGGTGGTCCACCTAACTTTCCCTGGGGCAAAGTGGACAGCTCCTGTGGATAATCCACACAATGAAATCCCTGGTACAACACAGTTCCTGTCGTTAATCCAGATGTACCAGAACAACTAAAAGAACTCTCTGGCAAACTGTGCTGTGCACTTTTCACACTGAAAGATAAGATCCACACAGAGGCTGGAATGTCAATTACCATGCAAGTGCAGTGAATAATGTTGGATCTTTTTCTTATTCTCATCCTGAACAAAAAGGAACATTGGTCACTGAAGTCATGCAGTTCTGCTGGTTGTGCGCAGGATAAACGAGCACAAGTCACTGAATAAGCATCGTCAGCTCGTGTTGGACGAAGGAGTGATTGTCATCGAACAAGTAAGTACACCATTGCTGGCTCTGCGTTAGACAAGGAGCACTGGTCATTTGAAGACAGACAGCATTGCTGGGTCTTTCTGGGGGGAAAAGGAGCTTCCATCCCGCTCAGTGCGGCTGGCTGGCTGTCTTTGGGACAGAATACCGGTGATCATTCAACAAGTACAGTACAGTGCAGTTGGCTCTTTATCTGACAACTGGTTGCCCATGCTACTTTGTGCTTCCCACGCACAAAACCACATGGTTCACAACACACACACACACACACACACACACACACACACACACACAAAACCAGTAACAGCCTTGTTCATAGTTCTCCATCTGCAAGTTTCTCAGCGAGTACATCTCTCTGAACAAACCGACAACCGCCTTTTAATACGCCAAAAAAATTAAATAAAATAACGCTGTACAAATACAATGGCAATAAGCTTTCGCCGGAGACAGCAGCTTGGAATTTTCCATGAAAATCAGTACAATGCAATACACAGGGATATGACAAAGAGATCCGGGAGATAAAAGCTTATAGTGGCCCCAAGGTTCGGACCCCATGTCGATTCACGTTCCTTTTAGGCAATGATATACCGCCCAGCCCAATTGGATAAAGCCCAGTCAACAAAAATGAAGCTTGCAAAAAAAACCAGGCAAAGGAATGAATTGTCATCCGTTCACACAAGGTCATTGTTATTATCAATGCAAAACAGATTTTTTTTTTTTCAAATTATTATTCTAAATGAAAAGGCGCATTTACGTGATTCCACATGGTCGTCACCTCCCAGTACAACATATGTTTCTGTCCACAACTTCTGTCACATGACCTCAAAGTGACAAACACAGATACTCTCAGCCAGGAGTGGTTTCAGCTGTCAAAGAGCTGACAAGGGAACAGCAGAACATGAACTTCATAATTACTGTACATACACATTCACTTTGTGGCATGATTATGAGACACACATCAAATGGGGATGGGGGGGGGGGGGGGGACGGGAAGAGAGAGCTAGTGATGTAGTGAGGGCATGTATTTAACTTTGTGTGCGCATGTCGTGTGGTAACTGAAGGGGAGGGGGGTCGGGGGAGTGTTTCTTTGATAACCGTGCATAACCATGTCAGCAGACCACACCAGGGAAAGGGAGATAACAAAAGTCTGGATGAACGTGATGAAGGAATACAATATCAACATACATTCAAAATAGCAGTGAAGTTTAAACATAAATCGTACAGCCGGACCCAGACTAAGCACACACTTCCCAGCCCTTTTTTTTCAGCCTGCGCTCAGTGCCTCTGTGCCAGGTCGAAACGCGGCCCTGCGCAATGGCAGCTTAGTTCGAAACTCTGCACTGCGCAGACTCTAAATGCATCAAACACTCCACCAGCTTACCAGAAAGAACTGTCCACACACAAAAAAATGCATTCACACAGAAAACCAAACACATGCAGAGATACACATATAAATTTGCTTCAAATAAAAAAAAAAAACCTAAGCAAAGAACTTTTTTTTTTTTCTTTTTTTTTTAAACAGGATCGCTGGTACCTTTATGCAGATGTTTCCCTAATCCCCTTTCATTCACAGTTAAAAATGAAAGAATAAAAATGAAAGAATAAAAATGAAAGAATAAACTATAACAAAGAACACAAACACCACTCCTTTCCCTCTCCTTCCCCCCCCCCCACATCCTCCTTCCTTCCTGGAAAAGTTCACTGCAAATTCATTTCTTGGGTAGCTAACGGTCCTGTCCATCAGATTGAAACGATATCCCTACTGTCCCCATGGTGACCGTACTAAGCCTGCACTGAGGTCAAGGTCGTCCACATCACACAGCGCATCCACCTTCTCTCATTCCCAGAAACGCCTGCCCATCCGTCACTTCATTCTCTTCTGCACACAGTTCTTACTGCCGACTATGCTTCTTCACGCACAGAGTCATCAGAGGACAACACCTTGTATACATTAAGGTTTTACAGCTGACACCACCTTTTTATACACAGGTCTTACAACTGACGCCACCTTTTACACATACCTTTCTTACATGACACCACCTTTTACACGTACATTTCTTACATGACACCACCTTTTACACATACATTTCTTACATGACACCACCTTTTACACATACATTTCTTACATGACACCACCTTTTACACATGCATTTCTTACATGACACCACCTTTTATACACATTTCTTACAGCTGACACCACCTTTTACACATACAATTCTTACAGCTGACACCACCTTTTATACACAGTTCTTACAGCTGACACCACCTTTTATACACAGTTCTTACAGCTGACACCACCTTTTACACATACAATTCTTACAGCTGACACCACCTTTTACACATACAATTCTTACAACTGACACCACCTTTTACACATACAGTTCTTACAGCTGACACCACCTTTTATACACAGTTCTTACAGCTGACACCATCTTTTACACATACAATTCTTACAGCTGACACCACCTTTTATACTTACAATTATTACAGCTGACACCACCTTTTATACACAGTTCTTACAGCTGACACCACCTTTTACACATACAATTCTTACAGCTGACACCACCTTTTATACTTACAATTCTTACAGCTGACACCACCTTTTATACATACAATTCTTACAGCTGACACCACCTTTTATACACAGTTCTTACAGCTGACTCCACCTTTTACACATACAATTCTTACAGCTGACACCACCTTTTACACACAGTTCTTACAGCTGACACCACCTTTTACACATACAATTCTTACAGCTGACACCACCTTTTACACATACAATTCTTACAGCTGACACCACCTTTTACACATACAATTCTTACAGCTGACACCACCTTTTACACATACAATTCTTACAGCTGACACCACCTTTTACACATACAATTCTTACAGCTGACACCACCTTTTACACATACAATTCTTACAGCTGACACCACCTTTTATACACATTCTTACAGCTGACACCACCTTTTACACATACAATTCTTACAGCTGACACCACCTTTTACACATACAATTCTTACAGCTGACACCACCTTTTATACACAGTTCTTACAGCTGACACCACCTTTTACACATACAATTCTTACAGCTGACACCACCTTTTACACATACAATTCTTACAGCTGACACCACCTTTTATACATACAATTCTTACAACTGACGTAACACTTTATGCACACCATTCTCAGCTGACGTAATTTTTTAAACACACACAGTGCTTGCAACTGACTCAACCTTGTACACACAGTTCTTATTGCTAAGGTAACCTTTTATACACACATTCTTACAACTGACAACCTTGTATACACACAGTTCTTATTGCTAAGGTAACCTTTTATACACACATTTTTGCAACTGACAGAACCATTTATACACACAGTTCTCACATCAGAGGCAACCTTTTATACACACATTCTTACAACTGACACAACCTTTTAAACACACAGTTCTCGAAGGTGATGTAACCTTTCACAGACACATTCTTACAACTGACACAACCTTTTATACACACAGTTCTCATAGCTGATGTAACCTTTTATACACACATCCGTACAACTGACAAAACCTTTTATACAAACATTCTTACAACTGACACAACCTTTTACACAAGCAGTTCTGATACTGATGTAACCTTTTATACACACATTTTTACAACCGACACAACCTTTTATACACACAGTTCTCGTAGGTGATGTAACCTTTTATACACACGTTCTTACAACTGACATAACAACGCATAGTTTTTACATCTGACAGAACTTTTTACACACCAAGTTCTTACCCAATGCAAGTTCTTGCACATGATGCTGTTTTTTTTTTTTTTTCTTTATACACATAATCCTTACAGCTGACATGACCTGTCATACACCACTTCTTTCAGATGATGTACCCTTTTATACAAACACTTCTTACAGCTGACGTGACCTTTTACAAACACAAGTCTTACAGCTGACGATCTTTTACGCAGAGACACAGCTCTTACAAGATCTTTCACACAAGAGACAATAATACAGCAGACATTATCATTTACACACACTTCTTATAGCTGACGTAACTTTTTTACACATTAAGCTCTTACAACAAATGAAACACGCTTTTTCTACACAGTTCTCGCAACTCACGTAACATTTTTCACAGTTATTACACAATGGATGTAACTTCTTACAGTTATTACTTGTTTGGCATACTTCTGACACAGTTTTAACAACTGTCATAACCTTTTCATACACAATTCTTTCAGCTGTTATTACCTTTTTACACACAAAACCTCTTACAGCTGAGATGACATCATACACAAACTGTTCTTAAACAAGTTAAAGCTGACAACCATTTTCAAACATAGTACTTACAGCTAACATAACCTACTACACACACAGTTCTTACAGCTGACATAACCTTTCATACACCAGTTCTTACAGCTGACATAACCTTTAATACACTCGGTTCTTACAGCTGACATAACCTTTAATACACTCGGTTCTTACAGCTGACATAACCTTTAATACACTCGGTTCTTACAGCTGACATAACCTTTAATACACACAGTTCTTACAGCTGACATAACCTTTAATACACACAGTTCTTACAGCTGACATAACTTTTAATGCACAGAATTCTTACAGCTGACTTAACCTTCACTACAAACAGTTCTACATGCTGACATAGCTTTTAATACGCATAATTCTTACAACTGACACAAATTTTCAGTCACACCGTTCTTACAGCCGACATAACCTTTCATACATATGGCGCTTACAGCTGACAAAAGCCATATAGCTACAGGTTTTTCCCCTCTCTCTTCTCCTTTACTGGTGTCCGCTCGACTCGTCCTCGCCTCGTGGTGTCTTCAACTCTGCTACACTTTGTGTCTGATTCTGCGGCCCTGTCTTTGTGTCACTGTGGCTACATTTTCGAGTCTCCATGTCCCCCACGTGCCCCTGACTTCGTCTTTGTGTCACCGACTCGTGCACCCCTCAACACTTGTGTTCTAGACTGAGCCAAAGTGTGTGCGCCCCAACCTCATGTATCTATCCCCATCCTTGGACCTCTTGAGTTCCATCTTCACATCCCCGTCACGTCCTGCAACTGCCTGGGTCCTCTCATTTGTGTTCCTATCTGACAACACCTCCGGCCTGTATGTCCCTGTCTGTGTTCCCTTTGTGTTCACAACTCTGTGTATCCCCATCTCCGTGTTCCTGACCCTGACCCTGACTTCCCCCCATCTTTGTGTAATGGACTGTCTCTATCTTTGTGTACCGTTGTGACATCTTTGTGTACCTGGTTTCCACTCCCCTCCTTGTGTTTGAATACTTCGTCCCTGACTATCCAAATCTTTGTGTCCTCGTTTTTGTGTCCCTGGCTCTGTGTCATGATCTTTGTGACACCAACTCTGTGTCCCAATCTTTATGTCCCTGACTCTGTGTTCCAATCTTTGTGACACCAACTCTGTGTCCCAATCTTTATGTCCCTGGCTCTGTGTCCCAATCTTTATGTCCCTGACTCTGTGTCCCAATCTTTATGTCCCTGACTCTGTGTCCTGATCTTTGTGTCACTAACTCTAGGTCCCAATCTTTATGTCCCTGACGCTGTGTCCCAATCTTTGTGTCACCAACTCTTAAGTCCCAATCTTTATATCCCCGACTCTGTGTCCCAATCTTTATGTCCCTGACTCTGTGTCCTGATCTTTGTGACACCAACTCTAAGTCCCAATCTTTATGTCCCTGACTCTGTGTCCCAATCTTTGTGTCACCAACTCTAAGTCCCAATCCTTGTGTTCCTGACTCTGTGTCCCAATCTTTGTGTCACCAACTCAGTCCCAATCCTTGTGTTCCTGACTCTGTGTCCCAATCTTTGTGTCACCAACTCTGTGTCCCAATCTTTGTGTCCTTGACTCTGTGTCCCAATCTTTGTGTCACCAACTCTAAGCCCCAATCTTTATGTCCCAATCTTTGTGTCACCAACTCTGTGTCCCAATCTTTGTGTCCCTGACACTGTCCCCATCTGTGTCTCTGCCTCTGGATTTCTGCCTCTTGTGTTCATTTTAAATCGGCTGTACTCTCCTAGATTGTGATGTGTCCATCAATTTCCCCAATCACTGAGACAACAAAGTGCTGAAATATGTCCTGGTATTTTTCACCACAGAGATAATCAAGCGCTGTGACGTGTCTGTGTATTTTCACAACAGAATAAGAATCATGTGGATACATCAGCACTGGGTGATCTCCCCAGTGCTGATGTATCCACATAATTCTTAGCCTGACAGAGATAACCAAGTTCTGTGATGCATCCATTATTTTTCACAATCAAGTGCTGTGATGCATCCATGCATTTTTTTTTATATAATTTTTTTACTTGGACAGAGATAATCAAGTGCTGTGATGCATCCATGCAGTGTTCACTCTGACAGAGATAATCAACCAGCTGTGATCTATCATGTATTCTTCACTCCACAGAGATAACCAAGTGCTGTGACGTATCATGTATTTTTGAACACACGGATAACCAAGTACTATAACACATCCGTGTACTTTTCATGCCGACAGAAACAGCCAAGTGCCGCAACGCATCCATATTTTACACTCGGCTGACAGCCAGGAGCGGCCATGCAACACAGTATTTTTCATTACAGACAGAACCAAGTGCTGTAATGGGACCGTGAGTTTTTCACCACAAAGATAACAAAGTGCTGTAATGTATCCATGTTTTTTTTTTGGTTTAATTCCCACACTGATATCCCCCAAGTGCCCCGACACCCACATGTATTCTTCACTCAAAGACAACTTGAGTTCTATGTGTCCATGTACGTTTCAATCGGACAGAGGTGTCAAAGTGCTCCCCCATCATGCATTTTTTCACTCAAAGGGAGATAAGCAACTGCTTGGATACAGCTAAGTATTGTTTTACTCGCACAATATAACCCAGTGTTCTAGTATACATCCATGTCTTGTTCGGCACCAAGTGTTGTGATGCATCTATGGCTTTCACTACAGAACTTCCCTAGTACTATGACGTGTCCAAATTCTTTGTTGGTCTGAAAACTAAGTGCTCGCACTCCTCTCTGTACTCTATGGTCCGAAAGCAGACTGCACCGACCTCAAAGGTCGGGTCAGACACACACCTGATCCGGCGAAACGAAGGTGGACAATTCATCATAACCACACCCATCCATGCCAACAGCAGTATCACCCCGGGACACAACAAACCCACCCTACAACCGGTACACAGTCTCCTCCTCGTTAGAAATGGTACAACTGTTGAAAACGCCCAGCATGTTTCACCTCTGCCATTTCCACTTAGCCGACCACCATGGTTGAAACAGGGGAATTAATTCACACAACATGATTCACTTTCGTCATCTGCCACAAACCAGCCTGTTGTCCATCAACTCTTGACATCTCGGCAGTCCAAACCGATTGTTTCTGATCTGATGTCTCATTCATTAAAAAACAAAAACAAAAATGCACATACACACACTCTTACTCCAACAATCGGTCAGAAAAGAAGACCACGGCTAAAGCCATTTCCTGGACAGTGAAGACAGAGAGAAAAGAATGAACGCTGACAGAGAAGACAGAGAGAAAAGAATGAACGCTGACAGAGAAGACAGAGAGAGAAAAGAATGAATGCTGACAGAAGACAGAGAGAAAAGAATGAACGCAGACAGAAAAGACAGAGAGAAAAGAATGAACACTGACAGAGAAGACAGAGAGAGAAAAGAATGAACGCTGACAGAGAAGACAGAGAGAGAAAAGAATGAACGCTGACAGAGAAGACAGAGAGAAAAGAATGAACGCTGACAGAGAAGACAGAGAGAAAAGAATGAACGCTGACAGAGAAGGAAGAGAGAATCGTCTGAAAATAATCTCAAAACAAATAAGTGAAAAGAGAGAGAGGAAAACCAATAACAGACAGAAATAAGACGAAGTCACACACACAAAAAAAAACCCAATGTGCTTGAGGAGAATACAAAAATAGGTATGACAAGACGAAGAGAACAATAAATCGCAGAACACAATAAATACGATCAAAGAAAGAAGACAAAAAAAAAAAAAGAGAATGAATGACTTAGAAAGAAAGAATGAGGAAGTGAAAGAGAAGGAAAAAAAAAGAAAAGAGACAGGAAAAGAAAGAGAGAGCTGGGGAAAACAAGTGAGAACGAGAAAGAACAAAGGAGAGAGCGAGAGAGAGAGAGAGAGAGAGAGAGAGAAAGAGAGAGACAGAGAAGAGAGAGAGAGAGAGAGAGAGAGAAAAAGACACAGAGAGACTGAGAGAGTGTGAACGAGACCCAGCAAAAGAGTGAGAAAAAAGAACAGAGAAAGACAAGAAAAAAAAAAAGGGCGACAGAGAGAGAGAGAAAGGTAGACAGAAAAACAGACAAAAAAGATCATTAGACAGAGAAGAAGAAAAAGAGACAAGGAGAGATTAAAAAAAAAAAAAAAAACCCAAAGCGGACAAGCAGAACCCCCCCCCCCCAACACCCCTCTCCCCCCCCACCCCCCACTGAGCCCCACACCCAAACGTCCACACCACTCCCGGGTATGTCCACAGCAGCAGGAACGACAGTCATGCACATCATGTCACCGACAAAAACAAGTCACGTGTCATATCGCCGAGACAACGCCACGTGCACCACGACAACGCCGACAATGCCACGCACATCACGTCCCTGACAGAACGTCACAGACAAGTCACCGACACAATGCCATAGGCTTGTCACTAAATATCGCACAGTGACACAACACAACAGCGAGCAGCACACATCCAAGGCATTACGTCAGTGAGTAGTAGTAGCAGAAGTCAAAACCATTGTGCCAGTGAAGAACACAAAGAACAAGCGCTCAGTCTGGAAACGACACAAAGTCTTTTACCGACATATTACTACTGGGAGCACGATGACACTGACAATGCTGGTGCTATGGGTTCCAGTCTCCATGAAGTTGTTTGGTTGGATTTGGTATGGATGCACCCTGCATTTGGTATGGATGCACCCTGCGCACTAGTGATGGTCTACATGAAGACCGCTGAATGTAGAGTGAGAACACAATCGCCAAGACAGGCGAAGCCACAAGCACTACGTCAGTGAATGGTACATGTCGCAAACCTTTACGTCAACGAACGACACAAGTTACAAGCAAAGGTCACTGAGTAAGACCCAAGCATTATGTCGGTGAATGACACGTCACAAGCACTATGTCAGTGAATGACACAAATCACAAGCATTATGTCAATGAATGACTTACGTCACAAGTTATATGTCGGTGAATGGCACAAGTTGCAAGCATTATGTCAAAGAATGACATATGTCAAAAGCATTACATCAGTGAATGGCGCAAGTCATAAGCATTATGTCAGTGAATGACACAGGTTCCAAGCATTATGTCAGTGAATGACATTAGTCACAAGCATTATGTCAGTGAACGACACGTCACAAGCATTATGTCAGTGAATGACACAGGTTCCAAGCATTATGTCAGTGAATGACATTAGTCACAAGCATTATGCCAGTGAACGACACGTCACAAGCGCTATGTCAGTGAATGACACATGTCAGGGAGCGACACAAGAGTGTACACATCATCTCTCAGTCACTTGGGAGACAACTTGCACGCATCCCATCGCTATCTACTTCAAAGGACAACAAGTGCCCTTTTTTTTTTTCTAAACGACACAGCCTCACACACAGAATGACACAAGGTCCCACGCATTATGACAAGGTTCCAATTACTAACGAATCAAGGTCACATAGGATGCACAGAGATGTGTTGCACATACAATGGCTCAAAAGTCACACTGGTGACTCGGGGCTGCACACATGATGAATGACCCCGAGGTCACTTACATCAGGACCCAACGTCAAACACATCATGACACGGGGTTTCTCACCTATTGACACAAAGGTTGCATACATACAACAAACCAAGGTCATATGCAGGACTGTACACAGTGATCCAAGGTGGCACACCACACAACGACCCAAGGTCATACACATCAACGAATAATATTGACCCAAGGTAGCATACTCAGAGTAACGAACCTCCAGTAGATATACTCTGACCTCCCCCCCCCAATCACCCACAGTGGCTCTATGCCCCCCCCCACCCCCCCTTCCAAACGTCAACACTCTCCCTCACAACTGACCTACCTCCCCCCCCACCCCTCAAAGTGGCTCTCTACCCCCCTAAACCCCCCCTCCCCCCATCCCTCTCTTCCCCCTTTGCCTCTCCTCCTCTCTCTTGATTGCTGAAAGGAATGACAACGAAGTGGAACCTTCAGGACAAGCAGGAAGGAGAAAAAAAAAAAAAAGAAAAAAAAAAGAAAAAAAAAGAAAAAAAAAAAAAAGAAACGCTATCAAGGGCGCTAAGCATCACTGTCATTGGCTGTCGTCCTCGTCGTTTTCGTCGTCGTGCTGGTGATGATTGTCGGGCGGAATGTACTGCACCTCGCCGCTCAGCAGACACTTTGGGAACAGACCCATCCTGACGTAGTCGTCCACAATCTGTCGGCAGAGGAGACACAGAGAGAGAGAGAGAGAGAGAGAGAGAGAGAGAGAGAGAGAGAGAGAGAGAGAGAGACATCACCTTCAAACATGACAGCCAAACACCATTTCCTTCTCCTGCATACCTACAAACATGCAACCCCTCATCTTTCTCCCTCAGTCATTCTCATCATTTTCAACAAATCTGAAAACACGCCTCTTTTCTTTTTTTTTTTTTTTTTTTTTTTACTGAATGTTAATCATTCTATGCTCTTTCTCTTCACTATCTGCTTTTCTTTCTCAAACAAGAGCGCAAGAGGATGGGGGTATGTACATACACTGACATCAGCATACCGACTGTTCCTCTGCGTGTGGGAAGATGGGGTAAGGCGATGTCAGGGACACCAAATCTAAACTTACTCAATGCACTCTTCATATACCTGTTCATGTTCATTCTAATGTATGCTTCAATCATATGTGTTGTTTTATTAAAAAAAAAAAAAAATCTGTATTACAGCACAGGAGAAGAAGAAGTGATACAGAAGACAGAACAGGAGAAGACTAGGGGAAAGGACAGTACAGGAGAAAACAGCACAGGGAGGGAAAAAAAAAAACATGACAAAAGAGAATACAAGAACAGTTCAGGAAGAAAACGAGAGCAGCGCAGGAGAAGACGAGGGAACCCACAGGAGAAGTGAGGAGAAGACAGCAAGCACAGGAGAAAAAGAAGACAGGAAGACGACAGCACAGACGGACAAGAGGGCAGCAGGCTCTCCGAAAGAACAAGATGAGAAGACGAAGACAGCGAAGGAGAAGAAGACAAGAAGACGAGGACAGCACAGGAGAAAAAGAAGAAGACTGCACAGAAGAAGAAGAGACGAAGAAGACAGCACAGGAGAAGAAGACGGCACAGGAGAAAAAAGAAGGGATGGATGAAACAGAAAAAAAAAACAAAAAAAACAAGGAGGACAGTCAGGGAAGAAGACGCAACAGGAGAAGAAAGAAGAAGAGGACCAAAGAAAAGACGACGAGGATGACTGCAGACAGAAAGGAGAAAAGAAGAAAAGAAAAAGGCAGCAGGCCAGAAACAAAGAGAAAGAAACAGAAAAAGATGACAGCAAAGCGAAGGAAGAAGAAAAACGAAAAAACAGAAGAGACAGCACAGAAGATGACAGCTCAGGAGAAGAGAACAAAGCACAGGAGAACACAGAAGGCGCAAGGAAAAAGAAGAACAAAAAGAAAGAAAAACAGGAGACAGACAGGAAAGGACGGCAAGGAGAAAGAAGACAGAAGAGAGAAGCACAGGAGAACAGCAGCAGGAAAGGACGGCAAAGAGAGAGAAACAGAAAAGAAGAGAAAGACAGGAACAGCAAGGAAAGACGCAAAGAAAAAAGAGAACAGAAAAAAAAAAGAGCACAGGAGAACAGCAGCAGGAAAGGACGGCAAAGGAGAAAAAGAGAGAACAGGAAGAAGAAGAGAAAAGACAAGCACAGGAGAACAGCACAGGAAAGGACAGCAAAGGAGAAAAAGAGAGAACAGGAAAGAAGAGAAGAAAGCACAGGAGAACAGCAGCAGGAAAGGACGGCAAAGGAGAAAAAGAGAGAACAGGAAAAGAAGAGAAGAAAGCACAGGAGAACAGCAGCAGGAAAGGACGGCAAAGGAGAAAAAGAGAGAACAGGAAAAGAAGAGAAGAAAGCACAGGAGAACAGCAGAAACCGGCAAAGGAGAAAGAGAGAACAGGAAAAGAAGAGAAGAAAGCACAGGAGAACAGCAGCAGGAAAGGACGGCAAAGGAGAAAAAGAGAGAACAGGAAAAGAAGAGAAGAAAGCACAGGAGAACAGCAGAAACGACAGAAGAAAAAGAGAGAACAGGAAAGAAGAGAAGAAAGCACAGGAGAACAGCAGCAGGAAAGGACGGCAAAGGAGAAAAAGAGAGAACAGGAAAAGAAGAGAAGAAAGCACAGGAGAACAGCAGAAACCGACAGCAAAGAAGAGGAAAGAGAGAACAGGAAAAGAAGAGAAGAAAGCACAGGAGAACAGCAGAAACCGACAGCAAAGAAGAGGAAAGAGAGAACAGGAAAAGAAGAGAAGAAAGCACAGGAGATGGGGAAAAAAAAAGTCAGCCAAGGAGAAGAGGAGGAAGACAGGTTCACTCCAAGCGCAAGCCGGGGGAACACTACCTGACGCAGACTGGATGCTTCCAAGCCCGGATGCTCGTACTGGAAACCCAGCTGTTCCAGTTTGGACCCGTCCAAATGTAGATGCTTGTTGTAGAGCAGCTCCTGGACAAGAAAATCGCTTAGCAGTCACCATCCGCTGCGTCACCTTTCATGTGACAGAACACACAGTCTAGCACATCAACAAACGCTACGTCAAGCCTCCCCTGCGACTGAACAACGCTCTTCACAACCACCAACCGCTACTGCACTCATCACAGCTTTGATTGATCCGCTTGAATAATGTCCCTAACTCTCCAAAAGCTGAAAAGACACACCAAATGTTCCACTGAGAATCGGCCGAAAGCACTAATCTATGTCAATGAAATCAATTAAGATCTGAACAAGCCAGGCTGACCAGTCTGCACCTGAGCGTCATCTGAAAGGCCCCCAGCCACTTCCAGCATATTCTCTCCCTTTACAGGCAGGTGGGATATCACAAAGTCTGCAGTTTACGGTAGCCCAAGCTGACTTTGTTGACTTTCTAAAATGGCTTGAGGATTCCGTAAAATCCAGGGACTACTGAAGTCTACCATGCATGGGAATCCCTGATGTGACAGAACAGCAGTCTGAACAGTCACCACAAGTTATATAGTCTACACCTCTGATGTGACAGAACAGCAGTCTGAACAGTCCCCCCAAGTTATACAGTCTACACCTCTAATGTGACAGAACAACAGTCTGAACAGTCACCACAAGTTATATAGTCTACACCTCTTTTGTGACAGAACAACATCTACACCTCTGATGTGACAGAACAACAGTCTACACCTCTTTTGTGACAGAACATCTACACCTCTAATGTGACAGAACAGCAGTCTGAACAGTCACCCCAAGTTATATAGTCTACACCTCTTTTGTGACAGAACAACATCTACACCTCTGATGTGACAGAACAACAGTCTACATCTCTTTTGTGACAGAACAACATTTACACCTGTGACAGAACAGCAGTCTGAACAGTCACCCAAGTTATATAGTCTACACCTCTTTTGTGACAGAACAACATCTACACCTCTGATGTGACAGAACAACAGTCTACATCTCTTTTGTGACAGAACAACATCTACACCTCTGATGTGACAGAACAACAGCCTACACCTCTTTTGTGACAGAACAACATCTACACCTCTGATGTGACAGAACAACATCTACACCTCTGATGTGACAGAACATCTACACCTCTGATGTGACTGAACAACAGTCTACACAAGTTATACAGTCTACACCTCTGATGTGACAGAACAACAGTCTACACCTCTGATGTGACAGAACAACAGTCTACACCTCTGATGTGACAGAACAACAGTCTACACCTCTGATGTGACAGAACAACAGTCTACACAAGTTATACAGTCTACACCTCTGATGTGACAGAACAACAGTCTACACCTCTGATGTGACAGAACAACAGTCTACACCCTTGATGTGACAGAACAACAGTCTACACAAGTTATACAGTCTACACCTCTGATGTGACAGAACAACAGTCACACAAGTTATACAGTCTACACCTCTGATGTGACAGAACAGAGAGAAGATAATGTTGCTTAAGCCAGCCGACTGCAAGGGACCATGTCAGGGCAATAACCACACTGATGTCAACGCTAATGTCATATTTAAAAAAAAAAAAAGAGAGAAAAAAAAAAGGGGGGGGGGGGGGGGAGGGGGGGGCAACACACATCCACACAACTAATGAAAACACACATTCTAAAAACATACCAGAAATTTTGTTAAAAGCTTTCTCCCATAAAATCTTAGAATAGATGAAAAATGTTGATCCCTTTCAGAAATCCAAAAATCTATCAGATGGGACATCTCTGAACAAGGCTTTCTTAGAATCTGCTGTAAAGTGTTTGCTGCGCCTGACACCATGAAAGTCCCAACATTCTGAAAGAACATGTTTTACTGCGAGTGGTACACGACATGGAATACACCACGGAGCTTCTCCACCTTTTAAAAGACGAGACTGGGTGAGAAAAGAATGGCTTGTGTGCAAACGGCACCAGACTGTTTCTGCTTTGCAAGAACAGTCTACACAGTCGTCCCAGCTCTGACATCACCCCTCTTGAGACAGGGCTACAGTCTGCATGATCACCAACTGCCATGTCCCCCCTACTGTGACAAAACAAGTTTACACAATAACCGGACCGGCGTCCATGTAAGCCCCCCCCCCCCCCCCCCCCCCCCCCTGCCATACAACAACAGTCCATACAATCACATGCTGCTATATCACCCCTTCTGTTACAAGGGGAAAAAAGAAGTTGACAGTGTTGACAGTATTGCTGTGCTAAGACAGGTCATTCCTACTCCAGGTTCATATTCAAATGCCACAAACTTGACAAATTTTGAGGACCCAACTGGACTCACTTCCAAACTCAGTCTATAGTATGCTTCCATGAATGAAAGCAAACTTCACTCATCATGTTACAAATGGTCAAATTTCCTATATGTCTTCAAATACCTACAACGTTCCTGTGATTAGTCTTTGAATCCTTGGTGGACATCTGATTCATTTACTGTAAAACACTCAACTCTTTTCTTTGTATTTCTTTTTTTAGGGGAAAAACATGAAATATACAAAGCCTTACAAGCCCAAGTCTTTTTTCTTCACACTTACCTGTCCAAAAAAAAAAAAGCCTAATCTCCACTAGGCATGGAACAACACGCAATACATCAGGATTCCCATTAAAAGTTTGAAATGTATTTATTTTTCATATTTAGCTCTTGTTTATGACGGTGAGCAAGAACTATCCTTTCACCTCCAGGAGGGAGCTGAGACTTAGGATCTGTTGGCTATTGGGCACCAAACTCTGGGATGAATTATGGTCAGCCTCATGCATTGGAGAGTCCCAGAACTGAACTGGTTTCTCAGGGGTGAGAATTCCCACCCTCCTTTTTGATATTCAGGTATTTTTTGGACAGGCAAGTATGGAGAAAAGGAATGTAACTACGTAAAGTAGCTTTATGATCTACTTACCAGTCAAAACTCTAAGAGCCCCCCCCCCCCCCTCCCCCCACTTGGCGGAAGAGGGGCGGAAACTGAATTTAGTCACCCAAGGTGCAATGTTGTGAACTCACGAAGAGAGGTTACTCCTGTGGTTTGTTGGTTAAAGGGAAAAGTTAGCTCCCCACTCTCCATTTTTAACCTTTTGATGGGAATCCTGATGTGTGACATTGTTCCATGCCGAATGGAGATCAGGCATTTGTTTGGACAGGTAAGTATACGTTCCATGCCGAGTGGAGATCAGGCATTTGTTTGGACAGGCAAGTATATGTTCCATGCCGAGTGAAGATCAGGCATTTGTTTGGACAGGCAAGTATATGTTCCATGCCGAGTGAAGATCAGGCATTTGTTTGGACAGGTAAGTATATCTGATGTGTGGCATTGTTCCATGCCAAGTGAAGATCAGGCATTTGTTTGGACAGGTAAGTATATCATAAAACTACTTTCGGTAGTAAAATTCTTCTCAAACTTTGATGGCCTTAAAAAGAGGACCTCCGTTTCCCTTAACCTTCAATGACCATATGAACCCTGCGTTCGCTGACTGCTGTAGTGATTAGTTTCTATTACCTGGTCAATGAAAGGCGTCAGAGGGGTGTTGGCAATGCTGTCATGCTGACAGGCGTCAGCCCAGGGGCCCATGTGTTTGTCATTGATGTCCTCCACCACTGACGACATGTTGACCTGGAC